>OY757933.1:46617668-46924196 GCA_963585895.1 Sepioteuthis lessoniana
CACCACCTCATATGCAGTTTTTGACACATTGTTAGCTAAACAAGTTTGCACGTGTGCGTATTCATGAACTGCACTAGAAATAAAAAATAAAAATAGATCTGTTTCGTGCGACTAATGTGATAATTCCATGAAAATAAAAGTTGTGATGAATAAATTGTCGTGTAAATCACTAAAAAATGAAAATAACACTGACATCTCAGTTTATCAGATCTATTTACCAAAATCAAAAGGATATATCTTAAAATATTATGGATTAAATTTACTCAAATGAATCACCATTGGTTTATTATGCTGTCCAGATAAATCCTAAATCGTTTGTAAGCAGTTCCAACGGTCTCCTTGTTTGAATTGTTAAATACGGCCGTTATCCTTGCCTTCAGTTCGTCTTTATTGTTGCATGGATTTTTTTCTTTGTTTATTGATCAAAAGAACCCCATGCATTATAATTAATAGGATTTTAGTTCTAACAGCCAGAACTGAATTCACTTGCTTTTGCGACATTGGGCATGGATCATAGAAGCTTCTTGCAGCAATCCTCTCGGTCCGGGAAGATATTACTTCTTCCACGTACTTGATATAGGCCACTCTATTGAAACTGAGGCCTGGCAGAAGGATGAAAGGAGAAATAACACATAAGTATATGGAGTAGGCACAGAGTAAGCCAACGGTTTATTTGTGTTTTCACCATCTGATCCTTGCAGAATTTATTTCTCATTTGAGAAAAAACAAAGCATGATTATTTGTAAGGATGCTAAAGTTTCTTTAAAAAAACTTTGTAGCGTGGGTTTTACTCCTATCATTTATTCCCTGTGATTAAAAGTATCACTTTTGTAATCTTGTAGGCGAAATACGTTAGATCTGCATGCACTACGTGCCGCAGAAGAAACAAAGATACTGCCATATCCCTTACTATGGACCAGAAAGACTTGTTGATATCGTTATCAATCAAAGCTTGGATCTCAAAAAGTAATTCAGAAATTATTATTAAAAGTAGGCTTTCGAGCGGCTGTACTTTTGTAATCACCGTTGACCTCATCTAACTCTCTCCAGGTTTCCTACATTGTCCTCTGATAGAGAGACAAACACTGTAAAGTTTTCGTACAGGGACTCCTGGCGGAATGCCAAGCAGTATAGCATGCAGTTTCTAAATTTCTTCATGATTGGTTTGATTTGGTTTCATTTTATAGCCGATTGAAAAATATCCGAATGAGTGAATACCGACATGCCTTTACTTTTCTATAGCACAATGCCCAAATGACGTTGGTTCACAGTATGAAAAAAACTGAAAACCGGAAACAAATAAAGCGTAAAGAGAAACGTCATCATCATCATCATCATCATCGCGCTGGTAGCACGGATATCCCTGACCCTCTCTCGCCATTCCTCCCTATCGTTCATCGCCCTAGGTAGGTGTTCAGGACAACATCCCGTATCCTCACATAGCTGCTGAATGTATGTTCGTCCTGCTTTTGCACGGCCATGTGTGGGGGTCCATAGGAGTACATCTCTTATGAGTTCGTCCCTGCTTCTCCAGCAGTGTCCTGCATGTCTGGTTCGTCTAACTTGAATAGTTTTCGTGATAGGGGGCAGGTGGCCGTACAGTTGGTGTCTTGTGGGGTGTTGCCGCCAAAACAAAAAGAGAAACTTAATCATTCAAAATTGTGACAATTTAATCATTGCACAAACACACACACTCTTTCTCTCCCTCTCTCTCTCTCTCTCTCTTAATATATATATATATATATATAAATGGGTCGGCAATTGATTTCAAGTTACATATTTAGTTTTTTAGACTTTAGTATCATTTGATATTTTTCGCTAATTCACCAACTTATCCTTAAATGAAACGATTGGTATTTGTACAGATAGGCTATATTATAACACCTTAAAAGGTTCCGGAAAGCTTTTGTTGAATTGATTGAACTGGCTACTGAGTCAGTTTCTTTCAGTTTCAATTACGAAATTTTCTGACAAGTGGATAGTGTTTTGATGGTTAGTCTTTTAAGACCACTTTTGGACAATATTTTTGTTGATTTCCAGAAAAAAAAAAAATAGTTTTGATTTTTTTTCCTCAACCGTATTGCTACGTATGCTATACTGTTGTCGCCTTTGCTTCTTGATAATCATATGATGACGTGGTATTATTATTCCAGCAATCAAATAAACTCCAACACCTTTTGAAAATTCACGATGAAAGGGAAAATAATTATATGTTGCCTTTTCTAAATGTTTCGTGCAAAATACACCCACATCCTTCGTCATAGGCATAAATTCTCAATTACATGTGTATATCTTAGTTAGGATTCTTTTGCTACCAATTCTAGGAAAATCATTCTTATAAAAATCATTACCAATCGTGTACTCATAATTTGCTGTGGATGCAGTTTATACAAAGAAAGTAAGAAAATCACATATCTTTACTTTAAATTGCTATCCCTAAAATGTTTTTTTTCCGAATAGCATTGTTTTTTCTTTAGATTTAACGGCGAAAAACCATTCAGTCCAGTTAAAAGCACTATCAACAACAAGCGTCCTTATATTTAATCAAACAGTCATTTTTTATGTCAATAAAATCTCATTGTGACTCATTATTCAATCATACCACAGTTAGTTCCATATATATATATATATATATATATATATATATATATATACTTCTTTAAGAAAAACAACAAACCGGTCACATAAGGATTATTAATTTATTTCCATCCTGTTATATGTAATAATACTATATATATATATAAATATATATATATATATATATATATATATATATATATATATATATATATATATATCAAAATGAATAGGTCCACGAAAAGATTTGTTTTGTATTTATTTCGTTTTTACATATGTGTGTTTCCACTTTGTTGCATTAGTCAAAGAACATACGTGGCAAAAGGTCATGTGAACAGGATACTCAATGAGAATCGAACTCATTCAAACACTAGAGATTTTTAGTCTCATTTAATACCCCATTCGCATCGCCTTGTTCCATGTATATTCTCTGACAAAAGCTGGAAACATATACGTATATAAGGACAAAATAAATTAATAATTCTTTAAAAAATACAAATTTCTTCATGGACATTTTAATATATATATATATATATATATATATATATATATATATATATATATATATATATGTATATATACACGGGGTGCATTCAATAAATTACCATTCTTTTCTTGTACAGGCATTTAACATTATTGTAGACACTTAAAAATTCAGTATATTATTGCTATACATCTTATGAGATAATTTCAGGTTCAAAAGAACACCTACAGCAGCAATTGGAATACACCCTACTAAAGCCTTATTGTCACAGCTGGTGAATATCAAAAATGTAATCTGTTCGTTAGAACACTTCAGAAGAAAGATATGCAATAAAAGTATGTTTTAGACTTGGAAAAAATGCCACAGAAACGTATGGAATACTTCAGAATGATTTTCGACCATCTTGCATGAATCGAGCGTCAGTTTTTGAGTGGCATAAGAGATTCAAGGAAGGCAGGGAATCTTTGAGGGATGATAAGAGAGCAGTAAGGAAGTCAATACACCAGAGTTGATTGGCCAAAGGGTTAGGCTTAGGCTTAGGGTTACTATGTTGAGGCTTTAAGGGAGTTCAGGAAGAGATTCCTTCTGAAGAGGCCAGCACTCATTCAATCGGGTCGGTTGAATTTCCACCAGGACAATGCACCAGTCCACAACTCCATCCTTGTCACAGACTATTTGACCAAGATGGGCTTCAAAACAGTTCCACACACTACTTATACTCAAGACTTTGCTCCCTGTGACTTTGGGTTATTCCCTAAGGTCAGAGGCTGTCGTTATGAGACAACTGAGGCAGTCATTGATACGCTTACACAAGAGGACATCCATAGGGCCTTCGAGAAGTTGTTGGAATGGTACAACAAGTGCATTGCAGCTAGAGGAGACAACTTCCAAGAGGACTACAATTTCATGAGTGTACTATCAATAAAATTTGCCTATACGAAAAAGTCTGGACACTTATTTAATGATCCTCGTATATATATATATATATATATATATATATATATATATATATATATATATATATATATATATATATATATATATGATAGCAACAAACTGACCCGGAGATGCATTTATAATGAGAATAAAAGCTTTAAAAAATGACAGGCTGTTTAATCGGTTTTGATCCTCGCTCAACAGAGCCAAATCGAAGATAATATTGAAAAAACAAAACAAAAAAAGCAATTAGAAATTTATAGGATGGAGAAAAAATCTTTGTATTGGAGACTATGTCGAAATAATATTCATCCTCAGAAGACATTTTCTCTCTTTACAGAGAGACGGTCTATCGGTCATAATATGAATTGTCTCCGAGACTTTTAAATGAAATGAAAATTGTTACTTGTTTATTGGAGAGAACAAGTCAACACTAAATTTCTTGGCGTACCCCCCACACACACATATATATATATATATATATATATATGCATGCAATGATAGAACAAATATTTCTAATTCAGGATAGCCTATTCCAAGTATCTACAGCGTATAGTGACCGTTGGATTCTTGAATATTGTCCAGAGATTGTTGAGGGAATGACCGTCAGTAAGTGCAGTTATCATTATAGCTATACAAAGAGAATGTAATCACATATATATGTGTGGGTATATGCGAACGTATGTGTGTGTGTGTGTGTGTGTGTGTGTGAGAGAGAGAGAGAGAGAGAGAGAGTATTGTATAGCATTAGCTCCATCTAATGCAGTGTATTTTGTGATAGTCTTGAAGAAAATTTCCCAAAATTTCTAGTTCTTTCCCCAGAAATCCTCTTTTGTTCCGACTTCATCAGATTAGAAACGTTTCCTTCTCTCTCAAGTATCTTTGAATTTTCTACCCCTCAATCCACTCTTTTTCATTTTTAACTTTTTGATTTATTTTCCTTTTAATTCATTTTCCTTAATTCTGGAAAAACAAAATCTAGTGTACGTCGCGACGGATGTAAAAGAGGATGCACAAAGTGGCAGACTGTATTCTCATTAGCAGGAATCAATTAGCAAGCCTCGCTTTCGTTTTTAATTAACGCAAGTTACTCAGAACCAGTCATTTGCTTTGAGCAATGTACAAAATTGCAACTCTTCTTATCTTTTCGATTTCTTCTTCTTCTTCTTCTTCTTCTTCTTCTTCTTCTTCTTCTTCTTCTTCTTCTTCTTTTTTCTTCTTCTTCTTCTTCTTTATTTATTTATTTATTCAGTAAATTCTTTGTTGTTGACTTGGCTTATTTTAGTACGACACAGAAAAGCAAGCTTAGAGCACCTAGTGCTTACAACATTTATATTATGTGAAAGGGTCAGTAAGGTTCACATAAATCTCCATCGGTCCCGAAACCAGTATATACATGTGGTTATTCTGATTTTGGCCTATTAATAGTTTTTTTTTCCCGTGAGGGATGATTTCATTGTATTCAGGAATACATGTTTAATAACCCGAGGTATACAGCTATTTCTTATATTCAAAATAGCCCCAGGACCACAATGTAAGACATAGATGTTGCTCAGTATATGTTGGGTAGAGTGATTTCAAAGAAAAGGATGAGATGAAGAGATGTGGTAGAGTTCGCACCTGAAAGTTATTTATCAATTAATTTTGAAGGTATGTCAACCCATCTGGGGTTATCTTATGCCTACAGATTAGGGAATCGTATTCATTGTACGTTCATATTTATATTTTGTTTGAATGTTTTTAGGAGTTTTTTATGGGTTTCTTTTCGATGTTGTTGTACACCCAATACCATCGAAAACAAATAATCTTTAGACAGATGTATTTTAACTATTAAAGTCACCCTGCCTGGTACGACTGCCCTGTGTCATAATGGACCAATTAGTGAAGTCACTGAAGAGGTATTCAACATTCCTCACATCTCCTTAAAAAGAAAGTTACCTTGATATAGCAGCTAACGTTTTGGGCTGCAAGATCTTAGTAAGAAATTTCAAACTTCAGTCACGCTACTCTGTTCCCTTTTGGTCTGATACTCTTGAGAAATGTTTGAACTAACTTATCTTCAAAGCTATTGGTTAAATAAAACCAATATTGTTCTTTTAAATGAATTGTGTTTTTAATTAAACAACCCACGAAGTTTGTATGCCGTTAAAACAAAGAAACCAAACCAAAGATATTTACGTAACTAAAGTTTTATTATTAGATACTTGTTAGTGTCTTACCCAAGTAAAATCCCACATTTTTGTGGGCAGGGGCTTATCCTTAAATAAGAGATGCAGCTTTCGTTTTCTAAGCCTCTAGAACGGAGTTCCTTGGTGTTTGAGCCTTAACATCACGCTCCGAAGTTTCGACGTTGCATTGTGCAGTCTCTAAAACGTTGATGGAGACAAAGTTGAGATGAAAAGATGACATCGATTTCATTTTCAATAAAGGAGAATTCCAGGGACATAGTCACTGAAAAATTCAACTCACTTGATTCTTGCTCTAACAAGCTCCATCTAGACAGGTCTCAAAAAGACAGAGACGTAAAGTTGTATTCCTGTGTCTTAAAATCGTAGCCAAATCCGAATGAGCGGGCACTCATGCCTGCCCCGAAATTTCAGACGTCTTTTGTCACTCTCCCGGTTACGCACTAACTGTATGATCCTTTTCAAGTATTCCAGAATCTTGCGTAGAATTTTCACAAAATGCCCATGAAAATGTAATATCATAGCCAAGGGATTTCGGTTCATGCCTTTGGGTTTAGTTAGGCTGAGAACCTTTCGGCTCAGCACATGGGTTAGGTAGGTGCAACCTTGATGCAGGTGGTAACGCATGCGTGCGCACAGAGCGGACATGTCACTCAGAGATGTCACAATAGCCTGAGATGATGAAACGACTGACAAAGCGCGGGTGACGTCACGCACCGGAAGCACGCTGAGGATTTGGGGGATTTCGAAGGAAGTTGAAGAGTTGAAACTAGACGCCGAACGAGGTGGTTCGACTTTTGGGGCTCGCTGAGGCGAGATGAATTTGCGTGCCATGCGTGCTGCACGAGATAGGGGCCAGATGATAAATACAGAATAGTAAGATTGTGTCTCTCTTTATGTCGAAACCTTTAACTCAAAAGTAATAAAAAGGTTTCGTACCTGAACAAAGAAGTCGTTACGTGTTTACGAATTTCGAGATTCCTATGTTGTCTATGAATATATGTTACCAACATTCGATGTACATTTCACACATGGCTATATTCGTGTATATGGCTACGTAACAAGAATTCTAGAGCATAACTATTTGTTTTCCGTCAAATAACCGGGCTCTAGATTCACTGGTGCTGGGAGGTGGTTACTTGTTTGCCCACGTTGTGTATCAAAAGCTGGAGAGGGTAAAATACCCGATATCAGCTTATTAGACGGTCATATATACTTCCTTCTGTTAGGAGGTCACGATACTAAATCCCTTTGTAAACCACATATCCATTAAATTGTCAATATTAGAAAATGCGTCGTAGAAATGTAACGCTTTCTTCTCTCAGTAAGTAACTTCCCTCACTTTTTTCTTTTTCTGTTTCTCTTTATATTTTCGTTTTTGTGCGCCTTTGGCTTGCCATACATTTTTGTTTCTTCGCCTGTCGTGCTTATGACACTAAATAGCATCTAATCCTAAAGCCCTGCGAAAAGTTGAGTCACATCCTCGATGACTTTAATTCCTAGTAATATCTGTTAGAATTTGACTCTGTCTTGGGCAGCCTTATTCATGACCGATAATATATATATATATATATATATATATATATATATATATATATATATATGTTCATGAAAAACAAAGTATTATAATTATTTATAGTTGAATTATTTACCAAAATTAAACGTTCTGGTTTTTATCTTTTTATTATGTTTGCAACTAATTCTTCGTCGCCAATTTTGTAAAGTTCCGTTTGGGAGATTTTGGCTGATATTTAAAAATCTCTTCATTCTCGTACACTGTCGAATATTGAGTATGGAATCCTTAACAATACTACTTACTATATTCCACATATATTTGCATACGCAAGTTCTCTCTACTCATCACACCTCAAACGTCTGACTGACCCATTTATATATCCACTATCTCTAGTTAAGTGAACTCTAGTAGCACATTTTATTTCAACTCTTGTGTTTGTTGGCTAGATATCCGTTTTCAAATCACATGGGTCGCTCTCGGCATATTCTTCTTTATAATAATCTTAAAATATATGTTTGGTCCAGGTCGCTCATATATCGACTGGTATTATATAACCTAATCATATTTACCAACCCCTCCGCTTGCGCAGGTTATGACACAAGGTCAATTTTTAAGCGAATTAAGGTTTGAATTCAGAGTTTTTAAGGTTTGAATTGAGAGTTTTCCTTCTCCTAAGCTAGATACCTCACCAAGGCTGAAGAACCTAGTCTACCAAACTATTTACCCATAGCTTGAGGAAGAGTAATTGGACTCATACCTTTCCCAAGGGTATTAGTGCTATGTGAAAAGCTATCAGTCTCGTCCAGGATTTGAACTCGTGTCGCCGTGTCCGTTTCCAACGACGATAACCATTACACCTAATGCTACCAATTTCTTGGTCGGGCCGTCGAGACTAAACCGGTTATCCCACCGAGTTCATCTGGTGGGGAAGATTACTAGACATTCAGTAGGATAAAAGAAAGATCTGTGAAAAGGTCAGAGGAAGATTTTTCTCTTCGTCCATCAAACACATTATTTCTAAGAGACCTGAAAATCTGATTCTTTATCAGGTTATCCAATTAGAAAGATAACTTTAATATAACACCTATGGTTGACATGTTTACTAATTATTTTGCATTGAAATATCACTGGATCATAATCATGAAGATTTTAAGATCGTGTTCGCGTTGTACAAGCGTTAGCCACAATGATATCATGAGGTACAAATGTTTCTGAATGATCTTCTCAGCTATCAACTTTTCTTTATGCACAACTGACCAGTTAAAACTCCTAAGCTAATTATCTACCTATGGACAGCAGAAATATTGTACTAACATCGTTTTCCAGTCAGGTGGGTATGTACAATATTATTACTGTATCTCTGCAGAGATTTAGAAACCCTTGATGATTGCCTAGGATATGACACTACACTGCATCCGATCGTTTGGCCGTAGATCAGGAGCTTTGTGGAATGTAGAGCACTCCATCATTGCCATTACTCTCTGTTCCAATATGACCTGGAGTAATAGTTCTAATTGGGGTCCTATAGATCTAATAGAAAGATTTACCTATTTAACTGTGTGCAAACAAATAACTGACGCTGAATATAATTCAATAACGTAACAATTCTTGAAACCATTAAATCTTTTGTAAATAAAACTATAAGCAGCTCAGTCTGCTGAGGCTGAACACTATGCTGACTGCATATGTAATCGCATGGAGTGGTCTACTGTAGATATGAAACAGGAAAATATTTTGTTGGTTTTTGTTTCTTTTTTATTTAGTTTTATTGCATATAAACCTTTGTATGTTATTTAATACAAATCCATTTTTATTCAAGTAAACAGTTCTATTTCAAACAAATTAGTTTAGCATAAGTAGACAGTTTCATTACAAAAATGTTTCTTTTTCAAGCTATTCAGTTTAGTCAAACATTTCTAATTCAAACAATTCAGTTTAGCATGAGTACAGTTTCAATTTCAAATAAAAGTTCTATTTTTTAAAATTCAGTTTAGCATAGGTACGCAGTTTTAATGTCAAAGCAGTTCTATCTCAAGCAATTCAGTTAATAATAAATACACGGTTTAGTTCTATGTAACCCATAGATAGGACTTTATCAGGTGCTACAACTCTGGATGAAAGTGGACCTGAGAGCGATGGCAATGAAAGGGTATTCCGCATTTACCAAAGCTCCAGCTTTACCATTAGGTTGTTTAGTGTCATATCAGGACACTCGTTAGGGGGTTTCACTCCTCTGCTGAGAAGCAATCGGTGTATTTTACTGCCCCATTGAACTGGGAAAATTATTTTGTTGAAAAAAAAATCGTATGCGTGGTGTGGTCTACTGAGTTATTTAATACGGTGATTTACTCGCTGAGAATCTGTCTTTCTTTCGTTCAGCAAAATGGATTGTTCATGAGTAAATGTGTATCAGCCAATATTCTTGTTTGAGACAGGGAAGTGACCAATCAGTTTCGTCGTTATTAGAATTTTGGTCTTACGCATTTTTAGGCTAATGGACGATTGATATGGTTGGTTGGAATGAGTTTTATAGCATATGAAACATTGTAGGTTACTGAATGTCAAATCCTTTTTGAACATATAATTTATAATTTGTAAACTCATTGTTTGTTGATAACTTTTTAGACTGGCCCGGTCGGCAGCGGCTGCAGAATACATTTACTGCTTCTCTGCAGAGTGGTAAGACTCCTCCAACGAGTGTCCTGTTATGATACTAAATATCTGATGGTAAGGATCCTGTAATGCTGGAGCTTTGTGGAATGCTGAGTACCTTTTTATTGTCATCAATCCCAGGTTCACACTGGCTTGGAGTGGTATCACCAGATATGGTCCTATAGAAAAAGTCCTATATAGTCCAAATAGAAAAAAAACTCTGTAATTATATTAAACAGAATTGTTTGAAATTGAACTGTTGTGACATTTAAGCTGCATACTTATACTAAACTGAATTGTTTAAAATAGAAATGTTTATATGTATGAAAATGGATTTAACATTAAATAACCAAAAATGTTTGTTCTGCCATAAAACCAAACCAAACCAAACTTACAAACATATATCAAAATGATTTCATTCGGCCTTAAATGACCCGAGGAGTATTGATACGCCTTAAAACAAAAAAACCAACGAACGAACCAAGTTGCATTTTCGACGAGCCACAGCTCATTTGTTTCCACATAGATCAATTGTCCCAAGTATTCTAACAGTAATGCTTTTGTTTATGATTATTTAATTGTTTGATCTGCCTTAAATAGATTCAAAACTTGTTATCTAATACCAATAGTTTAACTTTTACACATATGAATGGTTTCAAGCATAATAACAATTCAATTAGGCTCACAATTAAGGAGTTTCAAGTATTGCTTCTTAACACAAACAATTCTAGTAACTTTACTTTTTTCCTTCGTACACAGTTAAATTGTTGCAAGTATTGGTGTGTGTCTTCAACCATGAATTTAAACATCAGTCATTTGTTGAACAAAATTTCAAACAGTTCTATTTGTCTTAATTCAATAACTTGACACTTGTTTGCACACAGTTTCAAACACAATACTATTGATTGGATCTTATCAAGTGCTACCACTCCGGGTCACAATTGTCCTGGGATTAATAATAATGAAGAAGTAACCCACATTTCCCAAAGTTCCAGTATACACGATCAAATAGTTTGATGTCATATCCAGGAAACTCGTTGAGGAAGGGAGGTCTTACCCTCTGCAGAGATTTAGTCGGTGTATTGTACAGCCTCAGTTGACTGCTCTTGATTACTATGCGAGTCAGCTGTAATTTGCTGTGGAAGGATTCGTAAACTGTTTTGATAAAAAAAGAAAAAAAACAGATGGTTCAGCCCGACTGAAAAAAACTCTCGAATTTTATAGTTCTTAGTTGAAGCATGCTGTCCTTAAAATCAAGTGGTTTATTTATCACTAGGCCTGCGTGAGGTTGATTGTCCTGCTATCATAAACGTCTGCATGATGTAATTTTTGAAGTATTTCTAGACTTTTTCAAAGTTAATTTTCAATTAGCTCATTTATCTATATTAATGAACGTGATAGGAGCAAGTAAGAGAGTGAGAGAGAGAGAGAGAGAGACAGACAGAGAGACAGAGAGAGAGAAAGAAGAAATGGGGGATAAATCATATATATATATATATATATATATATGCGTGTGTGTGTGTGTGTGTGTGTGTGTGTGTGCGTGTCGCTTCTGAAATATTTCTGATTAATTTATATAATGTCAGAAATTATACATTTGACAAATCTACAATTTCATTATATATATATATATATATATATATATATATATATATATATATATATATATATATATATAAAGTAAAAAAGGACTGTGGATATCCAAAGAAAGAGTGGTCAATGCACGTCTATTTAATATAAAATATACCTGTAGAGCAAAATACATATATATTTTTGTAAAAAAAGACAAATTTAGAAATAGTAAACCATTTTCATTAGAGATATTTTTTGCCTATTCAAGCTCATGTGTTAGAATTCAAATAGTTTTTTTACAATATATATATATAATGAAGATAATTTTTACATGTCCAAAAGCTAATCTACTTTGGTTTCATCAAGACGGTTCGTCTGGATCACAGAGGTGAAGTGGGTTCGGATAAAAATGGATTTGATATTATATATATATATATACCAGACTGTTTTGGCGTATAACAACTCTTCAGTGTGACTAGACTCACTAGATAATATAAGCTGGGATATATATATATATATATATATATATATATATATATATATATATATTCTATGTATGTAATAGAAGTGGCAATAGTGGGTGTCCTATAGTAGCTTTAGTCAAATGAGAGATAAACTGATTATATTACAAGCTAATATAGTATCTTAGGACTACATAGCTGTATACTTTGCTTTCTCTAACCATTTCATGTTTCGTTTATACCTATATATCTTTTAGGTAATTCAGTTATATGAACTTATGAATGAATGATGAACACTAAGCAATAAATAAACCTGATATTTTTGGTCCATCAGTAGAAATTCTGTCTTAAGCACTTGAAATTCTTAAGCAAGTATTGGAGATTACGCTATGTCACTCATATGTTTGCTTTTTTTCGTTTTCATAATATATATATATATATATATATATATATATATATATATATATAGGTTCATAGAGGGTCTGGAAAAAGTGAACGATTATTCCAGGGGTTGGAGACTTTCAACAAACAAGACTTATATCAACAACGAGTGGTTGATTGTGGGTTGGGCAAGAAGAAGGACGGTATTTTTACGATTATTACTGAACATGTGGGCATACGAAAAGTCTGCGCAAAATGGATGCAAAGACTGCCGAATGATGATCAGAAGAAGTGGCGAATGCAGATGTGTCAGGACATCCAACAGCACCTTCGAACAGGACTATAATTACTTCAGAGAGTCATCACAGGTGATGAGACCCGGATTTTTGCCTGAGCCAGAAGTCCGTGTATATTGACCGACGTCACCGAGGCCGAAAAAAGCAAGACAGTGGAAGACAAAAGATAAAGACACGTTAAAGATCATCGTTTACTGATAATTCTTGCCACAAGACCAGATGATCAATTAGCCAGTATGCTGCGTGCCTTTCTCGAGAAAAGATGAGGGGTGTCACAGAACAAATCATGATTGTTTTACAACGACAAAGTTCCAGCAAATGAAACTCTTAGTATCCATGCATTCATGGCCGACAGAAACATCATTGATTTGGAAAAACTTTCTTTTTCACCTGGTCTAGCTCCCTATTATTTTGTCTCACTCCCAATAGGATAACAAATAGATTTCGTTTTGATGGCGTAGAGACCACCAAGAGGTGAGTAACGGCGGAACTAAGAAGCATCTGTTCTCTTGTTTACTGAAGAACACTATATATGTATCTGCCATCTAAAAAATGCTGGTAAATATTTCTAGACTCTCCCATTTGCAGAAACCCTAGATTAGCCAACCGGAGGCGACTAAGGTATATATAAACAATGGCAAAAATAACAAAATCCAGACTTAAAGCAGTCTTGTTACTTAGAGGGAGTATCTTGTATCACTCAGGTAAAAACAAGATAGCTACCCGAATTCCAATAGCATCCCAGAAGAATCCTTCCAGCAGTGCATAGAGCTATGGCAGAGGAATAGCGTAAAATGCGTGTCGTTTCCAATTTGGAATTCAAATAAATTCTTCATGACTTCAGACTTTTTACTTTACAAAAAACATGTTTATGTACATATATATATTGAGAGAGATAGAGGGGATGAATCTGAAAATGTGAAAATTCCCGATTGTATCTTCATAGTATTATGTTTTAAAACAGCCTCCATTACTTCACCATCTCAACCAATATATTCCCCTGGGGCACACAATATAATATCAAATGCTTAGCACCTAAAATTCTGTAGTGACATCGTAGTAAGAAGTTCGAACTCCAGTCGTACTATTATGTTCCCTTTCAGACTAATGTCTTTTGGAAAGATATGAACCCTCTTACGCCGCACCAGCTACGTATGAAACAGTACCATTACTCTTCTTAATTTTTTTTACGTTGAATATCCCAGGAAGGTTGAAATGCCATGAAAATAAAGAAAATAAGCCTATTCATAATCATATATAACCAGCTCATTGGTAGAGTGTTTGCCAATGGACCTGAAGTCTGGGGTTCAATCACAGGTAGAGTCATACTAAAGACTTAAAAATGGTACTTGATGCTTCCTTGCTTAACACTCAGCATTATAAGGTATTTAACAAAGGTAAAGTGGAGCAATCCAGGGGATGGAGTAGCGCTCTTACCTACAACTCAGTATAGTAGCTATTGAAAAGGGAGCCTTTGGTTCATCCTCGACTACAGTCACTAACTTTACTTGCTTAGCCTCATTCATCATCATGTCGTGCCGCCAGCACGGATATCCCTGACCCTCTCTCGCCACTTTTTTCCAATCATTCATCGCCTCCGGCAGGTCTTCAGGGTTACATCCTGTGTCCTCACATAGTTGCTGTATGTAAGTTCGAGCTGGTCGTCCTGCTTTTGCAAGGCCATATGTGGGGGTCCATAGGAGTACATCACTTATGAGCTCGTCCTTGCTTCTCCAGCAGTGTCCCGCGTGTCTGGTTCGTCTAACTAGTATAGTTTTCGTGAGGTGGGGGGGCAAGTGTCCGTATAGATGGTGTCTCGTGTGGTGTTGTCGCCAGGACTTGTTCAATACTGCTCTCAGCATTCTTGTGTAATTTCCGTCTAGTTTCTTCTCCAGCTGTTTAGTTAGCGTCCATGTAGTGCATCCATATAGCAGTATCGACACAACCGCTGCCTGGAAGAAACTGCGTTTCATTTTATCGGTTGGGTCTGATTTCCATATGATCGAGAGCCTATCGATAGCCGTCCATCCCTTCGTCAGTCGTGTGTCGATGTCTTTTTCGGTTGATGAGACGCTACTTCCTAGGTATGTGAATTTGTCTACTAGTTTCAGAGAGGCTCCGTCTAGTGTGGCAATGTTGCCCGTTTGGTTGTAACTCATATATTCAGTTTTGTGTGCATTGATATGGAGGCCAATGCCAGCTGCGGCTCGTTCCAAACTATGCAGTAGTGTCTCTGCTTGATTAGGCGTATTCACCAGTAACGTACTTACTTATAATCACATATATTTACAAAATTACTTGGAAATATTTTGAAATGCTATTGTTTGATTTAATCAAAGACATCACCATTGATTACAACTAACCTCCAAATAACTTATAAATCTCCTACAATCCGTTCCAATTGTCTCCTTGTATAAATTCCTAAATGCTTCTATTATCCGTACCTTCAGTTTAATTTTGGTGTTTGTAGTTTTGTTTGGCAATCGCTCAATCAGTGCAATCGGGTGAACTGAGTGACCTGATGACAGGCTAGATGTTGTTTTCAGGAATTTACTGGCAGCCAAGATTGACTACTGTAAACAGTTTTGCATTGCGACGAGTCCTGTTCGCAACAGCCACCGTCTTTATACAGATCAGCACTACTTCCTCCAGGCACCTTTTGTTGGCTTTGGTGTTGATTCTGAGACTAAAGACAACACCAAATGCCTAGATGTGAACTTCTTCGGTTTTCATCAATATGAATATGTATCTATCCTCAGAGTGATGCCTAAACCCTTGAAAATATTTGTATTAGATTTTCTCGCGCTAATATTAAGCTGCACAGCTTGCCGTTTCCAGATTTCTAGTAGAGCAAATTACGTAATGATCCTCACTGAAAGTCCTATACTCTAGTTTGCTGCGTAGTTGACAAAACTTTTTAAAAAATAGAGCACATTTAAGATATTATTTAAAATGGAAATTGTATATATATATATATATATATATATATATATATATATATTGATTATATCGATTTCCTTAAATTATGGGTCAAAGTGAACTAGATCTAAATAGCGATATTATCGCAATATCATGACTGTATAGTGCTAAAATTCTTACTCTCTGAAGACAGTTACCTCACATGCATAGATTATAGTTATTTTGTCTTATTGTTTTTACAGGAAAAGTTATTGAATTATACGAAAATACTCCGATATTATCTCCAAGAAAAGTGTCGAGTTAACGAATTCCAGACTCTAATGTTCAACTCCATAAAAATGACCCGTTTCGTCTTTAATATTTGCAACATATTTAAGTCTTAGGGCAAGGGTGTTGAATTATAGTAGTGTATCGGCCGTAAACAACTTCTTTTCTAAAATAAATAGCCATAGACAGTGCATCCTGAAAAAAAATGAATCTTAATCATTGTAAAATATCCAAGCCATCTCCGCCATTATGATTTCAAGTCTTTTTTCTCTAAGGAGAATACATTTTACGGTATATGGATTTAATACTGAACTTATTTGGTGATCTTTATTCACTTTGGGCATGATACTTACATTTTTTCAGTATATCTGTTTAATATATATATATATATATATATATATGTATATATATATATATATATATATATATATATATAAGCCAATGAAACGGTTATATATATATATATATATATATAGTCATCCACAGACAGATCTGTTTCGTTCTATCAGAACTCAGCAGTGTGGCTAGACAGTATATTCCCGTAGCTTGGATCGAAAGCCGGTTGAATCAAACGTCAACGCAAGCTTCTAACCATTCAGCCACGAGGAGATATTAGCTGCGAAGTAAATTTTAAATGGTTATGAATCACAATTACTATTGTTTACATACATCCGTTCAACGGTAGTCGAGACCTCAATTCAAACGAAGAGGCTTGCAATAGTCGCTAATATATATATATATATATATATATATATATATATATATATATATATATATATATAAAACAGAAATACTGAGACAAAAACACATATATATATATATATATATATATATATATATATATATATATATATCCCAGGTTGATTAATACCAAACATTGAAAAAAATGGAACTTTGTGCCTCCTTGCTTAACAGCATGGTAAGGTACGGATAAAAGCTAAAGAATGGATTCCATAGAAAGGAGTAGCACCCTCTCCTATTCCTTCGTGTTGTAGCTATCGAAAAGAGAATGCTTGATTCGCCCTCAACAAAGATTCGCCAACTTACTATATATATATATATATATATATATACACTAATCCGTCTTTTGACTCCCGCTTGCTATCCTTTCTTATCGGTAACTCTCGTGGTAAGTACTCTTGACGGCACCCTGTATCCACAAAGACATGATGAATGTAAGTTTTTCGTTGTCGACTTATACAGGGCTCTCCATGTGTTGCAATCCATCAGTGAACTTTGGTTACGAGTTTCTCCTAAATTCTTCACATGCCTTTCGCATATTACTTTTATAATCTCTGAGATTGTAGGTAGTAGGCCATACAGCGTCTGCTTTGTTTGGTGCTGCTAAGACGATTGGTTAAAAATAACACCCAGCATGTGTAGTTCCGATCTAGTTTTTTTTTTCTTGTACCGTTTCATTAAACCTTCAGTGTTGCAACCATACGATGGTGATGACACGCCCTCAGGTTTAAAGGAAATTGTTTTAATCTCATTTTTTTGGTTTTGTTTAAGACTATTCAAAATAGTAGTAAAATAAATATTGTACTACACACTTGAACAGAAGGCTGTCATGAAATTTTGGGCTACAGTGAAGTGCAAACCATGATAAATTCAGCCCGACATAGTATTCATATAAAGTCCTGTAATGAGAGAAACTGTGAAAGAAATCTGTACACATTTTAAAGCAGTCAAGCACTAACTTTTTATTGAAGAGAAATAGAAATGAACTTTTCCCAGTTTCTTATGCAGATGTTTACGCATATTGTCTTCTGCAGTGAAAATCGCTTAGGTTTCTTCAACGTAAAATAACTATGAATATTTTAAATGGTACAGTCCGCCTGATGATGAGCTTTGACTAATGCTGCCCTCTTCACGAAAAAGTTACCCAAGGCTGATTTATGTATTGAATTATTTCATAGAGAAACAGTGAAATCAAACTGTGGATATTTTAAAGCGGCAATATTTCTTAAATAAAAAAAATGAGATGAGTAAAGACTCAAAGATTTCAAATAAGAACGAAAACCAAGAAATAAATACCAGAAAAACCTGAAGTTGAATTTTTATGTTACCTCAACATCCCCATTCCTCGTATCCGCCATATGGACACACACAAACAGACAAACAAACAAAACAAACCAATATTAAAGACGCAAGATTCGAGTTTGAGAATGAGAAGTTTGAAAGATTTCAAACAGAGTTTGCGTGGAAAATCATAATGCAATTGTTACGTGTGAAAAGAAAGAGAGAAAGAAAGAAAGAAAGAAAGAAAGAAAGAAAGAAATAACGAAAGAAAGAAGGGCCAAATAAAAAAAAATGAATCAATTAGGCTGTTATACTTTTGAAACGAGAAAGAATATCTAACAGCTAATATCTAGAATATACCTTTAAGGAATAATTTAATATATTATGGAAGGAAACCAAGGAAAAAAAGGGATAAAAGAAAGAGGAAAGAAGAAGAGAAAGAAAGATAACTTCTGCAATTTAAAAAGAAAGAACATATACGGGAATGGATTAATGAAGAAAAATGAAATGGGAAAGCGAAAATGAAATTTTCAGCAAATAAAAAGAAAAAGAACGATTCATTAAAAAAAATTGCAATGATAAAGAAAAGAAAGTAGAAACGGAAGAGAGCGGTTAAAAGAAAAAAAAGAGAGAATTATAGAATAGAAGAAATACAAAAGGAAGAAAGAGAGTTATTTACATTAAAAGAAAAGAGAATTAGATAGATAAAAGAACAAAAATAAGGAAACTAATTTTAAGTAAAAACATTTTAAAATATGAAGACAAAAGAAGGTAATGAAAATGAAAAAGTAAAACGATAATGTGAAAAACAGAAAGAAAAAGTGTAAAAGAAAGAAGAAATGAGAGATAACTGAAAGAAAAAAAAAAGAATTAAAATAAAGAAGAACCGATCAGTTATTTAAAGATAAAAATCTAATAAAACGGAAAAGAGACATTTTAAACAAAAACGACAAAAAGAGGTATGAAAAAGAACAACAAAAAAAGAACGGTGGAAAAAGATAAAAGAAAAAGAAAGAAAAAGAAAATGAAAAAAAAATGGAGATAGATTGTGAAAAAAAAAAACAATAAAGTGTAAAGGAGAAAAAATATATTAGCTTTATGATTTAAGGGAAAACATAATAAAAAGGGAAGTGAAAAGAAATTAAAAGAAAATAGATATTAAAAAAAGAAAAAAAAAAAAGAAAAAGGAAAGAGATATGTCAAAAAAGTAAAAAATAAAGGTCAATCGAGAGAATGAAATGAAAGATAATTTAGTTGAAGAAAAAAGAAATTAGGCAACTAAAAGTGTGTAATTAAAGAAACTAAAATAAAAGGAAAAGTAATTAAGGATAAGATAAAGAAAACAGGACAAGAAAAGCAGAAATTAAAGAAAACAGAAAAGAGAAAAAAAGGAAGAATAAAAAAAAAAGGAAATTGAGGAGGAATGAGAAGCGAAAGAAAGAGAATAATTGAAGTACCATAAAGAAAAGTCAAGTAAGAACGAAATAAATGTCATTCATTAAATTAAAAAAGAAAAGAGAAAATAAACAGTACAATTTAAGAAAAATACATTCGTGAAAGAAATAGTATACTTAAGGATAAATTGCGACGGAAAGAAACATATTAATTAAAGAAAAACGAAAAGGTAAACATGTTAATTTAAAACAAATGAGAAGATAATTTTAAAAGGTTATATATTAACAATATAAAAAAGCCAAAAACAAACAATCGTGAGGTATTTAAGAAAAAAATGGCAAAAATAAAGAAAATATTTTTTAAAGAAAAAAAAGAAAAAAAAAGAAGGAAAATAAAAAATAGAAAAGAAATTTATAAAGAAAATTAGGCAAGAAAGAAAGCAATCAAATAAAATATAAAAGATAAAAGAAAAAAGCGAGAGAGAAAAGTTTAGCTCGAGTGGGATTTAAGAATGAAGAAAAAAAAAGAAAGAAAGAAAGCTATCAAAGAAAATATAAAAGATAAAAGAAAAAAGCGAGAGAGAAAAGGTTAGCTAGAGAGGGATTTAAGAATGAAGAAAAAAAAAAGAAAGAAAGAAAGCTATCAAAGAAAATATAAAAGATAAATGAAAAAAGCGAGAGAGAAAAGGTTAGCTAGAGAGGGATATAAGAATGAAGAAAAAAAAGGAAGAAAGAAAGCTATCAAAGAAAATATAAAAGATAAATGAAAAAAGCGAGAGAGAAAAGGTTAGCTAGAGAGGGATTTAAGAATGAAGAAAAAAAAGAAAGAAAGAAAGCTATCAAAGAAAATATAAAAGATAAATGAAAAAAGCGAGAGAGAAAAGGTTAGCTAGAGAGGGATTTAAGAATGAAGAAAAAGAAAAAAAGAAAGAAAGCTATCAAAGAAAATATAAAATATAAAAGAAAAAAGCGAGAGAGAAAAGGTTAGCTCGAGTGGGATTTAAGAATGAAGAAAAAAAAGAAAGAAAGAAAGCTATCAAAGAAAATATAAAAGATAAAAGAAAAAAGCGAGAGAGAAAAGGTTAGCTCGAGTGGGATTTAAGAATGACGAAAAAAAAAGAAAGAAAGAAAGCTATCAAAGAAAATATAAAAGATAAAAGAAAAAAGCGAGAGAGAAAAGGTTAGCTCGAGTGGGATTTAAGAATGAAGAAAAAGAAAAAAAGAAAGAAAGCTATCAAAGAAAATATAAAAGATAAAAGAAAAAAGCGAGAGAGAAAAGGTTAGCTCGAGTGGGATTTAAGAATGAAGAAAAAGAAAAAAAGAAAGAAAGCAATCAAAGAAAATATAAAAGATAAAAGAAAAAAGCGAGAGAGAAAAGGTTAGCTCGAGTGGGATTTAAGAATGAAGAAAAAAAAAGAAAGAAAGAAAGCTATCAAAGAAAATATAAAAGATAAATGAAAAAAGCGAGAGAGAAAAGGTTAGCTCGAGTGGGATTTAAGAATGAAGAAAAAGAAAAAAAGAAAGAAAGCAATCAAAGAAAATATAAAAGATAAAAGAAAAAAGCGAGAGAGAAAAGGTTAGCTCGAGTGGGATTTAAGAATGAAGAAAAAGAAAAAAAGAAAGAAAGCAATCAAAGAAAATATAAAAGATAAATGAAAAAAGCGAGAGAGAAAAGGTTAGCTAGAGAGGGATTTAAGAATGAAGAAAAAAAAAGAAAGAAAGAAAGCTATCAAAGAAAATATAAAAGATAAATGAAAAAAGCGAGAGAGAAAAGGTTAGCTAGAGAGGGATTTAAGAATGAAGAAAAAAAAAGAAAGAAAGAAAGCTATCAAAGAAAATATAAAAGATAAATGAAAAAAGCGAGAGAGAAAAGGTTAGCTAGAGAGGGATTTAAGAATGAAGAAAAAAAAAGAAAGAAAGAAAGCTATCAAAGAAAATATAAAAGATAAATGAAAAAAGCGAGAGAGAAAAGGTTAGCTAGAGAGGGATTTAAGAATGAAGAAAAAAAAGAAAGAAAGAAAGCTATCAAAGAAAATATAAAAGATAAAAGAAAAAAGCGAGAGAGAAAAGGTTAGCTCGAGTGGGATTTAAGAATGAAGAAAAAAAAAAGAAAGAAAGAAAGCTATCAAAGAAAATATAAAAGATAAAAGAAAAAAGCGAGAGAGAAAAGGTTAGCTCGAGTGGGATTTAAGAATGAAGAAAAAGAAAAAAAGAAAGAAAGCAATCAAAGAAAAAGAATAAAAGAAGAAACGTAAAAAAAGAAATTGAGAAAAGATAAGATAGATAAAAATATCATAAAGATGGAAAAAAGGAAAGAAAGAAATTTAAAAAAAGGAAAAAGAATCAAAAAAAGATTAAAATGAAAGATAAAAAAGGGGGCAATTTCTTAAAAAAATGAAAAAAAGAAAAGAGGGACATTCATTTAAAAAACAGAAGAAAAGAAGAAAATGTGAAAAGAATTCCATAAGAAAGAGTTGAATTGAAATAGAAAAACAAAAAAAATGGAAACAAAAAAAAAAAGAAACAAAATGAATATTAAAGTCAAATGAAATAATTTGGAAAATATGAGAAAGAGTAGAATTTCATCAAAAAAGATGGAGAAAGAAATAGATCTTATAAAGACAAAGCGTTTAAAACAGATATTAATTAAAGAAACATAAAAGGGAAAAGAAAGTGGGTAATAATAGAAAGCGGAAGAATATTCAAAATGGAACAAAACGAAAAGATATTAATAAGAAAGAAAAAAAAAAAAAGGAAAGACGGTGTGTAATAAAAGTAAAAGGGAAAGGCAAAATACTAGCAATAATTAAAGAAAAAAGAATAGAGAAAAGAAATAGGTTAATTTTAGAAAGAAAAAATGATTGAAAAGAAAAATAAAGCAAAAGTGATATTAAAGAAAAGAATAAAAGAGAAAATGATGAAAGAGGAAACGATGCAGATTAATTAAACAAACTTGCTGTTGCCAAATACCTGCGAGGAAATCACGATGTTAAAAATCAAATCTAGAAGATTTGGAAAAAAACGAGCAGAAAAAATATACAAAAAAAATGCAGACAAACAAATTCGTGTGCAAACCAATTCAAACGAAATTCGTGGCGACTGTTAAAAAATTTAAAAATAAATATTAATTTAATGAATTTAAAATAATTTTATCAAAAATGAATATTAGGAGCCAGTAGCAGCACTAGAGATATAAAAGAAGAAAAGAACAATGAATGGACTAAATAAATAAATCATTAATAATAATAATAATAATAATAATAATAATAATAATTATAATTATAATAATATTTTTTAAAGAATTATTATAATAATATGCAAACTAGCTGTAAAAGGAGAAAAATACTACCCTCTACTGGGTACGAAAAATGATCCATTGGGAATTGTTCAAGAGATAATCTTTTTACCATGGTGATAAATGCTCTATGAAGAAATAAGAATTTCTCTTTGTTGATGTGTCGGGTGGAGTTCTCTGGGACTTTGAGATGGAAATGAATTACTAAACCGCGGCTTGACCAATGATGAGAACCATTGAGCAAGTGATTTTTCAGCTCCCGCTGACCATAGGGTAAAACTTGTAGAAAGCGAAAAGATAAATACTTGCTATTTGCCAAAAAGATGGAAAACCTGTGGAACGTGGTGAGAGTAAAACTCCCTTCATACTTTCCATTTGGGACGGTCCTCAAAGGCGTCAACGAAACCCTGAGAGAACCCCAGGTCTACTCTTGCCCGGATTGGTAGCACCTGATTGGGTCCTCCCAATGGATCAAATAGAACTTAACAGCGTGCTTTTGCTAAACTGAATTGTTTGAAATAGAACTATTTCGATATTTAAACTGCTCCTGTATGGTAAACTGAAATTTTAAAATAGAAATATTTACATGTATAAACATGGATTTGGTATTCGGTGACCTACAATGGTTGATATGCCTAGATACCAAACAAAACCAAACTCTGCGAGAACGAGAAATCAGAGGAAGAATCGAGACCATACAGGCCACAACACTATTAAACGCTGCCAGAATATTCAGGGGTGTCTTAGACATGAAGGAATTTGCTGACACAGAGATTTCAAATGAAATCTTCGAGTGAAAACTTTCTGTGAAAAAGTCGTTGAAATAATAATCGCAGTAAAATTTGTGGAAATATTAGAAGCGATTGTGGTCAAACAAAAATATATCAGATAAAAATAAGAAAGATGTATTCCAGAAAAACCAAGAAACAGACTCTGCAATGTAAAGGTTATCTAAGGAGTGGATATCTGGGCAGTTTTCTTTGGAAGATATTCCTGTAGCTTCTTAAACAGAATAAAAAAAACAATCTGAGCTCTGGCCTAAGGAACCAGGCAATTGATAATTATTATTATTATTATTATTATTATTATTATTATTATTATTATTATGTGAAATAATTTAGGCCTGAAAGATAATGGGGAGGCTTTTTCTTAAAAGAAGGAGGGATAGGACTCACTAACATATAGGTTCGTGTGGATGTGGCATTTCATGTTATTGGAGAATATGTAAAAAAGAGAAACAGAGATCAAGTACAGTTAAAACTAACTGCAGTTACAACAATAACATCCTAAATAAAAACAATAAACGAACAAATAGAAAATCTTGAAAAAAGAATTAGAATATAAAATATATGAATTAGTCAAGCCAAAAAGAGCAACAAAGAAGAAATTATGAATGATTATACTTGGTATGAACTACACAAACAAAACTTCCACGGAGAAACTAAATTTAAATCAAAGAAGCGAAAAATAACCACTTAATAACTAATCATTTAAAAGCTAAAATAATTTATTCAGTGGAGAATATCAAATGTAAATGAAGTAAAGTTGGTGACCGTATTCGTGGGCGTCCCGAGGGCTCCTTTTCAATAGCTATTACACCGAGTAATTATGGAGAGCGCTACTCCTTTCCCTGGATTACTCCATTTTACCCTTGATCCTTAACTTATAATACTGAGTGTTAAGCAAAGAGGCATCAAGTACCATATTTTGAGTCGACCAGGGATTGAACCCCAGTCTCCCTGACCATTGTTTAACATTCTTCTCACCAGGCCAATGAGCCGGTAAATATCAAATGTCGGCAATGTACAGTGGCGGCCATTATGTTCAGAACGGCATAGTTTCGTCAGAAAAAGTAGGTATAAATTGTTTTAGATTCTATAATTTTCACAGACAATAAATACGATAATAATTGTGAAATTTTAGTGTTATTTGAGATTTAAAAAAAAAGTATTGAATGATTTAGTGATTTACTGCAAAACCCAGGACGGCCAAAAGGATCAGAACAATAGCACAGGGATACAGCGAAGTGTTCTCCGTCATATCTCCACAAGTTCCTGGTTCAATCTAATGTGGAGTAGTTGCAACTGTTAGGGTCTCATTTATGGATGGAATAAAACTATATGATCATTTTCTATACACGAAAAAAATTAACAGAGTACAAACATATGAGTTATGTATTATAAAATTATCAGTATTACGTATCAGTACACGAAATCATTTAAATGAGTAAACAAATAATTTTGAATTGAACTCTAAAAGTTAGATAAAAAATTTTGAAACAATTTAGCGTCTTGAATTTGACAAATTGTTCAATGTTTTATTAGAGATTATTACACTAGCCTGTGTTTTTTTTTTTAGGTCAAATATATGATAGCTGATTTTAAGGTATTTTTTTTTATACCGAGTTTAAAAATTCATATTCATTTTTTCTCATCAGATCAAATTTTTAAGATACAAGTCCTTACTTGAAATGTATCGAACAGTACATAGCTCCATCTATTTTCTTGTTAATCTAAACAAATAACACTAAATTTAGGGATGGTATATAGGGTGTCTCAAACTAGATGATTTATTACGGAGACAAGCAAAATGACGGTCATTAGGAACATATACTGCAAAAAATACGTACTTTGAGCTGGAGGCATCAAATCAATATTTTTTTTCATTGTAATTTTATCTGCTTCCAGGAGATGATATATGTTACTGAGTTCCTTGTCTCGGTAATAAATCATTAAAAAATAGACTTGTTGAATCAATTTTAAGACAGTTTTAAATGATTATGTCTCCAAATAAGTCGTAACGCAAAATATTTTTTTCTATCTTGTCGAAACCATTGTGATCAAGGATTAATATTTGTTATAGTATGATATTTTCAAATCCGAAACAAAAAGAACACAACATTATTATTAGTAGTAGACTCATTAGTAGTCATATGGGTCCCATGTATATTAAGACACCCTATATTTTAAGAAAGCTTATAGTATGTCATACTAAACTGAAAAATATACAAAATAAACTATTCATTGATAAAAGTTATTTTCAGGGCCTTCATCCTGTGCTCGGTTGGCACTGCATCTCGTTTGCAGTACCAACACTTGTCAGCAAGAAAGTTTACATCCGGCCGGCCATAATAGCACTTTTCCATAATGCAATTTTTTGGGTGAAAGTGCTCAACCTACTCTTCACTCAAATCGCCACAGTCTTTTAGAAAATAGTCCAAGTGTGATCGCAGAAAATGCAGTTTCCCTGACATTCGTGCCCCCAGTTGGTGGAAACTAATCAGTAACTGTTCAATTCCTTATTCGTATCCCGAACTCCGGTGGTTTCCCTGCTGACTTCAGCAGCTGCCAGGCGGACCATTCAGCTTCGCTCACTGCTTCGTCAAACATTTAGTTCTTCACGAGTTCTCTTCTTTCAGAGACGTCAAATATACTAGCATGGAGTTTGTTCATGTCTTTCTGTGGAAACTTCTCAAGGAGAGCCGACCCACGACCTCCCCTCCCTATTGCCTTCACAAAGTTTTTCATTACTCCTAACTTGATACCTAAATGTGGAAGCAGTATTTTGTATGAATCAACGAGAGGGTGATGTGACAGTATGCGGCCTTTGTGTTGGGCGTTTGTGTGTGTGTGTGTGTGTGTGTGCGCGCGCCGGTCAGACGATCTCTTTGTCTGTTTTGACGCGAAACCCACACAAAGAAATGAGGATGAGATCTCTGTCGAAACCAGAGGTGGAGGAGGAAAGGAAGGTCCCAAAGAAGAGAGAGGTTCAGTTGACAAAGGAAGATGGAGAGAGGCAGTCGTCAACGGAGAGTAGAAGAGACCCAAGTCCATGTTTGTTCGTTCGTTCTTTTTCTCCAACCCTCTCGGTTGTATTTTATGTGGCCGGAAAGAAATGTGTGATACCCCGGTCAGGAAACACTGGACGAATCACTGGCCATGAGTGTTTTGGTTTAAAGAAGTTATAGTGAGGTCGGCCGCTAGGGGTGTTGTCACAGTGAGACTGAACCTTATGCGAGTCAGGTTTAAACCCTTGTTTTAACGACTACTCCTGTCTGACATTATGTTGGTCGCTAGCCCAGCAGTCCCAGGGACACAGAAAACAAGGATATATCGTGTATCTACGTTGGAGCCCTGGGATCAATCTAACCACCTTAATATCTCCACTGATCAATTATCTGTGCTCCTGGTAGTTAAGCGAAGACAGCAAATGATCCATGATATTGTTTGTTTTTTCATCGTACTTAATGCTAAGTATGGTTTGATGAAAACTACTCCCATTATATAGAAAAAAACTGGTTCGATACTTCTACTGTATGAGTCAATAACACCCCTCCATTCCGTAGAATCATACTCTAAGCCCATTCATTTGATCAATCCAGCAAAGTTATTGCAATAAACCAATGATGACATGAAAAACTGCCTTAATTATCTCTGCCAGTTTCGATACAAGAAGAACATTGTTCTTGGTGCCAACAGATGGTTATCTTTGAGACGTGAACCCAGCTGCTGTGAAGATTCCTTTGAAAGATTTTAGTCTCATGTCAGGTTGTTAAGTTCTGCTTGTATCAATTGTACTTGCTGGTCGTCCTCTTCTGGCTTGTATGCGTCATCTCCAACTGCAAGAGTCGTGTCATTATCTTAGGAATCAGAGCTATATTCCACGTTACCACCTG
This sequence comes from Sepioteuthis lessoniana, assembly GCA_963585895.1. NCBI lineage: Eukaryota > Metazoa > Mollusca > Cephalopoda > Myopsida > Loliginidae > Sepioteuthis > Sepioteuthis lessoniana. The sequence goes on from OY757933.1 coordinate 46,645,302, forward strand.
GCTCAGAAATATGAAGGTCTGGGCCATTAGTCATCGGTCGATTTTCAGAAGGAACATCTGAGTATTGGACATGGTGTTCTTTAGATTTATTACTTTCAAATTCATCGTGCAGAAATAGCAGTCTGTTATGTGATCGTTTCCTTCCATCTAGACCATTGGAATGGCAAATGGCATTCTTTTCCTTTTACTATTCCCTCAATCCCTCAAGTTCTACTAACATTTTCTACAGCAAACGTGTGGAGTGAATGGTTTATCCTAATCCCCAAGTTTGACTCCAAAGTAATAGTGATATGCCTTCAATCCAAAGTCCGTAATTTTTGTTTGACGGTTAGGAAGAACCACATTACTACAGATATCACAGAACCTGCCAGGATTATTCTTACACTTGTGACCCGTTCTTATAGGAACATAGATGTCAAGCTGGAAAGAGAAAAAAATAAATCAGCACTCAGCTTGTCGTTTACACATGTCTCTGTACATTAGAATCATTTAAAGCTGAAGGATAAGACCCGCTCCCTCGAGGTATGTGGTAGTTAGCAAGTAGGCTGGTACACTGTAGTTAGGTACATATACAATAGTATATGCTATACTAAACATAAGGCACCCACGATCAGTTGCGACAAGTAGAGTCCCAAGGTTATTAAATGTTATTGTGCATAACTTGTGAAGTATTCAAGCACATCTAAAAAACCATACGTGGCTAAACACAATGAATGGTATTTTAAAATTCTGCACAGAATTGTGATCATATATCACTTGATAGATATTTGACCATTGGAAAAAAAATTCAACGTGGGCCACTGCTATCAATATCAATAGAGAGCAATGCTTGATATCATTTAACTGCACAAATAAATGATTCCTATAAAAATACAACGAATATTTGATAAACTTAACTATTAAAATTGAATAGCTTTATATAAAACTATTCAACTAGGTGCAAAAAGAACTATGGGTTTTAGATAGAAATAATTAAAACTATAAGATTTTATGTAAAAAAATAAGTAGCAATGGTCGAAAATATTTAACTGTTTACAAACAAATAAATTCTGTCTCATTTAGAAATAATGTTACCTACAAAGTGTTTGGTCATAAATTATATATATATATATATATATATATATATATATGCAAAGATTATTTGGAATTAAATTATTAACAGGGGATGTTGTGCCATAAAGCACAACCAAACCAAACCAAACTAAACAAAGTATGGAACGGTAATGACGTTTGGTGTCTTACGCTTAGGATTTAGGGCAAATAGATATGTTTTTAAAGCTGATTTATATTCGATAGGAATAATTGATTCCATTTATATTCGTGTAAAGTAAAACGGGCCATTGGCCTAATACGTAGAGTGTTCGCTAAACGTCTGAGACACCAGATCGAGTCATAACAAAAAGACAAAAAATGGTACTTGATGCCGCCTTGCTTAACGTCGGTGTAGTACATATTGAAAAAGGACCCTTCGGGTCACCTTCGACTAATATCGCCAACTTTACTTATATTCGAGTAAATTATTGTATAAAGAATGGTTACGTGAATATTTAATTATTTATGAAGTATTAAGAAATTGTATCTGACATTTAAAACCATATAATGGTGGAGGACTTATGATTAACGTGCTGAATTGCAATATCGTAGCTTGTGTGTTTGTTCTCCAGTTGTACTATTACGTCCCCATTCGGAATGATATCCTTAGGGAAAGTTGGTAATCCTCTTGCCCCCACTGGTAGGGGTTTAAATAGTACCACTGCTGTTCTTCTAGAAGGATGACTTTCGCTTAAAACAAAATATACAAGAGTTTATGTATCATTAAAACAAAGAAATTAAATTCAATCAAACCAAAACCATATTATCGAGGGCAAATTTTTGGTGTTAGAAACGATGACTTGAAACTAAATTATTTTGTATAAACAAATGTTTATCATTATTGAAAATACGTACTTTAAGCCATGTAATGTCATCATGAATTATTTGTATTAATGAAGAATACTTTAAATCATTTAACTTTGTGTAAAAAATTATCTGATAGCTTTACGTAATATCATATAACTGCAGGAACACATGATTAGATATAAATGTGCCCGTGGTGTATTGTTTATCGTCGTAGGAAATGTACACGGCGACACGAGTTCAAATTCTGGACGAGACTGATTGCATTTCCCATTGCACAAATACCCTTGGGAAAGGTATGAATCCAATTATTCTCCCTCCAGCTATGGTTAAAATAGTAGAGCAGACTAGGTTCTTCAGCCTTGGTGGGGCAACTAGTCTAGGAGAAAGAAAACTCTGAATTCAAACCTGTTAAGCTCTGCTTAAAAAATTGACCTTGTGTCATATCCTGCCCGAGCGGGGGTGGTAAATATGTATAAATGTGCTATTTTATAGGATGCGATGGAACATAAAAATATAGCATTTAAACTCGTGTAATTCACGTTTTAAGATAAATTTTCCACTTCAAAAACAAGAAGGGGTTCAATACGCCAGATATGGTTTTAATCATACCGGATTTACCTTCCTCCATTACATGCATTATATAATATAAATGCCTTTGTGGCTAAAAATTTGGGGTCATACATTACACGAAGCCATTCATTACCCATGTATATACAATAGGGATGATTACAATTAAACATTTACTGATGAATTACATTTAGACTGTAAATAAGCCATAAGTAGATAATATGCCGTTAAACAAATGAACGAAAATACAGCAGTCAGTCTTAGTAAACATTGGGTTAATCAATTTTTCCACCAAGAAAAATGGAAATATCCCCTATATCATATTCTGTATGCAGTTTGTGCCAAAAGATACGAGTCTTATTCAATACATAAGTTGAATTTTGCTCTAGGATTTGGCAGTTGGAAGAACTGTTTACGGTTGCACATTTTTCAAGGAAATCACTGGTGATGGTTCCTTTCATATCCCAGAAGACTGACAGCATGACTTTATTTAATGACCGCGGAGCTCGGAACATTTTCTTTATTGGAAAGTCAATGACCTTCACTCAGTTAACTCACTTTTCAATCCAGGCTCATTGAGGAAAACCCATATTTAGCCCATTTGGAAAGATCTTTTGATTAAAACATGCTTTTCCATACACATCAAACATTTTGTAAATTTTATATTGTTTACCATTTTCAGTCTCCAGAAATCTGGTGACAGACCTTTGTTCAAATTTGGGTCACTCTATTTGATTTGCCACCATTTTCAGTAACCTAAAATTAAATATTGCTTTCAAAATTGAAATAATTTTTGGTCTAAACCAATTCCAAATTACGCTACGTTTACAGTTAGAAAAAAAATCGAAGAAACTATGATTTAAAAAAAAAGGTTCCTATATTTATAGAATGGTTCTCGTATTTTCACATTATAAATAAAAATTTGATTGTGAAGTTGAACCAGATATTAATTTTTAAAAAAATGTTACTCCAAATCTAATTTACATTCCTTCTCTCATTACATAATTTCAAAAACTTCTGTAAATTATTTTCTTACTTTCAGAAAAAAGGAGGCAGTCCTGTTCTTTTACGGGAGTGATGGTGAATAATTAGCAAAAGGTTAAGATCGAAAAAAGAAGTATTCTGAGTATGACACAAAACTGTGTCTGATGATTAGACTCGATTTATGGAATTCTTGCAGGTCCTTGGTACCCCTTTATATTCCCAAGATCACTCTGACACGAAAAGGTAGAACCTGTTAAGATTCCGTTTATTTGTCAAATGGATCTATTTGAAAATCATTTGATAGATATACCGAATAGAATATAACCTTTGTAATTTTTTATTGAAGTTTTAATTATTTACTGAGGATTATTATTGTAATTATTATTATTTTACTCTTTGAAATTTTTCACACCAGCATTAGCTAATGGTTTTCTTATGGTGTTCGAGTAACAATAAGTCTTCGTAAGTCTCCAGGACTCTTCTGAATATACCGGCCGATCCAAACAATGCGGTAGTTTGAATTGTCCTGACTCGTCCTCTTATTTCCAAGTCTTCCATTCTCTGGACTAATCATTCAGTGATGATACTAAGAGCATCAATCAAAAATTGTATCACCGTCACTTTCATGTTCCACTATTTTTTTCTTCAGTTCTTCAGCAAGGTCCAGATACTTATGTTTCTTTTCCCCTCTTTTCAGTTTTAATCTATGGTCTGCGGGGACAACAATATTCACAATTAGGCAGGTTCTCATTTTTGTTGAATATTACTATGTTTTGTCGTCTGACCGAGATTAGATTATCCGTTTGTATCTTAAAATTCCAGAGAACTTTGTGAGTCTCATTGTCAAGGACAAATTCTGGTTTGTGCATATACAACTAGTTCGTTTGGTCAATATAAACATTCTTGCACAATTCCCAGTAGATCCCCTATTCCACCAAGTCGTGTCTAGTCTTATACTCTTTCCATGCTAATTTGCATGATTTGCTTATGTGATTGATCGTTTTGTCTCAATCACCACATAACCTACGTTTACTTTGATCATTATTATTGTACCCCTGAGGGATGATGATCGACAACACTTCTTTAGAAAATATATACGTCTTTTTATTCTCACGAAACGGGTAAAATTTCTGTGACAGACAAAGACAGGGAACTATATTTAGCCATAACTTCATCTTCTCTTGACCATGGCAGGCTGTGTTATTTTCAAGACCCCACTTGGGATATCTGCATCTCAGCTAGGGATACTCAACCGGAGGCCGTTATAGGCCGCCGCTCCCAGCGGGCGGCCTTCAGTCTGACTCAGACCCTCACTGATCCCTGACTCAGACCCTAACTGACAAGCAGCGTCTGGATATATTGTTTCAACGCCCACAACTTCCGATAAATCACGTGACTCCTTCCGCATTTTACAAAAGTGCGTCTCTTATTGGTGGCTCAGTGAAGGGTCAATATGCAACATTATTATTATTATTATTATTATTTAAAATTTTTATTATTAGTTACTTAAAACGATGTAAGTCCGTGCAAATCATAATTATCAAATGAAAATAATTATTATAAACTATCAGATTTTTATAAGTATAAAAGAGCAATATTTCAAACCGTACAACCGTTTTCAAATTATTTGTATCAGATTGGAATTCTCGATACTATATTAATGTGCTAATAACCTTAAGAATCAACTACAAAAAATGAACATATAAACCAAAGAAAAATGACTTCTTATCCACTAAACCCAGATGGTTTAACGCACCGTTAGAATCAATCAATCATAAAAAGAAAAACAATGACTTACAATCACGTCATAGCAAAATGATTCTTAACTACGAGAATGGCTTTTTAAAGTAAAGCTTTTTATTTATTTCCATGGAAATGAGTGTCGTCGGTATGTCAAGTGAGTGGGAAGGGAGAGATGAGGACAAGATAAAGAAAAGAAGACGAGTTCGTATCAAGAAAGGAAAAGTCAAACAAGAGGTCACAGAAGAATTTTACACAGTTTATTTCCGATCATACACGTACCCTCTTGACTTGTCTCAAAAACAGGAAGTCGAGAAGTGTTATTTTTAATAGAATCAAAGAAAGATTTATTCATTCACAAATCTTACCCCCACCAAAACAAAAGCATGGGTTCATTTTTACTTTGACCGAAATGCAGCCTGGAATTGTCATTATTGCAGCTAGTAATTAACTATTGCTTTTTACCACCACCCCCACGTCTCATAGCTTATCAAATTTGCACTGACAACGACATTTCCCGCTAAAATCATTTTCTTGTCGGTCACACAGCTCAGTGCGGTATGCTTTGGTAGTGTAAGGTGGCGACTCCATCACACTAATTTGTATCCAGTGATGATGGTCATGTTCTTGAGATTTCGTGAGTGTTTTATCTCTCATACATCGTATTTATTCAAAGATCCACCCTCATCAGAAGGTCTCGTTTAGTATATCAATGAGATATGTTTGAGATAAGGAAATGTTCCCTGTATAAAATGATTGTAAAGATATATGTACTGTAGAGGGTGTGGAAGCAAAATTAGCAATTCCAGTATAATAATAAACGACTCTACCTTAAAATTCTTAAAAATAAACAACAAAATAAGAAAATAGACACAAAACAGTAAATTAACTCAATATGGTCGTCATTCTTTTCAATTATTGTATCAAAATACCTTCAAAAAATTAATCAGACATTTTATTCCATTCCTCTTCAATAGCAGTCCTAAGCGAACATATATTTAGACAGGAAGTCGCATTTATTTTGTTTTCTAAATGCCTCATATAGCGTAATCAATGGGCGTGATGGAGTCTATAAAGATACTCTACTTATTTGGGAGTTTTTTTAGGTTTCGGCGTTAAGCAAATCATAGATTCTTTGTCGTTTCTTTTCTGCTCACTCATACTAGGCTGAATCTTAATTTTAAAAAAAGGGCTTGATTAATAGACCTAAGCATGAACATTAAGATTTACTGCGTTTTTCTTTTCAGAAAGTCAACTAATCAGCCTAAAAAAAAAAAATTAATAATTATTCCATATTTTTCTTCCACACGTTGTATATGATTGAAAATCGTAGTTGTTAAACAGACAAAAATAACCCGATAAACATCAGCTTGGTTCGCTTTTTATTGGTTTCTTTGTTTAATGACTGTTTAACTTTTCTGGTTTATTCAATGCCAAAATCTGCTATTTTGAAGTACAGTGGGAGCCTTATTTAAACTCTTCCTGAGTGTTGAGAGAGAGTGCGTGTGGACGGAAAATTCAATTGGTCAGACGCTATGTTCTACAAGTTAAATGCATATAATTTTGCGGTTAAAATTATGTACATGCACAAGCTACATTTAGCATCCATCCCTTCGTATTACGTCAACGATTCTTTCCAAAGAACAATGAGTGTTTATTATTGATAAACATTAGAGATGTTTGAGAGACAGCTAGATTTTCTCCGCTCAAAAATTTATCTTCTGTCTCATCATTCTTGAGGCAAAGTTTTTGAGTTAATTCATACTTTCCCAGAAGGCGTATCAAGTATAACAGTTATTGTGGCAGGAAAGTATTCCTGGCAAAAACGCATGGGAACTGAAATAGACTTCACACTAGGAAAAAAGAAAACTAACCAACTAAGCCAAGGAAAATCGGACTGATTATAGATCTGTGCATTTGGCAATTTATTGATTTAAGCATGATGCATTCAATATAAACCTTTTGGTATCTTACGTATTCACTAGGCCTAATAAGTGAAGGATTTGGGAAAGTTTACTTATTGAACGCTTTTAGTTGGTATCCGTTTTGACTATATATTACAAGTTAATATAATCCATCAGGGGACAAAATATAAGGGTAATTACTAAAGAAACTAATTTTACGTTTCTGCTCTCTTTTTCGGCTCGAACACTTCTCTTTCTCTCTATCTTTTCCGGGGATGTTCTTGTGGTATAGTGCTATAAGTGCTACACTCTGATATTGTAGTGAGCGATTCTGAACTCCAGTGAAGCTACCATGTTGATTTTCGGAATAATACCTTTGGGAAAACTAAGGACCTTCTTATCCCTACGGCTGTTGGTTAAATAGTCTTATAGCTGTTCTTTTACCGAGATCCCTTTGGCATTAAATAACCCACCAAGTTTGAATTCCATTAAACAAAGCAATCAAACTAAATAATTTAATAATAACTCTACCGTTCTACAAATCTGAAGTTGGCCTTAAATAAACTATGAACATTGATACGTCATTTCACAAAATAAACCTAACAATCAATTCTTTCGAACAATCCTATTTACTTTTCCTCCTTAGAAACTCATGATATTCCGCTTCTTCTTTCACGTTCTATTGGCTGGACTTAGAATCCAGTTTATTCCTTGCAAAGGATTAGTCACATTCAGAATGGGCTGTATTGAATATGCCACTAAATTTCTTATGACGAGTCTCTATAGCTGGATATTTGTAGAGTATGTAGCACCCCTTCATGTATTAACTCTGAGTTCTCTGATACCAGGAGTCTTAGAATCTACTTTGGTTTAATCTTTGGATCAAATAGTTTAAAATTATTAATAGTGGACACAAATTCGTGAAACCCTATAACGGTGCAAACATTTTTTTTTCAAATGAGAATTTTTAGGTTTCTTTTGTTTAATGGCATATCAACCTTTGTAGGTTATTTAATGCCAAAGGTATTCTCCGAGAAGAACAGTAGTGGTACTATTTAATCCATAGCTGGGAGGATAAGGGGGTTCATACCTTTGCCAAGGGTATTTGCCCGAAAGTGAACGTAATAGCACAACTGGAGTACGAATTAGCTTACTACGATTCCGCAGTCCATCGCTTTAACCATTACACCACGAGGACACCCCCAGAGAATTTTTAGTTTGAGCCATACATTTTTGTATAACTTATTAGATAAGATAGAAAATACAATCACTGGAGCAAAGAATAAGTAAAGTAAAGTTGGCGACCTTAGTCAAGGGTGACCGGAAGGCTCCCTTTTCGATGGTTAATACACAAAGATGTAGGGGACGGTGCTATTCCTTTCCCTGGATTGCTCCACTTTACCATTGATCCTTACTTTATAATGTTGAGTGTTAAGCAATGTAGCATCAAGTACCATTTTTTGAATCTTTGGTATGACTCGACCAGGGATTGAACCCAGGTCTTCCGGGCCATTGGCGAACACTTTAACCATTATGCCAATGTCAGGTTTATTGGAGTAAAGAATACGCTTGCTTTATTTCCTGTAAAGTGGTAAGACTAACCCCAAAAGTGGTGCATTGAGTATGACACTTTTTGATGGCTAGGCTTTAATTCTAGAGTGGAGATTACCTCTTCATTACCATTATCCCCAGTTCAACTATGACCCGAAGTAGATGTCCCAATAAGAGTCCCATTCGTGGAACTAACAGTTTAAAAATTATTCTAATATGTAAGAATACTTTATACAATACTACTGTAAAATATTTGTATTAAGCGTGGTTTCTTTAAGCTGTAATCATTAACTTTGAATTAATAGTAGTTATTTAAAACCATAGAATAGTGTGCAAAAATAACTATTATTAAGTCGAAATAAGGACTTGGAATAGGCATGACTTTGTGGTAATGATGAGTTATCAGAAAGCGCATTCTTCGAGAATATGACCGTGGGGATTAATTTCTAGTCGGGAATCAAGTATCATTTGAGGTCAAGATTGAATTGTTCAACAGTGTATGAATAAGTATGAGATTCAGATTGCTAGAAAACGATCACAGTCAATGATAAAACTAGGTCGTGGTTGCATTGTAACACATGTGAAATTATCATAAGATCTATAGGGAAGGGAAAGGACTCATTACACGGCAAAACCGTGAAATTTGGGTAACTATGCAATGTTTCGGGCTTACAATAGCTTGAACTGCGACAAACCCATCCGGTTGCTAAGGTAGGATATGACACAAGGTCAACTTTTTAAGCGGAGTTTTAACAGGTTTGAATTCAGAGTTTTCCTTCTCTTAGACTAGTTTCCTCACCAAGGCTGAAGAACCTAGTCTACCCTACTATTTACCCATAGCTGGAAGGAGAATAATTGGATTCATACCTTTCCCAAGGGTATTAGTGCTATGTGAAATGCAATCAGTATCGTCCAGGATTTGAACTCATGTCGTCGTGTCCATTTCCTACGACGATAACTGTTACACCACAGTTACCTTAGACTTGAATAAACCCGAGTTTTTTTTAAGCATTACGGACCTCCATGTCAAATATCGCGTGCATCTCGAAATAATGTCCGCTGAAGATATCACCGTATTGAAAAGTTGGCCATCTCACAGCTTTGACTAAAATATCATCGAACAAATGACTACAAAATTTAAGAGATCATCAGAAGAATCAACCCAGTCTTAAAAAGAATGGATTTTGTTACCTGTGAAGATGTAAAAGAAGTATTTGTTAACCTCTCTTTCCATGCGACCTGAAGAAATTGTCAATGTAATGGAAGACACACGAAGTATTAACAATGTAAAAGACTGCATTGTAAACTGGTAAATAGTATCATCAATGTGTCTTTTTGTCAAGTTATTTAAATTGATCAGATTGAGTCAGAACAGAAGAGCAAGTGGAAAAAAGAACAGAATAAATTACAAAGGAAGAATGAAAATGAAAGAAACAAGCAAAGTATTCAATTAAAAAAAATGAACGAAAAAATAATTAAAGAAAGAAAAGGTTAAAGAAGCAAAAAGATAAGAATTAGAAAATAAATAAATAAAAAGAAAGAAAGAAAGAAAGAAAGAAAGAATTTAAAGGAATACAATAAAATAGAAAATATCAAAAATAAAGAAAGAAAGAAAGAAAGAAAGAATAAGAAATATAATTTTCTATAAAGAAGAAAATAGTATGTAATTAAATAAATAAATAAATGAAAATGAATGAAGTTGAAAAGGATGGAAATTCAGAAAAATAAAACCAGTGGATTGGAAATTTGATGACGATGCACAAGACACCTCATCCAAGAAATGACTGTGAGTCCAGAAAAGAGACAAGAAGTGGACTTACTAACATTGAAGATTTTATGGATACTTCAATACAAGGACAACATGAAAAATAATAAAGAAAGACTAATAGTTATTACGTAGTTATTACGTTTGCAACGATTCTCAAAGGCTTCGCAAAGGGACGGGAAGTATTGGATATTAGAAGAAGAATGGAGGCCATCCAGAGTTCTGTATTGTTGAGATTGGTGACAAAACAAAGTCGATTGCTGTTGTCCTGAAGTGAGTATCAGTAATTGAGACTCCAGTCAATGAACATCAGCTATTGCTGATGTGAAAATCCAGCAAAGTATATAATAATAATAATAATAATAATAATAATAATAATAACAACAAAAATGGGAAGGAAAACAATTCTATGGGCGGTATAAACGACTAATAAACAACATCTCATACGACAAAACCTGAAGATGGCTAAGAAAATGAAACCTTAAGAGAGCAACAAAATCTCTCTTAATAGCTGCTCAAAACAACGCCGTAAGCGAGAATGAAAGTGAGAATAGATAAGACTCAAAAAAATAGCAAATTCAGGCTATGTAGTGACAGAGATGAAACCATCAATCACATAATAAGTGAAAGCAGCAAATTAGCGGAGAAGGAATATAAGACTAGATATGATTGGGTCGGCAAAGTGATCCACTGGGAGATGTGCAAGACATTTAAATTTGACCATACAAATAAATGGTATATGCACAACCAAGTACCTGTCCTAGAATATGACACACATAAACTCCTATGGGACTTCGACATACACACGGATCACCTAATCTCGGCCAGAAGACCAGACTTAATAATAATCAATAAAAAAAAGAGAACTTGCAAAATTGTCGAACTTGCTGTCCCGGATGACCACAGAATAAAACTGAAAGAATGTGAAAAGAAGGATAAGTACCTTGAACTTGCTAGAGAACTGAAAAAAACTGTGGAACATGCAGGTGACAATTATACCAATTGTAATTGGTGCGTTTGAAACAGTAACTAAAGGATTACTAAAGGGACTGGAGGACTGGGAAGCTGGCGGACGGGTGAAGACCATCCAAACGACAGCATTATTAAGAATGGCTAGAATACTGAAAAGAATCCTCAAGACTTGAGGAGACTTGCTGTCACTCAAACTCCAGTGAAAGACCACTAGCTAATGCTGATGGGAAAAACTCTAATGAGTAAATAATAATAATAATAATAATAATAATAATGAGGGTGACGGTGATATTAGTTGTAATCGGCAAATTTGGAACGGCCCCCAAACGCTTGGAAAGAGTGCTGGACAAACTGAAAATCGGAGGACCAATCGAGACCGTCCAAACTATTGCATATAGGTCGTCCAGAATACTGAAAACTGTCTTGGAGAGCTGACTAGACTTGCTGTCACTCAAACTCAAGTAAAAGTCAATCAGCATACAATCGTGTGAAAAAAAAATCACATAATAATGAAAAAAAAGAAGCTGCCAAAAAGTGGACTTTCCATTCCCGGTTGACCACAGAGCAAAACTGAAAGAAAAAGAAAAGAGTGATAAGTACCTAAAACTTGCATGACAACTGAAAAAGCAGTAGAACATGAAAATGGTTGTGATAACAATTGTAATTGGTGCACTTCCTCATTCACTAAAGGATTGGTACTGGGACTGGAGGAGTTGAAAAAAAGATGTCGAGTGAAAACCATCCAAAAAACAGCATTGTTTAGATCGACCAGAATACTAAGAAGAGCTCCGGAGACTTGAGAAGACTTGGTGTCATTCATACTCCAATGGAAAACCATCAGCTAACACCGGTGTGAAAAACTCTCAAATAAGCAAAATAATAATTAATACTTTCTCACCTCAAATTTTACCTTTGAGATGAATTTTCAATTCAAGAAAAACATCTTAAAAACCTATGGAACATGAAGATGACGGTGATACCAAATGTAATAGGAGCGCCCATACCAATTCCCAAGAGTTTGATAAATGAACTTAAAGAATTAGAAATTATAAGACATGTAAAGACCATGCAATTTTCACTATTCTTATCCTCGACTTGAATATTAGGAAGAGTCCAGTAGACTTGGGGACTTTCTGTTACTCAAACTACACGGAAAGACTGGCAGCTAACGCTGGTGTGAAAAATTCTCAAAGGATTAAATTTATGATATCACGATGAAATAAAAGGGAAAACAATAAGCCGAGTAGATATAAAGAAAAAGGAATTGATAAGGGTCGTAGAAGGTCTGAATGAAAAGAGAGAGAAAGAACTAAATAAAAAGAAAAGTAGAAAGAAAGAAAGAGAGAAACAAATAAACAAACAAAGAGTAAAAATATGAAAACAAATGTGAAAAAGAAAAATCAGACTAAAAGTTGAATAAAATGAGAATAAAAAATAAATTTTCAAGAAAAAATAACAAAAAATATATAAATAAAAAAATAAATAAATAAATAGATAAAAATGAATGAATGAAAAAAAATTAAAGAAAAATAAAAGAAAAAATAAATTAAAAACATTAATAGATACTTGAATAAATAAAATTAAATAGAATATAATAGGTCTAAAAATACAGTAAAAAATAAAACTTTTTTTTTCGGGACGAATGAATAATGAATGAAGTACGCAAACAGAATCAAGCAATTTGGAGGAAAATAAGCGACCAGTATTTTTATTAAGTGTTGCTGAGTCTGAAAAAATCAATGGTTACATAATGCCTCTCACCAAAATACTTAACACCCAGCTAGAGAGGTCTGTCGGACATTTCAGGAGGCGCGATTTACAAGAGACAGGTCAAAGTTCAAACATATCTGAGAGATTTTGAATTGGATTGGAGCTTGTTACTTAATAACAGATTCCACCAATTATATGAGATTTAGATTAAGTCTACTGACGATCGAAACGTGAAGAGGAGATCGATTTGATTGGTTTGGTTTGGTTTGGTTTTATGGCATATCAACCTTTGTAGGTTATTTAACGCCAAATTCATTTTTATGTAAATAATCAGTTCTATTTCAAACAATTCGGTTTAGCATGAGTACACAGTTTAATTGTCAAAAAACATTTCTATTTCAAACTATTCTGTTATATATAACAATTCAGTTTAGTGTAAGTACAGTTTCAATGTCAAAAATAGTTCAATTTAAAACAATTCAGTTTAGCAAAAGCACGCAGTTTAAATGTAAAGTAGTGGTACTATTTAACCCATAGCTGGGAGGATAAGGGGGTTCGTATCTTTCCCAAGGGTATTTGCCCGAAAGTGAACGTAATAGCGTGACTGGAGTACGAACTCGCGTACTACGATTCCGCAGTCCATCGCTTTAACCATTACACCACGAGGACACCCCCAGATCGATTTGAGTGACGCTTGAGCAGTGAGTGAAAGCGATGTATAACTGGTTTTAATTCAGAGTTTAACTTCTACTTGATTGGTTTGACATTGCAACTTTAAAGGACCCAGTCTGTTACACTATTTATTGGAGTTGAGTAACGACTTATAAATGGAAAAAATGTTTCTTTTCTTCTATTGACTCAGCATAAACACATTAGGGTTTCCTTATTGGAATTGGTCCAAAAAACATTTAACATCAGAAATAAAAGTCAGCATGAGTAATCATGATGAACGTTCTTTACTTTCATAACTTGCACCCATTTAATGAGTCGATACAACAGAAATAAGTTATGGCAGACGAAGGAATCAAAATGGTTATACTTAGAAATTAATCTAAAATATTACTTTAATGATTAAAGGCTCTCCATTTACTCACATCAAGTAAAGATCAGACTCGTTACAACAACAATTATCTCAGAGACTGACTCATATGACCTAAGTATAAACTGGTTTGGTTTGATTTGTTTCGGCTTGACTTGATGGCATATCATCTATAATAATGCCAAAATCTCTTCATACATGTATATTAAATATATGATTCGTAAACACAAGTTGTTGATAAGATTTTTAAACGATCCTGACCTCCTGATTTTGCTTCACTTTTTTCTATCTAATATGAATAATTCTTTTAATGTATTAATCATTTGTGTACAAACAGTTAAATATGTTCAGGTACAGCAATTTAACACAAACTATTCAGTTAAACATCAGTCATTTGTTTACACAAAGATAAATAATAAAATAATTCTATTTCAAGACAGATGGATGAAGGGGTGCATCCTCCCCTTCCCTACAAAAAAGGGTGACCTCGGATTAGCCAAGAACTACCGAGGTATGACACTTACGTCCATAGAGACCAAAATATACAATGCCCTACTACGCAACGGCATAGAACCCAAAATTGAGAACATACTTAGGAAGAACCAAATTGCTTCAGGAGAAATAGATCCACAAATTTTCACTATCTTGTATGTATATATAAGCTGTTATTAACTTTTCTTTCATTGTTTTCAGAGTTTGTATATATTACGGATATACTAATGCTAATATGAGTCCTTATAGGGGAGGTAAGTTGACTAAATGTCTTCTTTATCATAAATAATGATAAAAACTCATACATAATTATATTGTTTCAAGTAAATAATTATAATCCCTAATAAGCTTTTATAGCTGTAAGTAACTATTCTTGATACAAACAATATGAAGAATACCAGAAGCTGTTTAGTTTCATTTCCAAGAGGCCACTTATTTTTAATTTTTTTGGTGGGGTCTCACTACTCTTCAGGGGATACGATTGGTGTATTCTAAGTCAATTAGACACAGTGGTTACTAGTATGTATTTTATCAAACACTTCCGTCGCGAGCAGGATTCAATATAAGATCAATATTTGTAAACAGAATATAACTGGTTTGAATTCAGTTCCCCCTTCGTATAGACATGTTTGCCATATCAATCATGAAAAAAACAACCTGACTTACTATTTACACATAAATAGAGAGAGGATATCAGATTTATACATTTACTAAGGTTATCAACTCATCCAGGATTTGGAAGCAGGTCCTTGAGTCTATTTCATAGGACGATAACATTACACAAAAAGCACCTCCTCCAGTTGGGATCGAACAGAGCCATTAACAAATCGAGCCAAAGACTAACTTGTAAAATATCGCGCCCGGGCAGGCGCTGAAACGGATTAGGAAACATTAAAAAAATATTAGAAACTAGGGAGGTAAAGAAAGACTCTTTGTTTATTACCAAAAATATTTGCAAGAATAACATTTTCTTATTAGGCACAAGGCCTCTATAAAAGTTTTTGGGGAAGAGGAGAGGGAGCAGTCTTGCTTTCGTAAAAGGATCTAGCAAGCAACAATCGCCCACCCATTCACGCACTTCAATAAAATTCATCCATTCTCCTCATGAGGTAAAGAAGGACTCAATGGAGTGACGATTTCACAATCTTTTAGAGGATTCTTTCAAAATTGTCCGACATTTTCCTCATTCTAATGATATTGGGGAAACAATGACCTTTTAGCGGAGCAGAGAGAGAAAGACAGATAAACAGATAATGAGGGAAACAAAGAGAGCTGAAATAAAGAGAAGAGCTAATAGCTGGGGAGAATCATAATGCACGCGGTGAAAGTGGACAGACTTAACTCCGACTTCACAAAGTAACCTAGAGAGATTCTTTAACCTTCTCCTATTTCCAGAATATATTATAATTAAAGTTTCTCGATAATAGGCAAGTCACGAGCCAGACGCTTTTCTTTAATTGGTAATCTGCATGGGTTAGTCAAAAGGTCGAGTCGACACCTGGCTTCTATAATATTCAGTCTAAAGAATAAATCAATACTGCAGGAAGTTAGGTCTGTTTTACTATTATATGTACAGGGTCTATTCAGTAATGTAGTTTTCTATATTTAGAGTTGAAAAGTGAATAAATTCAACCCTTTCCACCCCAAACTCGTCCTATAACTGATCGACGCGCAGTTTAGTTCGAAACTAGTGGAAAATATCACTCTTTATACAACGTTTACAGTTCGAAATGTCCTTAAGCAGTTTCATTTGTCGATCGTCTTGCTTGATATTTAAATGTTTTGGATATCTTTTAGCCTAAGGAAACGGATGTTTTCTCAACTGATACGCTGTAACGATCTCCTATGGTGACGAATGTTCATACAACGTAAATCAATAGCTTCTTCGGAAAAACAATAATTCCAGTGATCAAATATAACGCTATATCAAGTGAAACATAATCAACTATAATATGTTAGCTATAGTTATACATAAGAACGGCTGGATTGACTTAAGTTAACTTGAACAACTTAATTATATCGGTTGGTGTTGTTCTTTCCGAGGACTGCTATAATAGCGAAGATGTTTTGCCTCTCTCAATAAGAGTCGATTTGCTGCCTCTGAAATTCAGACACCAATTGAAAACGTAACGATATTTCTGACAGCTAAGTACGCTTCTTTATAATTCAAATCTACTTCTACGCTGAAAATACAATGTTGAAGTTTTATTCCTTCTACAGTCAAAAAAGAAAAAGAATATTCTAACTATGTAGGCCATTCATTGTCGCTTCAGCCAGCTTATTAAACCAATCCAGGGTTTCACCTATCACTATACAGGATCAGACCGAATCTTCTCAAAGATCAGCATACTCTATGAGAAAATTACAAAAATTTGATTTTTCACATTGACCAAATCCAGACACCTGTGAAGAATTTTACAACTACATTATTTTCAGAAACAAGTTAACCATGTTATCCAATCATCCATTACTTTGTAACAGAGTGCTCGATATCAGCTATAGACCATATATAGATCATCAGCACATGATCACTCTCAGTTTCTCGGCAATGGCATCATCAGATCTAGAGCTTCCAATAAAGTGGGCATCCTTTAATATACAGATTGTAATAGGTGAATCATCCCCATTTTGAATTGTTAATTTCGTTCATATGCTTTATATGTTTCAGTTTTTTCTCTTCTGTACTGAAAGTTGTTGGGTATCACCCACCTTTTTCCACACAATAAACTAGTCCGTCTGCCATATATAGCAGTAGCTACTAATACCAGGGCATACTAGAAGGTGAAGAGCAGCTTCTTATAGGAATAGTATTAGAGAGTTGGAGACTGGAGATCGCACTAGATCACCTTACTTACTACCGTAATAACGGAAGCCAATGCTATCGTTGGACTATTTGTTTATTCTGTATTCACTAATCCTATGTTCTTGTCTACGTCTCTCTATTGTATATACCTTTTCCTGAGAATATACTTCCATTTCCTCTCATATCGGGGTTTGTCCTTTATTTAATATTACAAGCGTTCACTAACCAGAACGCAATAAAAGTAGAGTCAATTGGGTTCGGTCTGTGAAGAAAGAAACACCTGAATCTTGTCACTCCTCTAGAAATGTGGATCGATATGTTCTACGTCAAAGAATTCACGCCGGAATTTCTAATATGAATATTTCACAGTGTTTGGCTGTCAATCTGAAGAAGTTAAAAACGATGGATAAATTGGATGAGTTCAATGGTGATTACGAATGGTCGGCAGCTCGGAAGCCTCACTCTAATTGTGCTGAAAGAAAAGAATTCCCAAATTTGCCAGTGAGAGCCAGTCACAAGTGACAACGATCCCAGTGAGTCAATCAGCTCATTAACAAGCGATATGGGGAAGTCTGCTTTTCTTTTCAGGCTAGTACAGTATGAAGATATTCGTTATTTCTCATGCTAGAGGAGAATTGGCTAATTTTTATTATATGCGATGAAAGATAAGAAAAAAGATTGTGCTGCAATGATTTTAACAAACGCAAGTGTTTCCTCCAGCCGAACATCTTTTGTTTTTTCTCATATGAGACACATTTCTGCCAGGTAGAGCTGACCACTCAAATGAGTCGATTGACTCGCTTGTTATGATGCTTGTGTGTGGTTGTTGCGTTCTAGTAAGTGAACGTTTGGAATATTAAATAAAGGACAAACCACGATATGAGAGGAAATATATATTCTCAGGAAAAAGTATATACAATAGAGAGACTATTAGTAGACAAGAACATAGGATTAGTGAATACAGAATAAACATATAGTCCAACGATAGTATTGGCTTCCATTATTACAGTTGCAAGTAAGGTGATCTAGTGCGATCTCCAGTCTCCAACGCTCTAATACTATTCCTATAAGAATCTGCTCTTTACCTTCTAGTCTGCCCTGATATTAGTTGCTACTACTATATAAGGCAGACGGACTAGTGTGGAAAAACGTGGGTGATACCCAACAGTGGTCGAGCATTGTCTCGCAGTAGGTGGACATTATCGAATCCTACATACTGTGACGGCAAATTCTTTAAAATCCCAAAACGGGACTTTATTTTAGCACGTGTGAAGACGGGGCAGATTGGCACTTGATCCCTTGTAGAATAAGTCCTCGTTCAGAGATGTTTCCTCGGGCACATAAGAACTGGCATATAATGTGAGGGATTAATTTAGGGCTAGACTGACCGCCGCTGGCAAGGGGTTCCAAATTTCACACTATACACACACACACCAAGGCCACTAGTCTTCCTCCCCTAGACAATGGAAGATATGGACCACTAGGTTGAGACGTAATAATATTAATTATAGTAGTTGGCAATTCCGGTTTCCCGTCTGATATTTTAAAGGAATTAATAGGACAATTTTAAGCGAGCATATCATAAGGCGAATAGAAGCTGGAAAAGAAATATGACATAACAAACTCGTAGAAGACACTGCAAATAACAACTTCGACCACGTGGGAACATTAAAATATATCAATCTTTTACTACACATAGATATACACCTTCAACGTGTCAAATATTTAATAAATGAACAGTCCATGAACATAAATGTCTTTCTTCTTTTTTTGTCTTTCGTTTTTCTTCAAATTGAGAGAGAGAGCGAGAGGGTATATAAAATTGGGTATAAGGAGAAATGGTCTCAAAGTTTACTTATCTTTTTTCTTTGATGGAGTTCCTGTGGAGAATATTTCCTCTTTTACGGGCTAATAGACTTTATGCTATTTTTAATACTGGCTTGAAGAACTTGGCTCCTTCGTGTCCGAGATATTTTTTTGTCTTCTTCTACCCGGAGTACTGGCTTTGGTTCCGTCTGCCACGAACCCTGTCCAACAACTAACTTTTTTATTATCTATTTCCGCTGACAAGAAGGAGTCCCCACTTCCGTTTTGGGGTCCCAGCCAATCATTTGGTTTCTCTCTTCTTCCTTCCCATGTCAGGCGACCCGAGGGAGGTCACCGGGTACAAACATCTTTTCTTAACAGTCATTCTCTGATGGCTTGCTACTGTTAGTTCAAAAAGGAGGAGAGTAGTAATCATATTTCTATCTTCTCAATGGGACACCACGTGACAATACTCACTGTTTTAGCGCCTTCAGACTATCATCTCTTCGGACAAATGAAAGGGGGTTTAAGAGGCAAGCATCATGCCAGTAACAAGGAAGTGAAAACTACATTGATTAATCAAAAAACAATTAAGAGAATTTCACGAGGCAGGAATACATGCTCTTATTTAAAGGTGGAACATTGCTATGGATATAAAGGCTTAATATTTTGAAAAGTGATCCACAGAGAACCATCTTCCTTTTGACGCATGATAAATGTTTTTGTATTGGTAATTATTCCTGTACTCAAGAAAAAAGCCTTACTTTTCGACTCACCCTCGTACTATTACAATAGTTCTTACTTAGTCATCGAAGGATTTGTAGACAAAAAATTTGCATGGGTCATTAGCATACTAAAATAATTAGCCAAGTGGACTTCTTTTTAATCACCATTTTCTAAAATAACTTTTCAGCCGAGCGATACTTCAGCCCACACCAGATGTCAGCAGAGGAATGTAAAAAGAAAAGTGGCCAGCCTCGGTCATTAGAGAACAAGTTCATATACCTCGCTAACAATATCTCATCTACGGAAATGGAAGTCAGCGTATGCATAGGTACAGCGTGTACTGATATTTACAGGTTATCGACTACATGGAAATATGTCGTTTCTTAAAATAAAACTGGAATTATTATAAGCTGTTGTACTTTTAAATAATTGCATTACTTGGATTTTAACAAGACGCTTGGAGTAAAGTTAGATGAAATCAATACAAGGAAGGAACAAGCTCTTTTGAAAAAACCCTGGAAGCATCATTCTACATAATAGCATTTGTAAGACAATTTGTCTCTCATCTTTCAAATGATCTGAGTAAGATGAGCCATATATGCTGGTGAAGCAAGGACAAACTCATTAGTAACGTTAGCCATGGACTCCTACATAAAATCACACTACTATTACTCGATCAGTAAAAAATTAAATCAGCTGCGTAAAAACACTGGATACTGTCTAGTAGATTTCCCAAGCAAAATAATCCATTGAAGTGAATGCTGTGAATGATAGTTAAAGGAATATGTGTTGTTGGCCCGCGTTGAGGTTGAAGAGAATTATTCTGACAATCAGAATAACCCCCTGGTGCCCGTGGAGAAATGGTTGTCGTCGTAGGAAATGGACACGGCGACACGAGTTCAAATCCTGGACGAGACTGATTGCATTTCACATAGCACTAATACCCTTGGGAAAGGTATGAATCCAATTATTCTCCCTCCAGCTATGGGTAAATAGTAGGACTGACTGGATTCTTCAGCTTTGATCAGGCAACTAATCTAGTAGAAGGAATACTCGGAATTGAAACTGTTAAACTCCGCTTAAAAATTGACCTTGTGACATATCCTGCCCGAGCGGAGGGGTTGGTAAATACGATCAGAATATTCCCCTGAGGCCCTGTCGGCTGGAGCGGTAGATTACACCGACTGCATCTCTGCAAAAAGAGGTAAGACTCCCTCATTGAATTTCCTGGATATAACAGTAGACAATTTCCTGGTGAGGCTCCAGTAATTCTGTAGATTTAGGAAATACAGAGTACCCCTTTATTGCCGTCGCTCCGCGATCCACAATGGCCCGGAGTGATAACACCTGATAGGTTCCTATATATGGGTCAAATAAAAGAAAGAAGGTGCCTTTGCTGCAATGAAGGAGGTGTCCGTGGTGTAATTAAGGACATGCCCGTGGTGTAATGGTTATCGTCGTAGGAAATGGACACGGCAACACGAGTTCAAATCCTGAACGAGACTGATTGCATTTTACATAGCACTAATACCCTTGGGAAAGGTATGAATCCAGTTATTCTCCCTCCAGCTATGGGTACATAGTAGGACAGACTAGGTTCTTCAGCCTTGGTGAGGCAACTAGTCTAGGAGAAGGAAATCTCTGAATTGACACCTGTTAAACTCCGCTTAAAGATTGACCTTGTGTCATATCCTGCCCGAGCAGAGAGGTTGGTAAATATGTATATATGGGTCAAATAGAAAAAAAAAACTGTGTTTTTACGCTAACCTGAATTGCTTGAAATAGCATTGTTTTGATATTTAACTGTGTATAAACAGAAAACTATGCTTATACTAAACGAAATTGTTTGAAAAAAGATCGGTTTTTAAAAATAAAAATGGATTTGGCATTAATAACCTAAAATGCTGGATGTGCCATAAAAGCAAACCAAACCAAACAAAACCAAACTAAGCCAAATCCACTAGTACTAGCTTGTGAATGGATATTTTTTTTCTGTAAAAACAAAACAGTAACGTGCATACATACGAATCGATATTGTTCAGCATCTAAAGTGATCACCGTCACGAGATTTGGTTGATAGACCGAACTCTAATAAACCGGGTGACAGAGAGGAAACATTTTCTACGTATACACTCACACATATGAAGGCGCCCACAGCCTATTTAAATTAGTAGCTTTCGAAATTTAATAGGGAAACCTGCTCAGAAGTTTGGCATTTTGATGCTTAATAGACGGGCCAAAGGAAATGCAGCTTAGTTTGAATAAACTGTAACATTCAAACATGGTAATGATCGTGTAATCGTTTAAGACCAGACCACACTCTAACTCCACACTAGCTCCATCAAGCTTTGAAGCACTCTGGACTGTTGACGACAGCTTCACTGCTATTAAACCCCAAATGTACTCTGACCCAAAGCTGAGATACTTATTAGAATCCAAATATTAAATAAAAAGGATGTTTAAACATTTTTCGGTGGGGTTGTGTGCAAAATAAATAAACATCCATACAAATTCTGATGATTCGGTTTGGTTTTTTTGTTTAATGTCATATCAACCTTTGTAGGTTATTTAATGCCAAAGCCATTCTCCTAGAAGAACAGTAGTGATACTTTTTAACCCATAGCTGGGAGGATAAGGGGCTCCATATCTTTCCCAAGGGTATTTGCCCGAAACAAATTGTGAAAATTGAGGGACAATGAACGATTTTTCCGAAAAATTTGGCATAAAATTACCCAAGACAAACTGACATGCTTTAAAAATCAATAAATCAACCAATTGGTGGAATATTTTAAAAGCTCTGCTCTAAAATATTAAAATGAAAACACTTATTATTTCGAAGGTTATACAATTTAAAATGACGCCCAAAATAAAAATTAGAAAAATTTGCCCAAAATAAATTTTAAAGATATGCCGAAAATAAATTTAAAAAAAATTACTTTGAAGTAACCATAATTACTAAAAAAAAGAACTAAACAAAATATATGCGCCTAAAAAAAAAAACAGTTAGGAAATATCTGACATTTGCAAATGTCAGCACAGAATCGCTTCACGTTGAATCACCTTCAAATGTGTACGGATACACATTGCTGTAACAAATGACTATCGGTTCTAAATAATTACTATCGATAGAAAGAAAGTATTTTAACACCTGAAGTGTGAAACAATTTTAGCAGCTGAGTTTTATTCTCCTGATGATAGTGATACAATTTCAGAATACTTTTTTGACACAAAAGACAATTTCTAGATAGAAATAATTTGAAACATAACACAAATTATATATATATATATATATATATACTTGTTTCTTGTTACTTATGCAGAACACTTAAAAAACAATCTATGTCAAAATTTTTAATTAATTTTTACACTTCAAGTCATATCTTTATTTTACTCAAAACCTTCTTAAAACAGTAGGATCTGAGAATTTTCTTTCGAGATCGTCTTCAAATCTCTTCTTCTTCTTCTTCTTCTACTTCTTCTTCTTCTTCATATTATTATTATTATTATTATTATTATTATTATTATTATTATTATTCCTTGAGAGTTTTTCACATCAGTTTTAGCTGATAGTTTTCCCCGTTGTTTGAGTGAGTGACAGCAGGTCTCCTCAAGTGTCCAGGACTTTTCTTAGTATTCTAGCTGATTTTAATAATGCTGTAATGTGGATGGTCAGCACTCGTCCTCCAACCTCCAAGTCCTCCAGTACCTTATAATATTCAGGTTAATGTACAAAGCACCAATCACAATTGGTATAATTGTCACCTTCATGTGTGATAGGTTTTTCAATTCCATAGCGAGGTAGAGGTACTTTTACTTCTTTTCACTTTCTTTCAGTTTTATTCTGTTGTCTATGTTCTCTTATTTTGTGGAATTATAAGGTCTGGTCTTCAGGCCGAGATTAGGTGATCCGTTTGTATGTCAAAATCCCATTGGAGTTTATGTGTGTCATTTTCTGGGTTGTGTATATACTATTTGTTTGTATGGTGAAATTCAGATTTGTTGCCCATCTCCATGGGATCACCTTGACCACCCTGTCGTATCTAGTCTTATACTCCTTCTGTGCTAATTTGCTGCATTTTATTATTATTATTATTATTATTATTATTATTATTATTATTATTATTATTCCTTGCGAGTTTACACACCAGAGTAGAAATGACGGTCTTTCATTAGATTCGAAGTGACACCATGTCTTATCGATTCCCCAGGACTCTTCTTAGTATTCTAGTTTATCTTAATGGTGTGGTAGTTTGGATAGTCACAGCTCGTCTTCTGATTTCCAACTTTACCCAGCCCTCTTACCAAACATTTTGGATCGATCCAAGTGCATCAGTTGAAATTGGTATCATCAACTCCACGTCCCTTAGAATTTTTCACATCAGTGTTAGCTGATGATTTTTCACTGGGGGTTGAGTGGCAGCAAGTCTCCTCAAGTCTCCAGGACTCGTCTCCGGATTCTGGGCGTTCTTAGCAATGCTGTCGTTTGGACAATCTCTACCCATCCATCGACTTCCAAGTCCCCTGCCTTTTAATAATCCTTTAGTTATTGTGCCTAACGCACCAATCACAATTGGCACAATCGTTACTTTCATGTTCCACAGCTTTTTCAATTCTCTTGCAAGGTCAAGGTATTTATCTTTCTTTTCACTTGTCTTCAGCTTTACTCTGTGGTTCGCCGGGACAGCAAAGTCGACAATTTTGCAGATTCTCTTCTTTTTTTTTTTGTTGATTATTATGGTCTTCAGGCCGGGTTTGGTGATCCCTTTGTATGTTAACGTCTCGTAGGAGTTTATGCGATTTATTTTCTAGGACAGGTGCTGAGTCATGCATATACCATCTGTTTGTATGATCGATTTGAAATTTCCTGCACATTTCCCAGTGGATCACCTTGCCGACCCAGTCGTGTCTCGCCTTATACTCATTCTGTGCTAATTTGCTGCATTCGTTTATTATGTGGTTGATCGTTTTGTCTCTGTCACCGCATATTATTATTATTATTATTATTATTATTATTATTTTACTCCTTACCTTGCCATTGTCCAAACGAGTAGAGTGTTCGTCAATGGTCCGGGAGGCCGAGTTCACTCCTAGGTCGAGTCATACCAAAGACTCAAAAATGGTACTTGATGCCGCCTTTTTTAACACTCAGCATTAAAAGGTGAGGATCAATAATAAAGAGGATTAATTCAGGGAATGGAGAAGCGGTTCGCCTACACCACGTTGTGGTAGCTATTGAAAAGGGAGCCTACGGGTCACTCTCGACTAAGATCGCCAACTTTACTCCTACCGACTTTTTAACTGCAGGGTAAGCTGGTGATCTTTCACTGGAGTCTGAATCACAGAAAGTCTCCTCAAGTCTGTAGGATTCTTCTGAGTATTCTAACCGATCTGTATGGGCTCGAATCTCTCTCAGATTACTGATTCCCCCACTCTTTTCTTCTAAGCTCTTCAGGATTATTCCTCGTGCAGCCATTAATATTAGTATCACCATTACCTTCATATTCCTTTGCTTTCTTTAGCTCTCTGACAAATCCAAGTATTTGTCTATCTTGTCCCTGTCTTTCATTTTCCCTCAATATTTCACCGGAACAGCAAAATCCACTAGATGTATAATTTGATTATCAGCTTTACCTTTGATTTCTTACAATACTTCACCGGGTGTTTACCGAAGACCTAGGGTTATGGAAAGTATAATCTATGTATTTATGCTTATTTACCTATTTTAGGTGTTTCTTTACCACTCAAATTGATAATTTTGCATTTGTTTTTTTCATATTTCATATAGGTGAGACAGCCAGTTAATTTTTTAATCTTTTTATCAGTCTTTTTTTTTTATCGTCCTCAGGGATCACTCTATTACTGGCACGGTCGTAGTTTTAAGGTGCCTAATTATTTTTTTCATTTTCTATTTACAGGTGTTTGTATTCACTTAGTTTATGATATCTTCTTTGATATGTTATTATCTGTAGGTCCTGATATATCGGTTAGAGAGCGTATTCTTCGTTAATATCTCTTAACCACTAAATCTGCTCAATTGCTCTTAATTTTCGATCACGTGTGGATTGCAAAGCCCCAAAGATTAGTAGTTTCTATAGTTTTTCCTATTATCTCTAGTCGTTTAAAGCATTTTTCCGATTTCAATATTCAATAGTGTTTTCATATTTAAATTAACATAATGTTCTTTTTAATCTCTCTCTCTCTCTCTCTCTCTCTCTCTCTCTCTCTCTCTCTCTCTCTCTATCTATCTATCTATCTGCCTTTAGTCCATCACTTTTCAGCACTTGATAGGTTTTTTCTAGATCTGAATTTCTAATTCTTTCAGTATATTATCCATGTAGTTGTATTTTTCCCCAGGGTTTTTTCAAAATTAATTTACTCCACATGTTGTTGCATCTTTCTTCATGTTGTTACTGTCTCTGTTGCTTTTTCTGCTTTTTTGGTATTTCTTTTTTGTGTGAGGTCGAGTTGGTAAGCAAAGTTATTGTTTACTTATGTAATACAATGAACCATGTTGAATATTAGAAATCTTAAATTACTAGAGACTCTTGTTGTTCTGATAAAAAAAAAGTCTTTATTCAAACTGGTACAGTTTTATAACATTCCGACTGATGCAACACCAGAAGAGGAAGACTTTGTAAGTATTTTCAACGCATCCCTTTTGCAGCCAATTCCACTACTCCGTCTCTCCCACACGCAGACCAAAAATTAACTTCTCTCTTTGGATTTCAAAAGTCAGCGACCTTAAGTTTCAAATTATCTTATTTTTTTTATATTCTGTGATTTAATAAGTTATAGCATTATACTTTCTAGAATCATCACATACGAAGATCATTACATAAGTTACCAGACTTTTTTCGTATGGGCACATTTATTGATAGTACACACATTAAACTCTAGTCCCCTTCGAAGTAATCTCCCCCAGACCGTGCCAACAGCTTCATTTTGTGTGAGCGTGTCAATGACCTTCGTCAGAGACTCTTTCATCTCCTCAGTTGTCTCATGACGACAGCCTCTGAGCTTAGGAAATAATCTAGTCACAGGGAGCAAGGTCTGGACTGTAAGGAGGGTGAGAAACTGTCTTGATGCCCATTTTGGTCAAATAATCTGTGACAAGGATGGAGTTGTGGACTGGTGTATTGTCCTGGTGGAAATGCCTCTGACCCGATTTGAAGAGTGCTGGCTTCTTCCAACGAAATCTCTGCCTGAACTCCCTTAAAACCTCAATATAGTAACCCTAAGCCTAAGCCTAACCCTTTGGCCAATCAACTCTGGTCTATTGACTTCCTTAATCCTCCCGTACCTCTCATCATCCCTCACAGGCTCCCTGCCTTCCTTGAATCTCTTATGTCACTCAAAAACTGATGTTCGAGTCATGCAAGTTGGTCGAAAATCAGTCTGAAGCCTTCTATATGTTTCTGTGGCATTTTTCCAAGTTTAAAACACACGTTTATTGCATAACGTTCTTCTAAAGTGTCAAATTGCATTTTTGAAATTCACCAGCTGCGACACTCAGGTTTTTGTAGGGTGTATTCCAATTGCTGTTCAGTTGAACAAGAATTCGTAAAAATTGGTAAGTCATCTCATAAGATGTATAGCAATAACATACTGCGACAATTTTAAATGCCTGTACAAAAACTGTCAGGAAACTTATTAAATACACCACGTATGCTAATAACCCTTTTTTCCTCAGGCCAGTCGACTAACCTTGATTTATTAACCATATATTTTGTGTGCCCCAACGTTATTTTAACGTGAGATGTTAAACCTGATCTCAACCTGTGCATGCGTTTGACGTTAACGAGGAACTACACTAACATTTAAAATCCTTAGCTGACTAAGAATTTTACCAAAAAATTAAATAATGAATATGATTAATTAATCACCCTAATTTTACACATACTCATTGATTTTCTTTCTGTTGCTTTTTTATGTGAGTTTACTAATTGTAACATCTAATCTTTTGTAGTCTCTAAGAATTCTTTTAATCAGTGCCAAAGTATTTATAGATTTTTTTTTCGAACGCATCGATTTTCGTATGTATATCTTGAATGACATTTTACACTTTACTTGCAAGCCTCTTCTAAATGTGACTTTCGCACATTTGCCGAGACGAAATTGCACTCCTACGTCGTTACAAAATCTTTTTACTGTGTTTCGTTGACCAAATAGATCGACATCATATTTTACATATAACTTGATACGGTCCATATATAATAGGGGATTCATGTTATTGGGATTATTATAATACGCTTAGCAAGTTTGTCACTGAAGAGTTTGCTGATAGTCTTTCACTGGAGTGTGACTGACAGCAAATATTCTCATGTCTCCAGGACTATTTTCAGTATTCTGGCCGAATGGCTTGGATGGTCTCAGCTCGTCTTTTAATTTTCAACTCTTCCAGTCTTCTTACCTAACCTCTG
The DNA here is from genome assembly GCA_963585895.1 of Sepioteuthis lessoniana. Classification (NCBI taxonomy): domain Eukaryota; kingdom Metazoa; phylum Mollusca; class Cephalopoda; order Myopsida; family Loliginidae; genus Sepioteuthis; species Sepioteuthis lessoniana. The sequence goes on from OY757933.1 coordinate 46,673,680, forward strand.
GTGAACGTTCCAAGTTCACTAATGACTCTTGGTATACCCGACACCTTCATCTTCCATAGCTTTTTTCACTTCTCAGCCAAGATTTACGTATTGGTCTCTTTTTTCGATTTTTTCGAATCTTTTGAGAGTTTTTCTCACCATCGTTAGCTTATGGTTTACCACTGCAGTTTTGAGTGACAGCAAGCCTCCACAAGTCTTTTAAGTATTCTGGCAGATCTCATTAATTCTCGTCCTCTTATTTCCAAGTCCTTAAATCCTTGTATCAACTCTTTCGTGACTATATCATATGTGCCGATCACAAGATTATTAACTGATTTTCTCTTATGAGATTCAAGTGACAGCAAATTTTCTTAATTCTGGAAGTATGTTCAAAGTATTTTCAACGACAACATCAGTGAGGTCGTTTGGACGTTTTCAATTCTTCCTCCAGTCACCAATTCCTTCAAACACTTTCCCATTAATTACAGGATCATTCCAAGCGTCCATACTACCACCAGTTTACTGTCGCCGTCACCTTCAACAATATTTTTAACTCAGTGGCATTTATTTAGTTTTTGGTTGTTGTTTATTTCAACCCATTAATCTTCAGTAACAACGAGGTCTAAGAGTTGGTAAGTTATTTTCTTTGTATCAACTAAAAGTAGATCTGGACTTCTGACCTAGATTGAGAGATCCCTTTTTATCCCAAAGTGCAGGAACAATTTCTGTTTGCTGATTTGCTATTAGTCAGTAATTAGAAACTTTTTGAGAGTTATTCACTTTACCACTAACTTGTTTTTATCTCAAACGTCTAAGTGAGAGTAAGTCTTCTTATTTCTCTGTAATATACGGCCAAAATATTCAGATGCAGAGGAATTCCGAAATACGAGAAACACTGACGACTTTCTTTAGTTCAGGTACGAAACTTTTATTAACTTTTTGAGTTTAGGTTTTCGCCATGAGGAGAGAGAGACACAATTTTTACTATACTGACTGTTTCTACATCGTTCTTCAGTCAACTCCCCAACTGAACTAGCCGGCTCAGAGTCCAAAATCTCAACTCACTGACTCAACAAACGCGCGGCGAATCCCGTAGACACAAACTTGTCTCGCCTCGCCCAGGTCCGAATCTCAACTCGCCTCGACCATCGTCAAATCTCAACTAACTGCTTATTTTCAAAAATCACCAGAATTCCCAGCCCATTGCTTCCGGGCATGACGTCAATCACTCCTCAGTTTCATTTCCTATCTGGGTTTTTTTTATTATGATATTCGTGATTGTTACATCCTCGGCGCGCGAGCATGAACACCTGTACTAATACCCGAACAGTTCTAAGCCTAACCAAACCGAATGTTAAGATATAACCAACGAAAATGATTAAATAAAAAAAAATCATTCAGCAATTATATAACATCTCCAGGACTCATCCAAGTATTATAGTTGACATTATCCGTGATTTGTTCAGCGTGGTCTAGAGTCTTTTTATCATCTTCAGTCTCCCAGTAGCTTTTCCAGCTATAAAATTTCAAAGACAGTAAATGCTATTGTTAACACTGTCATTTTCATGTTTTAGTGTATTTGGAGTTCTTTGGCAAGATCCAAATAATTGTCAGTCTTTTAGATTCCTTTTATTTTCTCTCTCTTGTCCGTTGAAATGGCAAAATCCACATGATGACCGGTTATTTTCCTTTTTCTTTAACAACACTAGGTCTAGTCTACGACAGAGATTTGGTAGACCATGTGTTTTTCAGTGCTTATGATAATTTAACAAGAATCATTTTCTAAAATAGATCCTGGTTTGTATGTATGTGCTTTGCCAGTGTGTCATTTGTCAGTTTTTTCACAATTTCAGGGAATCACTTTTCCTACTTAATCGTATCAACTCTTCTATTTTGTGAGGATACAGGCATGATAGGGGTGTCCTCGTGGTGTAATGGTTAAAGCGATGGACTGCGGAATCGTAGTACGCGAGTTCGTACTCCAGTCGCGCTATTACGTTCACTTTCTGACAAATACCCTTGGGAAAGGTATGAACCCCCTTATCCTCCCAGCTATGGGTTAAATAGTACCACTGCTGTCCTTCTAAAAGAATAGCTTTGGCATTAAATAACCTACAAAGGTTGATGTGCCATTAAAAAAGAGACAAAATCAAACCAAACAGGCGTTATACGAACGTAAGAAAGTTAATGTTACATGATAATCAGTCTCGGCGTTTAGTTTAGTTTAGTCTGCGAGATATTGTTATTTAACTACGCAGATCAGGAGTTTTAAAACAATAAGTCCTTTTGTTTAATACCAACTGTTAATATGAACAAATTCAACTGAATGTCTATGTTTGAGATGTGATCAGAAGATATCCAGACTGAAGTTTTATTATTTTATGAATCCCTTATATTATAGAATTATTATGCTTATCTAAAATGAATTATTTCCAGACGTCTAAATGAATTAGTTTTAATTGGAAAAGAGTGATGATTCACGTCTCTAAAAAGAAACACGGATAAGTCAAAAATTGCTAAAAGACAAATACAGATTTTCAATCTTCCGGGAACTTCGTTTTGCAGAAATGAAAAAAAAAGTTTTTTTTTTTTATAGAAATCAATGGATTTCGCGTAAAAAGGTTTCATATAATTTCAAAAACTTGAGTTTAGTATTAGTACAGTCTTTTCTTTACACACAGTCATTGGTTTAAATGCCGTTTTTGTTTACACACAGATAAACGATCGAAATGTTCTATTTCAAGTAGTTCAGTTTAGCATGTCAGCAAAGTTAAATAGTTCTAAGTATTGCTATGTATCGCGAACAATTCTGTTTGTTTTTTGTTCTTTGCTCGTTTGTTTACACACAGTTAAATGTAAAAAAAAAAAAACAAAACAAACAGTGATTTCAAACAATTCAGTTTAACGTCATTATACAGTTTAATTCAATTTGCCCGGTGTATAGGACCCTATCAGGTGCTACAACTCAGGACCGCAATTAACCTGGGAGTGATTGCAATAAAGGTGTACTCTGCATCCCCCATATCTCCAGCATAACTGAAGCCTCACAATCAGATTGTTTAGTGTCACTCTTTAGGGGAGTCTTACCCCTGAGTAGAGATGCACTCGGTGTATTCTGCAGCTTCAGCTGACAAGGAAAATACATATACGTGTGCTAGTGATGTGTATGTGTGAGCACTTGCCTCTGTGTGTGTGTGTGTGAGTGTTATGATGTTTTTTTTTTCCGCAGAGTAGACGATAAGGTAAATATCATTAGTATAATGCTGGTTAATATTGGGTGCTGTGATTTTACCCGATGAAAATAATCAAAATTTACACTGCAGTGTAAGGAAAAATAAAGCTTACTGTAGCACGAAACCGTGAGGAGAAAAAAGTAACAAAACAACAATTCGGTTGAAAAAAGGGTTTTTATTTAAAGAAATATAAAGAATAAATGGACATTAAAGAATAAAAGTTATGGACATTAAAGAATAAAAGCGATCTCACCATTTTATCCAAATGAATAAAAATACTTACAGAAGGACTAGGATGAGTGAAAAGTCTGTAATAATATAAGCGTGGAACACCTGAATATTTTGAAGAAAAGTAACGTTTCATTCATTGTTCATTTACGTATCGGTCAGAAAACGGCTCAAGTTTGAAAACATTTTCAACGCACGGCGTAATATTCCGATGACAATTGAAGCAGTCAATATCAGATTATGCGAAATAAATTAATTAAAGGCAATAATGGAGGTTCCAGGAGAGAAAACTTTTGCTCATCATGGATTTTCCTTTTACAAAGAGAAAGATATTCTGATATGAAATCAAGTTGGAAACTAATTTTTCGATTCAAAGAAAGATTATTTAAATCTTGGTTTCAATCATGCATTTTCTATTTCTCTCTCCCTTCTCTCTCAATCTCTCTTTCTCACTCCCCCCCTCTCTTTCTCACTCCCCCTCTCTCTCTCTCCCCCCTCTCTCTCTCTCTCTCTATATATATATATACATATACCTAGAATAGGTTTAATCAGTGGATTACACAATGTCAGTGTATAGCTCTATTCATCAAAGAACCCAGGAGGGTCGGAAAAGGAATTTCAATATTCCCTTGATCATATACCTATGTATATCAGTTATATTCACAGTATCAATGGCTTTTATATTCCAGAGGAGACAAGAACATGGAGCTCTTAAGTCACCTTATGAGATTTTCCGTTGTTTTATGCGACTTCAAATTGAAAATATCAGTTTAAATAATAGCGCTTAAATATATATATATATATATATATATATATATATATATATATATATATATATATATATATATATAGTGACTGAACATCTTTCTTCTGGAATTAAGTAAATCTAAATATCAAATGACTCATACGAAATTTTTGACTGATCAACGATAAAATAACCAGAAACGTTATGTATGTCCTATTGAATCAGATGTACAGATACCCATATATATATATATATATATATATATATATATATATATATATATAGCCAAAAGTAACTAAAGTATGTACTTTTCAAGTCCGTTACGTTTCATGTGAATCTCAAAAATACCAAACAGGAGTAGAACGAAAAAAATGTTGAATAAGCCGTTGAATAATTTTTGTTTACATGAACAGTGATATGAAAAAAATTAAACTTATTGATCTTTGAAATCTGAACACTCCGAATGTACAGGTAAAATGCATGAATTATATTTTTTACTTCTTGATTGTTTTTTGTTTTTTTTCTTTTTGTTTTTATATCTTTTTTAAAAACAAATGACTTTTGCTCAGATTACGCACTTTCATCATTCGTCACTAGATCTTTGATGTTAACTGCCCAATGTCTGGGTCAATGGAAAAGTCCCAGACACAACACCACCCATCTAATCGAACCAATATATATATATATATATATACATATATATATATGTGTGTGTGTGTGTGTGTGTGTGTGTGTGTGTGTGTGTGTGTGTGTGTGTGTGTGTGTTATAGTTATGGAACAGAAAGAAAAATACTTATAAATGGATGAGAACATTTTAATAATAGCATATGCTTACCTATGCCTTTTGATTTTTAATAGAAATGTTCCAAATTTGAAACTATGAAAATTTAAGGTGGAAAGTCTTTCTGGATAATATATTTTCGGTCATCCTCAGGGTAAGAATTTTGAATTTTAAATGGTGGTCATCCATTTATATGTATTTTTCTTTCCATTTCTTCTTTTTAAAATATGCCTGACTGTTTCAACTTCATATCTTACTTATATATAAATATATATATATATATATATATATATATATATATATATATATATATATATACGGTTTGCATGCAAGTCTTTTGATAGTTTTAAATGCCATATGCTTCATAGGAGAATTGACCACAGCCGTTTGGTCTTTATAAGTTTAAACCGATATATATATATATATATATATATATATATATATATATATATATATATATATATATATGCACATGTGTGTGTGTGTTTGTGTGTGTTCGCGCGCACGCTATCTATAATATTTATAAAATACAAAGTGCACATAAGAACACTGCATTAAATTACCTCAATGTTATTAGTGCAGAACATTTCTAAAACCCTAATATATCTGAATTACGTACTTGAAGTCCGTTTCGTTAAAATAAAATAATGTTAATTGCGCACTAGTCAGACGGAAACATGACAAAACTGTCTAATCTTCATTTAGGCTTTGAATAAATTCGTCACTTAACATGGTGAGACTCTCCTAACACGTAAAATATATGATTTATTGATTTTAGAAATTAGAATAGTCCATATACAGATAAAATACATATCAAATCAATCAAGTGGCAAGTGAGGCAAGATATTTTCATAAGTCTCAACCGGCAAGTATCTGAATTTAGTCAAGTAGTCTACATAACTAGGCATCAATTTGTCATCTTCGGGTGGCGTTGTTAACTTACACCTGAAGAAGGTTTCGACTTCTACTGATAGTTATTCGATTGTATGGAAGTCTGATATCTTTGACAAAATAAAACAGCATTTCTTTAGTGTAGTGACAGTGTTGATACGACTCTGTGGTTGCACCATCAGTACTCCAAAGTAACGTTAAGAGAACATGCTACGTGGAAACAACACAAATATATACTGGAAAGCAGCACCATAGAAAACAGCTGCAATGCGGAAAATTACCACCCATCTCAGGAAGAATACAACTAAGTCTAAAAAGATTGGGGTGTCCCCGTAGTGTAATGGTTAAAGCGCTGGACTGTGGAATCGTAGTACGCGAGTTCGAAATTCAGTCGCACAATTACTTTCACTTTCGGAGAAAAACTCTTGGGAAAGGCATGAGCTCCCTTATCCTCCCATCCAAGGGTTAAATAGTACCACTACTCTCTTCCTAAAAAAGTATGGATTTGGCATTCCGTACAACCAACTTAACATGATTGAGATGACTACACTAAGAGAGCTTTTCTTTTTTTCTTCTTATTTAGGAATCGATTATTTTTGGTATATTCTAAAAGACGTATTTTTTGTTCCAGACAAAATGTACTATTATGAGGACCTCCTTTATACTTTTTGATTTTTACCATATACCATATCATTAAAGCGGACGTGTGTATTTGATTGCCCAGTCGGCTGGGGCTGTAGAATACACCGACTGCACCTCTGCAGAAGGGTAAGACCCCACCAACAAGTGTCCTGTATATGACACTAAACAATCTGATGATGAGGTTCGAGCAATGCTGGGGCTTTGGGGAATGCGGAGTACCCCTTCATTGTCATCGCTCCCAGGTCCACTCTGGCCCGGAGTGGTAGCACCTGATAAGGGTCCTATTTATGGGTTAAATATAACTAAACCGTGTTTCTTTCACTGTACTGATTTTTGCATTTAAACTGCGTATTTATGCTAAACTGAATTGTTTAAAATAGAACTGTTTTGACATTAAAACTGCGTACTTGTGATGAACTGAATTGCTCGAAATAGAACTGTTTTTGACGTCTAAACTTCGTACTTATGCTGAACTGAATTATCTGAAATAAAACTGTTTGGCATTTAACTCAGTGTATTGCCCAGTCAGCTAGTGCTGTAGAATACACTAACTGCATCTTTGCAGAGGGGTAAAACCCCTGTAACGATTGTCCTGGATATGAAACAAAACAATCTGATGGTGAGGTTCAAGCAGTGCTGTCGCTTTTGAGAATGTGGAGTACCCCTTCATTGCCATCGCTCCTAGGTCCACTCTGTCCGGAGATAGGGCCCTATCTATGGGTTAAATAGAACTAATAGTATACTTATGCTAAACTGAATTGTTTGAGTAAACTGAATAGCTTGAGATAGAAATGTTTTTGACAATTAAACGTACTTACATTGAAACTGTGTGCTTATGCTTAACTGAATTATCTGAAATGGAACTGTTTTTCGACATTAAAACTGTATTTGCACATAACTGAATTATTACATATAACTGCTTGAATAGTTTGAAATGGAAATGTTTTTGACCATTAAACTGTGTACTTATGCTAAACTGAATTGTTTTTAATGGAACACATACTTTACATGAAAATGGATTTGGCATTAAATAACCTACAAAGGTTGATATGCCATAAAACCCAACAAACAAACAAACGTGTGTATTTGAATTTAACGTTTTAGAAGTCCCTTTTCAATAGCTTCCATAATTTTCTCAGAAAATGAAGAAACTATCCTCCACACTATAAAATATCGTTTCAAAATTCATGGATATAGCTAGCCTGAAAGAAATAATCATGTCAGTAAACGTTACAAGTAAGCTTTTATAACAAGTATATCTAATATCTTGGTAACCAAGATCACGTATCATCATCTTTTCGTTAACACTTTTTGATCGATAATCTTTTTTGATCCGGTTTTGATTGACATAGAGTGGATCTCTAATTCTCCAAAAAAGTTTTGACTACAAAAACAATTAAAGAAACCAGAAAAAGAGGAAAAGAAAACTACCAATACTCCAAGAATACTGGCAATGGCCACTATCAAGCAAACAGAAACAAAATGATAAAATAGTGCCAAAGAAGAACAAGAAAAATTCTCGAAGACAAACGTTGCAAGAGAAGTCACTTTAAAGAAAGAAATAACTGAACACTATAACTAGAAAGGCACAGAGACTGTTCTCTACGTTTACAATTGAGACACTTAGATAAACCGAAGACCAAGAAAATAACAAAAAAAACCCAAAGTAAATTGAGGACAATGCACTCGAGAGATGATACAGACATAATCTGAAAGATAAGGAAAGGATAAATTAGCATAGAAGATTGCGTTGGTGGACTAAAGGACTGAAAGAATATATGGAAATAAGCATAGAAATACTGATTACAGCAATTAGTGAAGAACTATATACAAGAAGGAGGTGCCCGTGGTATAATGGTTATCGTCGTAGGAAAGGGACACGGTGACACGAGTTCAAATCCTGGACGAGACTGATTGCATTTCACATAGCACTAATACCCTTGGGAAAGGTATTAATCCAATTATTCTCCCTCCAGCTATGGGTAAATAGTAGGGCATACTAGGTTCTTCAGCCCTGGTGAGGCAACTAGTCTCGGAGAAGGAAAACTCTGAATTCAAACCTGTTAAACTTCGCTTAAAATTGACCTTGTGTCATATCCTGCCCGAGCGGAGGGGTTGGTAAATATGGGATATACAAGAAGAAAAAGCCCTTGTTATCTAGACATTTTTGCAGTTTCAGTGGACGATTGGTTGGAAATTTTTAAAAATGAAAAGATGGATCATGGTCATGAAGTAAAAAACTGTAGATCCTGAATAATATTAATGATAATAAAATAAGAATTATGATAATAGACAGGAGTGGGTGATCAACGTAATCAACTCATAATAGTGCAAGAGATTAAAATTTTACCATAATAGCAAATGGTTTATGCATAAAACAGAAACCATCCGTGAGAATGTGACTAATAAGCATCTCTTGTATTTTGAGATAAAACAGATCGCCCAATCACTGCCAGAAGACCCAACCAAGTGTTAAGTAATAAGAAAAAAGTATTTCCCATCGACTGGATTTTATTGTTCCGGCAGAGAAAATAAAAGAATTTGTAAAGATAGATAAATTCTTGAAACCTGTCAATCCTTAAAAAAAGAGTAGTGAAACATGAAAATGACGATGATACCAACAGTAGAAGATGTGCTTGGAACGTTCCCAAAAGAACTGAAAAAACACTGGAATGATTAGAAATCAGAGGCTCTCCAGACTATTTATTGGCCAGAATACTGAGAGAAATCGTGGAGACCTGAGAAGACTAGCAGTAATACGGAGTCCAGTAAAAGATCACTGGCTGAGTGTTTGGTTAAAAACGCGTCTGCAGAGATTGAATAACGGTTGACAAAATTTCGCCTAAAATAAAAACTCTATTTGTCATATGCTCATATTTCGTGAAATGAAATCAGCTTCAAGTAGATCTATTTTTATTTAGACCATAACTTTGCTTCTGGTACACAAATTGTTTATTTTATCCAAAATAAACTGTTTCATTTTCTAAATTAAAATCGATTTATCGATTTTGAATTGATTTAGTATTGATCGACTAATCGACAATTAATTGAGTCTTGGTAACTAGTGTTTTTTTAAATTTTTGTTTGTTTTTGTTTTTGTTTTTGTTTTTTGTTTTTTTTACTGGGAAAAATCTATTTTCTAAGCCAAATGAATCTACATAATGAATTAAAGGAAACAAAAATTAATTGCTTTTCGAACTGTCAAACATTCAAAACGTAATTGTCTGGGCCGAGTAAATGATATACATATATGTTTTTTGCCGAATCTTAATTAATTCTCAAAATTAAGCAAATAATAAAATAAAGCAAAAAGTAATGATACTAAATAAAAATAATGAACAATACAGAGGTGAGAAAATTTCTTTTTACAATCTGCATTGTGGCTGACGTATGTGCATATAAGGTCTGTTGTTTGGATGGTTGGAAGGTTGGTTGGTTTTATGACAAATCAACCCTTACTGTAAAACCTAATACCAAAGCAATTAGATAGATAGATAGATAGATAGATAGATAGATAGATAATGAAAGGAATTTAAAAGAATGAAACTGATAAGTTTTAAAAAGAATGGGATATATATATATATATATATATATATATATATATATATATATATATATATATATATATGTGGGGCGGTAGTTTGGCAGCAATATTTAATTTTAGCATGTTCGATTAAATAATAAAGACACATTTTGTCCACCTAATTCGAATAAGATCCTTTCAAGTTTCCAGAAAAGTGTCTTGGTTTCAGTTTGGAATTGGAGGATGAATTTACCGAAATTGTTCAAAGAGCTTTCGGACCTTTCATAGGTAATTAAAAAAAACACACACTTTAGACATGCAAGTAACCTCTAATGATGGCCTATGAAAAGTCGTTCGAGCTTTTCTGGATAGCAGTTAATCGACCTATAATCAATCTAGCCTTCTAATGACCATCAAAAAATTTTAGAATAATTTCAATTGTATTTAGATCCACACTGTTCGATGGTCATGCCATTTTGTGTCATATGACTTTTCGAAGAAAAGATTTAATTCCATTTGCTCTATGATTCAGTATCATCCGGAAAATGAAATGATAATTTAATCTTTCTATCTATCTATCTATTAATTAGGATCATTCAAAAAATAAGGGGCATTTTTCATAATTTTTTCAATCATTGTAAGCTATAGATTGTTTGTGGTTTGTTCATTGGAAAAAGGTCTTTAAACTCGCAAAAACATTTATTTACATATATATTTTTTTATTCAGATTGGTGGTTAATGAAATTGCTCCTGGTTTTATCAGATTTCTGTCATTAATTGTATGTAGCTTAGAAGTCTGAACGAAGGGAAATTTACAATGTAATATTTCAGTCAATTCATTTAGGTGGGTTAATGGAAATTAATTTTGGTTACAAGGTTTGGTTTGGTTCGTTCAATGGCATATCAACCTTTGCAGGTTATATAATACCAAAGCCATGCTTCGAGAAGAACAGTAATGATACTATCGAACCCATAGCTGGGAGGATAAGAGTGTTCGTACATTTTTCAAGAGTATTTGCTCGAAAGTGAACGTAATAGCGCGACCAGAGTTCGAACTTGCTTACTACGTTTCTACAGTCCATTACACCACGGGGACACCCCCTTGGTTACATAGAGTTCATCAATGAAAAACTTTGATATGTCCTAATCGAGAACGATAGATTATATCTTAAAATCATACTAATCAATTTGATTATTTAGTCCACTCAATGAACTTTTCCTTCATTTAACTAGGTCCGTTACGGTCCGAAATTCGGGGAAAGTTCCATGTGCTACCCCTAAGAATTATAATACCGTCAACTTCACTTTCCACAGCTTTTTTTCAGCTCTAAAACAAGGTTCAATATTTGTTAATCGTTTCATTTCCTTTTATTTTTAAGTGATGGTCCATTGGAATGTTAAAATCAACTAGATGACAAGTTTTTTTCTTCTCGTGAATTAGCACTCGTTCTGTTTTTTTCTTTTATTTTCACTCAATGCTTTGTTGGAACGACAATACTCACTAAATGACAATTTTTTTTTCCTTCTTGTAAATTAATAAAAGTTCTGGTCATCTGAATAAGGCGATCCGTTTGTATCCCAAAGTCAGAGAGAATTTAAATGTCTCAACTTCTTGAAAAGATTCTTTTTGTATGTTTATACTATTTGTAAACAAGAGTAAATAGCATGAGTTCTCATTGTTAGTAAAAACGAGTTAACCGGCAAATACATTACAAATTTACGGATTCAAATTTGCTTAACATTTTTTTAATGGAACAAGACAATGTATGTTAATATTTCCCGCAGAAACTATCAACTATGCAGACTACACAAATGATCAAGCACTTCTCCCAGATTCATCTACCCTAATTGTATAGCCTGGAATAGTCGTAAATAGACTTTGGCCACTAGAAAAACTAAGTTGAAACTTAGGTCAAGCATTTTGAAAAGATGGTGTCGTCTTTATCTTAAATACAAGTCTCTGAAATTAGTCGATCATTTAACCTACCACGGTATCAATATCGTATATACGGAAAAAGATAGTTAAATACGATATAGAAAAGACATTAACTGCTATCGACCGCTTATGGACCTTATGTAAATCTGATCTTACGGAAAACTATAAAACCGGCAATTCTTCCAAAGTGTAGCTAGGTCAGTAATATTTTATGACTGCATTTCTACTTTATTCAACTTCTTGAAGAAGGAGCTTGATGAGAACTATACAAGGATGCTTCGTGCTATTTTGAACCAATCCTGGAAGTAGCATTCAATGAAGATGCCGCTATACGGCAAATTCCATCCCCCATCAGAGCAAACATCTAATTAAAACGAAAAATATATGCTGGGCACTGCAGGAGAAGTAGAGACGAACTCATGAGCCATATTCTCCTGAGGTCACTCATATGTGAACACAATCATGTCTTTAGATCAGCAAGGATATGTTAATGACCATTTTGTCGATGACGGACCCATCTAGAGGACATGCTCAGCGTGATGGATGCCAGGGATGTATGGCAACAGACTGAGAGAGTTATGGGAAACCAACTTCATTTTGATTAATAATGAATTAAATCATTTTTTTTTTTTGCTAATGTCTCTTGACATTAATAAAATATTTCATTGGGACATTCCCGTACCAAATAATACAATTAAACCAATGATATAGCGCCATTAAAGAAGTCAGTGTTTGATAGATAAATTAGAACAGACTTAGTAAGACGAGCAGATTCGTAAATAGAAGGATAGAGAGTAAGAAAAGAATATATTTTTATCGACAGAAAGACGTTTTTAGTCAATTTGTCCTCAATGAGCAGGATTTGACTCAGTTATTAATATGGGTTTAACAGATTTGAATTCAGATGTTTCCTACTCAGTGACCGGTTGCCATACGAAGCCTCAGGAGCCCGGTGCGTCCTATTTTCTCACCCATATATAGTGAGACAATTGTTGATTTCATAACTTTCCTAAAGATATTACTGCTATGTGAAATGCCAGCAACCTCGTAGAGGATTTGAAAATTTATTTGCTGGAAAGGCACATTCTTCCTCTGGTAGGAAATCCTCCGCTCCAATCCACAGTCTGTACAGTAGAAAGCATGCTAACCCATTCCAAAATAGGGAGGGAATCAAAATCCCACGGTAATTGCTGGAATCTCTTCCGTCTCCCTTCTTGAAGATGATGACTGATTATGAGTCTGTCTAGTTTGCAAGGAATTCCATGTTTATTCAAATGTTTTTTAGATATAGTGTATCTTATCAAGCCTGCTACAATTTTATAAACTTCCGAAAGCCGTACTTTTGCGCCAGAAGACTCCGCCGTGATGCATAGATATAACTTTGCTTCTTTCATCAGGATCTGGCCATTTATAAATCCTCTGTTGGGTTGCCCATTTTTCACGCCGTGTTTCTCATCAAGTCTGCTACATCCTCGTTTAATAACTTCTGGATGCCATCTTTTTGCGTCAGAAGACTCCGTCACGATGCACAGATGTAACCTTGCACCTTTCATCAGGATTCAGTCATTTAGACATCCACTGTTGGATTGGCCTTTTTTTCATGTTTAGTTCCACTCTTAACAGTTTACTGAGAAACTTGCCTAAGTTGTTCTCCCACTTAGCAAAATACTCGTGCTTCTCTTTGATTATTGTTATGTTTCTGAGGGCTCGAAATGATTCTGAGTCGTTCGTACACCTCTCCTGCCAGTTCTCGGTTTTTCTAAAATCTTTGTGGTCATTTGAGTCTGCAATTGTCGGGAATTCAGACACTTTTGTTCGCCATCATTTGATTTTGTGCTCACTGCAACTCTCTCGGAGAAATAGGCAGAGCAAATTTGGTGCTCTTGCTGAGCATATTATTTCTGGTTAGTTTCCTGTTGTTAATTAACTCTTCCGGTTCCCTACTGTTTCCTTTGAAATAGACTGAGTGTTTTCTTACTGCAGTGCCTAGTTTCTCTCTGGATATCTTGTACATAATTTGTTCGAAGGCGTTCAACTTTTTTCTATTGTGCCTGCTGGAATATCAGCTAACCTGTCGTTTAGCGATACCTACAGGTTATCTCTGTTTGCTTGTTTATTTGGTTTTTACGTTTGGAGGCTATTTAATGCCAAATGCATTTTTATTCAAATAAACAGTTCTAATTAAAACACTTCAATTTAACAGGCGAACACAGTCGTATTGTCAAAAACATTTCAATTTTAAGCTATTCAGTATTGTCAAGCAGTTCTAATTCAAACAGTTTAGATTTGTAAAAGTATAGTTTTTGTTTACACGCAGCTTGATTCCAAAACAGTTCTATTTCAAATAATTCAGTTTAGCGTAGAAAAGTTTCAATATCAAAAACAGTTCTATTTTCTAAAAAATTGGTTTAGCTTAATTTGGCAGTTTGCATATCAAAACATTTCTATTTTTAGTAATTTAGTTTAGCATAAGTACGCAGTTTAGCTCTATTTAACCCATACATAGGACCCAATCACGAGTTACCACCCCAGGCCAGAAAAGATATGGGGGTGATGATTATAAATGGGTACTCCACATTCCTTAAAGCTCGAGGATCACTGAAAACTCCCCATCAGATTGTGTTGTGAGTGTCTAACCCCTCAGTAGACGTACAGTGTATTATACAGCCCAAGCCGACTGAGCGAGATTATTCTTGAATCTACCCATCTTGATATTGTTTGTTGCAAGCTTCCTGAATGACATTTTGTCTTGCTTCATTTTTCGACTCACTCGGTATTTGGTAGCAGACTTGATTATATCATAGCCTTTACAGTAGTTTACTGCTTTCAACGCTCTTGTGTCCAGAAAGCCTGGCAGATCTTGTTTCGTGTTTATGAACTCGAGGATGTGCCAGTGTTTAGATCAAGTGGATTTGCTTGGGTTTGAAATAGTAGATGATAATGATCAGCCGGTCTTCTGTTCAGATGTTTTTTCAGCAGATTACTATTTATTGGCTTATTCCGTTCCAAAGTTACCAAGAACTTTCGGCCATGTATGTGATGGGTCAACATTAAAATCTTGAAGAAGGATTATTTCATCAGAATAATTGTGAGCACAAAATATTTGGTTGAACTGGTGGTAGAAACTGCTTATTTTTTCTAGGCTCTCGGTCAAAGTGTTTACCTTAGCTGCGATCAGAGTGAATTAGCTACTCTCGACTAATGTAAACCTCAGCGTTATATTTCTGTCAGTAACTGTTTTGGGATCCTAAGATGTATTTAATAGAAAACCATTTCTGATTGCGAAAGCTACACCAGATTTATTTGTGTGTGGAAGTTTTCCCGTTCTAGTAGATGGTGCTGCTGTTCTCCTTTCAGATGCCGCTTCTTTAAGCAAATCTGATATCAGTCCTAGTCGCTGTTAACAGAAAGCGATTTTTCAAAGTAAATAACTTAACCGATTTGTTCAAAAACGTCAAAATAGATAACATTCTGTCCCTCTTGAGAGAGAAAGAGTTGTACCAAAAAATATGACAACTTAAAACTGTTTAATCTTGTGCAAACAAATGAAATCCAGCTAATCGAAAATTCTACCTACCTTAATATTAGTTTTGAAATCTTTGGCTGAATATGTATGTATACAGAGACAGAATTTGGCGTTGAATGACCTACAAAGGTTGATATGCCATAAAATCCAAACAACCAAACAAATCTAGTCGTGATGTCAATGTTGTAATTTTGAAGCTCTTTAGATATGGTGCAACTCCTTTTGGGTATGTTTTATTCTGCGTTTGTGCAACTTAGTTATTATATTTTATATTGATAGGTTAAGCTTGTACGTTTGTTTTACGGGTATTATCCTGTTAATTTAAGTATTTCTTTCGGTTTTTGAAGTAAATATTACGTAAGGGAATCTGAAAAGTTTTTTTTTTTGGATGCACGAGGGATTGTTAGTTGCTTATGAAGCATTCCCCTCCTTTGAAAGGTACTCGGTTAGCCAGGACTGTCTAAGATGACATCGGCATCTGAGTGATTGTAGAGAACGGCCGGATTTGAATGATAGCGTGTACATCCGAACTCATAGGTTGTCACCCATCTGGCTTTTTGCTTAGGATTCTTTTCTCCCGTAAACATAAGAGCTATTTGCTATTTGACTAAGGAAAGTGTTCGACCTTCCTTGACTTCATCTCACTTAGATTCAAGGAACACGGTTTTGTAATAGTCTCATTTGTAAGTCACGCACCCCCCCCATATATATATATATATATATATATATATATATATATATATATATATATATATATATATACTCATCTATTTTATTTATGTATCTTGTTTTCACTGAGTCAAATTATATAAATGCTACATATGTTTGAATTGCATGGAAGTTGATGTTCGTTATTTATTTATTTACAAGTTTGTAATTGTTTCTTCAACTGTAAAGCTTAGATAAGCTTGTCTATAGTATATTTGAATTATTTGTAGATTTTGCTCAGGAGACAGAATTTTATTTATTCATTTATTTATTTATCTATTCAATCTTCACTTTATTTATCTACGTATTTATTTTACTTTCTTTCTTTTTTTATTTTTAAGATAACATATTGAGAGATACTTAGCATTTGTACGTCGCTATCTGCATTTTTCTTTGTTTTATTTGCTTTGAAATTACGTAGAAGTAAATTTTGCAACAATTACGTTTTCATAGTTCAATAAAATATTAAACTAAGTGATGCTAAAACGTGTTAAGATAAATAAACTCTCGGAGACTTTATGTGAGTATATATTCATTTAGTTTTTCCATTATTCATTGTTAACGTAAATTTAAAATTTATTTCAATGCATTAGTTGGAGTGGTATCTCGGATCCATACAAATATATTTGCCGTTCATTTCAACTGTTTATTCATTGTAGAGGATTATTTTATTATCTATCATTTAAACAATTTGATAATAATAATAATAATAATAATAATAATAATAATAATAATAATAATAATAATAATATAGTCCCACAAAGCTGGATACTACACTGTTTCAAAATGTACAAAATATTACATGAAGTCATAAACTTGACTGCAGGAGGAAGAAGCATAGCTGAAACAAAGATCCTAAGAGGCATTTTCCAAGGAGATTCATAATAGCCATGATGCCACTGAACCACATATTCAGAAAATGTGCAGCCGGATACAAACTCAGCCGGTCGCTAGAAAAGATCAACCACCTAATGTACATGGATGATATTAAATTATTTGCGAAATATGAAAGAGAAATGGAAACTCTCATATACGCCGTTAGAATATACAGCCAGGACATAGGAATGGAATTTGGCATAGAAAAATCTACCATGCTTGTCATGAAAAGTGGCAAACGACATATGACTGACGGAATGGAACTACCAAATCATGACAGAATTAGAACGCTCGAAGAAAAGGAAACATACAAATACTTGGGCATCTTGGAGGCCGACACCATCAAACAAGTGCAAATGAAAGACACGATCCGAAAAGAATATCTCAGGAGAATGCGAAAACTACTCGAGTATCTGACTGTGCCCCTAGTCAGATACTCTGAACCCTTTCTAAAGTGGACCAGAGAGGAACTTAAAAAATGGACCAAAGGACAAGAAAACTAATGACCATGCATAAGGCATTACACCCCAGAGACGACGTTGACAGACTATATGTATCTAGAAAAAAGGGATGAAGCGGACTTGCCAGCATCGAAGAAACCGTTGACGCATCCATACAACGGCTCGAAGACTACATAGAAAATCACGAACAAGGACTAATTACAACCATCAGAAACGATACGGACAACACGATGGACGAAAGAATGACAACGACAAGGAAACAAAAATGGGAAGGAAAAAACTCTATGGCCGCTTTAAACGTCTAATAAACAACATCTCACACCAAAAAACATGGACCTGGCTAAGAAAAGGGAAATTTAAGAGAGAAACGAAATCCCTCCGAATAGCAGCACAGGACAACGCCATAAGAAGCAATCATATCAAAGCGAGGATAGATAAGACGCAACAAAACAGTAAATGTAGGCTATGCGGTGACAGAGACGAAACGATCAATCACATAATAAGGGAATGCAGCAAATTAGCACAGAAGGAGTATAAGGCGAGAGACGACTAGGTTGGCAAGGTGGTACACTGGGAAATGTGCAGGAAATTTCAATTCGACTATACAAACAAATGGTATATGCACAACCCAGCACCTGTCCTAGAAAATGATACGCATAAACTTCTATGGGACTTTAACGTGCAAACGGATATCTTAATCCCGGCCAGCAGACCAGACCTCATAATAATCAACAAAAAAAAAAAAAGAAAATTTGTAAAATTGTCGACTTTGCTGTCCCGGCGGACCACAGAATAACTCTAAAAGAAAGTGAAAAGAAAGATAAGTACCTGGACCTTGCTAGAGAATTGAAAAAGCTGTGGGACATGATAGTACGATTGTGCCAATTGTGATTGGTGCGTTCGGCACAATAACTAAAAGATTATTAAAAGGCCAGGAAGACTTGGAAATTGGCAGACGGTTAGAGACTATCAAAACGACAGCATTGCTAAGAACGGCCAGAATCCTGAGACGAGTCCTGGAGACTTGAGGAGACTTTCTGTCACTCAACTCCGAGTGAAAAACCATCAGCTAGCACTGTTGTTTAAAACTCTAAATGAGTATATAATAATAATAATAATAATAATAATAATAATAATAATAAAGATAATTTGCAAAATTGTCGACTTTGCTGTCCCTGCTGACCACAGAATAAAACTGAAAGAACGTGAAAAGAAGGATTAGTACTTCGACCTTGCTAGGGAACTGAAAAAACTATAGAACATGAAGTTGACTATTATACCAATTGTGATAGGTGTTTTTAGTACAGTCATAAAAGGATTATTAAAGGGGTTGGAGGACTTGGAAGTTGGTGGACGAGTGGAAACCATCCAAACTACAACATTATTGAGAACAGCCAGGATACTGAGAAGAGTCCGGGAGACTTGAGGAGACTTGCTGTCACTCAAACTCCAATGAAAGACCATCAGCTAATACTGGTATGAAAAACTCTAATGAGTTAATAATAGTAATAAAACATCTGTGCAGTGTCCTAGTAAGATAATCTACATCAGTCTGCAAATGGACAGGGGATGAAGTCAGGCGATGGTCAAGAGGAGGAAAAAGGTTGACGAGGATACACAAATTTTAATATCCGAGAGATGACGTGTTTATTTATGTATCTGTTCAATCTTCTTCGTTTTATTATACTCACAAGGAGTATAATAAAAAAAAAAGTAGCTGGGTGATACTAATTATATAAAACTCCTGAAAGCAGAGGGAACTCGCAATAACTGAATGAAACCAAATAGCTCAGGTTTAAAGAACACAATTTCAGTAATAAACTAAAGAAAAAAGTCATCTATGGATTTTATCTAAGTGAAAACTTAGTATATTTATGAGGTGAAGCTTCTTTTTTTTTTGCTTTGCGACCTGCTAATGACTTAAAGTGTATTTGCTCACATATGTGAAACGTGCGCAGGTTTTAAACAAACTATATGTCTTGTTTGTGATCGTAGTCGAGGGTGATCCGAATGTCCCTTTTCAATAGCTTCTGCACCGAGGTTTAGGGAAAAGCACTACAGTAGAAGCGTGCTGGGTCTGCAGATTTTGTAGAGCAACAATATGCTATCCATGATACAAATAACAAATCGAAATATAAAACATCATATGGTCCAGACAACAGGTCTGGGTGTCATGATCGACAGGTACTTCTTTGAGAGATAAAATGAAGGACCCGTTGGCATCCAGCGAATATTGGCTGTTGTTTGTTCAGGAGCTCGAACGACGAACTAAGCAACTACACAAATCATAGATGCTAACATAAAATCAACTACGGAAGACAAGGATTTTACACTTCACTAATATTTTAAGAGCAATTCTATACACAGAGAGTATAGGAAAAATGGTAGAAAACTGGGAAGAGTGCGCTAGAATTCAGACAAAAAGCCAAAGACTTGCTGAACAAATTAGGACGATAATAAAGAAAGTTTAGTTTTCTAACTAATATCAGAAATACTCATACGAATAAATAGGGAATCAAATAAACAATACCCTTATATAATCTTTGATATACTAAATGCTGAAAAACAAGAACCCTCTTACCAAACTAAAGCGGAAAATACAAACAATCGAAACACCACACACGCAAACCAATCAGAACGAAGACTAAAACAAAAAGAAAAAATGAATATAGAGATTATTAAGTGAATTATGTCAGAAAATAAGACTGGATTACCATCGCTAAGAAACCAAGATAGGAAAGCATTCAAGGTAAAAATTGAAAACGTAAATGGATTATTAATTCATATCTCACAGAATTAAACGAACTAGTCTATGCGGGAGCAAAATCAGTCCGTGAGGACATCGTTGTTCACCTGATGAATACGAACGGAAACTCAAACGCTGGATGGAAAATTGGACAGAAAGCACACGTAAGAAATCTGCAACAACAAGTAGAACTGATAAGATACAGAAAAAAAAAAACAACGTTGGAATATGTTGCAACGGAAAGAGAAGAGCAACAAAAAAGGAAAACAAGCAATAGAACTCCAGAAAATCAACCAGAAAGAATTAATATAAAAAGATTTCGAGACGGGATCAAACAATGCAGACAAAAAAGAACATTATAAAAACAATGAATAAAATACGACCAGAAAGTATACGGAGAATGTATGAACACGTACCAACAACCACATGAAAAGGAAACAAAAGAATGTTCGAGCAATATATTGGAACGAAATAAACATAACAGAAAAGCTTAATAGATAAACAACATAAAAAAGACATAAAATGACTCGAAGAAGGACCGAAGTTGAAAATACATTTCATTTCACTCAGAGCAACACTCAACTAAGTATCAAATTAGAAAATGCTATGCCAGGATGACATACATGGATTCAGGATAAAAACGTCACTTCCATCCATGATAGAGTCACTATAAAAAACAAATGCTTAGAAGTAGCAGACATGTCTGAAATGATGACAAATAGAAAGCCAACTCTGACTCTGAAAGAGCCCCATAAAGGAACTGCCCCTAAAAGCAGACGCATAACTTGCCTACCAATGATGTAAAAGATATTTACGGCACAAAAAATGGACGGTATTAGTTAATAAGACACGGACTGTTTCCTGAGGTACAGAAGGAACGCCCCTAAGGAATAAAACGAACACTAAATCTACTATATATTGATTAACGCATCGCCAAGGAGAGCAAAACGGTGTGGCATAGATTGACTATAAAAAGGCATAAGGTATGGTGTCAGAAACCTGGATAATTGACTGTATCAAAATATACAATATACCCGACGAAATCATAGTTTATCGAGAAAATCTTGGAATACAGGAAAGTAAAACTGACTGCCGGAGGAAAAAAGCTTAGAGAAGAATCTTCCTCGAACTATTACCATTACTGTTTGTTACATCGATGATGCCACTGAATCACATGTTTAGTCTACTCAATATTTGCTTGTACTCCATACATAACAGTTGTAATAGAGTATAAAAAGGCGAGACATGACGCCCACCAAATCTAATGTAAGTGGAATATCGAAAGGCTGTGTGTCGGGAAAAAACCGAGAAGTCAGGTATGGCTGATAATACATGGAAAGAAAAGGGAAACCATCTGCCCTTATAGGATCAAGTTAAAATAATTGACTGAGAAGATTATTGGAGGATAAGACGTCTTACAAGAGCGGCACACATGTTGGGCTACGATCTTTTGAGTAAACCAAGTGTAGAGATGAATACGCTTTGGTAGTTATTCAGCAAAAATGTTTCGATTAAAAAAGTGCAATATGACCTAGAGTAAAAAAAGCATCTGATATGAAAGTTGTGAGAAGTTTATCATGGTTTGATGCAGACGTTAGTCCAATAAAGCATCCAGTAAATTATCTCTAAATTGTACAGTAAGGACACTGCTCAATAGATGAGGTATTTATTTGGAAAGCGCTTCTGAGTGAAATCATCAGAAGGAGGTTCCAATCCCAATTACAGCTAAGAATAACAAGAAATACTTTCTATGATTTAACACTTGTATGCGGCCTGAATTAACAGAATTAGAACAGTCTAACTCCGTAGATGAAATAAAGCGTTCAGATCAAGTTTCTCTGTGTGCTCCCGAGTTCGTCATGAATCACATGAAGAAGGCCAAATGACATATCGAACGAAACGTTGTGAGTATAACAATAAAGATAAGGTCAGCAGTTTCAATATCTTAAGTAAGAACGAGCAAAACTATTCTAGAGAATTAAACATGGGAAAGGAAAAAACATAATCAAAAAACCAAATGGAAAACGAATTAAAAGGACTCGAAAAAGATCTCAAAATTGAATTTGCTAAAAATCGATCAGCATATCGCCGAGGACAGCAAAACAAGGCAGAAAACGGTTGTAAGATTGACAACAATATGGTCTCTAAATGCTGTAGAAATACTGTCTCTAAATGTACAAGATATCCTATAAAGTCTAGAGGTTTATCAAAAAAGCCATGAAAAACTAGAACATGGTATTGATCCAAGAATGAAAAATTTTAGATGAAGGGTATCTTCCAGGGAGAAAGGCTTTCACTATTACTGTTTGTGATAACAATGAAGACACTCAATCACATACTTAAAATGCTCAGGAGGTGACAAATATTAAAAAAGCTCCAAAAAAATCAACTACTTTATGTTCCTGGACGATATAAAACTGTTTGCAATGAATGGAAAATAATTGAACAATCTAATTCAAACAATAAGAATATACAGTCAGGATATCGGAATGGAATTTAGCATCGAAAAAATGTACCATACTAATAATGAGGGGAAGAAAGAGTCAAATAACAGAATTTATACGACTACGAAATGAAGAAAAAATAGCCACTTGGAGAAAAGGAAACTTACAAGTACTTAGGAATATTGGAAGCGGACACTACCAAACAAGCGGGCCTAAAATAAAATATAGCCAATAAATATCTTAGACGATCGAGAAAACCTCTCAAAACCAAGTCTTGCATCAGAAATTTCATTATAGAGACAAGTACCTGAGCTGTTTTCCTTGTAAAACACTCGGGACCATTCTTGAAATGGGTGAGGGAAGGACTTCAGGAAATGGACCAAAGGAGAAGAAAGCTAAAGACGATGCACAAGTCTTTATATCAGTGGGGTGATATAGAAAGATTATATGCGTTAAGAAAAGAAGGAAGAAGAATAGATACCTTAGAAAATACGGTTTATACTCAATAGGAGGCTTCGAAGCCAAAATAAAAAAAAAGAACAAAGAAAAACTACTTCCAGTGACCTGAAATAATTAAAATTTGGACGACAGGCAGAGACTATGTAAACTACAGAATTGCAAAAATCGCCCAGAACACGGAGAACATTCTTGGAGGCCGAAATATACAAGCAGTCACTCAGTCTCATTTGAAAGACAATCGGTTAAATTTGGTGTGAAAAAAATGGCATAATTATAAAGAAAAAGTATCCCTCCTTATAGTAGCACCAAGCAACGTCATAACGACCAATTATATTAAAGCGAAAAAGGATAAAATGCAAAACAATAGGAAGCGTAAATGATATGATGATAAAGATGAAACTATAATAGCATTATAGGCCAAAAAGCACAAGACGACGGAAGATAGCTTGTGCACGTGATCTACTAGGAATCGTGCATGAGACTAAAATTCGACCATATTTCTTAATACTATATGCACCATCCAATGAGAATGAGACGCTCAAAATTTATTGGGATTTATAGATTCAAACTGATACCATAATCTTGGACAGAAGAGAAAACCTAGTGTTAATTTATAAGATAAAAAAAATACTTGCTGTTTTGTGGATTTTGGCGTTCCAGCCGACCACAGATCGAAAGTCTAAAAGAAAAGAGAAAAGATAGATATTTACTTGTACCATGCAAGACATTTAAAAAAGCAGTTGTACACGAGGATGACTGGGACCCCAGCTGTAGTTGGATAATTTGGAAGGGTCCTAAAAGGCTTGAAAAAAAAATTGAGGAATTGGAAATCAGAAGAAGAATAGAGACCATAAAGAGTATACGACTGATGAGATCGGCTGAAGAAGAATACTCGAGACATGAGGAGAGGTTGTGTCACTCAAACTCCAGTGAAACTAACCAGCTTTTGCTGTTGTGAAAAACTTGCAAGACGTAACATAATAGTAATAATAACAATTTGCCAAAAAATAAGATCTTGAAAATATGACAAACAAAGACAATATAAGATCAGGATTTAAGAATGTAATTTGGCACTGAAAATTGGATGGAATATAACTTCAAAATCAGGAAAGCATAAGAACTCTTAAATAGAATGAATATTACAACTAACTGGGCTTACTGGAAGGGGGAAACATCAAACAAGCGAAGATTAATGAAAATTAGAGAAATAATCTCTCGACAAAAGGAGAGCTTCACAAAACCAAGCTAATCAGTTCAAATCTTATCAAAGTGATACACACGATGGTAGTCCCAGTTGTACAGCACTCAGGACAATTTTTAAATGACCAAGCCCAGAACTCAGACAAATGGGCCATTAGTCAAGAAAATTGATGACGATGAACAAGGCTTTATATAAAAGAAATGATTAAGTCAGTCTATATGTGTCCATAAGCGAGGAATTACGTGAATTAGTCAGCTGCTAGGATTGCGTGGATGTACCAATGCAGTGACTCAAAGACTACATTAAAAAGTTCAAATAAGTGAAATCAAAGCCATCAATTACAATATTAATGAAATATGATCAATCAAAAAGCAAAACTAGAAAATAGAAATGGGGAAAAAACAAATGTGTGAATATTTTAAGCGACAAAATGATGAGATTGAACACGGAGTGAGACCGACATAGCTTCATACGGGCAACTTCTAAACAGAAAATACGACATAAGGCCCGAATATATTAAAACGAAAATCGAAAATACGTAACCAAATAGAACGATTAGGTTATGCAGAACAAGAGATGAAACGGTTAATTACATTGTAAGCAAGTATTGTAAACTATCACATAAGGATTACAAAAGTAGACACGACTGGGTGGGAAAGGTAATCCATTTGGAATCGTTCAATAGATTGATATTTAGACATATTAGAAAATAGCATTTGCAAGGATTTTGTCATGCAAACGTGTACCCAAAACCATTGCCCAAAACCAGAATTAGTTTTAATTAATAAAAACAAACTTATCTTGTGGATTTTGACATTCTGACTGATTATTGGGTAAATATGGACCTTGTCTGAGAACCAAAAATGCTGTGGAATATGAAGGTGACGGTGATACGAATAGTGGTTTGTGCACATGATACGGCCCCCTAGTTTTTGGAAGAAAGATTGGAGTAATTGGAAATCAGAGGAAGAATCATGATTCAGACTTTAGATGAGTCCAGGAGATGAGAGGTAACCTGACACCACTCAGCCTCAAGTGAAACCACTTATTAATACTGTTGTGAAAGTTCTTTTTAAAATAATAATAATCAAATACTAAAGGTATTATCATCGAAATGATTCGAAAAATAACACTCAAAAAGGCAGCAAAAAATATAAATATATAGATTGCAAAGAATTGCTACCTTCACTCACTGGATGAAGTTGTAATGAGAGGATGAATCGAGACAATCCAAACCACATAATTATAATGACTCGCTAGAATACGGAGAAGA
This sequence comes from Sepioteuthis lessoniana, assembly GCA_963585895.1. NCBI lineage: Eukaryota > Metazoa > Mollusca > Cephalopoda > Myopsida > Loliginidae > Sepioteuthis > Sepioteuthis lessoniana. The sequence continues at coordinate 46,699,332 of OY757933.1, forward strand.
GTCTGGGTTACATAGGCAGAACGATTTGGACATATCGTTTGAATTAGAGTCATGGTAATCTTTTGTTGGCTATTTTTTTCATTATTTGAAGCCATCTTCATAGATGGGTTGCAGTAGTTTTCTGACTAAACTATTTGAACCTCTACGCTGCCTCATGAGGTTCCTTTGCTCAGAATCAGATGAATCGCACTCCTGACTCGCCTTTGGATTCATCCATCTTGGTTCACGTCCCTCATGGTGCAACCCGTGGTTTCCCAAACAATATGCTTATATGGCTCATATTATACGTTTTAACCTCCGAAGCTTTTAACCATTGACAAGACAGTGAGATAAAATTGATTACCGAGGCAGCATATTTGGTTAATGTAGATCTTGGCCCTTCTGCTTTTATCAAAGTTTTATAATCACTTATGAATAAATCTCTGATGTAACATTTATAAAATTTAACGACAGATAATCCCAAGTAAATTTAGACTATTCAAATCCTGGAAGAGGGGCTGTCTTTTTTTTTTTAAATTCTGCACCAATGTTATTGGAAAAGGCCTGAATAAGTCTTTTTTCCCTCCATCTATGAGCAAATAGAGGGGTGGACTGTATTATTTAGCCTGTGTAGGTAAACAGTCTAGAATAAGGACAAGTTGTATCCCGCTTAAAAATAGACATTATGTCGCATCCATCCTGCGCTAGTGGTGGGGGTTATTTAAATGCAAACTTTGTTTGATATCTGTATAACCGTTAGGACCGGAAAGATGGGATTCTATCTCCGATGGGTCAACTGCTAAAGGTTTTCTTCGCACAAGAATGGGGCTTAGGATTAGTTTACTGTGAATTTCTATTGTACTATTTCCCTTGGCATGCAAAGATCATATACATCGTATCTCAATTAGTTTAGATTATATCAAGTTAATTATTTTAGATTTTGAATAAATTAGTTTAAAATATAATTTGGAATTATTTTATTCTCAAACTGAAAGTGTTATATGCGTTCTACTTTGATACAAATTTCACAATAATGTCTCGTTTTTGTTGAGCAGGGTTTTATCGAACCATAATGAGAAATAATATTGTTGCAACGAATTATTAAAACGTTTCATGCTGAGAGATGCGTACTACCTGGACACAACGTCTACAGGTAATCCCATCAGCAATTTCTATGAGTCGACATGAAAACAATACGGTCATAATATATTTAACAAGAGTCTATCACGATATTTGCACATAATAATAGAGTTATTTTTCTTCATTTTCCTCTGAAAAACCAAAATAGAAAAAAAATGAATAACTCACCAAAAATTAAATTAAAAAAAATATTCAGAAATTCACTCTTCATATTTTTCAATTATCTTCGATTGAGATTTTTTGTACAATATTTTTTTTCTTTCAAATTTGATTTATGAAGTTAGGTACTTTTAAAATAATTTTTAAATTTATTTTTATTTTTATGGATTGGCTCTTGGGTGCAAGTAACTATTTTATTATAAGATATGGCATCCCGATTAAGATCGCATGTTCTCTTACAGTAATCACGTAATCTTTTGTGTATCTCTGAAAATGAAAATAAAAAGTTTGTAAAATCTTGCCTAAAATGATATTTATTAAATATTTTAGGTGAGAAAATAACTGTAGAAAAACTGATAACGAAAAAGAAAAAATATTGACTCATTAGAATGAATTTGGACTTTGAGAAAATTCCTGGACCCCATAAAAGTCAAAAAAGAAAACATTAAATAAATAAATAATGAAATGAAATGAACTAAATAAAATAAAGATAAAAACTCTTTAATTATTAATTTTCCACCTTTTTAAATTTATATTTTTCTCCTGACTATTTTCTAGGTCTTCCGCTTACAGCGTAAATGTTCCCTTTTGCATTAGCAGAATATCGGAATTGTTTGTCGCCAATTGGCGCTTCTTTTGTTCTATAAGTTCGTCAAGTATATAAAAAGTCTATTGTTACATTATATCATGAAGTGGATGATACTGCTTCGTTTGAAAGTTCTTTTAGATGAAGTTTTAAATAATAAGATGATCCCATCAAATAGATATGAAATAAAAAGATCACCGGTTCCTCCGAAAAAATAAATTATAAATCCCACTAGACATAGAGGTCATCTGTTAAAGTTCATGCAAGACGTTCATGAAAATTGATTCAGAGGATTTTTGAGGGGATATCTCTCGTAGAAGAGGTCGGAGGGTATTCGACGGCCAGATATAATTCGAAGTTTAGAAAAGGTGGGTGACCGGCGTAGTGTGTGTTTGAGGCAGGGAGAATTATCCGATCATAAACCTGAAGAGTCACAAAGTTTGGATATCCCAGATTGAAATGACAAGTTGAATTCGGAAGCTAGCAAAGAGAAATACTAAATTGCCATCTCCCTGTGTCTCTCTCGTGTTATCTTACATTTCAGTTCTTTTCAAATCTCTCTTGACATTCCCTTCTCTCTCCCTCTCTCTCTCTCCCTCTCTCTCTCTTTCTATATATATATATATATCACACACAGACACATACGCACACACACGTACACACACACAGACGCGCTTACTCTCTCCCTCTCTCTCTCTTTCTCACACACACACACACACACACGCGTACACAGACACAGACGCGCTTACTCTCTCTCTCTCTCTTTCTATATATATATATATATATCACACACAGACACACACACACACACGTACACACACAAACGCGCTTACTCTCTCTTTCTCTCTCTCTCTCTCTCTCTCTCTCTCTCTCACCTATGTTCTCTTACATTTCATTGCTTGCTATTCAACATCATTAACCTCAGTTTTTAGACCGTCTAGCATGAATTTCAAAGAATGGTCACTACACTTTTTGCGAATTGCTTTCTGCTTTGCCCCGTGCGGGGACCGAGCAGTAATGTAGAGTTTTGAAACCAAGCAATACCCCCCACCCAAGACATCATGTCACAATAATAATTGTTACAATTATTGCTCAAATCTTCTGGCTTATATTAGGAAATCCAATTATCATATAAAAATCCTTGTGCTGTTTTACGTATCACAAAGGTGTTGTATACTCATATGCAGATGCATGCAAACGACAATGATACACCTGTTGTATAGCCACATTTAAAACTTACATATATGCATGCATGCAGAATCATGACAACACAATAATGACGAGCGACACACTTCTTAGAAAAATATACCTCTCACTTTATTTGAAAGGGTTGTGTGTGAGAGAGAGTTGGAGACCGAACAGAACTGCAACATATTGACCCACAGTCTAGTGGCCATTACCGCGTTTCTTTCCCGTTCTTATGGGCTGCTCAACTGGGGGCCCCTTCTGCTATGTGCTGACTTTCTCTACCGCATCTTGTCACCAACAGGTCTCGTCTCCAAACTCTCAATCGGGAGTCCCGAGGCCCCTTCTGCCGGGTGCTGGCTTTCTCTACCGCATCTTCTCTCCAACTGGTCTGGTCTCCAAACTGACTGACTTCCTGTCTTCACCGAGTTATAGTTCAACGCCTCCTTCTTCTTGTGGGCGTCACAATTGCACTCATTCAACCCATCCACGGTCAAAGTTTTAATTCTGATATTCCTCGACCGGATGCACCTGTTATTTACATAGGTGCATTTCCTATTTGACAGCCCGGCCGGGTCGTAGGTCAATATACAGCAAGGGTATTTAATGATTATTATGTCGGAATATTTCAGTGAATACATAAATCAAATGTATCAATATTCTACAATGGCTTATTGGAGAAATATTGTTTAAGGAATGCTGTTTTCTTCCGACTATATATTTCAGTTCAAATTACATATTAGATGTCTGGACATCACTAGTTCTTATGTTTTTTTTTTAAATTTCAGACCCATGAGTATACAATATATTACACATACATACAGAGGCGTTCAAGACGAAATGGATAACGTCGTACGAAATGAACACGACGACATTAATTTAAATACTGGAAGAGATCATTTGCATTTTACATAGCGCTGATACTCTTGAAAAAGTTATGAATCGAATTATTTTTCTTACAGCTATAGAGAAATAATAGTTACAGACTGGCTATTGAATCTTCCGATAGCAACCGATTTGGGAGAAAGAAAACTGTATTCAAACCTGTTAAACTTCGCTTAAAATTAACTTTGTGTCTCATCCTCCTCGTGTGAAGGGGTAGTAAATATATACATATGTTGGTGACTTTAGTCAAAGGCGACCAGAAGGCTCTCTTTTCAATAGCTACTACACAGAGGTGTAGGTGAGGGGCTACTCCTTTCCCTGGATTGCTCCACTTTACCTTTGTTACGTACCTTATATTGCTGAATGTTAAGCAAGGAGGTATCGAGTACCATTTTCAAAGTCTTTGGTATGACGCGACCTGGGATTGAACCCAGGTCTCCCGGACCATTGGCGAACATCACGCAAGTAATCTTACGAATTGCCGGTGTGTGTATAATACGCTCACTACTTCCTCTGACGAATAGTTTTGGAAAGTGACAATGGTAGATCCGTCTAGCTAATATGTTACCATTTTTAAGTAATATCAGGTATGATAATGGCTTGCACCGGTGCACTCTTTTTTTTTTCCTTTTTATAAAATTTTTGAGAGTAGTTAATGCTACACAGAGTTTTAGAGCTCATTTTAATGTTACGGCGGAACGATGCAGTTCTGGATAGAAAATCGATACTGTTATGAGTTGCAAACATTTGTTGTACGATATAGTTGATGGCGCAGGTTTTCTCAATACAGAAATGAAGACGCTTCTAGAAAAATTGCTTGGTTTGCCAGAACATTGTCGATCTGTCAAGGTCAGTTAGGCAAAAAACTCATGGATTCTGAGACCGTGTCACTAACATTCTTGGTATAAACAGTCCAGTGTGGTTCATTACCCACAGGATTAGGGTAAAGACATCCAGGGACGCAGAAATGTGTCTGGTATCACTAAAGTATTACATATTTGACTCACCTAATGTACCGGGTGGAACGATAAAATTATCGTCCTAAAGAAAACAACACTACAGCTTTATTTTGAAACATTTATTGAAAAAATCAATTCAGGTAACTTGATTATGTAGTAGAGCTGACATCAATTCAATGTTGTCGCCTTCAGCCTCAACTACCACCTCGAAACGGATCTGGAACTGGGAGCGAATACTCGGCGGATGACGGAGATAAGGCTGGCTTTGGCGTTGTGGGAGGTCATGTTGGTGAGGTTTTCAACGTATGACCAAATGAAGTAGTCCAGCGGTTTCAGGTCCAGGGAGGAGGGGGCCAGTGAGAGATGGGTACAAAGTCGTAGCACTCCTTCTGAAGCCAAGCCTGGGTCTCTTTGGACTTGTGGGCCGGCGGCGAGTCCTGCTGCCACACCAAGGGTCTGCCATCGGCCACCTGATTGCACCAGGGGATCACCACACTCTTCAGCATATCCAGGTACACTTTGGTGTTGACTTTCAAGCCGACTTCAAAGATGTAAGGTGGAATGATGTGGCCCTCACTTGAAACCATACCAAATACCATAACCGTAGCCGGAAACTTTGTTTTCATCACCCTGGGTACGTTCCTGTTATTTGTGGCAATCCAGATTTGCATTTTGAGGGGTGCTGGCAATGGTGCTATCATCATAACTTAGATCGCTAGAGGGCATGAGTTGTACTGCGGCGCATCTCCAATCTCGCTCGTTGAACATTGTATCACTTTCAGACATAATAGAAGGCTCCTCACGCTCTTGGGATTTGTACACAACTGGCCAATTAGGTCTGCAACAAAAAAAGAAAATAAGTTTTCATTAAACAAATCTTTATTATGACAAGAAGTTAAACAAAGTTTTTAACTGACTCACAAAAACCAACTCAAAATAAAACTATTGATTGATATTATTAATTACATCCTTGATTTTGTAACACTTTGTTCCCATTCACAATTCAGTGAAATCATTTATGTAAGCAATACAATTAACTATATATATATTATATATATATATATATATATATATATATATATATATATATATTTGTGTGTGTGTGTGTGTGTGTGTGTGTGTGTGTGCTGTCATTAAATATAGCACGATTTTTTATGAGTTCAGCTTATTGCTATTCTTTTACGCTTTCGGCATTTCAAATGGAACTGTTTTTTACATCATCATGACGAACATGCCGTTTTATTTTTACATAACTTCATCTGATTTCACTTTGTCATTCAGTCTGGGAATATCATCTGAAGTTTGTTTTTTTTTTATTGTTTTAGCATATTTTATTTCACTTTGCCTCTTTCATTATAGAGTAATGTTTATATTTTTTGATCTATATATATATATATATATATATAGAGAGAGAGAGAGAGTGAGAAAACCATATAGTGACTGAGAGACATATAAAAAGATAGAGATGACGGGCAAAAAGAAATATATGCTCTACAACCTGTAATTCAAATGACGTTGATGTTTTCTAGGTGTCAAGCCGAATCAACATATATTTCAGGCTTATTTGTCCTGAGAAAGAAAAAAGGAAATATGTCATGAGAAAAAAAAGATAACAATAAAATAGCGTCACTTGTATTTTAACCCCTAAGTATATATATATATATATATATATATATATATATATATATATATATAATATATATATATGTTTGTGTGTGTGTGTGTGTGTGTGTGTTTTGTGTGCGTGTAATCTATATATTGTACATTAATCTCATATATATATATATATATATATATATATATATATATATATTTATTTATATATATATATATATTGTATATCAGTATTGTATATCAAGCCATATATATATATATATATATATATATATATATATATATATCCCTATTTATATATATATATATATATATATATATATATATATATATACATATATATATATACATATATTTATGAGGTGTAATATACTTACTAATATATATATATATATATATATATATATATATATATATATATATATATATATATATAACTGTCAAGTATATAATCCATCTGACATTTACGCTTCCCGTGTCAAGTCAAATTAACATATGTTATACATTTGTTTATTGTTTCAGCAATGAACAAGAATTACAAGAAAAACGGAAATTGCATTAATATACGTACACAAGTGTAAAAATAATGATATTGACAATATATCATCTTCGGCATTCACCAGTTGTCCTGTTTATAACAACTTTCTACAATCAAGCAACATATATCAGATGAAAAGGAAAGAAAGACAAAATTAAAGATAACTTATCTAGAACCACAGAATCTACAGACGGTTATTTTTTAATCATGTTTTGTGTATTTGGAATCTTTAAGCTAGTTTATAATGCATAACTGACAAAAAAGAGTCCTAATTGCATTATCCCAAAACAATTTATCTTTCATAGAAAAGAGAGGTGTCTTTTTGGAGTTTTCTAGAAATTTGAAATTATTTTCATTTAAAAATATTCTATGAAACAAAAATATACGGTACTAATTCGTTTTCTTACGCAAAATTGACAAAACGATTCCCAAATTGCATTATTCCAAAACCATTTATCTTTCAAAGAAAAGAAATATCTCTTTTGGGGTTTTCCAGGAATTTGGAATTATTTTCATTAAAAAACATTCTTTCAAAGGCAATATATATTACCGATTTATTTTTCTTCGAGCAAGGGACTCTCTTCTCTAAGATTATGGTATTGGAATCATGACGCTTATAGTTCTTCTTACAATCTTTGTCAGTTAACCTGTCTTCATGAAAACAGGTGTTTTTATACGGGGTCAATAAAAATGATGTTGCAAGTTTGGAACGTAAATATAAAAGCAATGAAGAAACGGTTCAAAATGTATTTTTTTGTCATAAAAATCGCAATTTTTGCTAATGCATTTCCTTTTTGTTTTGAGATTTATATCCTCCAATGTTTTGCCTTCACAAGCAATACACTCCTGAAGAGTCACTCACCTTAAAGTTCATACGTCCAATACAATGTTTTCTTGGATTTTGAACCGAAATTGAAATAAGGAACCGAGAGTCTGTTATATAAGAATAAGCAACCTAAATCATATCAAAATTTTAATTGTTCGATTATAAATAAATAAAACTTACCATTTTGTTTTGCTATATTCATCTGCTTGTTTTAAAGATTATATCATCCAAATGCTTCTTAATATGATCTGCGTGGTCATAGAACCTCTGTTGTATCGGCGAGGTGAATGATGCACAGAGAAAAATGAATGATTTTAACATTTTTTCAGCACCAGTGTCCTGTGCCAATGGATACATACAAAAAAGACAGTACAAGTTACAAACAATTAACTTGAGAATTCACAAGATATTGAGGAGGGTCAAATGCTATATAGCCAATCGAATGAGATCTCTTGTGAATGTTTATCAGCTTATTAAATCGATGGTATTTGTCACAGACCCCACCAAAGAGGGGAATGTAGCATAAGGTCTTTTTTAAGGTGGGTCCTTGCGCATTGTCGTAGCCCAAGCACGTCCGGCATCCCCAAAATGCCAGGGGCCCACTCGGCATTCCCCTAAAAAGGAGAATCTGACTTGCCAGGCGATAAACCTTAGCCCCTTCCGAGGAGGGACAGACAACCTGTAGGAACGGCCCATTGAGGCTCGAGTAATGTCAGACTTTACTGCATGACCCGATTGCTAGGTTTCCCCGGAACCCACGTCAGGCAGCCTCGGTTGACTACCGTATCCAGCGAAGTGACATACCTGACCAGATCCGTGCCACTGATATCACGGCTGGCTTAAGTGTACCCAATCTACTGGTGTCTAACTTATTACATCAACGGTATTTTTCGCACGCTCCTCTCAATAACAACCTCAGTCTGAAGAGTTGTAGTATTTTTGTAATCTGTATTGCTGCTATTTCCTGAATATTAAAGATAATTTCGTTTCGCTCTCTTTTTTATTGGCATATCAACCTTTGTTGGTTATTTAATATCAAAGTGATCCTTCAAGAAAAACAGTAACGGTATTGTGTAACCCAAGAATATTGGTGCAAAAATAAAGTTGATAAGCTGCTGGAATTAGAAATCGCCAACTACGATGGGGTTGAACAACACTCTAGCAAAAATGTCACCAGGAACTAATAGCTAAAATCTTTCACCTTTTCAGTTGTTTATGGTCTAGATTTTTAAAAAAATGAGCTTTCAGTAATTTTCAAAATAATTCATCTCAGTGGGATATAACAATCAGAAAGTATTATGTGCCAACCTTCAGCAAAAAAATTTAGAAATAACAGATGTGTTGTAATGATAAAGTCACCCTAATTTTTAAGTATTTAACTCAGGAACAGTCTGTCTTCAACATTCAATATCATGGGGGCATTTACATGTCTTGACTGCAGATTAAATAAATACAAGCCCTCCATTCACTACTATCAGCCCACGCAGCAGCATATCATTATTTCAGATCCAGTATTTCAGGCGTAAAACAAAACGTTTCTAGAGAAATTTTATATAATCTTTGCTGCAACAAACATTGCCTCTGTAACTTTTTTTCTTAATCATCGTCTAGTTTGTTACATTCTTGTATATTGAGAGAGAGAGAGAGACAGAGACAGAGACAGAGACAGAGAGATGTTTTCACTTATTCTCTTAAAAGCCTTCATTTTTTAGCAAAATATCCAAATGACCTAACTTGGAACTGTTAGATAGGTCAATATATACACTATATAAATTTTATTACTTTCTAAAGAAGATCTCTGTGAATTGTTTGAATTTTCCCACTCCAGACACGTCCTACATACAAGATATATCCATCTCTCTTTGTTTATATTCTTCGTGATTTATCCCCGCTTATTCCTTGCTTGTGTAGGTTTTATAGCATATCAAACTTTGTGGAATATTTAATGCCAAGTGGTGTTATATATATATTAAATATATATGATTAGTGTTTATTACTGTTTCTTTTAGTCTGCTTCATTGGTCTAGTGGGTAGAGTGTTCGCTAATGGTCTGAGAGACTTGGTTCAACCCCAGGTCGCGTCGTACCAAAGACTTTAAAAATGGTACTTGATATCTCCTTGCTTAACACCCAGCAATATTATTTACGTATCAAGAGTAAAGTAAAGTTGCTGACCGTAGTCGAAGGCGGCCAGAAGGCTTCCCTTTTCAATAGTTAATACACAGAGGTTTAGGGGAGGGTGCTACTTCTTTCCCTGGATAGCTCCATTTTACCCTTGATACGTACCTTATAAAGCTAAGCAATAAAGTACCATCTGAAAAATGTACTAAGACCAGCCTCTACCGAGCCGTTGCATTCACCGCCCTGCTGTATGGCCCTGAGTCATGGGTAACCTGCCGTCACCAGCTACAACTCCTTGAGCACTTCCATCAGCGCTGTCTCCACACCATCCTGAACATTTTACTGGAGCCACTACGTCTCCAATGATGTGGCACTTGATCAGGCAGAAATCACCAGCGTAGAGGCCATGTTGCTGAAGTCACATCTACGATCAGCAGGGCATGTGTCCAGAATAACGGGCCTATCACCTTCCATAGATAGACCTGCAAGATGAACTCTCCACTGGCTACCGTGACAGAGGAGCACCAAAGAAACGTTTTAAAAGCTCCCCCAAGAAGACCCTCGGTACCTGTCACATTGATCAGCACTCATGGTCGACATTTGCTGCTGACCGTCAGGCCTGGAGTTGCATCATTTACCAGGCCGTGTCCACCTCAGAGGACTCCCGCAGAACCAACCTCAGGGAGAAACGCCGCAGGAGGAAGATCCAAGGAGCCTCAGCAGCCATACCAGACCCGACTTTTAACTGCAGTTAAAGATATCATTACTTAGTACTAAGAAAAACTCAATGAGAGCGATCGAAATTTCCACATTTACTCTGATCTCGGATTATTGGTTGTTTTAAACGAATGAAATAAAAAGATCGTTGCGAAATTAGAAAGCTTTATTTGCGTTAAAATATATTGAAGCGGTTTATCAGCCAAGTACAGAAGAGCAAAATGCAGTTTGGGTCACATGAACAAAGATAATGGCACAAAAATGACCCAGACTGACACAAAACGACAGGCAAGAGAAGCAAAGAACGCAAGGAATGAGATGTGAGCTTGATGATCGGCTTAGAATCGTCATAGAATTTATATATCCCAATATGTAGCATAACTCTGATTACCTATGGAAACATGTTAACAATTTAAAGTTATTGAAAACCCAAGTTTTCTTTCCTTTTTTCAAGCAATTACGTTTCAGATCCATTAGTATCTCTGGGACTTTCATATATAATTGGATCACCCAATCCCAGCCAGAAGATCAGATCATGAAGGTAACTTTTTATCTTGTGGATCGAAAAGGGAAATAAAAAAAAGCTAAAAACACAGAAAAATACTTGGATATTGTGAGGATGCTGAAAAAGCTGAGAAACATAAAAGTGATGGTGATACTAACAAAATTAGGTGCTCCCTGAATGGTCACAAAATACCTGTAAAAGAGACTGAAAAAGAATAGAGATTTTCTAAATCAGGGGATTTCTAGTATCAACACGAATACTGAGAAGACTCCAAGAGATGTAAGAAGATAATTATGTCACTTCTGTGAAAAAGTCCCAGGTCAAACCTGTGGAAAAAACTCACGTAATTTCCAAAAACATATAATCTCAAATAACTAACCTTAATAAGAATGACTTACATAGATTTATATGGTTTCTTGTATTCCTATTTAATACTTATACTTTGCAGAAAATTGTACAGTTTAAGGTAACAATTCATGTTAAATAATAATCATCATTTATTTGTTTTATAATATTCAGGACTAATTATTCGTCGCCACTTTTGTAATGTTCCATGACAGGGGTAATTTTGGTCGATACTTAAAAATCTCTTCACTCTAATACATTGCCGAATGCTGGGTCTGGAATGCTAAACAATTCTTACTAGAAATGTTTCATTTTACATCTATTTTGTATACGCACTTGTCTCTCTACCCATCGCACGTTAAACCTCTGACTGACCCATTTCTAGTCACGTGAACTCCAGTAGCAAAGTCCATTTCAACTGTTGTGTTTGTTAGTTAGAGATCCGTGTTCAAATCGGCACATTTTTCTACATGACAATTTGTTAGCAATTATATGTCAAAGATGTGTTATGTGAGCACCGAGGTGAAGTTGGTAATGCGCTGACCAGTGACATCTTAGTGAGTTCGAAATTCCAGTTAAGTAATGGTAATAGTTTTCGTACTTATACATCTAGAATCATAAAAAAAAATCTAAGTTTTCAAGTTTCCTCTCGTAAATATTCAAAAAAGGAAAAAGCGAATGGATTGAAGAATAACTAAGAAAAATAAAGGGTGGAGAAAACTTTATTTAGATAAAATGTGCTTGTAAGAAAAATATGAAATGATTCGGTAACCCTTCTTTGTCGTTAGAATGATTATTTAATTAAAAAAAACACATTTTATTTTTTTTCTTTTGGTGGCAAACATTGCTTAATCAAAATCTCTGGGCAAATCATATCAAATCAATTTAAATTTCAGCTGATTAAATGTTTTTTTTTATTTGTTTGTCTATTTATTTTTTTGCAGAAAAATTAAAAAAAGAAAACAAAGAAAACAAAACAAAGAAAACGCCTACATCATTTTAAAATAATAAAATAAAAAACAATATCTGTTATAATGAATTAAAATTGAAATGCTATGTAATTATTGCAAAAGAAAAAAGGTTCTTGCATGTTTAATCATTTATTTGTTATTGGTAAATATCAAATAAATGGTTGACTCATAAATGTTTGACTCATAAAGTTTAAACCACACGCACGAACACTCACACACACACACACATACATACATACATACATACAGACGCACTTATATATATGTAATTTTACATAGCATGGCAAATACTTTATATGTATATAATTTGAAATCGAAATAAACTTGCAAATTGTTACTGACTCTTACATTTCCACCCACATGGCTGCATAATCAACTCACACACACATGCTGAGGCAAACACTCCCCCACATAAACATATGAGTAAATGTACCAAGTTAGAGTTTTCAAGTTATATTGCTTACCTAAATATACGTGTCATTGTATGTGTGTGTGTGTGTGTGCGTGTGCATTGAAAATACATGATTTCAAAAGCAGTTTTGTATATATATATATATATATATATATATATATATATATGTGTGTGTGTGTGTGTGTGTGTGTGTGTTGAAAAACATAATTTAACAAAGGCGTTACGTATATATTGTAGGCACACACTCAACGGGTTCGCAGGGTCACCTCGTCAGTGAGGTTTTGGGGTCTTCTAACATGATACTTGCCCTCCTAAGCGACCCTACCGAAACTATTATTCCGGCAAGCGATCCAGCAGTGAAAAAGTTCACCGAGCACCCAAAACCACACAGCATATACCTTAAAAAATTAAATTACTACTGATATTGAGTTTTTAAACAGGAAGCGGCCAATGAAAAACGACATACGTTACTTCCGTCCCAGTCGCGACGAGTTAAAAAAGGTAAACAATCACTTGCACATCTTCTTTTTAATCTTCTAAGATCATTAAATAAGTTTCCATTAAATAAGTTTTTTTAGTGTGGGCACTTTTATTGATAGTACACACATGAAACTAAAGTCACCTTCGAAGTAATCTCCTCCGGTTGCAATGCACTTGTTGTATCGTTCTAACAACTTCTGGAAGGAACCATCGATGTCCTCTTGTGTGAGCGTGTCAATGACCTTCGTCGCAGCCTCTTTCAACTCCTCAATTGTCTCATAACGACAGCCTCTGAGCTTAGGGAATAACCAAATGTCACAGGGAGCAAGGGTTGGACTATAGGGAGGGTGAGTAACTGTCTTGATGCCCATCTTGGTCAAATAGTTTGTGACAAGGATGGAATTGGGGACTGGTGCATTGTCCAGGTGGAAATGCCACTGACCCGATTTGAAGAGTGATGGCCTCTCCCGACATAATATCTTCCTGAACTCCTTTAGAACTTCAACATAGTAACCTTAACCTTAACCCTAACTCTTTGACCAATCAACTCTGGTGTTCTGACTTCCTTACTCCTCCCACACCTCTCATCATCCCCAACAGGCTCCCTGCTTTCCTTGAATCTTTTATGTCACTCAAAAACTGATGCTCGATTCATGCAAGATGGTCCAAAAGTAGTCTGTGGAATTTTCTCCAAGTTTAAAACAGAATTTTATTGCATATTGTTCTTCTAAAGTGTCTTCACATCAAGATTGCATTTTTGAAATTCACCAGCTGCGACAATCAGCTTTAGTAGGGTGATTTCCAGTTCCTGCTGTAGCTGTTCATTTGAACTTGAAATCATAAAACTCGGTCGGTCATCTCATAAGATGTATAGCAATAACATACAGAATTATCAAGAGTCTACGACAATTTTAGATGCCTGTCCAAAAAAGTCTTGAAACTTATTGAATGTTTCACGTATGTGTATACTCACACGGACTGAGCAAGGTTTGGTTTAAGATAACAGGTAAGGAAATTCCTTCTCACCCGTATTCGGTCGGTAATATTTATATGCACTCAAGCAAAAATATGTCTTTAAAAAAAACAAACTTTTTTTTCATAAGTAAATACATATATTTATATATACAAAATTCTGGTTGTTAAATCATGTTTTTCCATACATACGCACACACACACACACGTACAAACACACGTATATATCTATGTAAGCAAAATAACGTAAAAACCTGAACTTGGTACATTTATACATATGTTTCTGTGTGTGTGTGTGTGTGTGACGTTTATGCAGCCAAGTGTGTGGAAAACTAACAGCTGGGAATAGTTTGCAACTTTATTTCGATTGCAAATCGGCTGTACTATATAAAAGTATCGTAAATTTTATAATATATATATATATATATATATATATATATATATATATATATGTACTATTGCTAGAAAAATATTGAATATATATATATATATATATATATATATACATGTGTGTGTGTGTGTGTGTGTGTGTTTGTGTGTATATGTCTGTCTGTCCGTCTGTCTCTGTGTGTGTCTGTGTGTCTGTGTGATCATGCGTGCGTGTGTTTCTGTCTTCGAGTGCGTTTGGCTGTGACGGTGTAGACACAAACTACAAGCGGAAAAATGTAATAGAATTTTCAGTCGTAAATCGGACAACATTTACATTTTTCCAATTTTCTTTTGCTATCATTTAGTTTTAATGACGAATAATGTGTCTCTTTGCGAGGAGTATGAATTACATTGGATGACTTTGTTCAATAGTACAAACTATTGCCACATTTCTTGGAGAGGAAGGAAAATGAAAACGCTTTTCAGTCGATACAAAAGACAGTTTGCTGGAGTGCAGATTATCGCACATACATGCAGCGGTGCAGTTCGAGTCCTGAAGTTTTTAGAACAGTGCAGTCACCCCTTCGTTGTTCTCAACCAAATTCACAATCTGACCTCACGTAAAACGATACCAATTGTGATCTTGCATAGCTTTTTTTTTTCGCATTTGCAGTAAGAAGAATAAAAAGAGATCGTATATTCTTACGGACAAGACTTCTTTCAAAGCAGACGAATGACCACTTTCTCAAGAACATTATTAAAGGTAAAAAAAGAAACTTTACTGACAATGTTAATTGCAAATAGCACCGGATGGCCCGGATGAATATTTACCAGCTACTCTTAAGTTGGATCTTCATAAAAGAAATATTACGCTGTGTTTGAGGTGGGATAACAGTGGTATTATTCCTATTGAGTTTTTGAATCTCAATCAGACTCACAAGGTAGACATAGACACTCTACAGCTGCCACATGAACATGAAGACCTTCATAGACAATACTGTGCTACTCTACGAAGCACAAGGCTTCATTTAGCAAGAATTACGCTGAAAAATATATTGGATTTAGGCTGCCTTGGTCTACCCTATCCGGCAAATTCTTCACACCTTGCACCAAGTAATTTTAACCGTTTTAGTTCTCTACTAAATGCTCTAAATGAAGAAGGATCTTTTTAAGATATCAGGTGAAAACGTTTAATGGAAATTTTTGTGAGTAGTTAACAAGGTTCCTAAGGATTCACAAGAGATGATTTAAAAAAATGGGGTGTATACTAATGATTGAAATGTAATCATTGCTATTTTATTCATGAGTAAATTATATTTTACAAAAGCGGTTATTATCTTTGACTCAATGCAATATTTTCGTACGGGCTCGTTTGTGGTGTTTATATCTCGTAATAAAAGCAGTTCAAGCCGTAGGATAAACCCAATGTGATTGATAGTAATGTGATTGTTGTTTCACAAAAGCATTGTGCCACAGGTTCGTTCGGAGAGTGTTTTAATAGCTGAACTTATGTTTTTGAGGTTGAAGTGGGAAATAATCCCGACCAAGCAACTAAAAACTGAAGATGAAGTAGCAGATCATCACATTACTGGATATTGACAGTTCAAGAAACGTTCCTAAGATTTTAGGAATATCATCGATCGGACAAGGTCAGGTAGAGCTAAAAACGGAAGATTCTGGGACCGTTCTCCAAACTATCGAGGCAAATAAAGGGATCAGTGCTCGTAGAGTAACTGTCGAGCTTTGTATGTCAAAGCCTGGTTGGAGAGGACTTTAAAATGTTTATTTTATTTGTTTAATGGCATATAAACCTTTGTAGGTAATTTAATGCCAAAGCCATTCTCATCGAAGAACAGTAGTGGTACTATTTAACCCATAGCTGGGAGGAAAAAAGGCGTTCATACCTTACCAAAGGGTATTTGTCCGGAAGTGAACGTAAAAGTACAACTGGAGTTCGAACTCGTTTACTACGATTCCGTAGTCCATCGCTTTAACCAGAACACCACGAGGACACCCCACTATAGAATGCATCACTTGTATTCTGTGATATCGCAATAAGCAATCTGATGGTGAAGATGTTGTAATGGTAGAACTTTAGGGAATGCGGAGTATCTCTTCATTGTCTTTGCTCCTTGGTCCAATCTGGCACCAGATAGAGTCTTATCTAGGCGCCAAATAGAACTGCTTGACATATAAACTGTCTGCAATCAAATGACTTATGCTAAATTGAATTCTGTTAGATCATTTAACCACGTAAACAAATGACTGATATTTAATTGAATTGTTAGTGATATGTTGCCATACTTGTACCTTCTTAACTGCATGCAAAACATGATTAATTGAGAATTGAGTTATAAAATTTATATAGCAATAATTGAAACCATTTAACATTGTAGTAACAATAACTGCACTAGTATGCAAAAATAGAGTTCTACTTCATTTAGAAATGAAATTACCAACAAAGTAATATCTCACATTTGTAGGGTGGTGTGTAAATGTATTTATTTATTTATGGTCCCTGACTATTTAATGTTTCCCCACAATATTAATGTTGAGGTTTGATATAGAGTGTTTACTTTAGAATAAAGGTGGAATAGGGCATAATATAGACATAATATAGGCACATGGATAAAGTAGTAAATGAAGGAAGCCAATGAAATAAATGAGTGAAGATATGAAACAAATAAAAGTTGTAAAACGGCGTGAACAAAATGGACATTTAAACAAGGCGACGAACAATAACAAATTTATATTATACAACAATAAAACTTACATTGATACATAAAAGAAATTACTAACTCTACTAACAAAATGATAGTGTGTGTATATGTGTGAGTGTGGGTGTGTGTCTGTGTCTAACACAACTAAGCTACAAAAGAATTACATGTTAAAATGTCCTTTTTTATGATTAGAAACGAGCAGTTTCTCAGAGACTGGAAAGCGTCTCATAGTCATTGTATATGAATGTCTGCGAGGCCCATACATGGTGTTGCTTTTCTCTCCTGTTGATTCACGCTGAAGGGAGTGTGTTGCTGCTGCGAAGAAATTTGGTAAAAGAGAACAAGGTTGTTTGAAGACGACGAATTTATAGAAAATACGCGTCTTATAGGTGGCTCCGAACGCAGGACTTGAATTTACGCGCCGACGTAGTTTTAAGCATGTCACGTGGTCCTCCTGGCCAATGGTTTCCCGGGACTGAATATGTGAGCGTCCGCCATCTTTGTGGGAACAATTGCCATACAATCCAAAATAATTTATAGGAGTGTAAAGTCCTATACATGTCATATATATCTATTTAAAGGTGTGTAAACAAATGATTCTTGTTAAATTGTTAGGGTTACATAGCAATACATGAAATCATTTAATTATGGTTTGGTTTGGTTTGGTTTGGTTTCTTGAATATCAACCTTTGTTGCTTATTTAATGCCAAAGCCATCCTACAAGAATAACAATAGTGTTACTATTTAACCGATAGCTGGAAGATAAGAGAAACGGTACTGGCCAGACTCCAGGTAGGATATAAATATATCACATACAAACTCTTGCTCCAAAGTGAAGAACCTACTATATGTATACCATCTCCAGAATCATATATGGCAAAACTAATTTGATTCTTAAATAGAGAATGGAGTGTTCCGTACGATTAATGTCCTAATTATGATGATATCCAGCATGGATTCAAGAGGTAAGTGATTTATTAGTTTGTAACTGACTTCACACCAAGTCAGAATGTGGTGCAAGGCTATTTTTAAATGGAGATTGTGCACGAATTAAGACTTATTAAGACTTTTTATGACTGGTGCAAAAATACTTGGCCCTGTGGCAATTCTATTTAAGAGTTCCTCACATTCCATTCAACCCAGCAAAGAAGGTAAAACCTGGGGAAACAGCTTCCAGAAACTTCGTATTCAATAAACTACACACCCAGCGTGAGTTTGAGGTGGGCCTGCTTGGAGGTGGGTGAGTTGATATTTATCCATATTTCTCACCAGGTAGGATTTGACACAAGATCAAAGTTATTTTTTCCGAAATTGAATGTAAAAGCGCGACTGGAGTTCGAACTTGCTTACAACGATTCTGCAGTCCATCGCTTTAACCATTACACCACTTGAACATACCCATTTAATCATGTACCAAAAAATGAGTTCAGTCTCGTTTAAAAATGTTTTCAATGAAATATGTTTATAAATCACACATACACACACACACACACACACATATATATATATATATATATATATATATATATATATATATATATATATATATATATATATATATATATATATATATATATATATATATATATAAACATGATTTGGCGTTATATAACATCCAATGGTTGATATCTTATTTACCAACCCCTCCGCTCGGGCAGGATAAGACACAATGTAAATTTTTTAAGCGGAGTTTAACAGGTTTGAATTCAGAGTTTTCCTTCTCCTAGACTAGTTGCCTAACCAAGGCTGAAGAACCTAGTCTGCCCTACTATTTACTCATAGCTGGAGGGAGAATGATTGGATTCATACCTTTCCCAAGGGTATTAGAGCTATGTGAAATGCAATCAGTCAGGTTCAGGATCTGAACTCGTGTCACCGTGTCCATATCCTGCGACGATAACCATTATACCACGGCACCTCCTGAACCTACAATGGTTGATAAGCCATAAAGATAAACCAAACCAAATAATATATGTTTAATATATATGTTTGGCATTAAGTAGCCTATAATGGTTGATATACCATAAAACCAAACCAAATCATACATATTTAATATATATGTATAAAGAGGATTTGGCATTAAATAACCTATAATAGTTGATGTGCTATTAAACCAAACCCGACCTTTTCATCTGAATGTTTAGTGTTCTTCACGAGATGCGTACCAGTCGAATTGTACCGCACGTGACTAAAACATGGAAACTATCTTTCCCACATCCAAGTAATAAGTAGACAATAAATAAAGCATTCCTTTCAAAAGAAGATATTCCGGACTTTCTAGTTTCCTATTTGAAGAAAAATGCTTTTTTTTAAAATTTAAATGAAGGAAGATGAGCAATATCATGGAAGCCAATACTAAATTAAAAAAAAAAGAAAATAAGCGTAAATATATCCATTATTTAGAGAAATGATAAGGAAAATCAAATTCAGAAACGAATTTCTATATGTTTTAATATTCATTCAATTCCCAATACTTATTCCTATTCCAGAAAAATTACAAAATAATGAAAATATAAAATCAGTAAAAAATCTCGATGAAGCTCACGATGAAAATTGGCTCTGACAATTGGAAAGAATTAAAATGATCCTTCTACTGTGCATATATATATATATATATATATATATATATATATATATATCTAAGAGAGACAGAGAGAGAACTACAGAGAAAGACAGAAAGACAAAGGCAGATACACAGTGACAGGACGGAGAAAGAAAACAAAAACAGAAAGATGTAGAAGTTAAATATCCTCGTAGTTGTTTTGAAATCCAGATAAAAAGTACGTGTTTAAAAGATTTAAATTGTAAGATCTACAGGCCAGCCAGTTGGCATTCGTTCCAGGTGACTGGAATCATTGACAAGCAAGGATTCCCATTCCACCAAGCCTTTTGACCTGGATAATCGATAACAAGCAAATATCCACTCACCACCTGTCCTTCCCGTCCGGTGAGCACCTGATTCTCGGGGCCAACGAACTACCTGGTAATACCGGGGAAAATTTATGACATGGCGCCTGAGGAACCAACCATTTTTGCACCTGCCACAATTTAATATCGATTCGTGCGCGGGCCCCTCGATAAATTATCCTGGTGTCAAATCCTACTTCCTGGGAGCAGCAGATAAATATCACCTCTTTCCTAAATGGCGGAACAAGATCTACTTACCCTTTCGTTTGTCCCTATCAATGTTAAGCTTTACAAAACTCAAATAATCCTAGTGTGTTGGCTAACATGCTGCATTGTGACCTAGTAGTACCTGAGTTCAAAATCTGGTCGCACTATTACTTTTATCTTCATATTAATACATTTGGGAACGGTATGAATCTTCTTATTTCGTCAGCTCTGGGTTAAGTAGTACCGCAACCGTTCTTCAGCAAGGATAGCTTTAGAACGAAATAATGCTCAATGTTATATGGCCACATTGGTACAATACGGATTATCAAAAATTACGTTCATTTCTGACTGACTTATCACATTTTATCCTCTTAACACCACAACCACGTATACCAAAACGGGGATACAGACAAGAAATAAAACATAAAGTCTGGACTAAATCATAGAAACAACAACGTCGAACGTCACCTTACAGCCTTGATCATTACTTATCACTAGACTTGACATTGTTTATGTGTTCAGGTGAATTGCAGTTTGTGTCAAAGTTACTGCTCAAACAGGTGGAATTGATCTGACTTCTGCCCTGATAAACTGTTTGATTTTAGAGCAACGAAGATAAACTCATAATCAATAGAGATGACGAAGCTCAAAGAATACACCGAAGTTAGAAATCAGACGAGAGTCTTGAAACCATAATTTGTACTCTGTCATCAACTATCTTGTTTTGTTTGATATTCTAAAACCAATAATGATAATCGTAAAGATGAACTGCATTAACAGTTGCATTAATAACTTTCGTAGGCAGTTAAGGCAT
This sequence comes from Sepioteuthis lessoniana, assembly GCA_963585895.1. Lineage (NCBI taxonomy): Eukaryota > Metazoa > Mollusca > Cephalopoda > Myopsida > Loliginidae > Sepioteuthis > Sepioteuthis lessoniana. The sequence continues at coordinate 46,720,742 of OY757933.1, forward strand.
TTGATTCAAGATTTTTAATTGATTACTTAAACTTCAATCGAGATGTACAGAAGTAAGAAAAAAGAAAAAATAATGACCGTTTTTATGAAACTCTGTAAAAATTCAGGAAAATATGGTGTTAAACTAAAAAGGTATGTTTTAAGCCAAAAAAATTGAAATGTTTAAATCCACATGAATACTGCTTGCAGTTTTTGACAAATCTTGAAAGAAGCGCCTAACAACACATCATCCATACAACCAATTGCTTATCGGCTCATAAACCATCGAGATGAACATAACGTGATGGGCATGGTTGGAGAAGTACGGATGATCCTAAAGCGATTTTTCCAATGAACTCATACTCATGCACATGCAACTGTTGGCCAAACAGCAAAGACATACACAAGCTCTGTGCGGACATTGGATGAAGTCTATAGGACCTTCCAGGAGCGATGGGCTGTTGGTACAGATGGAGAGTCAAGGTCTTCTGTGCTATTCCCACGACTTAATGATTTATTCTAACACATACACACACACACGTTTATATATATATATATATATATATATATATATATATATGTGTGTGTGTGTGTGTTTTTTGTTTGTGTGTGTGTGAGTGTATGTGTTAGTATATATATATATATATATATGTATATGTGTGTGTGTGTGTGTGTGTGTGTGCGTGAAATATATATATATATATATATATATATATACAATAGAGTCCAAAACTAAGGGACAAAATTTTAAACCTAATATTTGTTAGAAATAACAACCGTGGAAAGCTGAAATTTTGACAACTGGAAGTCGATATCATCCATAATAACAAACTAAAATTTGAATCATTTGCAAAGGATAGAAAAAGAATTATAACATTTTATTTTTTCAAATTTGGAACGTCCAAAAGTAAGGGAAAAATTGAGAAAAACAATGTAAACAGCCAAAAAGCAATAAGAATACATGTACAATCAATATTTAGTAAATGAGCCCTTGCTCCCAATGACAGCTGCACATCTTCGACTACAAGAACGAATCAGTACTTGACAATCCTCAATTGTAATTTTAGACCATTCTTCTTGAAGCTTCACCCACAAATCCTCTGTGTTAGTGGGATTTCTTTCCATAACTTTCACTCTTAAGGTCTTCCAAAGATTTTCTATTGGATTTAAGTCAGGACTTTGCCAATCCATAATTTCGAAATCTTGCTGCCTTGTGACATGGGGCATTATCTTGCACAAAGGTAGCCCTATCGAAACCTGAATTCTGTATGACTGGCACAACATGATCTTGAACAAAGTTTTTATAGATCTGTCCGTTTACACGAGTTTTTAACCGGACAAGTGGCGTTGTACTTTGGCTAGAAAACATTCCAAATACTATGACGCTTCCACCCCCAAACTTGACAGTTTTATTAGAACACTTTGCACTTAATCTTTCACCAATACGTCTCTTTACATTGTTTTTTTTCCATCATTTCCAAATAAATTAAACTTGCTTTCATCACTGAAAATACTTTTGCCCAATTTCCATATGTCCAAATTACATACCTGTTTGCAAACTCTAATCTCTTCTTATTCTTCGAACAAACAAGTGGTTTCTTCCTTGGCGTTCGATTACACAGCCCTATTACTTGCAGTCGTCTAGAAACAGTCTGTCTTGACACATTAACACATGAGGTACTATTCATAACCCTTTTAATTTCTGTACAAGACTTAAAATGGTCCTTTAATGATATACGCTGCATTATTCGATCTTCTCTGGCCGAAGTTTTGCGGGGTCTGCCAGTTTTAAAAGCACTAACTATTTTGCCAGTATCATTGTAGGATTTAACAACCCTGCCTACAACACTCTTGGAACGTTTCACTTCCTCTGAAATCTCTCTAATGGTGTGCTTTTCCTTGTGTAGATTCACAATAGCTTGTCTCACGGAGTAATCAAGTTTTTGGTGGTGCCGGCTGATGCAACGTTTACAAATGACTAAGTAAGACTTATTCTTTAGACGAAATCAAAAGATTTGAATATAGCATACTGTTTACATTATTTTTCTCAATTTTGTCCCTTACTTTTGGACGATCCAGCTTTTCACAGTTGTCATTTCTAACAAATATTAGGTTTTAAAATTTTGTCCCTTAGTTTTGGACGCTACTGTATATATATATATATGTGTGTGTGTGTGTGTGTGTGTGTGCGTGTATTTACTCAGATGTCTTTCATCTAATCATGTTTTATAAAGTAAAAAAGACACATTTTGTCAATATAATTTTATTAGATCCTTTACTGTTTCTTGACAAGTGTCTTGGTTTTAGGTTGAAATGTGTAGAATTTACCAATTTCAACCTAAAACCAAGACACTTGTTAAGGAATTTGAAAGGATCTAAATAAACTTATATATACAAATTATGTATACAATATTTAATCAAACGTGCATATATATATATATATATATATATATATATATATATATATATATATATCTGTGTGTGTGTGTGTGTGTGTGTGTGTGTGTGTGTGTGTGTGTGTGTGTGTGAGCGCGTTTGTTTAAATGATTTTCCTTACGTTGACTTTCCTCGTGGCTATGCGGTAGAATCTACTGCTGGCGTAAAAGTTCATTGGGTTTCGATCCAAGCTTCGAGAATCTTGCGTACCTAGCCACACTGAAGAGTTGTGATACAGCAAAATAGTCTGATTGCGGATGACAATATATATGCTCAGCACCAGCAGGGGTTTGAGCTTTTTAGCTTGGGATTTAACAGTTGCAATTCGCGTAATGCAAAGCTCTTCAAATTAACTGATCTCTCGGAAGCCGTTAATCATATATATGTAAACCAAAACAAAGTGATACATATGTATTTAAATCCCTTCGTTTACGCTGAGTTCCCTTGTTGCTGTGGTTGTAGAATTTCCGGCGTCCAAGTCAGTAGAGTGTCCACCCCAGCTTAGAGGTCTCGCATGTCTAGCCACACTGAAGATTTGTGATACAATGAAACAGTCTGTCTGTGGATAACAAATATATATATATATATATATATAAAGATGACAAAGTAATCAAACTAATAGGAACAGTTAGTTGGTGTTATTTTTTAAAAATTGTTTTCTAGCTAAATTTGATCTTAGATGATCGTCATGAGAAAAGCTTTTTGTTTTTAGAAAAAAAAGTTTTTCAAAACGTTTTGATTTGATAGGGTACAAGGTAATTGTCTTTTAATTGGAATAATTTTGAGACGAGGCTTCTTAATCTGAGAATTAATTTTTCATTTATTGCGGACTCTCAGATTAAGAAGCCTCAACTCAAAATGATTCCAATTAAATGACAATTACAAAAAATTCTGTACGGACCCGACTATGGAAGACCAGATAAGGAGAACAAATAATTGGATTTATAAGACCAAAAAATCCAACCTTGATCGCCCCTTTGTGGCGCAGCGGATAGAGGCGTTGAGTCTTTGCGGTTCCAGGTGAGCATTGTCAGAAGATAGCGGTTTCAATTCCTACCCAAGCGATCCAGAGGTTTATTTGGTCAAAAACGTGGTGCGATAGACAACAGCTATGGAAGGCGGTAATTATTGGGGATACGGTTACAAGACTTAGCATTGCTATCCAAGGTCGCGGTTAAATCACCGGAAGAAGGCCAGAGGTGATATTTGGCCGAAACGTAGAGAAGAAATAACACAAAAACTACCAAAATGAAGACAAAAAATCCGCAACAAATAAGAAATTAATTCTCAGGCGTCTCAATGTACATGGAACCCATGTTACTACTAATAACTATAGTAATGTTGTGTTCTTTTTTGTTTCAGATTTGAAAATTGGATTCTATAACACCAATTAATCATTGATAACATTGTCTTTGACAAGAGAGGCAAAATTATTTTGCGTCAGAAATTATCTGGAGAAAAAATCATTCAAAATCCTCACAATTGAGGCAACCCATTAATATGTTACTGAGACAAGAAACTCAAGATTGAATGTCCCTGAAGCCGATATAATAACAATTTAAAAAACAACAACATAGTTTTGATGTCCCTAGGTCAACGGATGCCTTTTTTACGGGACGTGTCCCAAATCGCTGCTATTGCTCCTATCACTTTTATCATATTAATGGGTTGCATCTATTTGAGAAACACTGTATAAGAGAACAGCGAAAAAAGGCACCAGTGACGTAGAATATCGATTTATTGTATGATTTTTAATTTCTGATATAAAAATATCTTCAATTGACATATTTCTTCGTAAATACACGTCGACGATGAGGTACATCTTAGACTTGGGAGGAGTTTTCAAATTAGCTGTGAGAGCTTGATTTGTCCATTTGTATATAATGTATGTCATCCGATGGCTTTATCATAACTGGAATCGTAATATATATATATATATATATATATATATATATATATATATATATATATATATATATATAATGGGTTGCATCTATTTGATCTCTCTCTCTATATATATAATGGGTTGCATCTATTTGCATATATATATATATATATATATATATAAGGAGTAGCGCCCTCCCCTACACCTTGTTGTAGTAGCTATCGAAAAGGGAGCCTTCGTGTTACCTTCGACTATGGTCGCCAACTTTACTTTACTTTTACTTATATATATATATATATATATATATATATATATATATATAAGAAAAACAAAAAAAAGGTCATCCCCTGTGTCCGTACAGAGCTGTCGTAGATAAGTTTTAACTGGTCGTCTAATATCTGCTCGAGCTGGACTACGGTTTTGAAGTAAAATATATATATATATATATATATATATATATATATATATATATATATATATGTGTGTGTGTGTGTGTGTGTGTATTAATTGTTAACGGAGAGATTTTCTAGTTTTTTTCCAAGCAGCGGTTGTGTCGATACTGCTATATGGATGCACTATATAGAAGCTAACAAAACGTATGGAAAAAAAAGCTTGACGGCAATTACACAAGTATACTGCCAGAAATATTGAACAAGTCCAGGAGGCAACACCCCATAAAACAGCAGCTTCACGGCCACCTACCATCTATTACGAAAACTATCCAAGTAAGACGAACCAGGCATGTGGGACACTACTGGAGGAATAAGGATCAACTCATTAGGACCGTACTCTTGTGGACCCCTTCACATGGCCGAGCAAAGGCATGACAACCAGCTAGAACCTATATACAGCAACTCTGTGCCGAGACAGGATATAGTCTTGAAGACCTCTTGGGAACAATGGACGACATAGACAGGTGACGGGAGATCCGTGATGATGATGACGAAACGTCAAATCAATTAATGATTATCAACATATGGATATCATTATTTAAAAATGTTCAGAAATTAAGTTTTAAAACTCTGGCTGTTATCTTATTCAGAATTCCTGAATGGCAATGGAATATTTCATGTAAATATTTAAAATAATCATGCAAAATGAAATGAAATGAAAACAAAGATTGATTTTGTCTATTTCCTTAATTTCAGTAAAAAGCTAACAAGCCCAGTCGGCTGCTGTTATAAAATAACACAGACTACATCTCTACATGGTTGGTTGATTGTGTCTAATGGCATATCAACCTTTGTATGTTATTTAATGCCAAATCCACTTTCATACAAATAATCAGTTCTATTTCAAACAATTCGGTTTAGCATGAGTACATTGTTTAATTGTCAGAATCGTTTTTATTTCAAGCTATCCAGTTAAATCAAAAACTTCTAAGTCACACAATTCAGTTTAATATAAGTATAGTTTTTTATCCACAAAAAATTAAATGACAAAACAGTCCTATATAAAACAATTCAGGTCAGCGTAAGTACGCAGTCTGAATGTCAAAACAGTTCTTTTTCGAATAATTCAGCTTAGCGTAGGACAGTTTTAATGCTAAAAACTGTTCTATTTCCCACAATTCAGTTTAGCATTAGTACGCAGCTTAAATATCAAAACAGTGCTATTTCACATAACTTAGTTCAGTATAAGTATGCAGATTAGTTTTATATAATCCATAGATAGGGCCCTATCAGGTGCTACCACTCCGGGCCAAAGTGAACATGGGAATGATGGCAATGAAGGAGTACTCCTCATTCCCCAAAGCTCCAGCATCATTGGAACGTTACCATCAGATTGTTTAGTATCATATCCAGGACACTTGTTGGTGGGTCGGGGGCTCACCTCTCTGCAGACGGGTAGTATTAGCAATACCTCATTGGGAGAATGCCTCTACAGGGAATAAACCCTTGACAAGTGTCGTAGATAGGATTCTTAACACACTGATATTAATGTTTCAGGCCTGGAGCCTTTTGGAATACCCAGTACCGCCCTATTTCCTTTACTCCCAGATTCCCTTTAGCCCAGAAGAATATAATCTGATTGGGTTCTGTATATATTTTTACCACTTGACTCAATGCAAACAAATGCCTGATGTTAAAATTTAAGTGTCCGTGCTGGATCGCGATACTTAATAGCGTTTAACGCTGTTTGGTTTGGTTTCTTTGTTTAATGGCATATCAACTTGTATAGGTTATTTAATGCTCAAAGCCATTCTCCTAGAAGAACATTAGTGGTACTATCTAACCCAGAGCTGGGAGGATATGGGGGTTCACATCTTTCCCAAGGGTATTTGCCCGAAAGTGAACGTAATAGCGGGACTGGAGTACAAACTCGCTTACAACGATTCTGCAATCCATCGCTTTAACCATTACACTACGAGGACATCCCCTGTTTAACTCTGTGTTAGATAGCAATACTTGATGCCATTTGAGCGTGTCCAAACAAATGATTTTTACAAACGAGACGTGTTTGTGTGAAACAGGAATACTTGAATCATTTTAACCGAGTGCAAAATCAAATGATTAAATCATATATCATTACTTGAAACCATTTAACTGTGTGTAAATAAAACTATTTGCATGAGCAATTATTGAAACCTCTCTACTATGTGTAAAAAGATGATTAATATCAAAATGAATTATTAGTGCTAATTAAGCCATTTAATTGTGCGGAAACAATACTAATTTCCTGTGTGCTAACAAACTTGGTATAACTCATTTACTTATAAAATTGCCTACAATATATTCACTTACAAATCATATATGTATAATCTTTTAATTAAGAGCAAACAGTTGATTGATATTAAATAGAATAATTCCCATTAAACAGCAATGAAACCCAAGAAACCAACCAGCAAAGAAAAAAATGATATTTTCGCGGAATGAATTCAATGTTTTCTGCTTTTTTTTAAATGAATAATTTTTATTAATTTTAAAAGTATATCAATGTAACAAAGGATTGAATTAATGGTTTAAATTGAATTTTTTTTTAAATATTTTTTTTTAAATTTTCACGGATTGAAGCTAAACGAATCAGTAACATTTAATCACGCGGTCACAGGGTTCTTCTCCCACACTGGAAATAACTGGTTAGCACGGTTGAATGCATATCTCAGCCCAGAGGATTCTCCAAAATCTCTGATGCCAGTGGGAATATAGTGACAACATGCGTGAGTCTTGTCTTGTACGTAAAATGCTCTTGTGTCAAATCCAGATTAGTTGCAGGCTAGGTGAACCTGATTATCAAAAGAATCAGTATTATTATTATTACTATGATTACTATTGTTTACTCATTAAAATTTTCGCATCAGCGTTAGCTTTCACTGGAGATTGAGTGACAGCAAGTCTCCTCGAGTCTCCAGAACTTTTCTCACTATTTTGGCCAGTGGTAATAGTTGAAGTAATTTTTTTGCTTTTTTCGTAGTTTATTTTTATTTAGAATTTAGAATTATTTTTTAATGAATGTTAAGTAGTTTGTGAAGTACTGATTTTAGAATTCTTTGATCAGTATTCATTCTGAAAAATAGTTTTTGTGAGTAGAGGATGGTAAACATTTTATAATATATATATATATATATATATATATATATATATATATATATATATATATATATATATATATATATATATATATATATTAAGAAAGAAGATGAAATTGGAAACAGTATCATTTTTACAAAGAACAAACATCTAATAAAAATAAATATTTATCCTCAAAAAATTCTGAGTAAATAAATCGAATAAAAAAGTATTCTTAACTAATTAAAACAGTGCAGTATTTTATTTATTTATACATTTATTTATTTATTCTTTTAAAACATTTTGAATTATTCTCTCTTGGTATACAGCTTCGGATTTCTAGAACGAAATGAAAATTTAATTTTTGCAAAAGGAATATCACTGACCCCAGATGAACTTGAAGGTGACTATTAATGAAACCATCAATTACACCGATAAAAATTTGCCATATTGGTACTAACAGAGATATTCTTTCTGAAAGAATATTTATTTGTATTGCAGAAAAATAAACTTCGTCTTTTATAGGTGTAGATATCCCACTTGGAATGGTAAAATTTGGATATCGTTTACTTGGATATATATATATATATATATATATATATATATATATATATATATATATATATATATATATGAGTGTGTGCTATTCATAGATAATACTGCCGTTCTTTTTCAACCCATAAAGCATTTAGTTAAAGAAATATCTCTCAAAATAGTTCCCCATGTTCAGAATGCTTAATTAGGGGTGAAGAGCAGTTTTTAAAAAATTCCCCAAAAATACTATGCAACAGTAGAGACGTGATCGATTATTTTCTAAGTATAGTTCAAGTTGTCACAAGAATGTAATAGTGAAACTCGCCATGAGAATTATTCAGTCTTTATTATTCACATAGACTTCCATTTTAATCATTGCTCGATGATGATAATTTCAATAAGAATGAATTCACTTTTTCACATTCATCTCATTTGACCATGAAAGGGATTTTCGCCATTTTCTTTCTAATTGCCCCTTATTTTATGTTGTATTGTTTCGTTCTAATCATGGCTGACTTCGTTCATTCCTAAAGAGAAGCATCACTATTATCGTCGATCACTGTTAACTATGAAATGCTAATTAAAATTATTCCTTCCTTTCTTCCTAAGCTGATGCATTAATATCACTATGAACCACTGTTATATGTGAAGCTCTTTTACTCCTTCCTAAAAAGAAGTATCGCTATCATTGTGGACCCTTGATAAAACAATTACTTTAATGGGTCCAAGGAGAATGTAGTATTCAAATATGTTTGCGTGCACGTGTGTGCGATTACCTGAAAGTCAAGGGCACTTCAGGTGGTGCAATTGTTAACAATCTAGACCAACAAACTTTCGCAAGAGAGTTCGAGTCTCATTGAGTGCCCTATTATCCGGTCTTCCGTCCCATCTAAGCAAAATTCTTACTAAATTGCTAACCTGAACCTGAATGAAATATCATTAAAATCATCCTTGCGCAATTTCTAAAGTACTACATTGCGGCATCCAAGTAAGCGAAACCCAATAACTCTACCGTTCTTACATTTACTTTTGAATAACTGCCAAAGAGAAAAGACCTTCTTTATCCACCCCCAGCCGTGGTTTCAATAAAATGGAAGCAGTTCTTTTTCCAGGATGGCTTCAGTATTAAATAACCCGCACCAGCTGATATGTCATTACAAAGACATTTCTCACAATAAAAACAGCCTAGTCAGCTAGGGCAATAGAATACACCGATTGCATCACTAGAGAGGGGTAAGATCCGCATTCCTGGATGTGATACGAAAATATTTGATGGTGAGGCTGCAGTATTCGAGATTTGGTGAATGAGGAGTACCCTTTCACTGCTATCGCTCCCAGGTCCACTCTGAGCCAGAGTGTAAACGGCTAATAGGTCCAAAACTGTTTCATATTTAAACTGGGTTGAATTGAATTGTTAGAAATAGGATTTACCATTTAACTGTGGGTAAATAAGTTACTGATGTCAAATTGAATTGTTAGTGATACATAGTAGTACTTAGAACCATTTAAATACGTGCTAAAATGAACAAAAGCTCGTTCAGAAATGTTATCAAGAAAATGTGTTTACAAATTATATATTTATTATATACTTATAATGTTACTTAATGAATAGAGTGATGATTCATTTGGTAACGTAATGTAAATATCTGTATTGAAAAATGTGACTGGTAATTCGTTAATTTGAAGAAAAACAGTATTGTGATTGATAGAGCTTGAACCATTGCTGAGACTTCAAGCAGTTATCTGATTGATTATTTCAATCGTGCGAACAAGCAAGTGAGATAAATTATTTCAATGGTTGTATGGGACTTGAAGGAAATAAAAGAGTCTAAAATTAAACTAACTTTTTGTGGCCATTAAGAACTGAAATTGACACCAAGACGAATGCAAGTCAATCCAAAGAAGAAACAAGCAAAAGATTAGAGGGTCCGACCAGTTCGACCAGCAGGCAAGGTTAGATAAGAATATAAGAGAAAAATAAGTGGTATAAAACATTATGTTGATTTAGTACCGTTATGTTGAAATAAACAGGATTTGGCCTTAAATAACTTTTAATATCCCATAAAATCTAACCAAACCAAACCAACCACAATAAAGATCACAAAAAATATAAATGTCGAACTTTTAAATAGATCTCATCATCATCATCATCATATCGTGCTGGCAGCACGGATATCCCTGACCCTCTCTCGCCACTCCTCCCTATCGTTCATCGCCCTAGGTAGGTCTTCAGGACAACAACCTGTATCCTCACATAGCTGCTGAATGTACGTTCGTGCTGGTCGTCCTGCTTTTGCGCGGCCGTGTGTGGGGATCCATAAGAGTACATCTCTTATGAGTTCATCTCTGCTTCTCCAGCAATGTCCTGCATGTCTGGTTCACCTAACTTGAATAGTTTTCGTGATAGGGGGCAGGTGGCCGTACAGTTGGTGTCTTGTGGGATGTTGCTGCCAGGATTTGTTCAGGATTGCACGCAGCATTCTTGTGTAATTGCCATCTAGTTTCTTCTCCAGCCGTTTTGTTAGCGTCCATGTAGTGCATCCATATAGCAGTATCGATGTGACCGCTGCCTGGAAGAAACTGCGTTTCATTTTATCGGTTAGGTTTTGAATAAAAAAATACGCATTTAGCTCAAGAATTCATGATCAACTTAACTAATATCAAATAAGATGTTACGTTTTTTACATGAACCGTTTTAGATCGAATATACTTTCAGAAGAGTTATGACTGAACGATTGAGAACAACGCTGGAAAATCAGTTGATTAAAAGAATGGGCGCACATACTGATCTACTCAACATGGCTGGCACAGAATTGAACAGAACATGGGAGATTTTACTCAGGAGAAAAAAAAAATTCGATTTAATGCACCAAAATTGCGCCTCTTGATCACCCTACTGAACAATAGATATAAGCGTTGGGTAAATCTCTCTCTCTCTCTCTCTCTCTCTCTCTCTCGTACAATTTCTCTGTTTTTTACTTTGATCATGAAAACAGGTTTTCCCCAGTATTTTACTTCATCCCTTCTTTCTTTTTTTCCATTGTTTCCTGTAATTGCTGTTAACTCCATTTCCCAGGAATAGTACATTTCTTGGCTGTATAATTAAATCTAATGACATAAGATCGAATTGACTCCGATCAAATTAAACGTAATTCAGTTACTATACTTAACACCATAGTTCCGGATTTCACCTTTAACCTTGATTGGATTTAAACAGCTAAACGTATCGGGAAGTGGCTCAAAGAGTAAACACCTAATCTAACAGTGTCCAATACGTCGTTTTTGATCGACCGGTAGATGACAAATAGTGTTGGTAGATTGCATACTATTCCTTTCTTGGGGGGGGGGATTGGCCGATCATCACTCCTACCGTTGGCAGGTGACACTTTATCAAAGTGAATCATCTTTTTTCCAGATGAAAATTAGCAAGTGCACGTACTGATTCACAGGAATACGTCATCAAGAAGCCTGCTTGAGGCTGGCTACCGCTGTTACCGTTCGAACGATGGAAACGTAGCTGACTACATTGTGCAAATAACCCGAATAAGGTAGTGACTATACACCTATTCAGTTGTATTGTGCTATTATGTTTGGTTTTGTTTTGTTAGGTTTATGGCACATCAGCATTTGTAGGTTATTTAATTCCAAATCCGTTTTATTCATATATTTTTAGTATATGATTTCTACACACATTTTGTAGATTATATTCTTTAAATGAGCCTAAGCTTTTTTATTTCTTTGCACCCATTATAATAGTTTCACTGATTTTATCTAAGATGAATAACTAAGTACAATAAATCATTTGTTTGCACAGAGTTAAATGTTTTCAAATATTTCTATGTATCACTAACAATTCAATTAAACATCAGTTATTTATTAACACATGGTTAAACGATTAAATATGTCTTTTTCAAACTATTCTGTTTAGCATAAATCAAAAAAAATTAAATGGTTTGGCGTATTGCTATGCGTCACAAACAATTCAAGTAAACATCAGTCATTTGTTAAATGATTAAACAGTTCTATTTCAAGGGTAATCCATGTTCCCCAAAGCACCAGCATTACTAGAGATTCACCATCAAATTGTTTAGTGTCATACACAAGACACGTGTTGGGGGAATCTTATTCCTCAGCAGAGATGCAGTAGGTGTGTCTTACAGCCTAAGTCAACAGAGCCATGTGTTGTTATGATTTCTTAGAGAGATGCAAGATACGCAAACGTCTATAGAATATAACAAAGTGTACTCAGAAAATATATAAACACGTGGTGCATTCAATAAGTTTCCTGACTTTTTTGTGAAGGCATTTAAAATTGTTGTAGGCTCTTATTCACTATGTTGTTGCTATACATCTTATGACATGACTGACCAATTTTTATAATTTCAGGTTCAAATGAACAGCTACAGTAGCAATTGGAATACACCCAACTAAAGCCTGATTGTCACAGCTGGTGAATTTCAAAAATCCAATCTGGACGTGAGGACACTTTAGAAAAACGATATGCAATAGAATTCTGCTTTAAACTTGGAAAAAATACCACAGAAACGTATGGAATGCTCCAGACTGCTTTTCGACCGTCTTGCATGAATCGAGCAGTTTGTGAGGGGCATAAGAGATTCAAGGAAGGCAGGAAGTCTATGAGGGATGATGAGAGGTTCGAGAGTAATCAAGTCAATACAACAGAGTTAGTTTGCCAAAGGGTTAGGGTTATGGTTACTACGTTGAGGTTTAAAGGGAGTTCAAGAAGAGATTCCGTTGGAAGGGGCCAGCACTCTTCAAATCGGGTCAGTGGCATTTCCACCAGGACAATGCACCAGTCCACAACTCCACCTTTGTTACAGATTATTTGACCAGGATGGGCATCAAGACAGTTGCTCACCTTCCCTATCGTCCAGACCTTGCCCCCTCTGACTTTTGGTTATTCCCTAAGCTTACAGGCTGTCGTTATGAGACAATTGAGGAGATGAAAGAGGCTGTGAAAAAGGTCATTGACACGCTCACACAAGAGGACTTCCATGGGGTCTTCTAGAATTTGTTGTAACGGTACAAAAAGTGCATTGCAGCCGGAAGAGATTACTTCAAAAGGGACTAGAGTTTCATGTGTGTACTATCAATAAAAGTGCCCATACGAAAAAAGTCTCGAATCTTATATGATGATGCTTGTCTATATAATTATTCATTTTTAATACGGATAGACAATTTTAACTTGATCATTTTAAAAGTAACTCACAAGACGAAAAATTGCAGAAACCACTGAAAATATTTTTTTTATTGAATTTTTTTATATACCTAATAAGTAATGTTTTAAGGCCATTAGAGATTTGTAAAGACAGATGTATTTAATAGATCGATTTTGAAATATCATGGATATGTAAACAGTATATAATCAATCATTATAAAGAAGTGAAAAGCCGAAAAATAAAGCGGTCGACATCTTGGGGAAAAATTTAAAATATTGACACTACTGATTCGTTGAGAAATATCTGTAATTTATTTTTGGAAATAACATCCGACTCGACACTCTACAATCTTAATTTCATCTTCACAGTTCTGTACAAATATTACACCTGTTTGGTTTGGTTTCTTGACTTAATGGCATATCAACCTTCGTGGGTTATTTAATGCTAAAGTTATTGTTCCAGAAGAACAGCAATGATGCTATTTCACCCATAGCTGGGAGGATGAGGGGGTTCATACCTTTTCCAAGGGTATTTGTCCGAAAGTGAACGTAATAGTGTGACTGGAGTTCGAGCTCGCGTATCACGATCCGCAGTCCATCGCTTAAACTATTATACCACGAGGACACCCCCTATTACACCTGTGTGTGTGTGTGTGTGTTCGTGTGTGTGTGTGTGTGTGTGTGTGTGTGTTTTGCCTATATTTCAGAATCCCTCATCTACCCAACCCTTCTCGATATTTACTGGGCTCGTAGATAACCATCATGAACACACTCCTGTTGTTGCATATGAATCTTTCAAGACATTTGTTATATAATTAATGAATGACTTTCTTTTTATTTTAATCATTTTACATTTGTTGTATTTTATCATTCGGTTTGGTTGGGCTTTAAAGTATTCAGGTAAGGGTTCACTAGCATAGCATTGGGTACAGTTACGCTCGAGCGCAAATGATAGGACAATCACTATTGTCATAATAAACCACAGACAGAAAATGGGGCTGGAGTGTAGATGACATCATGCCCGGTGGAGATAGGTTGATAATTTGGAAGATTTTGAAGAAAGATTCAGTTGAGTTCCGACCATGTTGAGAAGTTGTGTTCCGACCATGGTGTTGAGAAGTTGGGGTCTGACCATGTTGTTGAGAAGTTGTGTTCCAACCATGGTGTTGAGAAGTTGGGGTCTGACCATGTTGTTGAGAAGTTGTGTTCCAACCATGGTGTTGAGAAGTTGTGTTTTGACCATGGTGTTGAGAAGTCGGGGTCCGACCATGGTGTTGAGAAGTTGGAGTCTGACCATGGAGTCGAGAATTTGAAATTGGACCTTGCAGGCAGACAATAGAGGTTCTGCCATTGGGGCCGTGAAAGGAGTTCTCTGTCATAGAGTTGAGTTTTCTACCGTTACGGCGGCGGTTAAGTTTTTCGGGTCCCGACCAGCGAAGATGAATTGAGATCAAAACACCACGAGATGTGCCGAACGTTGGGGGTGCTGTTAGCAGAGTATAATTACGAATGATTTTTAATAACTGTGTACCATACCCATGATACGGATATGAGAAATGTACATGGGATGTTCATAACATATATACATAGAACATAGGGATCTCGAAACACGAAAAACACGAACGACTTATCAGTTCAGGTACGAAACTTTCTATTACCTCTAAGTTTAAAAGTTCTTCGACATAAGGAGAGAGATACACAATCTTTGTATTTTGGCTTTTTCATCTGCCCCCCACTTTCTCGTGCGATACCTTCCCAAGGCCTCCGCGAGGAAGCGAAAGTAAACCCTTCTCGTCCTGTGTCTCGTCTCAACTCTACTAACTTTTTCAAAATCTCCCAAAATCCCCGCGCGCTTCCGCTGCGTGACGTCATTCGCACTGTGTATCCCCGTTTCCCATCTCGGGTTATTGTGAAATCTCTGAGTGACACGTCTGCTCCGCCCGCGCCCGCGTGAACACCTGTGTTAATGTTGCACTAAAGTAACCCATGCACTGAGCCGAAAAGTTCTCAGCCTAACTAAACCCAAAGGCATGAAACGAAATCCCTCGGCCATTATATTACAAATGTCTCTCTCCTCGAGTCGAAGAACCAAAGTCAGAAGTTAAAAATAAAACCTTTGTACCTGAACAAGGGAGACCGCATGTGTTTTGCATTTGACTGTATTTGAATATGTATTTGTAGTACCGTTGAACTGATATCATTATCATTATCGTGGGTATACAATAACACATTTAGCCTTAGGTAAACATTCGATGGTTTCAAATTCGTAGTAGAAATTGTCATCACCAGTAGCAGCAACATAATCAAATCAGTCTGACTCCACAGATTTCCCTGACTTTTTCTCCCCGTCCTTCTGTATCATCCATCGTTCCTTATAGGTCTTCTTGAGTGGAACTATTATCCGCACAGAGCTGATGTAAGCAAGTCTTTGCTGGTCGGTTACCTCAGGAGCGTCGATGTGTATTATGATTTGGTTTGATTTTATAGCATATCAATCATTGTTAGTTATTTAATGGTAAATAATTTTATACATATCTTAGATATATGATTTCTAAACACATTTCTAAACACTTGTTTTAACAAGACTGGGCTCATTTTCGTGTACACAGTTGCTTGCTTCACTCAATTTCAAACACTTCAGTTTAGCATTAGAACATGTTTTGTTGTTCATACACAGTGAAATAATAAAACAGTTCTGTTTCAAACAAATCAATTTAGCATAAGTACAGTTCAAATACCAACAGTTCTACTTCAAACAATTCAGCTTAGCATATCAATTGTTCCAAGTATTGCTATGCTTCACTATCAATTCAAATAAATGTCAATCATTGATATACACAGTTAGATTATCAACAGTCCTCGCGGTGTAATGGCTAAAGCGATGAACTGCGGAATCGTAGTACGCGAGTTCGTACTCCAGTCGCGCTATTACGTTCATTTTCGGGCAAATACCCTTGGGAAAGGTATGAACCCCCTTATTCTCCCTCCAGCTATGGGTAAATAGTGGGACGGACTAGGTTCTTCAGTCTTGGTTAGGCAACTAGTCTAGGAGAAGGAAAACTCTGAATTCAAAACCTTTTAAATTCCGCTTAAAAAGTGACCTTGTGTCTTATCCTGCCCGAGCGGACGGGTTGGGTAAATAGTATCAACAGTTCTCGTCCAAAAAAATTCAATTTTACTATAATGGTATAAATGGTAAATGGTAAATGTAAAAGCAGTTCTATCCCAAACTACTCAGTTTAGCATAAGAACACCGTTTAAATATCAAACCGTTCCATTTGACTCATCGAGAGAAACCTATCTGGTGTTACCACTCCGGGCCTGAGTGAACCAAGGAGCGATGATAATGAAGGGGTATTTTGCATTCTCCATAGCTCCACTCTTACTGGAGACTCACCATCAGATTGCTTAGTGTATTAACCATGACAACTGTTGGTGGGGATCTTCCCCTTCTGCAAAGATGCAGTCGGTGTATTCAACTGTCCCAGCCGACTAGGGACAATATATTAGGGTTGGTTTTACGAAATATATTTTTTTACGAGGATGGTTTTGGCATTGAATAACCCAAGATGGTTGATATGCTATTAAATACAGCCATCTTAACTAGCCTAAATAAATTTTCTGAAATGGCATCACACAACAATAGTGAGCAGAGTTCAAATACGGACGTTGGTTTTGAAGCTTCTCTTAGGGCTTCGGCTCTTGGACTCATCTCTATCTCTCTATCAGTTAAGGTTATGTATTTATTCAAACCATATGCTCTAAGGTCAACATTTTAAATAGAGTATAGCTGGTGTTTGCCAATGGCCCGGAAGACCTGGGTTCAATCTCTGGTCTAGTCATACAAAAGATTCAAAAAATGGTACTTGGTGCCTCCTTGCTTAACACTCAGTATTATAAGGTACGGATCAAGGGTAAAATGGAGAAATCCAGGGAGTGGAGTTGCACCCACTCCTACACCATGGCATAGTAGCTATCGAAAAGGCAGCCTTCAAGTCACCCTCGACTATGGTCGCCAAAATTATTTTACTTTGGCTGGTTTCAATTAAGAGTTTTCTTTCTCCTACACTAGTTCCTATACCAAGGCTAACAAACCCAGTTGAGGAAAGAAGTGTTTGATTTAAACTTTTCCCAAAGTCATTAACCGAGTCCATTTCTTACAATGATAACTCTAACAGTATGCGTGCCACCTCACTGTTTTTTAGTAAAACGTTGAGCAGATTCAATACTCTAAGCTTGGCCCTGCATCGCTAGTTAACACCTCAAAAACCATGTCGTGTAATCGATGTTGGTTTCATCAATGTAAGTACGAATCAATCCTCATATTAGCATTAAAACACTGAAATATTCGTCTTAGGACTTCCATCATGAATGCTGACTAGTAAAACACGCAGTTACAATATTCATGGAGGAGTGAATCGTATCCTTGTGCTTTTTTTTCTTACAGGCAGTAACCAATTTAATGTAATTGTTTGCGAAGTAGACACACGAGAAACAAATAAAAAAAAACATACAGTTTCAATACTCATGGAAGAGTAAATTGTCTGATCAAGTTTTTTTTTCCTTAAAGGCAGCAGCCAACTGACTGTATTTTGTTACGCAGTAGATAAATGAGAAACAAATAAAGCACATGAATGACATTAATGAGTTTAAATGGTGACAATTCACCCATAGCAGAGTGTATGTTAGGCCCTCGTTACATATACATGACTAACACGCCAGACTAACCATAAATTTTAAATGAATTAGGCAATTTCAGTAGTCAATGAACAGTAACACTTCCATCAATCTGACATTTCCCCCTCCAAATCTAATGATTAAGACGTCAGCTTTAAAGACATGACCCCTGAATTCATTGATTTCTCTTGAAACATTTTTTTTGTAATTATATTAATGCTTCTATTTATAAAAGAGTGATGAAATTGAATTAATATTTTATCGCTATCCATGTTTTATCATGAATTTGATTTCTTAAGAAAAGCATTATAATACCTGAGCAGCAATAAATCTACTTAGACATGAATTAAAGGCCACAAAGAAATCTTTTAGGCCTTGTAACTTATTAATTCTACAGAAACAAAAACCAAGGCACAATGATGTTAAAAATGTGGTTCGTTGCTTGTGTTTTATGGCATATCAAACTTGGTTGCTTATTTAATGTTAAATCCTCTTTATTAACACACACACACACACACACACACACACATATATATATATATATATATATATATATATATATATATATATATATATATATATATATAAAACAAGCCAGAACTGATCTGTATGCCCACGGGATTTCAAGTGTTGATTTTCATTTTTACACAATCGAATGGCTTCAAGTTTTGCAATTTATTATTTGCACAGTTTAATAGTTTCAAGTATTGCTTTTCAACACAAATATTTACATATAATAATAATAATAATAATAATAATAATAATAATAATAATAATAATAATTTCTAGCCTGAACTGATCTATCTGCTCACAGGATTTCAAGTGTTGATTTTCATTTTTACACAATCAAATGGCTTCAAGTTTTGCAATTTATTATTTGCACACTGTTTAATAGTTTCAAGTATTGCTATTCAACACAAATATTTACATATGATAATAATAATGAGTCCTAGTGAAATATTGATCAGTCTATTTGACTCATCGATCGGAGCTTAACTGATATTACAACACATGGTCACAGCGATAATGAATGGGTATTCCACGTTACCCATATTCCAAGACGGAATGCTTTGTAATACTGTTTCTAGTCAACATTATTCATTGTTTTCCACACAAATGAATAGTGCAGAAGAAAAGATGACTTAGCCCGTGTAGTAAAGTGAGTTGCTATATGCCTTGTGTACAAAATGAGTCGTGAGTATGAAAGAAAATATCATGGCCGCCTAAACACGTTAATTTAAGATAAAACGCGAGAGGAGAATTTGCGTGCGTGTCGTATGCAAATTCTTTCAAAGTGAACGTATAGGCTAAGCATAAAAACACCGTGCACGAAAGAAACGGTGAGATATTCCCGGTTCGTGGAGATTGTACAATGCAGACATATTTCTCTTGGTAGAGATTGGATTAAGTCAAGATATTTTTATTGTTGAAGATTGGACTAAACGTATATATCTTTGTTGGTGAAATTGGACTAAGTGAAGATATTTTTGTTGGAGATTGGACTAAATGAAGATATTTTTGTTGGAGATTGGACTAAGTGAAGATATTTTTGTTGGTGGAGATTGGACTAAGTGAAGATATTTTTGTTGGATATTGGACTAAGTGAAGATATTTTTGTTGGTGGAGATTGGACTAAGTGAAGATATTTTTCTTGGAGATTAGACTAAGTGAAGATATTTTTGTTGGAGATTGGACTAAGTGAAGATATTTTTGTTGGAGATTGGACTAAGTGAAGATATTTTTGTTGTTGGAGATTGGACTAAGTGAAGATATTTTTGTTGGTGGAGATTGGACTAAGTGAAGATATTTTTGTTGTTGGAGATTGGACTAAGTGAAGATATTTTTGTTGGTGGAGATTGGACTAAGTGAAGATATTTTTGTTGGAGATTGGACTAAGTGAAGATATTTTTGTTGTAGATTGGACTAAGTGAAGATATTGTTGTTGGAGATTGGACTAAGTGAAGATATTTTTGTTGGAGATTGGACTAAGTGAAGATATTTTTGTTGGTGGAGATTGGACTAAGTGAAGATATTTTTGTTGTTGGAGATTGGACTAAGTGAAGATATTTTTGTTGGTGGAGATTGGACTAAGTGAAGATACTTTTGTTGGAGATTGGACTAAGTGAAGAAATGTTTGTTGGTGGAGATTGGACTAAGTGAAGATATTTTGGTTGGTGGAGATTGGACTAAGTGAAGATATTTTTGTTCGAGATTGGACTAAGTGAAGAAATTTTTGTTGGAGATTGGACTAAGTGAAGATATTTTTGTTGGAGATTGGACTAAGTGAAGATATTTTTGTTGGAGATTGGACTAAGTGAAGATATTTTTGTTGGAGATTGGACTAAGTGAAGATATTTTTGTTGGAGATTGGACTAAGTGAAGATATTTTGGTTGGTGGAGATTGGACTAAGTGAAGATATTTTGGTTGGTGGAGATTGGAATAAGTGAAGATATTTTTGTTGGAGATTGGACTAAGTGAAAAAAATTTTGTTGGAGATTGGACTAAGTGAAGATATTTTGGTTGGTGGAGATTGGACTAAGTGAAGATATTTTTGTTGTTGGAGATTGGACTAAGTGAAGATATTTTTGTTGGAGATTGGACTAAGTGAAGATATTTTTGTTGGTGGAGATTGGACTAAGTGAAGATATTTTTGTTGTTGGAGATAGGACTAAGTGAAGATATTTTGGTTGGTGGAGATTGGACTAAGTGAAGATATTTCTGTTGGTGGAGATTGGACTAAGTGAAGATATTTTTGTTGGTGGAGATTGGACTAAGTGAAGATATTTTTGTTGGAGATTGAACTAAGCGTATATATCTTTGTTGGTGGAGATTGGACTAAGTAAAGATATTTCTGTTGGATATTGGATGAAGTGAAGATATTTTTGTTGGAGGTTGGACTAAGTGAAGATATTTTTGTTGGTGGAGATTGGACGAAGCGTATATATCTTTGTTGGTGGAGATTGGACAAAGTGAAGATATTTTTGTTGGATATGGGATGAAGTGAAGATATTTTTGTTGTTGGAGATTGGACTAAGTGAAGATATTTTTGTTGGTGGAGATTGGACTAAGTGAAGATATATATGTTGTTGGAGATTGGACTAAGTGAAGATATTTTTGTTATTGGAGATTGGACTAAGTGAAGATATATATGTTGTTGGAGATTGGACTAAGTGAAGATATTTTTGTTGTTGGAGATTGGACTAAGAGAAGATATTTTTGTTGGTGGAGATTGGACTAAGTGAAGATATTTTTGCTGTTGGAGATTGGACTAAGTGATGATATTTTTGTTGGTGGAGATTGGACTAAGTGAAGATATTTTTGTTGGTGGAGATTGGACTAAGTGAAGTTATTTTTGTTGGAGATTGAACTAAGCGTATATATCTTTGTTGGTGGAGATTGGACTAAGTAAAGATATTTTTGTTGGATATTGGATGAAGTGAAGATATTTTTGTTGGAGATTGGACTAAGTGAAGATATTTTTGTTGGTGGAGATTGGACTAAGCGTATATATCTTTGTTGGTGGAGATTGGACTAAGTGAAGATATTTTTGTTGGTGGAGATTGGACTAAGTGAAGATATTTTTGTTGGAGATTGAACTAAACGTATATATCTTTGTTGGTGGAGATTGGACTAAGTGAAGATATTTTTGTTGTTGGAGATTGGACTAAGTGAAGATATTTTTGTTGGTGGAGATTGGACTAAGTGAAGATATTTTTGTTGTTGGAGATTGGACTAAGTGAAGATATTTTTGTTGGAGATTGGACTAAGTGAAGATATTTTTGCTGTTGGAGATTGGACTAAGTGAAGATATTTTTGTTGGTGGAGATTGGACTAAGTGAAGATATTTTTGTTGGAGATTGGACTAAGTGAAGATATTTTTGTTGTAGATTGGACTAAGTGAAGATATTGTTGTTGGAGATTGGACTAAGTGAAGATATTTTTGTTGGAGATTGGACTAAGTGAAGATATTTTTGTTGGTGGAGATTGGACTAAGTGAAGATATTTTTGTTGGAGATTGGACTAAGTGAAGATATTTTTGTTGGTGGAGATTGGACTAAGTGAAGATATTTTGGTTGGTGGAGATTGGACTAAGTGAAGATATTTCTGTTGGTGGAGATTGGACTAAGTGAAGATATTTTTGTTGGTGGAGATTGGACTAAGTGAAGATATTTTTGTTGGAGATTGAACTAAGCGTATATATCTTTGTTGGTGGAGATTGGACTAAGTGAAGATATTTTTGTTGTTGGAGATTGGACTAAGTGAAGATATTTTTGTTGGTGGAGATTGGACTAAGTGAAGATATTTTTGTTGTTGGAGATTGGACTAAGTGAAGATATTTTTGTTGTTGGAGATAGGACTAAGTGAAGATATTTTTGTTGTTGGAGATTGGACTAAGTGAAGATATTTTTGTTGGTGGAGATTGGACTAACTGAAGATATTTTGGTTGGTGGAGATTGGACTAAGTGAAGATATTTTTGTTGTTGGAGATTGGACTAAGTGAAGATATTTTTGCTGTTGGAGATTGGACTAAGTGAAGATATTTTTGTTGGTGGAGATTGGACTAAGTGAAGATATTTTTGTTGGTGGAGATTGGACTAAGTGAAGTTATTTTTGTTGGAGATTGAACTAAGCGTATATATCTTTGTTGGTGGAGATTGGACTAAGTAAAGATATTTTTGTTGGATATTGGATGAAGTGAAGATATTTTTGTTGGAGATTGGACTAAGTGAAGATATTTTTGTTGGTGGAGATTGGACTAAGCGTATATATCTTTGTTGGTGGAGATTGGACTAAGTGAAGATATTTTTGTTGGTGGATATTGGACTAAGTGAAGATATTTCTGTTGGTGGAGATTGGACTAAGTGAAGATATTTTTGTTGGTGGAGATTGGACTAAGTGAAGATATTTTTGTTGGTGGGGATTGGACTAAGTGAAGGTATTTTTGTTGGTGGAGATTGGACTAAGTGAAGATATTTTTGTTGGAGATTGAACTAAGCGTATATATCTTTGTTGGTGGAGATTGGACTAAGTGAAGATATTTTTGTTGGATATTGGATAAAGTGAAGATATTTTTGTTGGAGATTGGACTAAGTGAAGTTATTTTTTTTGGTGGAGATTGGACTATGCGTATATATCTTGGTTGGTGGAGATTGGACTAAGTGAAGATATTTTGGTTGGTGGAGATTGGTCTAAGTGAAGATATATTTGTTGGTGGAGATTGGACTAAGTGAAGATATTTTGGTTGGTGGACATAGGACAAAGTTAAGATATTTTTGTTGTTGGAGATTGGACTAAGTGAAGATATTTTTGTTGGTGGAGATTGGACTAAGTGAAGATATTTTTGTTGGAGATTGGACTAAGTGAAGATATTTTTGTTGTAGATTGGACTAAGTGAAGATATTGTTGTTGGAGATTGGACTAAGTGAAGATATTTTTGTTGGAGATTGGACTAAGTGAAGATATTTTTGTTGGTGGAGATTGGACTAAGTGAAGATATTTTTGTTGTTGGAGATTGGACTAAGTGAAGATATTTTTGTTGGTGGAGATTGGACTAAGTGAAGATACTTTTGTTGGAGATTGGACTAAGTGAAGAAATGTTTGTTGGTGGAGATTGGACTAAGTGAAGATATTTTGGTTGGTGGAGATTGGACTAAGTGAAGATATTTTTGTTCGAGATTGGACTAAGTGAAGAAATTTTTGTTGGAGATTGGACTAAGTGAAGATATTTTTGTTGGAGATTGGACTAAGTGAAGATATTTTTGTTGGAGATTGGACTAAGTGAAGATATTTTTGTTGGAGATTGGACTAAGTGAAGATATTTTTGTTGGAGATTGGACTAAGTGAAGATATTTTGGTTGGTGGAGATTGGACTAAGTGAAGATATTTTGGTTGGTGGAGATTGGAATAAGTGAAGATATTTTTGTTGGAGATTGGACTAAGTGAAAAAAATTTTGTTGGAGATTGGACTAAGTGAAGATATTTTGGTTGGTGGAGATTGGACTAAGTGAAGATATTTTTGTTGTTGGAGATTGGACTAAGTGAAGATATTTTTGTTGGAGATTGGACTAAGTGAAGATATTTTTGTTGGTGGAGATTGGACTAAGTGAAGATATTTTTGTTGTTGGAGATAGGACTAAGTGAAGATATTTTGGTTGGTGGAGATTGGACTAAGTGAAGATATTTCTGTTGGTGGAGATTGGACTAAGTGAAGATATTTTTGTTGGTGGAGATTGGACTAAGTGAAGATATTTTTGTTGGAGATTGAACTAAGCGTATATATCTTTGTTGGTGGAGATTGGACTAAGTAAAGATATTTCTGTTGGATATTGGATGAAGTGAAGATATTTTTGTTGGAGGTTGGACTAAGTGAAGATATTTTTGTTGGTGGAGATTGGACGAAGCGTATATATCTTTGTTGGTGGAGATTGGACAAAGTGAAGATATTTTTGTTGGATATGGGATGAAGTGAAGATATTTTTGTTGTTGGAGATTGGACTAAGTGAAGATATATATGTTGTTGGAGATTGGACTAAGTGAAGATATTTTTGTTGTTGGAGATTGGACTAAGTGAAGATATATATGTTGTTGGAGATTGGACTAAGTGAAGATATTTTTGTTGTTGGAGATTGGACTAAGAGAAGATATTTTTGTTGGTGGAGATTGGACTAAGTGAAGATATTTTTGCTGTTGGAGATTGGACTAAGTGATGATATTTTTGTTGGTGGAGATTGGACTAAGTGAAGATATTTTTGTTGGTGGAGATTGGACTAAGTGAAGTTATTTTTGTTGGAGATTGAACTAAGCGTATATATCTTTGTTGGTGGAGATTGGACTAAGTAAAGATATTTTTGTTGGATATTGGATGAAGTGAAGATATTTTTGTTGGAGATTGGACTAAGTGAAGATATTTTTGTTGGTGGAGATTGGACTAAGCGTATATATCTTTGTTGGTGGAGATTGGACTAAGTGAAGATATTTTTGTTGGTGGAGATTGGACTAAGTGAAGATATTTTTGTTGGAGATTGAACTAAACGTATATATCTTTGTTGGTGGAGATTGGACTAAGTGAAGATATTTTTGTTGTTGGAGATTGGACTAAGTGAAGATATTTTTGTTGGTGGAGATTGGACTAAGTGAAGATATTTTTGTTGTTGGAGATTGGACTAAGTGAAGATATTTTTGTTGTTGGAGATAGGACTAAGTGAAGATATTTTTGTTGTTGGAGATTGGACTAAGTGAAGATATTTTTGCTGTTGGAGATTGGACTAAGTGAAGATATTTTTGTTGGTGGAGATTGGACTAAGTGAAGATATTTTTGTTGGAGATTGGACTAAGTGAAGATATTTTTGTTGTAGATTGGACTAAGTGAAGATATTGTTGTTGGAGATTGGACTAAGTGAAGATATTTTTGTTGGAGATTGGACTAAGTGAAGATATTTTTGTTGGTGGAGATTGGACTAAGTGAAGATATTTTTGTTGGAGATTGGACTAAGTGAAGATATTTTTGTTGGTGGAGATTGGACTAAGTGAAGATATTTTGGTTGGTGGAGATTGGACTAAGTGAAGATATTTCTGTTGGTGGAGATTGGACTAAGTGAAGATATTTTTGTTGGTGGAGATTGGACTAAGTGAAGATATTTTTGTTGGAGATTGAACTAAGCGTATATATCTTTGTTGGTGGAGATTGGACTAAGTGAAGATATTTTTGTTGTTGGAGATTGGACTAAGTGAAGATATTTTTGTTGGTGGAGATTGGACTAAGTGAAGATATTTTTGTTGTTGGAGATTGGACTAAGTGAAGATATTTTTGTTGTTGGAGATAGGACTAAGTGAAGATATTTTTGTTGTTGGAGATTGGACTAAGTGAAGATATTTTTGTTGGTGGAGATTGGACAAACTGAAGATATTTTGGTTGGTGGAGATTGGACTAAGTGAAGATATTTTTGTTGTTGGAGATTGGACTAAGTGAAGATATTTTTGCTGTTGGAGATTGGACTAAGTGAAGATATTTTTGTTGGTGGAGATTGGACTAAGTGAAGATATTTTTGTTGGTGGAGATTGGACTAAGTGAAGTTATTTTTGTTGGAGATTGAACTAAGCGTATATATCTTTGTTGGTGGAGATTGGACTAAGTAAAGATATTTTTGTTGGATATTGGATGAAGTGAAGATATTTTTGTTGGAGATTGGACTAAGTGAAGATATTTTTGTTGGTGGAGATTGGACTAAGCGTATATATCTTTGTTGGTGGAGATTGGACTAAGTGAAGATATTTTTGTTGGTGGAGATTGGACTAAGTGAAGATATTTTTGTTGGAGATTGAACTAAGCGTATATATCTTTGTTGGTGGAGATTGGACTAAGTAAAGATATTTTTGTTGGATATTGGATGAAGTGAAGATATTTTTGTTGGAGATTAGACTAAGTGAAGATATTTTTGTTGGTGGAGATTGGACTAAGTGAAGATATTTTTGTTGGAGATTGAACTAAGCGTATATATCTTTGTTGGTGGAGATTGGACTAAGTGAAGATATTTTTGTTGGATATTGGATAAGTGAAGAAATTTTTCTTGGTGGAGATTGGACTAAGTGAAAATATTTTTGTTGGAGATTGGACTAAGTGAAGATATTTTTGTTGGTGGAGATTGGACTAAGTGAAGATATTTTGGTTGGTGGAGATTGGACTAAGTGAATATATTTTTGTTGGAGATTGGACTAAGTGAAGATATTTTTGTTGGTGGAGATTGGACTAAGTGAAGATATTTTTGTTGGAGATTGGATTAAGTGAAGAAATTTTTGTTGGAGATTGGACTTAGTGAAGATATTTTTGTTGGAGATTGGACTAAGTGACGATATTTTTGTTGGAGATTGGACTAAGTGAAGATATTTTTGTTGGAGATTGGACTAAGTGAAGATATTTTTGTTGGTGGAGATTGGACTAAGTGAAGATATTTTTGTTGTTGGAGATTGGACTAAGTGAAGATATTTTTTTTGTTGGAGATTGGACTTAGTGAAGATATTTTTGTTGGAGATTGGACTAAGTGAAGATATTTTTGATGGAGATTGGACTAAGTGAAGATATTTTTGTTGGAGATAGGTCTAAGTGAAGATATTTTTGTTGGAGATTGAACTAAGCGTATATAACTTTGTTGGTGGAGATTGTACTACGTGAAGATATTTTTGTTGGATATTGGATGAAGTGAAGATATTTTTGTTGGAGATTGGACTAAGTGAAGATATTTTTATTGGTGGAGATTGGACTAAGTGAAGATATTTTTGTTGGTGGAGATTGGACTAAGTGAAGATATTTTTGTTGGTGGAGATTGGACTAAGTGAAGATATTTTTGTTGGTGGAGATTGGACTAAGTGAAGATATTTTTGTTGGTGGAGATTGGACTAAGTGAAGATATTTTTGTTGGATATTGGATGAAGTAAAGATATTTTTGTTGGAGATTGGACTAAGTGAAGATATTCTTGTTGGTGGATATTGGACTAAGTGAAGATATTTTGGTTGGTGGAGATTGGACTAAGTGAAGATATTTTGGTTGGTGGAGATTGGACTAAGTGAAGATATTTTTGTTGTTGGAGATTGGACTAAGTGAAGATATTTTTTTTGTTGGAGATTGGACTTAGTGAAGATATTTTTGTTGGAGATTGGACTAAGTGAAGATATTTTTGATGGAGATTGGACTAAGTGAAGATATTTTTGTTGGAGATAGGTCTAAGTGAAGATATTTTTGTTGGAGATTAAACTAAGCGTATATAACTTTGTTGGTGGAGATTGTACTACGTGAAGATATTTTTGTTGGATATTGGATGAAGTGAAGATATTTTTGTTGGAGATTGGACTAAGTGAAGATATTTTTATTGGTGGAGATTGGACTAAGTGAAGATATTTTTGTTGGTGGAGATTGGACTAAGTGAAGATATTTTTGTTGGTGGAGATTGGACTAAGTGAAGATATTTTTGTTGGTGGAGATTGGACTAAGTGAAGATATTTTTGTTGGTGGAGATTGGACTAAGTGAAGATATTTTTGTTGGATATTGGATGAAGTAAAGATATTTTTGTTGGAGATTGGACTAAGTGAAGATATTCTTGTTGGTGGATATTGGACTAAATGAAGATATTTTGGTTGGTGGAGATTGGACGAAGTGAAGATATTTTGGTTGGTGGAGATTGGACAAAGTAAAGGTATTTTTGTTTGTGGAGATTGGACTAAGTGAAGAAATTTTTGTTAGTGGAGATTGGACTAAGTGAAAATATTTTTTTGGAGATTGGACTAAGTGAAGATATTTTTGTTGGAGATTGGACTAAGTGAAGATATTTTTGTTGGTGGAGATTGGATTAAGTGAAGATATTTTGGTTGGTGGATATTGGACTAAGTGAAGATATTTTTTTGGAGATTGAACTAAGCGTATATATCTTTGTTGGTAGAGATTTGACTAAGTGAAGATATTTTTGTTGGATATTGGATAAAGTGAAGATATTTTTGTTGGAGATTGGACTAAGTGAAGATATTTTTATTGGAGATTGGACTAAGTGAAGATATGTTTGTTAGAGATTGGACTAAGTGAAGATATTTTTTTTGGTGTAGATTGGACTAAGGGAAGATATTTTGTTGGTGGAGATTGGACTAAGTGAAGATATTTTTGTTGTTGGAGATTGGACTAAGTGAAGATATTTTTGTTGGAGATTGGAATAAGTGAAGATATTTTTGTTGGAGATTGGACTAAGTGAAGATATTTTTGTTGGTGCAGATTGGACTAAGCATATATATCTTTGTTGGTGGAGATTGGACTAAGTGAAGATATTTTTGTTGGTGGAGATTGGACTAAGTGAAGTTATTTTTGTTGGATATTGGATGAAGTGAAGATATTTTTGTTGGAGATTGGACTAAGTGAAGATATTTTTGTTGGTGGAGATTGGACTAAGCGTATATATCTTTGTTGATGGAGATTGGACTAAGTGAAGATATTTTGATTGGTGGAGATTGGACTAAGTGAAGATATTTTTCTTGGAGATTGGACTAAGTGAAGATATTTTTCTTGGAGATTGGACTAAGTGAAGATATTTTTGTTGGAGATTGGACTAAGTGAAGATATTTTTGTTGGATATTGGATAAAGTGAAGATATTTTTGTTGGAGATTGGACTAAGTGAAGATATTTTTGTTGGTGGAGATTGGACTAAGTGAAGATATTTTTTTGGTGGAGATTGGACTAAGTGAAAATATTTTTGTTGGTGGAGATTGGACTAAGTGAAGATATTTTTGTTGGTGGAGATTGGACTAAGTGAAAATATTTTTGTTGGTGGAGATTGGACTAAGTGAAGATATTTTTGTTGGATATTGGATGAAGTAAAGATATTTTTGTTGGAGATTGGACTAAGTGAAGATATTTTTGTTGGAGATTGGACTAAGTGAAGATATTTTTGTTGGTGGAGATTGGACTAAGTGAAGATATTTTTGTTGTTGGAGATTGGACTAAGTGAAGATATTTTTGTTGGATATTGGATGAAGTGAAGATATTTTTGTTGGAGATAGGACTAAGTGAAGATTTTTTTGTTGGAGATTGGACTAAGTGAAGATATTTTTGTTGGAGATTGGACTAAGTGAAGATATTTTTGTTGGATATTGGATGAAGTGAAGATATTTTTGTTGGAGATTGGACTAAGTGAAGATATTTTTGTTGGTGGAGATTGGACTAAGTAAAGACATTTTTGTTGTTGGAGATTGGACTAAGTGAAGATATTTTTGTTGGATATTGGATGAAGTGAAGATATTTTTGTTGTTGGAGATTGGACTAAGTGAAGATATTTTTGTTGGTGGAGATTGGACTAAGTGAAGATATTTTTGTTGTTGGAGATTGGACTAAGTGAAGTATATTTGTTGTTGGAGATTGGACTAAGTGAAGGTATTTTTGTTGGTGGCGATTGGACTAAGTGAAGATATGTTTGTTGGAGATTGAACTACGCGTATACATCTTTTTTGGTAGAGATTGGACTAAGTGAAGATATTTTTGTTGGATATTGGATAAAGTGAAGATATTTTTGTTGGAGATTGGACTAAGTGAAGATATTTTTGTTGGAGATTGAACTAAGCGTATATATCTTTGTTGGTAGAGATTTGACTAAGTGAAGATATTTTTGTTGGATATTGGATAAAGTGAAGATATTTTGTTGGTGGAGATTGGACTAAGTGAAGATATTTTTGTTGTTGGAGATTGGACTAAGTGAAGATATTTTTGTTGGAGATTGGAATAAGTGAAGATATTTTTGTTGGAGATTGGACTAAGTGAAGATATTTTTGTTGGTGCAGATTGGACTAAGCATATATATCTTTGTTGGTGGAGATTGGACTAAGTGAAGATATTTTTGTTGGTGGAGATTGGACTAAGTGAAGATATTTTTGTTGGATATTGGATGAAGTGAAGATATTTTTGTTGGAGATTGGACTAAGTGAAGATATTTTTGTTGGTGGAGATTGGACTAAGTGAAGATATTTTGGTTGGTGGAGATTGGACTACGTGAAGATATTTTTGTTGGTGGAGATTGGACTAAGTGAAGATATTTTTGTTGGTGGAGATTGGACTAAGCGTATATATCTTTGTTGGTGGAGATTGGACTAAGTGAAGGTATTTTTGTGGGATATTGGATGAAGTGAAGATATTTTTGTTGTTGGAGATTGGACTAAGTGAAGATATTTTTGTTGTTGGAGATTGGACTAAGTAAAGATATTTTTGTTGTTGGAGATTGGACTAAGTGAAGATATTTTTGTTGGAGATTGGACTAAGTGAAGATATTTTTGTTGGTGGAGATTGGACTAAGTGAAGATATTTTTGTTGGTGGAGATTGGACTAAGTGAAGATATTTTTGTTGGTGGAGAGTGGACTAAGTGAAGATATTTTTGTTGGTGGAGATTGGACGAAGCGTATATATCTTTGTTGGTGGAGATTGGACAAAGTGAAGATATTTTTGTTGGATATTGGATGAAGTGAAGATATTTTGGTGTTAGAGATTGGACTAAGTGAAGATATTTTTGTTGTTGGAGATTGGACTAAGTGAATATATTTTTGTTGGTGGAGATTGGACTAAGTGAAGATATTTATGTTGTTGGAGATTGGACTAAGTGAAGATATTTTTGTTGTTGGAGATTGGACTAAGTGAAGATATTTTTGTTGGTGGAGATTGGACTAAGTGAAGATATTTTTGTTAGTGGAGATTGGACTAAGTGAAGATATTTTTGTTGGTGGAGATTGGACTAAGTGAAGTTATTTTTGTTGGAGATTGAACTAAGCGTATATATCTTTGTTGGTGGAGATTGGACTAAGTAAAGATATTTTTGTTGGATATTGGATGAAGTGAAGATATTTTTGTTGGAGATTAGACTAAGTGAAGATATTTTTGTTGGTGGAGATTGGACTAAGTGAAGATATTTTGGTTGGTGGAGATTGGACTAAGTGAAGATATTTTTGTTGTTGGTGATTGGACTAAGTGAAGATATTTTTGTTGGTGGAGATTGGACTAAGTGAAGATATTTTTGTTGTTGGAGATTGGACTAAGTGAAGATATTTTTGTTGGAGATTAGACTAAGTGAAGATATTTTTGTTGGTGGAGATTGGACTAAGTGAAGATATTTTGGTTGGTGGAGACTGGACTAAGTGAAGATATTTTTGTTGTTGGAGATTGGACTAAGGGAAGATATTTTTGTTGTTGGAGATAGGACTAAGTGAAGATATTTTTGTTGGTGGAGATTGGACTAAGTGAAGATATTTTTGTTGGTGGAGATTGGACTAAGTGAAGATGTTTTGTTGGTGGAGATTGGACTAAGTGAAGATATTTTTGTTGGATATTGGATGAAGTGAAGATATTTTTTTTGGAGATTGGACTAAGTGAAGATATTTTTGTTGGTGGAGATTGGACTAAGCGTATATATCTTTGTTGGTGGAGATTGGACTAAGTGAAGATATTTTTGTGGGATATTGGATGAAGTGAAGATATTTTTGTTGTTGGAGATTGGACTAAGTGAAGATATTTTTGTTGGTGGAGATTGGACTAAGTAAAGATATTTTTGTTGTTGGAGATTGGACTAAGTGAAGATATTTTTGTTGGTGGAGATTGGACTATGTGAGAATATTTTTGTTGTTTGAGATTGGACTAAGTGAAGATATATTTGTTGGTGGAGATTGGACTAAGTGAAGATATTTTTGTTGGTGGAGATTGGACTAAGTGAAGGTATTTTTATTGGTGGAGATTGGACTAAGTGAAGATATTTTTGTTGGAGATTGAACTAAGCGTATATATCTTTGTTGGTGGAGATTGGACTAAGTGAAGATATTTTTGTTGGATATTGGATAAAGTGAAGATTTTTTTGTTGGAGATTGGACTAAGTAAAGATATTTCTTTTGGTGGAGATTGGACTAAGCGTATATATCTTTGTTGGCGGAGATTGGACTAAGTGAAGATATTTTTGTTGGTGGAGATTGGATTAAGTGAAGATATTTTTGTTGGTGGAGATTGAACTCAGTGAAGTTATTGTTGTTGGTGGAGATTGGACTAAGTGAAGATATTTTTGTTGGATATTGGATGAATGGAAGATATCTTTGTTGGAGATTGGACTAAGTGAAGATATTTTTGTTGGTGGAGATAGGACTAAGTGAAGATATTTTTGTTGGTGGAGATTGGACTAAGTGAAGATATTTTGGTTGGTGGAGATTGGACTAAGTGAAGATATTTTTGTTGGTGGAGATTGGACTAAGTGAAGATATTTTTGTTGGTGGAGATTGGACTAAGCGCATATATCTTTGTTGGTGGAGATTGGACTAAGTGAAGATATTTTTGTGGGATATTGGATGAAGTGAAGATATTTTTGTTGTTGGAGATTGGACTAAGTGAAGATATTTTTGTTGGTGGAGATTGGACTAAGTAAAGATATTTTTGTTGTTGGAGATTGGACTAAGTGAAGATATTTTTGTTGGTGGAGATTGGACTAAGTGAGAATATTTTTGTTGTTTAAGATTGGACTAAGTGAAGATATTTTTGTTGTTGGAGATTGGACTAAGTGAAGATATTTTTGTTGGTGGATATTGGACTAAGTGAAGGTATTTTTGTTGGTGGAGATTGGACTAAGTGAAGATATTTTTGTTGGAGATTGAACTAAGCGTATATATCTTTCTTGGTGGAGATTGGACTAAGTGAAGATATTTTTGTTGGATATTGGATGAGTGAAGAAATTTTTCTTGGTGGAGATTGGACTAAGTGAAAATATTTTTGTTGGAGATTGGACTAAGTGAAGATATTTTTGTTGGTGGAGATTGGACTAAGTGAAGATATTTTGGTTGGTGGAGATTGGACTAAGTGAATATATTTTTGTTGGAGATTGGACTAAGTGAAGATATTTTTGTTGGTGGAGATTGGACTAAGTGAAGATATTTTTGTTGGAGATTGGACTAAGTGAAGATATTTTTGTTGGATATTGGATGAAGTGAAGATATTTTTGTTGGAGATTGGACTAAGTGAAGATATTTTTGTTGGTGGAGATTGGACTAAGTAAAGACATTTTTGTTGTTGGAGATTGGACTAAGTGAAGATATTTTTGTTGGATATTGGATGAAGTGAAGATATTTTTGTTGTTGGAGATTGGACTAAGTGAAGATATTTTTGTTGGTGGAGATTGGACTAAGTGAAGATATTTTTGTTGTTGGAGATTGGACTAAGTGAAGTATATTTGTTGTTGGAGATTGGACTAAGTGAAGATATTTTTGTTGGTGGAGATTGTACTAAGTGAAGGTATTTTTGTTGGTGGCGATTGGACTAAGTGAAGATATGTTTGTTGGAGATTGAACTAAGCGTATACATCTTTTTTGGTGGAGATTGGACTAAGTGAAGATATTTTTGTTGGATATTGGATAAAGTGAAGATATTTTTGTTGGAGATTGGACTAAGTGAAGATATTTTTGTTGGAGATTGAACTAAGCGTATATATCTTTGTTGGTAGAGATTTGACTAAGTGAAGATATTTTTGTTGGATATTGGATAAAGTGAAGATATTTTGTTGGTTGAGATTGGACTAAGTGAAGATATTTTTGTTGTTGGAGATTGGACTAAGTGAAGATATTTTTGTTGGAGATTGGAATAAGTGAAGATATTTTTGTTGGCGATTGGACTAAGTGAAGATATTTTTGTTGGTGCAGATTGGACTAAGCATATATATCTTTGTTGGTGGAGATTGGACTAAGTGAAGATATTTTTGTTGGTGGAGATTGGACTAAGTGAAGATATTTTTGTTGGATATTGGATGAAGTGAAGATATTTTTGTTGGAGATTGGTCTAAGTGAAGATATTTTTGTTGGTGGAGATTGGACTAAGCGTATATATCTTTGTTGATGGAGATTGGACTAAGTGAAGATATTTTGGTTGGTGGAGATTGGACTAAGTGAAGATATTTTTCTTGGAGATTGGACTAAGTGAAGATATTTTTCTTGGAGATTGGACTAAGTGAAGATATTTTTGTTGGAGATTGGACTAAGTGAAGATATTTTTGTTGGTGGAGATTGGACTAAGTGAAGATATTTTTGTTGTTGGAGATTGGACTAAGTGAAGATATTTTTGTTGGAGATTGGAATAAGTGAAGATATTTTTGTTGGAGATTGGACTAAGTGAAGATATTTTTGTTGGTGCATATTGGACTAAGCATATATATCTTTGTTGGTGGAGATTGGACTAAGTGAAGATATTTTTGTTGGTGGAGATTGGACTAAGTGAAGATATTTTTGTTGGATATTGGATGAAGTGAAGATATTTTTGTTGGAGATTGGTCTAAGTGAAGATATTTTTGTTGGTGGAGATTGGACTAAGCGTATATATCTTTGTTGATGGAGATTGGACTAAGTGAAGATATTTTGGTTGGTGGAGATTGGACTAAGTGAAGATATTTTTCTTGGAGATTGGACTAAGTGAAGATATTTTTCTTGGAGATTGGACTAAGTGAAGATATTTTTGTTGGAGATTGGACTAAGTGAAGATATTTTTGTTGGTGGAGATTGGACTAAGTGAAGATATTTTTGTTGTTGGAGATTGGACTAAGTGAAGATATTTTTGTTGGAGATTGGAATAAGTGAAGATATTTTTGTTGGAGATTGGACTAAGTGAAGATATTTTTGTTGGTGCATATTGGACTAAGCATATATATCTTTGTTGGTGGAGATTGGACTAAGTGAAGATATTTTTGTTGGTGGAGATTGGACTAAGTGAAGATATTTTTGTTGGATATTGGATGAAGTGAAGATATTTTTGTTGGAGATTGGACTAAGTGAAGATATTTTGGTTGGTGGAGATTGGACTAAGTGAAGATATTTTTCTTGGAGATTGGACTAAGTGAAGATATTTTTCTTGGAGATTGGACTAAGTGAAGATATTTTTGTTGGAGATTGGACTAAGTGAAGATATTTTTGTTGGTGGAGATTGGACTAAGTGAAGATATTTTTGTTGTTGGAGATTGGACTAAGTGAAGATATTTTTGTTGGATATTGGATGAAGTGAAGATATTTTTGTTGGAGAGAGGACTAAGTGAAGATTTTTTTGTTGGAGATTGGACTAAGTGAAGATATTTTTGTTGGAGATTGGACTAAGTGAAGATATTTTTGTTGGATATTGGATGAAGTGAAGATATTTTTGTTGGAGATTGGACTAAGTGAAGATATTTTTGTTGGTGGAGATTGGACTAAGTAAAGACATTTTTGTCGTTGGAGATTGGACTAAGTGAATATATTTTTGTTGGATATTGGATGAAGTGAAGATATTTTTGTTGGTGGAGATTGGACTAAGTGAAGATATTTTTGTTGGTGGAGATTGGACTAAGTGAAGATATTTTTGTTGTTGGAGATTGGACTAAGTGAAGATATATTTGTTGTTGGAGATTGGACTAAGTGAAGATATTTTTGTTGGTGGAGATTGGACTAAGTGAAGATATTTTTGTTGGTGGAGATTGGACTAAGTGAAGGCATTTTTGTTGGTGGCGATTGGACTAAGTGAAGATATGTTTGTTGGAGATTGAACTAAGCGTATACATCTTTTTTGGTGGAGATTGGACTAAGTGAAGATATTTTTGTTGGATATTGGATAAAGTGAAGATATTTTTGTTGGAGATTGGACTAAGTGAAGATATTTTTGTTGGAGATTGAACTAAGCGTATATATCTTTGTTGGTAGAGATTTGACTAAGTGAAGATATTTTTGTTGGATATTGGATAAAGTGAAGATATTTTGTTGGTGGAGATTGGACTAAGTGAAGATATTTTTGTTGTTGGAGATTGGACTAAGTGAAGATATTTTTGTTGGAGATTGGAATAAGTGAAGATATTTTTGTTGGAGATTGGACTAAGTGAAGATATTTTTGTTGGTGCAGATTGGACTAAGCATATATATCTTTGTTGGTGGAGATTGGACTAAGTGAAGTTATTTTTGTTGGTGGAGATTGGACTAAGTGAAGATATTTTTGTTGGATATTGGATGAAGTGAAGATATTTTTGTTGGAGATTGGACTAAGTGAAGATATTTTTGTTGGTGGAGATTGGACTAAGCGTATATATCTTTGTTGATGGAGATTGGACTAAGTGAAGATATTTTGGTTGGTGGAGATTGGACTAAGTGAAGATATTTTTGTTGGAGATTGGACTAAGTGAAGATATTTTTCTTGGAGATTGGACTAAGTGAAGATATTTTTGTTGGAGATTGGACTAAGTGAAGATATTTTTGTTGGTGGAGATTGGACTAAGTGAAGATATTTTTGTTGTTGGAGATTGGACTAAGTGAAGATATTTTTGTTGGAGATTGGAATAAGTGAAGATATTTTTGTTGGAGATTGGACTAAGTGAAGATATTTTTGTTGGTGCATATTGGACTAAGCATATATATCTTTGTTGGTGGAGTTTGGACTAAGTGAAGATATTTTTGTTGGTGGAGATTGGACTAAGTGAAGATATTTTTGTTGGATATTGGATGAAGTGAAGATATTTTTGTTGGAGATTGGACTAAGTGAAGATATTTTTGTTGGTGGAGATTGGACTAAGCGTATATATCTTTGTTGATGGAGATTGGACTAAGTGAAGATATTTTGGTTGGTGGAGATTGGACTAAGTGAAGATATTTTTCTTGGAGATTGGACTAAGTGAAGATATTTTTCTTGGAGATTGGACTAAGTGAAGATATTTTTGTTGGAGATTGGACTAAGTGAAGATATTTTTGTTGGTGGAGATTGGACTAAGTGAAGATATTTTTGTTGTTGGAGATTGGACTAAGTGAAGATATTTTTGTTGGATATTGGATGAAGTGAAGATATTTTTGTTGGAGAGAGGACTAAGTGAAGATTTTTTTGTTGGAGATTGGACTAAGTGAAGATATTTTTGTTGGAGATTGGACTAAGTGAAGATATTTTTGTTGGATATTGGATGAAGTGAAGATATTTTTGTTGGAGATTGGACTAAGTGAAGATATTTTTGTTGGTGGAGATTGGACTAAGTAAAGACATTTTTGTTGTTGGAGATTGGACTAAGTGAATATATTTTTGTTGGATATTGGATGAAGTGAAGATATTTTTGTTGTTGGAGATTGGACTAAGTGAAGATATTTTTGTTGGTGGAGATTGGACTAAGTGAAGATATTTTTGTTGTGGGAGATTGGACTAAGTGAAGATATATTTGTTGTTGGAGATTGGACTAAGTGAAGATATTTTTGTTGGTGGAGATTGGACTAAGTGAAGGTATTTTTGTTGGTGGCGATTGGACTAAGTGAAGATATGTTTGTTGGAGATTGAACTAAGCGTATACATCTTTTTTGGTGGAGATTGGACTAAGTGAAGATATTTTTGTTGGATATTGGATAAAGTGAAGATATTTTTGTTGGAGATTGGACTAAGTGAAGATATTTTTGTTGGTGGAGATTGGACTAAGCGTATCTATCTTTGTTGGTGGAGATTGGACTAAGTGAAGATACTTTTTTTGGTGGAGATTGGACTAAGTGAAGATATTTTTGTTGGTGGAGATTGGACTAAGCGTATATATCTTTGCTGGTGGAGATTGGACTAAGTGAAGATATTTTTGTTGGATATTGGATGAAGTGAAGATATTTTTGTTGGAGATTGGACTAAGTGAAGATATTTTTGTTGGTGGAGATTGGACTAAGTGAAGATATTTTTGTTGGTGTAGATTGGACTAAGTGAAGATATTTTTGTTGTTGGTGATTGGACTAAGTGAAGATATTTTTGTTGTTGGAGATTGGACTAAATGAAGATATTTTTGTTGTTGGAGATAGGACTAAGTGAAGATATTTTTGTTGGTGGAGATTGGACTAAGTGAAGATATTTTTGTTGGAGATTGAACTAAGCGTATATATCTTTGTTGGTAGAGATTGGACTAAGTGAAGATATTTTTGTTGGATATTGGATAAAGTGAAGATATTTTTGTTGGAGATTGGACCAAGTGAAGATATTTTTGTTGGTGGAGATTGGACTAAGCGTATATATCTTTGTTGGTGGAGATTGGACTAAGTGAAGATATTTTTGTTGGATATTGGATGAAGTGAAGATATTTTTGTTGTTGGAGATTGGACTAAGTGAAGATATTTTTGTTGGTGGAGATTGGACTAAGTAAAGATATTTTTGTTGTTGGAGATTGGACTAAGTGAAGATATTTTTCTTGGTGGAGATTGGACTAAGTGAGAATATTTTTGTTGTTGGAGATTGGACTAAGTGAAGATATTTTTGTTGGAGATTGAACTAAGCGTATATATCTTTGTTGGTGGAGATTGGACTTATTGAAGATATTTTTGTTGGATATTGGATAAAGTGAAGATATTTTTGTTGGAGATTGGACTAAGTGAAGTTATTTTTGTTGGTGGAGATTGGACTAAGCGTATATATCTTTGTTGGTGGAGATTGGACTAAGTGAAGATATTTTTGTTGGTGGAGATTGAACTAAGTGAAGATATTTTTGTTGGTGGAGATTGGACTAAGTGAAGATATTTTTGTTGGATATTGGATGAAGTGAAGATATTTTTTTGGAGATTGGACTAAGTGAAGATATTTTTGTTGTCGGAAATTGGACTAAGCGTATATATCTTTGTTGGTGGAGATTGGACTAAGTGAAGATATTTTTGTTGGTGGAGATTGGACTAAGTGAAGATATTTTTGTTGGTGGAGATTGGACTAAGTGAAGCTATTTTGGTTGGTGGAGATTGGACTAAGTGAAGATATTTTTGTTGGAGGAGATTGGACTAAGTGAGAATATTTTTGTTGTTGGAGATTGGACTAAGTGAAGATATTTTTGTCGTTGGAGATTGGACTAAGTGAAGATATTTTTGTTGGTGGAGATTGGACTAAGTGAAGGTATTTTTGTTAGTGGAGATTGGACTAAGTGAAGATATTTTTGTTGGATATTGGATAAAGTGAAGATATTTTTGTTGGAGATTGCCTAAGTGAAGTTATTTTTTTTGGTGGAGATTGGACTAAGCGTATATATCTTTGTTGGTGGAGATTGGACTAAGTGAAGATATTTTTGTTGGTGGAGATTGGACTAAGTGAAGATATTTTTGTTGGTGGAGATTGAACTAAGTGAAGATATTTTTGTTGGTGGAGATTGGACTAAGTGAAGATATTTTTGTTGGATATTGGATGAAGTGAAGATATTTTTGTTGGAGATTGGACTAAGTGAAGATATTTTTGTTGGTGGAGATTGGACTAAGCGTATATATCTTTGTTGGTGGAGATTGGACTAAGTGAAGATATTTTGTTTTGTGGAGATTGGACTAAGTGAAGATATTTTTATTGGTGGAGATTGGACTAAGTGAAGATATTTTGGTTGGTGGACATAGGACTAAGTGAAGATATTTTTGTTGGAGATTGGACTAAGTGAAGATATTTTTCTTGGAGATTGGACTAAGTGAAGATATTTTGGTTTGAGATTGGACTAAGTGAAGATATTTTTTGTTGGAGATTGGACTAAGTGAAGATATTTTTGTTTGAGATTGGACTAAGTGAAGATATTTTTGTTGGAGATTGGACTAATTGAAGATATTTTGGTTGGTGGAGATTGGACTAAGTGAAGATATTTTTGTTGGAGGAGATTGGACTAAGTGAGAATATTTTTGTTGTTGGAGATTGGACTAAGTGAAGATATTTTTGTCGTTGGAGATTGGACTAAGTGAAGATATTTTTGTTGGTGGAGATTGGACTAAGTGAAGGTATTTTTGTTAGTGGAGATTGGACTAAGTGAAGATATTTTTGTTGGATATTGGATAAAGTGAAGATATTTTTGTTGGAGATTGCCTAAGTGAAGTTATTTTTTTTGGTGGAGATTGGACTAAGCGTATATATCTTTGTTGGTGGAGATTGGACTAAGTGAAGATATTTTTGTTGGTGGAGATTGAACTAAGTGAAGATATTTTTGTTGGTGGAGATTGGACTAAGTGAAGATATTTTTGTTGGATATTGGATGAAGTGAAGATATTTTTGTTGGAGATTGGACTAAGTGAAGATATTTTTGTTGGTGAAGATTGGACTAAGCGTATATATCTTTGTTGGTGGAGATTGGACTAAGTGAAGATATTTTGTTTTGTGGAGATTGGACTAAGTGAAGATATTTTGGTTGGTGGACATAGGACTAAGTGAAGATATTTTTGTTGGAGATTGGACTAAGTGAAGATATTTTTCTTGGAGATTGGACTAAGTGAAGATATTTTGGTTGGAGATTGGACTAAGTGAAGATATTTTTGTTGGAGATTGGACTAAGTGAAGATATTTCTGTTTGAGATTGGACTAAGTGAAGATATTTTTGTTGGAGATTGGACTAATTGAAGATATTTTGGTTGGTGGAGATTGGACTAAGTGAAGATATTTTGGTTGGTGGAGATTGGACTAAGTGAAGATATTTTTGTTGGAGATTGGACTAAGTGAAGATATTTTTGTTGGTGGAGATTGGACTAAGTGAATATATTTTTGTTGGAGATTGGACTAAGTGAAGATATTTTTGTTGGTGGAGATTGGACTAACTGAAGATATTTTGGTTGGTGGAGATTGGACTAAGTGAAGATATTTTTGTTGGAGATTGGACTAAGTGAAGATATTTTAGTTGGTGGAGATTGGACTAAGTGAAGATATTTTTGTTGGAGATTGGACTAAGGGATGATATTTTTGTTGGTGGAGATTGGACTAAGTGAAGATATTTTTGTTGGAGATTGGACAAAGTGAAGATATTTTTGTTGGAGATTGGACTAATTGAAGATATTTTTGTTGGTGGAGATTGGACTAAGTGAAGATATTTTTGTTGGAGATTGGACTAAGTGAAGATATTTTTGTTGTTGGAGATTGGACTAAGCGAAGATATTTTTGTTGGAGATTGGACTAAGTGAAGATATTTTTGTTGGAGATTGGACTAAGTGAAGATATTTTTGTTTGAGATAGGACTAAGTGAAGATATTTTTGTTGGAGATTGGACTAAGTGAAGATATTTTTGTTGGAGATTGAACTAAGCGTATATATCTTTGTTGGTGGAGATTGGACTAAGTGAAGATATTTTTGTTGGATATTGGATGAAGTGAAGATATTTTTGTTGGAGATTGGACAAAGTGAAGATATTTTTTGTTGGTGGAGATTGGACTAAGTAAAGATATTTTTGTTGTTGGAGATTGGACTAAGTGAAGATATTTTTGTTGGATATTGGATGAAGTGAAGATATTTTTCTTGTTGGAGATTGGACTAAGTGAACATATTTTTGTTGGTTGAGATTGGACTAAGTAAAGATATTTTTGTTTTTGGAGATTAGACTAAGTGAAGATATTTTTGTTGGTGGAGATTGGACTAAGTGAAGATATTTTTGTTGGTGGAGATTGGACAAAGTGAAGGTATTTTTGTTGGTGGAGATTGGACTGAATGAAGATATTTTTGTTGGAGATTGAACTAAGCGTATATATCTTTGTTTTTGGAGATTGGATTAGTGAAGATATTTTTCTTGGATATTGGATAAAGTTAAGATATTTTTGTTGGAAATTGGACTAAGTGAAGATATTTTTGTTGGTGGAGATTGGACTATGTGAATATATTTTTGTTGGATATTGGATCAAGTGAAGATATTTTTGTTGGAGATTGGACTAAGTGAAGATATTTTGTTGGTGGAGATTGGACTAAGCGTATATTTTTTTGTTGGTGGAGATTGGACTAAGTGAAGATATTTTTGTTGGTGGAGATTGGACTAAGTGAAGATATTTTTGTTGGTGGAGATTGGACTAAGTGAATATATTTTTGTTGGATATTGGATGAAGTGAAGATATTTTTGTTGGAGATTGGACTAAGTGAAGATATTTTTGTTGGTGGAGATTGGACTAAGCGTATATTTTTTTGTTGGTGGAGATTGGACTAAGTAAAGATATTTTGGTTGGTGGAGATTGGACTAAGTGAAGATATTTTTGTTGGTGGAGATTGGACTAAGTGAAGATATTTTGGTTGGTGGAGATTGGAGTAAGTGAAGATATTTTTGTTGGTGGAGATTGGACTAAGTGAAGATATTTTTGTTGGTGGGGATTGGACTAAGTGAAGGTATTTTTGTTGGTGGAGATTGGACTAAGTGAAGATATTTTTGTTGGAGATTGAACTAAGCGTATATATCTTTGTTGGTGGAGATTGGACTAAGTGAAGATATTTTTGTTGGATATTGGATAAAGGGAAGATATTTTTGTTGGAGATTGGACTAAGTGAAGTTATTTTTTTTGGTGGAGATTGGACTATGCGTATATATCTTGGTTGGTGGAGATTGGACTAAGTGAAGATATTTTGGTTGGTGGAGATTGGTCTAAGTGAAGATGTATTTGTTGGTGGAGATTGGACTAAGTGAAGATATTTTGGTTGGTGGACATATGACAAAGTTAAGATATTTTTGTTGGAGATTGGACTAAGTGAAGATATTTTTCTTGGAGATTGGACTAAGTGAAGATATTTTTGTTGGTGGAGATTGGACTAAGTGAAGATATTTTTGTTGGTGGAGATTGGACTAAGTGAAGATATTTTTGTTGGATATTGGATGAAGTGAAGATATTTTTGTTGGAGATTGGACTAAGTGAAGATATTTTTGTTGGAGATTGGACTAAGTGAAGATATTTTTGTTGGTGGAGATTGGACTAAGTGAAGATATTTTGGTTGGTGGAGATTGGACTAAGTGAAGATATTTTGGTTGGTGGAGAT
Source organism: Sepioteuthis lessoniana (assembly GCA_963585895.1). NCBI lineage: Eukaryota > Metazoa > Mollusca > Cephalopoda > Myopsida > Loliginidae > Sepioteuthis > Sepioteuthis lessoniana. The sequence goes on from OY757933.1 coordinate 46,764,161, forward strand.
TGGACTAAGTGAATATATTTTTGTTGGAGATTGGACTAAGTGAAGATATTTTTGTTGGTGGAGATTGGACTAACTGAAGATATTTTGGTTGGTGGAGACTGGACTAAGTGAAGATATTTTTGTTGGAGATTGGACTAAGTGAAGATATTTTTGTTGGTGGAGATTGGACTAAGTGAAGATATTTTTGTTGGAGATTGGACTAAGTGAAGATATTTTTGTTGGAGATTGGACTAAGTGAAGTTATTTTTGTTGGAGATAGGACTAAGTGAAGATATTTTTGTTGGAAGAGATTGGACTAAGTGAAGATATTTTTTGTTGGTGGAGATTGGACTAAGTAAAGATATTTTTGTTGTTGGAGATTGGACTATGCGTATATATCTTGGTTGGTGGAGATTGGACTAAGTGAAGATATTTTGGTTGGTGGAGATTGGTCTAAGTGAAGATATATTTGTTGGTGGAGATTTGACTAAGTGAATATGTTTTGGTTGGTGGACATAGGACTAAGTGAAGATATTTTTGTTGGAGATTGGACTAAGTGAAGATATTTTTCTTGGAGATTGGTCTAAGTGAAGATATTTTTGTTGGAAGAGATTGGACTAAGTGAAGATATTTTTGTTGGTGGGCATAGGACTAAGTGAAGATATTTTTGTTGGAGATTGGACTAAGTGAAGATATTTTTTTTGGAGATTGGACTAAGTGAAGATATTTTTGTTGGAGATTGGACTAAGTGAAGATATTTTTGTTGGTGGAGATTGGACTAAGTGAAGATATTTTGGTTGGTGGAGATTGGACTAAGTGAAAATATTTTGGTTGGTGGAGATTGGACTAAGTGAAGATATCTTTGTTGGAGATTGGACTAAGTGAAGATATTTTTGTTGGTGGAGATTGGACTAAGTGAATATATTTTTGTTGGAGATTGGACAAAGTGAAGATATATTTGTTGGTGGAGATTGGACTAACTGAAGATATTTTGGTTGGTGGAGACTGGCCTAAGTGAAGATATTTTTGTTGGAGATTGGACTAAGTGAAGATATTTTTGTTGGTGGAGATTGGACTAAGTGAATATATTTTTGTTGGAGATTGGACTAAGTGAAGATATTTTTTGTTGGTGGAGATTGGACTAAGTAAAGATATTTTTGTTGTTGGAGATTGGACTAAGTGAAGATATTTTTGTTGGATATTGGATGAAGTGAAGATATTTTTGTTGGAGATTGGACTAAGTGAAGATATTTTTGTTGGAGATTGGACTAAGTGAAGATATTTTTGTTGGAGATTGGACTAAGTGAAGATATTTTGGTTGGTGGAGATTGGACTAAGTGAAGATATTTTTGTTGTTGGAGATTGGACTAAGTGAAGATATTTTTGTTGGAGATTGGACTAAGTGAAGATATTTTTGTTGGTGGAGATTGGACTAAGTGAATATATTTTTGTTGGAGATTGGACTAAGTGAAGATATTTTTGTTGGTGGAGATTGGACTAAGCGTATATATCTTTGTTGGTGGAGATTGGACTAAGTGAAGATATTTTGGTTGGTGGAGATTGGTCTAAGTGAAGATATATTTGTTTGTGGAGATTGGACTAAGTGAAGATATTTTGGTTGGTGGACATAGGACTAAGTTAAGATAATTTTGTTGTAGATTGGACTAAGTGAAGATATTTTTCTTGGAGATTGGACTAAGTGAAGATATTTTTGTTGGAGATTGGACTAAGTGAAGATATTTTTGTTGGAGATTGGACTAATTGAAGATATTTTTGTTGGAGATTGGACTAATTGAAGATATTTTTGTTGGTGGAGATTGGACTAAGTGAAGATATTTTTGATGGTGGAGATTGGACTAAGTGAAGATATTTTTGTTGTTGGAGATTGGACTAAGTGAAGATATTTTGGTTGGTGGAGATTGGACGAAGTGAAGATATTTTTGTTGGAGATTGGACTAAGTGAAGATATTTTTGTTGGTGGAGATTGGACTAAGTGAAGATATTTTTGTTGGATATTGGATGAAGTGAAGATATTTTTCTTGTTGGAGATTGGACTAAGTGAACATATTTTTGTTGGTGGAGATTGCACTAAGCGTATATATCTTTGATGGTGGAGATTGGACTAAGTGAAGATATTTTGTTTGGTGGAGATTGGTCTAAGTGAAGATATATTTGTTGGTGGAGATTGGACTAAGCGAAGATATTTTGGTTGGTGGACATAGGACTAAGTTAAGATATTTTTGTTGGAGATTGGACTAAGTGAAGATATTTTTCTTGGAGATTGGACTAAGTGAAGATATTTTTGTTGGAGATTGGACTAAGTGAAGATATTTTGGTTGGAGATTGGACTAATTGAAGATATTTTTGTTGGTGGAGATTGGACTAAGTGAAGATATTTTTGATGGTGGAGATTGGACTAAGTGAAGATATTTTTGTTGGTGGAGATTGGACTAAGTGAATATATTTTTGTTGGAGATTGGACTAAGTGAAGATATTTTTGTTGGTGGAGATTGCACTAACTGAAGATATTTTGGTTGGTGGAGACTGGCCTAAGTGAAGATATTTTTGTTGGAGATTGGACTAAGTGAAGATATTTTTGTTGGTGGAGATTGGACTAAGTGAAGATATTTTTGTTGGAGATTGGACTAAGTGAAGATATTTTTTGTTGGTGGACATAGGACTAAGTGAAGATATTTTTGTTGGAGATTGGACTAAGTGAAGATATTTTTGTTGGATATTGGACTAAGTGAAGATATTTTTATTGGTGGAGATTGGACTAAGTGAAGATATTTTTGTTGGAGATTGGAGTAAGTGAAGATTTTTTGTTGATGGAGATTGGACTAAGTGAAGATATTTTGGTTGGTGGGCATAGGACTAAGTGAAGATATTTTTGTTGGAGATTGGACTAAGTGAAGATATTTTTGTTGGAGATTGGACTAAGTGAAGATATTTTTGTTGGAGATTGGACTAATTGAAGATATTTTTGTTGGTGGAGATTGGACTAAGTGAAGATATTTTTGTTGGTGGAGATTGGACTAAGTGAAGATATTTTTATTGTTGGAGATTGGACTAAGTGAAGATATTTTTGTTGGAGATTGGACTAAGTGAAGATATTTTTGTTGGAGATTGGACTAAGTGAAGATATTTTTGTTGGTGGAGATTGGACTAAGTGAAGATATTTTGGTTGGTGGAGATTGGACTAAGTGAAGATATTTTGGTTGGTGGAGATTGGACAAAGTGAAGATATTTTTGTTGGAGATTGGATGAAGTGAAGATATTTTTGTTGGAGATTGGACTAAGTGAAGATATTTTTGTTGGAGATTGGACTAAGTGAAGATATTTTTGTTGGATATTGGATAAAGTGAAGATTTTTTTGTTGGAGATTGGATTAAGTGAAGATATTTTTGTTGGTGGAGATTGAACTAAGTGAAGATATTGTTGTTGGTGGAGATTGGACTAAGTGAAGATATTTTTGTTGGATATTGGATGAAGTGAAGATATTTTTCTTGGAGATTGGACTAAGTGAAGATATTTTTGTTGGTGGAGATTGGACTAAGTGAAGATATTTTGGTTGGTGGAGATTGGACTAAGTGAAGATATTTTTGTTGGTGGAGATTGGACTAAGTGAAGATATTTTTGTTGGTGGAGATTGGACTAAGTGAAGATATTTTTGTTGGAGATTGGACTAAGTGAAGATATTTTTGTTGGTGAAGATTGGACTATGTGAAGATATTTTGGTTGGTGGAGATTGGACTAAGTAAAGATATTTTTGTTGTTGGAGATTGGACTAAGTGAAGATATTTTTGTTTGATATTGGATTAAGTGAAGATATTTTTCTTGTTGGAGATTGGACTAAGTGAACATATTTTTGTTGGTGGAGATTGGACTAAGCGTATATATCTTTGTTGGTGGAGATTGGACTAAGTGAAGATATTTTGGTTGGTGGAGATTGGTCTAAGTGAAGATATATTTGTTGGTGGAGATTAGACTAAGTGAAGATATTTTGGTTGGTGGACATAGGACTAAGTTAAGATATTTTTGTTGGAGATTGGACTAAGTGAAGATATTTTTCTTGGAGATTGGACTAAGTGAAGATATTTTTGTTGGAGATTGGACTAAGTGAAGATATTTTTGTTGGAGATTGGACTAAGTGAAGATATTTTTGTTGGAGATTGGACTAAGTGAAGATATTTTTGTTGGTGGTGATTGGACTAAGTGAAGATATTTTTGATGGTGGAGATTGGACTAAGTGAAGATATTTTTGTTGTTGGAGATTGGACTAAGTGAAGATATTTTGGTTGGTGGAGATTGGACTAAGTGAAGATATTTTTGTTGGAGATTGGACTAAGTGAAGATATTTTTGTTGGTGGAGATTGGACTAAGTGAATATATTTTTGTTTGAGATTGGACTAAGTGAAGATATTTTTGTTGGTGGGGATTGGACTAACTGAAGATATTTTGGTTGGTGGAGATTGGACTAAGTGAAGATATTTTTGTTGGAGATTGGACTAAGTGAAGATATTTTTGTTGGTGGAGATTGGACTAAGTGAAGATATTTTGGTTGGTGGAGATTGGACTAAGTGAAAATATTTTTGTTGGAGATTGGACTAAGTGAAGATATTTTTGTTGGTGGAGATTGGACTAATTGAAGGTATTTTTGTTGGTGGAGATTGGACTAAGTGAAGATATTTTTGTTGGAGATTGAACTAAGCGTATATATCTTTGTTGGTGGAGATTGGACTAAGTGAAGATATTTTTGTTGGATATTGGATAAAGTGAAGATATTTTTGTTGGAGATTGGACTAAGTGAAGTTATTTTTTCTGGTGGAGATTGGACTAAGCGTATATATCTTGGTTGGTGGAGATTGGACTAAGTGAAGATATTTTTGTTGGTGGAGATTGGACTAAGTGAAGATATTTTTGTTAGTGGAGATTGAACTAAGTGAAGATATTTTTGTTGGTGGAGATTGGACTAAGTGAAGATATTTTTCTTGGATATTGGATGAAGTGAAGATAATTTTATTGGAGATTGGACTAAGCGTATATATCTTTGTTGGTGGAGATTGGACTAAGTGAAGATATTTTGGTTGGTGGAGATTGGTCTAAGTGAAGATATTTTTGTTGGTGGAGATTGGACTAAGTGAAGATATTTTGGTTGGTGGACATAGGACTAAGTTAAGATATTTTTGTTGGAGATTGGACTAAGTGAAGATATTTTTCTTGGAGATTGGACTAAGTGAAGATATTTTTGTTGGAGATTGGACTAAGTGAAGATATTTTTCTTGGAGATTGGACTAATTTAAGATATTTTTGTTGGTGGAGATTGGACTAAGTGAAGATATTTTTGTTGGTGGAGATTGGACTAAGTGAAGATATTTTTGTTGGATATTGGACTAAGTGAAGATATTTTTGTTGATGGAGATTGGACTAAGTGAAGATATTTTGGTTGGTGGGCATAGGACTAAGTGAAGATATTTTTGTTGGAGATTGGACTAAGTGAAGATATTTTTGTTGGAGATTGGACTAAGTGAAGATATTTTTGTTGGAGATTGGACTAAGTGAAGATATTTTTGTTGGAGATTGGACTAATTGAAGATATTTTTGTTGGTGGAGATTGGACTAAGTGAAGATATTTTTATTGTTGGAGATTGGACTAAGTGAAGATATTTTTGTTGGAGATTGGACTAAGTGAAGATATTTTTGTTGGAGATTGGACTAAGTGAAGATATTTTTGTTGGAGATTGGACTAATTGAAGATATTATTGTAGGTGGAGATTGGACTAAGTTTAGATATTTTTGTTGGTGGAGATTGGACTAAGTGAAGATATTTTTGTTGTTGGAGATTGGACTAAGTGAAGATATTTTTGTTGGAGATTGGACTAAGTGAAGATATTTTTGTTGGAGATTGGACTAAGTGAAGATATTTTTGTTGGTGGAGATTGGACTAAGTGAAGATATTTTTGTTGGTGGAGATTGGACTAAGTGAAGATATTTTTCTTGGATATTGGATGAAGTGAAGATATTTTTGTTGGAGATTGGACTAAGTGAAGATATTTTTGTTGGAGATTGGACTAAGTGAAGATATTTTTGTTGGAGATTGGACTAAGTGAAGATATTTTGTTGGAGATTGGACTAAGTGAAGATATTTTTGTTTGAGATAGGACTAAGTGAAGATATTTTTGTTGGAGATTGGACTAAGTGAAGATATTTTTGTTGGAGATTGAACTAAGCGTATATATCTTTGTTGGTGGAGATTGGACTAAGTGAAGATATTTTTGTTGGATATTGGATGAAGTGAAGATATTTTTGTTGGAGATTGGACTAAGTGAAGATATTTTTGTTGGAGATTGGACTAAGTGAAGATATTTTTGTTGGAGATTGGACTAAGTGAAGATATTTTTTTTGGTGGAGATTGGACTAAGTGAAGATATTTTTGTTGGAGATTGGACTAAGTGAAGATATTTTTGTTGGAGATTGGACTAAGTGAAGATATTTTTATTGGAGATTGGACTAATTGAAGATATTTTTGTTGGTGGAGATTGGACTAAGTGAAGATATTTTTGTTGGTGGAGATTGGACTAAGTGAAGATATTTTTGTTGTTGGAGATTGGACTAAGTGAAGATATTTTTGTTGGAGATTGGACTAAGTGAAGATATTTTTGTTGGAGATTGGACTAAGTGAAGATATTTTTGTTTGAGATAGGACTAAGTGAAGATATTTTTGTTGGAGATTGGACTAAGTGAAGATATTTTTGTTGGAGATTGAACTAAGCGTATATATCTTTGTTGGTGGAGATTGGACTAAGTGAAGATATTTTTGTTGGATATTGGATGAAGTGAAGATATTTTTGTTGGAGATTGGACTAAGTGAAGATATTTTTGTTGGAGATTGGACTAAGTGAAGATATTTTTGTTGGTGTAGATTGGACTAAGTGAAGATATTTTGGTTGGTGGACATAGGACTAAGTGAAGATATTTTTGTTGAGATTGGACTAAGTGAAGATATTTTTGTTTGAGATAGGACTAAGTGAAGATATTTTTGTTGGAGATTGGACTAAGTGAAGATATTTTTGTTGGAGATTGAATTAAGCGTATATATCTTTGTTGGTGGAGATTGGACTAAGTGAAGATATTTTTTGTTGGTGGAGATTGGACTAAGTAAAGATATTTTTGTTGTTGGAGATTGGACTAAGTGAAGATATTTTTGTTGGATATTGGATGAAGTGAAGATATTTTTCTTGTTGGAGATTGGACTAAGTGAACATATTTTTGTTGGTGGAGATTGGTCTAAGTGAAGATATATTTGTTGGTGGAGATTGGACTAAGTGAAGATATTTTGGTTGGTGGACATAGGACTAAGTTAAGATATTTTTGTTGGAGATTGGACTAAGTGAAGATATTTTTCTTGGAGATTGGACTAAGTGAAGATATTTTTGTTGGAGATTGGACTAAGTGAAGATATTTTTGTTGGAGATTGGACTAAGTGAAGATATTTTTGTTGGAGATTGGACTAATTGAAGATATTTTTGTTGGTGGAGATTGGACTAAGTGAAGATATTTTTGTTGGTGGAGATTGGACTAAGTGAAGATATTTTTGTTGTTGGAGATTGGACTAAGTGAAGATATTTTTGTTGGAGATATGACTAAGTGAAGATATTTTTGTTGGAGATTGGACTAAGTGAAGATATTTTGGTTGGTGGAGATTGGACTAAGTGAAGATATTTTTGTTGGTGGAGATTGGACTAAGTGAAGATATTTTTGTTGGATATTGGATGAAGTGAAGATATTTTTGTTGGAGATTGGACTAAGTGAAGATATTTTTGTTGGTGGAGATTGGACTAAGTGAAGATATTTTGGTTGGTAGAGATTGGACTAAGTGAAGATATTTTGGTTGGTGGAGATTGGACTAAGTGAATATATTTTTGTTGGAGATTGGACTAAGTGAAGATATTTTTGTTGGTGGAGATTGGACTAACTGAAGATATTTTGGTTGGTGGAGACTGGACTAAGTGAAGATATTTTTGTTGGAGATTGGACTAAGTGAAGATATTTTTGTTGGTGGAGATTGGACTAAGTGAAGATATTTTTGTTGGAGATTGGACTAAGTGGAGATATTTTTGTTGGAGATTGGACTAAATGAAGTTATTTTTGTTGGAGATAGGACTAAGTGAAGATATTTTTGTTGGTGGAGATTTGACTAAGTGAAGATATTTTGGTTGGTGGACATAGGACTAAGTGAAGATATTTTTGTTGGAGATTGGACTAAGTGAAGATATTTTTCTTGGAGATTGGACTAAGTGAAGATATTTTTGTTGGTGGAGATTGGACTACGTGAAGATATTTTTGTTGGAGATCGGACTAAGTGAAGATATTTTTGTTGATGGAGATTGGACTAAGTGAAGATATTTTGGTTGGTGGGCATAGGACTAATTGAAGATATTTTTGTTGGAGATTGGACTAAGTGAAGATATTTTTGTTGGAGATTGGACTAAGTGAAGTTATTTTTGTTGGAGATAGGACTAAGTGAAGATATTTTTGTTGGTGGAGATTTGACTAAGTGAAGATATTTTGGTTGGTGGACATAGGACTAAGTGAAGATATTTTTGTTGGAGATTGGACTAAGTGAAGATATTTTTCTTGGAGATTGGACTAAGTGAAGATATTTTTGTTGGTGGAGATTGGACTAAGTGAAGATATTTTTGTTGGAGATTGGACTAAGTGAAGATATTTTTGTTGATGGAGATTGGACTAAGTGAAGATATTTTGGTTGGTGGGCATAGGACTAAGTGAAGATATTTTTGTTGGAGATTGGACTAAGTGAAGATATTTTTGTTGGAGATTGGACTAAGTGAAGATATTTTTGTTGGAGATTGGACTAAGTGAAGATATTTTTGTTGGAGATTGGACTAAGTGAAGATATTTTTGTTGGTGGAGATTGGACTAACTGAAGATATTTTGGTTGGTGGAGACTGGCCTAAGTGAAGATATTTTTGTTGGAGATTGGACTAAGTGAAGATATTTTTGTTGGTGGAGATTGGATTAAGTGAAGATATTTTTATTGGAGATTGGACTAAGTGAAGATATTTTTTGTTGGTGGAGATTGGACTAAGTAAAGATATTTTTGTTGTTGGAGATTGGACTAAGTGAAGATATTTTTGTTGGATATTGGATGAAGTGAAGATATTTTTCTTGTTGGAGATTGGACTAAGTGAACATATTTTTGTTGGTGGAGATTGGACTAAGCGTATATATCTTTGTTGGTGGAGATTGGACTAAGTGAAGATATTTTGGTTGGTGGGCATAGGACTAAGTGAAGATATTTTTGTTGGAGATTGGACTAAGTGAAGATATTTTTGTTGGAGATTGGACTAAGTGAAGATATTTTTGTTGGAGATTGGACTAATTGAAGATATTTTTGTTGGTGGAGATTGGACTAAGTGAAGATATTTTTGTTGGTGGAGATTGGACTAAGTGAAGATATTTTTGTTGTTGGAGATTGGACTAAGTGAAGATATTTTTGTTGGAGATATGACTAAGTGAAGATATTTTTGTTGGAGATTGGACTAAGTGAAGATATTTTGGTTGGTGGAGATTGGACTAAGTGAAGATATTTTTGTTGGTGGAGATTGGACTAAGTGAAGATATTTTTGTTGGATATTGGATGAAGTGAAGATATTTTTGTTGGAGATTGGACTAAGTGAAGATATTTTTGTTGGTGGAGATTGGACTAAGTGAAGATATTTTGGTTGGTAGAGATTGGACTAAGTGAAGATATTTTGGTTGGTGGAGATTGGACTAAGTGAATATATTTTTGTTGGAGATTGGACTAAGTGAAGATATTTTTGTTGGTGGAGATTGGACTAACTGAAGATATTTTGGTTGGTGGAGACTGGACTAAGTGAAGATATTTTTGTTGGAGATTGGACTAAGTGAAGATATTTTTGTTGGTGGAGATTGGACTAAGTGAAGATATTTTTGTTGGAGATTGGACTAAGTGGAGATATTTTTGTTGGAGATTGGACTAAGTGAAGTTATTTTTGTTGGAGATAGGACTAAGTGAAGATATTTTTGTTGGTGGAGATTTGACTAAGTGAAGATATTTTGGTTGGTGGACATAGGACTAAGTGAAGATATTTTTGTTGGAGATTGGACTAAGTGAAGATATTTTTCTTGGAGATTGGACTAAGTGAAGATATTTTTGTTGGTGGAGATTGGACTACGTGAAGATATTTTTGTTGGAGATCGGACTAAGTGAAGATATTTTTGTTGATGGAGATTGGACTAAGTGAAGATATTTTGGTTGGTGGGCATAGGACTAATTGAAGATATTTTTGTTGGAGATTGGACTAAGTGAAGATATTTTTGTTGGAGATTGGACTAAGTGAAGTTATTTTTGTTGGAGATAGGACTAAGTGAAGATATTTTTGTTGGTGGAGATTTGACTAAGTGAAGATATTTTGGTTGGTGGACATAGGACTAAGTGAAGATATTTTTGTTGGAGATTGGACTAAGTGAAGATATTTTTCTTGGAGATTGGACTAAGTGAAGATATTTTTGTTGGTGGAGATTGGACTAAGTGAAGATATTTTTGTTGGAGATTGGACTAAGTGAAGATATTTTTGTTGATGGAGATTGGACTAAGTGAAGATATTTTGGTTGGTGGGCATAGGACTAAGTGAAGATATTTTTGTTGGAGATTGGACTGAGTGAAGATATTTTTGTTGGAGATTGGACTAAGTGAAGATATTTTTGTTGGAGATTGGACTAAGTGAAGATATTTTTGTTGGAGATTGGACTAAGTGAAGATATTTTTGTTGGTGGAGATTGGACTAACTGAAGATATTTTGGTTGGTGGAGACTGGCCTAAGTGAAGATATTTTTGTTGGAGATTGGACTAAGTGAAGATATTTTTGTTGGTGGAGATTGGATTAAGTGAAGATATTTTTATTGGAGATTGGACTAAGTGAAGATATTTTTTGTTGGTGGAGATTGGACTAAGTAAAGATATTTTTGTTGTTGGAGATTGGACTAAGTGAAGATATTTTTGTTGGATATTGGATGAAGTGAAGATATTTTTCTTGTTGGAGATTGGACTAAGTGAACATATTTTTGTTGGTGGAGATTGGACTAAGCGTATATATCTTTGTTGGTGGAGATTGGACTAAGTGAAGATATTTTGGTTGGTGGGCATAGGACTAAGTGAAGATATTTTTGTTGGAGATTGGACTAAGTGAAGATATTTTTGTTGGAGATTGGACTAAGTGAAGATATTTTTGTTGGAGATTGGACTAAGTGAAGATATTTTTGTTGGTGGAGATTGGACTAACTGAAGATATTTTGGTTGGTGGAGACTGGCCTAAGTGAAGATATTTTTGTTGGAGATTGGACTAAGTGAAGATATTTTTGTTGGTAGAGATTGGACTAAGTGAAGATATTTTTGTTGGAGATTGGACTAAGTGAAGATATTTTTTGTTGGTGGAGATTGGACTAAGTAAAGATATTTTTGTTGTTGGAGATTGGACTAAGTGAAGATATTTTTGTTGGATATTGGATGAAGTGAAGATATTTTTCTTGTTGGAGATTGGACTAAGTGAACATATTTTTGTTGGTGGAGATTGGACTAAGCGTATATATCTTTGTTGGTGGAGATTGGACTAAGTGAAGATATTTTGGTTGGTGGAGATTGGTCTAAGTGAAGATATATTTGTTGGTGGAGATTGGACTAAGTGAAGATATTTTTCTTGGAGATTGGACTAAGTGAAGATATTTTTGTTGGAGATTGGACTAAGTGAAGATATTTTTGTTGGTGGAGATTGGACTAAGTGAATATATTTTTGTTGGAGATTGGACTAAGTGAAGATATTTTTGTTGGTGGAGATTGGACTAACTGAAGATATTTTGGTTGGTGGAGATTGGACTAAGTGAAGATATTTTTGTTGGAGATTGGACTAAGTGAAGATATTTTGGTTGGTGGAGATTGGACTAAGTGAAGATATTTTGGTTGGTGGAGATTGGACTAAGTGAAGAAATTTTTGTTGGAGATTGGACTAAGTGAAGATATTTTTGTTGGTGGAGATTGGACTAAGTGAATATATTTTTGTTGGAGATTGGACTAAGTGAAGATATTTTTGTTGGTGGAGATTGGACAAACTGAAGATATTTTGGTTGGTGGAGACTGGCCTAAGTGAAGATATTTTTGTTGGAGATTGGACTAAGTGAAGATATTTTTGTTGGTGGAGATTGGACTAAGTGAAGATATTTTTGTTGGAGATTGGACTAAGTGAAGATATTTTTTGTTGGTGGACATAGGACTAAGTGAAGATATTTTTGTTGGAGATTGGACTAAGTGAAGATATTTTTGTTGGAGATTGGACCAAGTGAAGATATTTTTGTTGTTGGAGATTGGACTAAGTGAAGATATTTTGGTTGGTGGAGATTGGACTAAGTGAAGATATTTTGGTTGGTGGAGATTGGACTAAGTGAAGATATTTTTGTTGGAGATTGGATGAAGTTAAGATATTTTTGTTGGAGATTGGACTAAGTGAAGATATTTTTGTTGGAGATTGGACTAAGTGAAGATATTTTTGTTGGTGGAGATTGGACTAAGTGAAGATATTTTGGTTGGTGGAGATTGGACTAAGTGAAGATATTTTGGTTGGTGGAGATTGGACTAAGTGAAGATATTTTTGTTGGAGATTGGACTAAGTGAAGATATTTTTGTTGGTGGAGATTGGACTAAGTTAATATATTTTTGTTGGAGATTGGACTAAGTGAAGATATTTTTGTTGGTGGAGATTGGACTAACTGAAGATATTTTGGTTGGTGGAGACTGGCCTAAGTGAAGATATTTTTGTTGGAGATTGGACTAAGTGAAGATATTTTTGTTGGTGGAGATTGGACTAAGTGAAGATATTTTTGTTGGAGATTGGACTAAGTGAAGATATTTTTTGTTGGTGGAGATTGGACTAAGTAAAGATATTTTTGTTGTTGGAGATTGGACTAAGTGAAGATATTTTTGTTGGATATTGGATGAAGTGAAGATATTTTTCTTGTTGGAGATTGGACTAAGTGAACATATTTTTGTTGGTGGAGATTGGACTAAGCGTATATATCTTTGTTGGTGGAGATTGGACTAAGTGAAGATATTTTGGTTGGTGGAGATTGGTCTAAGTGAAGATATATTTGTTGGTGGAGATTGGACTAAGTGAAGATATTTTTCTTGGAGATTGGACTAAGTGAAGATATTTTTGTTGGAGATTGGACTAAGTGAAGATATTTTTGTTGGTGGAGATTGGACTAAGTGAATATATTTTTGTTGGAGATTGGACTAAGTGAAGATATTTTTGTTGGTGGAGATTGGACTAACTGAAGATATTTTGGTTGGTGGAGATTGGACTAAGTGAAGATATTTTTGTTGGAGATTGGACTAAGTGAAGATATTTTGGTTGGTGGAGATTGGACTAAGTGAAGATATTTTGGTTGGTGGAGATTGGACTAAGTGAAGAAATTTTTGTTGGAGATTGGACTAAGTGAAGATATTTTTGTTGGTGGAGATTGGACTAAGTGAATATATTTTTGTTGGAGATTGGACTAAGTGAAGATATTTTTGTTGGTGGAGATTGGACTAAGTGAAGATATTTTTGTTGGAGATTGGACTAAGTGAAGATATTTTTTGTTGGTGGAGATTGGACTAAGTAAAGATATTTTTGTTGTTGGAGATTGGACTAAGTGAAGATATTTTTGTTGGATATTGGATGAAGTGAAGATATTTTTCTTGTTGGAGATTGGACTAAGTGAACATATTTTTGTTGGTGGAGATTGGACTAAGCGTATATATCTTTGTTGGTGGAGATTGGACTAAGTGAAGATATTTTGGTTGGTGGAGATTGGTCTAAGTGAAGATATATTTGTTGGTGGAGATTGGACTAAGTGAAGATATTTTGGTTGGTGGACATAAGACTCAGTTAAGATATTTTTGTTGGAGATTGGACTAAGTGAAGATATTTTTCTTGGAGATTGGACTAAGTGAAGATATTTTTGTTGGAGATTGGACTAAGTGAAGATATTTTTGTTGGAGATTGGACTAAGTGAAGATATTTTTGTTGGAGATTGGACTAAGTGAAGATATTTTTGTTGGAGATTGGACTAATTGAAGATATTTTTGTTGGTGGAGATTGGACTAATTGAAGATATTTTTGATGGTGGAGATTGGACTAAGTGAAGATATTTTTCTTGTTGGAGATTGGACTAAGTGAACATATTTTTGTTGGTGGAGATTGGACTAAGCGTATATATCTTTGTTGGTGGAGATTGGACTAAGTGAAGATATTTTGGTTGGTGGAGATTGGTCTAAGTGAAGATATATTTGTTGGTGGAGATTGGAGTAAGTGAAGATATTTTTCTTGGAGATTGGACTAAGTGAAGATATTTTTGTTGGAGATTGGACTAAGTGAAGATATTTTTGTTGGTGGAGATTGGACTAAGTGAATATATTTTTGTTGGAGATTGGACTAAGTGAAGATATTTTTGTTGGTGGAGATTGGACTAACTGAAGATATTTTGGTTGGTGGAGATTGGACTAAGTGAAGATATTTTTGTTGGAGATTGGACTAAGTGAAGATATTTTGGTTGGTGGAGATTGGACTAAGTGAAGATATTTTGGTTGGTGGAGATTGGACTAAGTGAAGAAATTTTTGTTGGAGATTGGACTAAGTGAAGATATTTTTGTTGGTGGAGATTGGACTAAGTGAATATATTTTTGTTGGAGATTGGACTAAGTGAAGATATTTTTGTTGGTGGAGATTGGACAAACTGAAGATATTTTGGTTGGTGGAGACTGGCCTAAGTGAAGATATTTTTGTTGGAGATTGGACTAAGTGAAGATATTTTTGTTGGTGGAGATTGGACTAAGTGAAGATATTTTTGTTGGAGATTGGACTAAGTGAAGATATTTTTTGTTGGTGGACATAGGACTAAGTGAAGATATTTTTGTTGGAGATTGGACTAAGTGAAGATATTTTTGTTGGAGATTGGACCAAGTGAAGATATTTTTGTTGTTGGAGATTGGACTAAGTGAAGATATTTTGGTTGGTGGAGATTGGACTAAGTGAAGATATTTTTGTTGGAGATTGGACTAAGTGAAGATATTTTTGTTGGAGATTGGATGAAGTTAAGATATTTTTGTTGGAGATTGGACTAAGTGAAGATATTTTTGTTGGAGATTGGACTAAGTGAATATATTTTTGTTGGTGGAGATTGGACTAAGTGAAGATATTTTGGTTGGTGGAGATTGGACTAAGTGAAGATATTTTGGTTGGTGGAGATTGGACTAAGTGAAGATATTTTTGTTGGAGATTGGACTAAGTGAAGATATTTTTGTTGGTGGAGATTGGACTAAGTTAATATATTTTTGTTGGAGATTGGACTAAGTGAAGATATTTTTGTTGGTGGAGATTGGACTAACTGAAGATATTTTGGTTGGTGGAGACTGGCCTAAGTGAAGATATTTTTGTTGGAGATTGGACTAAGTGAAGATATTTTTGTTGGTGGAGATTGGACTAAGTGAAGATATTTTTGTTGGAGATTGGACTAAGTGAAGATATTTTTTGTTGGTGGAGATTGGACTAAGTAAAGATATTTTTGTTGTTGGAGATTGGACTAAGTGAAGATATTTTTGTTGGATATTGGATGAAGTGAAGATATTTTTCTTGTTGGAGATTGGACTAAGTGAACATATTTTTGTTGGTGGAGATTGGACTAAGCGTATATATCTTTGTTGGTGGAGATTGGACTAAGTGAAGATATTTTGGTTGGTGGAGATTGGTCTAAGTGAAGATATATTTGTTGGTGGAGATTGGACTAAGTGAAGATATTTTTCTTGGAGATTGGACTAAGTGAAGATATTTTTGTTGGAGATTGGACTAAGTGAAGATATTTTTGTTGGTGGAGATTGGACTAAGTGAAGATATTTTTGTTGGAGATTGGACTAAGTGAAGATATTTTGGTTGGAGATTGGACTAATTGAAGATATTTTTGTTGTTGGAGATTGGACTAAGTGAAGATATTTTTGTTGGAGATTGGACTAAGTGAAGATATTTTGGTTGGTGGAGATTGGACTAAGTGAAGATATTTTGGTTGGTGGAGATTGGACTAAGTGAAGAAATTTTTGTTGGAGATTGGACTAAGTGAAGATATTTTTGTTGGTGGAGATTGGACTAAGTGAATATATTTTTGTTGGAGATTGGACTAAGTGAAGATATTTTTGTTGGTGGAGATTGGACTAAGTGAAGATATTTTTGTTGGAGATTGGACTAAGTGAAGATATTTTTTGTTGGTGGAGATTGGACTAAGTAAAGATATTTTTGTTGTTGGAGATTGGACTAAGTGAAGATATTTTTGTTGGATATTGGATGAAGTGAAGATATTTTTCTTGTTGGAGATTGGACTAAGTGAACATATTTTTGTTGGTGGAGATTGGACTAAGCGTATATATCTTTGTTGGTGGAGATTGGACTAAGTGAAGATATTTTGGTTGGTGGAGATTGGTCTAAGTGAAGATATATTTGTTGGTGGAGATTGGACTAAGTGAAGATATTTTGGTTGGTGGACATAAGACTAAGTTAAGATATTTTTGTTGGAGATTGGACTAAGTGAAGATATTTTTCTTGGAGATTGGACTAAGTGAAGATATTTTTGTTGGAGATTGGACTAAGTGAAGATATTTTTGTTGGAGATTGGACTAAGTGAAGATATTTTTGTTGGAGATTGGACTAAGTGAAGATATTTTTGTTGGAGATTGGACTAATTGAAGATATTTTTGTTGGTGGAGATTGGACTAATTGAAGATATTTTTGATGGTGGAGATTGGACTAAGTGAAGATATTTTTGTTGTTGGAGATTGGACTAAGTGAAGATATTTTGGTTGGTGGAGCTTGGACTAAGTGAAGATATTTTTGTTGGAGATTGGACTAAGTGAAGATATTTTTGTTGGTGGAGATTGGACTAAGTGAATATATTTTTGTTTGAGATTGGACTAAGTGAAGATATTTTTGTTGGTGGAGATTGGACTAAGTGAAGATATTTTGGTTGGTGGAGATTGGACTAAGTGAAGATATTTTTGTTGGAGATTGGACTAAGTGAAGATATTTTTGTTGGTGGAGATTGGACTAAGTGAAGATATTTTGGTTGGTGGAGATTGGACTAAGTGAAAATATTTTTGTTGGAGATTGGACTAAGTGAAGATATTTTTGTTGGTGGAGATTGGACTAATTGAAGGTATCTTTGTTGGTGGAGATTGGACTACGTGAAGATATTTTTGTTGGAGATTGAACTAAGCGTATATATCTTTGTTGGTGGAGATTGGACTAAGTGAAGATATTTTTGTTGGATATTGGATAAAGTGAAGATATTTTTGTTGGAGATTGGACTAAGTGAAGTTATTTTTTCTGGTGGGGATTGGACTAAGCGTATATATCTTGGTTGGTGGAGATTGGACTAAGTGAAGATATTTTTGTTGGTGGAGATTGGACTAAGTGAAGATATTTTTGTTAGTGGAGATTGAACTAAGTGAAGATATTTTTGTTGGTGGAGATTGGACTAAGTGAAGATATTTTTGTTGGATATTGGATGAAGTGAAGATATTTTTGTTGGAGATTGGACTAAGCGTATATATCTTTGATGGTGGAGATTGGACTAAGTGAAGATATTTTGGTTGGTGGAGATTGGTCTAAGTGAAGATATTTTTGTTGGTGGAGATTGGACTAAGTGAAGATATTTTGGTTGGTGGACATAGGACTAAGTTAAGATATTTTTTTTGGAGATTGGACTAAGTGAAGATATTTTTCTTGGAGATTGGACTAAGTGATAATATTTTTGTTGGAGATTGGACTAAGTGAAGATATTTTTGTTGGAGATTGGACTAAGTGAAGATATTTTTGTTGGAGATTGGACTAATTGAAAATATTTTTGTTGGTGGAGATTGGACTAAGTGAAGATATTTTTGTTGTTGGAGATTGGACTAAGTGAAGATATTTTTGTTGGAGATTGGACTAAGTGAAGATATTTTTGTTGGAGATTGGACTAAGTGAAGATATTTTTGGTGGAGATTGGACTAATTGAAGATATTTTTGTTGGTGGAGATTGGACTAAGTGAAGATATTTTTGTTGGTGGAGATTGGACTAAGTGAAGATATTTTTGTTGTTGGAGATTGGACTAAGTGAAGATATTTCTGTTGGAGATTGGACTAAGTGAAGATATTTTTGTTGGAGATTGGACTAATTAAAGATATTTTTGTTGGTGGAGATTGGACTAAGTGAAGATATTTTTGTTGGTGGAGATTGGACTAAGTGAAGATATTTTTGTTGGATATTGGATGAAGTGAAGATATTTTTGTTGGAGATTGGACTAAGCGTATATATCTTTGATGGTGGAGATTGGACTAAGTGAAGATATTTTGGTTGGTGGAGATTGGTCTAAGTGAAGATATTTTTGTTGGTGGAGATTGGACTAAGTGAAGATATTTTGGTTGGTGGACATAGGACTAAGTTAAGATATTTTTTTTGGAGATTGGACTAAGTGAAGATATTTTTCTTGGAGATTGGACTAAGTGATAATATTTTTGTTGGAGATTGGACTAAGTGAAGATATTTTTATTGGAGATTGGACTAAGTGAAGATATTTTTGTTGGAGATTGGACTAATTGAAGATATTTTTGTTGGTGGAGATTGGACTAAGTGAAGATATTTTTGTTGTTGGAGATTGGACTAAGTGAAGATATTTTTGTTGGAGATTGGACTAAGTGAAGATATTTTTGTTGGAGATTGGACTAAGTGAAGATATTTTTGTTGGTGGAGATTGGACTAATTGAAGATATTTTTGTTGGTGGAGATTGGACTAAGTGAAGATATTTTTGTTGGTGGAGATTGGACTAAGTGAAGATATTTTTGTTGTTGGAGATTGGACTAAGTGAAGATATTTCTGTTGGAGATTGGACTAAGTGAAGATATTTTTGTTGGAGATTGGACTAAGTAAATATATATTTGTTGGTGGAGATTGGACTAAGTGAAGATATTTTTGTTGGTGGAGATTGGACTAAGTGAAGATATTTTTGTTGGATATTGGATGAAGTGAAGATATTTTTGTTGGAGATTGGACTAAGTGAAGATATTTTTGTTGGTGGAGATTGGACTAACTGAAGATATTTTGGTTGGTGGAGACTGGCCTAAGTGAAGATATTTTTGTTGGAGATTGGACTAAGTGAAGATATTTTTGTTGGTGGAGATTGGACTAAGTGAAGATATTTTTGTTGGAGATTGGACTAAGTGAAGAAATTTTTTTTGGTGGAGATTGGACTAAGTAAAGATATTTTTGTTGTTGGAGATTGGACTAAGTGAAGATATTTTTGTTGGATATTGGATGAAGTGAAGATATTTTTCTTGTTGGAGATTGGACTAAGTGAACATATTTTTGTTGGTGGAGATTGGACTAAGCGTATATATCTTTGTTGGTGGAGATTGGACTAAGTGAAGATATTTTGGTTGGTGGAGATTGGTCTAAGTGAAGATATATTTGTTGGTGGAGATTGGACTAAGTGAAGATATTTTGGTTGGTGGACATAAGACTAAGTTAAGATATTTTTGTTGGAGATTGGACTAAGTGAAGATATTTTTCTTGGAGATTGGACTAAGTGAAGATATTTTTGTTGGAGATTGGACTAAGTGAAGATATTTTTGTTGGAGATTGGACTAAGTGAAGATATTTTTGTTGGAGATTGGACTAAGTGAAGATATTTTTGTTGGAGATTGGACTAATTGAAGATATTTTTGTTGGTGGAGATTGGACTAATTGAAGATATTTTTGATGGTGGAGATTGGACTAAGTGAAGATATTTTTGTTGTTGGAGATTGGACTAAGTGAAGATATTTTGGTTGGTGGAGCTTGGACTAAGTGAAGATATTTTTGTTGGAGATTGGACTAAGTGAAGATATTTTTGTTGGTGGAGATTGGACTAAGTGAATATATTTTTGTTTGAGATTGGACTAAGTGAAGATATTTTTGTTGGTGGAGATTGGACTAAGTGAAGATATTTTGGTTGGTGGAGATTGGACTAAGTGAAGATATTTTTGTTGGAGATTGGACTAAGTGAAGATATTTTTGTTGGTGGAGATTGGACTAAGTGAAGATATTTTGGTTGGTGGAGATTGGACTAAGTGAAAATATTTTTGTTGGAGATTGGACTAAGTGAAGATATTTTTGTTGGTGGAGATTGGACTAATTGAAGGTATTTTTGTTGGTGGAGATTGGACTACGTGAAGATATTTTTGTTGGAGATTGAACTAAGCGTATATATCTTTGTTGGTGGAGATTGGACTAAGTGAAGATATTTTTGTTGGATATTGGATAAAGTGAAGATATTTTTGTTGGAGATTGGACTGAGTGAAGTTATTTTTTCTGGTGGAGATTGGACTCATCGTATATATCTTGGTTGGTGGAGATTGGACTAAGTGAAGATATTTTTGTTGGTGGAGATTGGACTAAGTGAAGATATTTTTGTTAGTGGAGATTGAACTAAGTGAAGATATTTTTGTTGGTGGAGATTGGACTAAGTGAAGATATTTTTGTTGGATATTGGATGAAGTGAAGATATTTTTGTTGGAGATTGGACTAAGCGTATATATCTTTGATGGTGGAGATTGGACTAAGTGAAGATATTTTGGTTGGTGGAGATTGGTCTAAGTGAAGATATTTTTGTTGGTGGAGATTGGACTAAGTGAAGATATTTTGGTTGGTGGACATAGGACTAAGTTAAGATATTTTTTTTGGAGATTGGACTAAGTGAAGATATTTTTCTTGGAGATTGGACTAAGTGATAATATTTTTGTTGGAGATTGGACTAAGTGAAGATATTTTTGTTGGAGATTGGACTAAGTGAAGATATTTTTGTTGGAGATTGGACTAATTGAAGATATTTTTGTTGGTGGAGATTGGACTAAGTGAAGATATTTTTGTTGTTGGAGATTGGACTAAGTGAAGATATTTTTGTTGGAGATTGGACTAAGTGAAGATATTTTTGTTGGAGATTGGACTAAGTGAAGATATTTTTGGTGGAGATTGGACTAATTGAAGATATTTTTGTTGGTGGAGATTGGACTAAGTGAAGATATTTTTGTTGGTGGAGATTGGACTAAGTGAAGATATTTTTGTTGTTGGAGATTGGACTAAGTGAAGATAGTTCTGTTGGAGATTGGACTAAGTGAAGATATTTTTGTTGGAGATTGGACTAATTAAAGATATTTTTGTTGGTGGAGATTGGACTAAGTGAAGATATTTTTGTTGGTGGAGATTGGACTAAGTGAAGATATTTTTGTTGGATATTGGATGAAGTGAAGATATTTTTGTTGGAGATTGGACTAAGCGTATATATCTTTGATGGTGGAGATTGGACTAAGTGAAGATATTTTGGTTGGTGGAGATTGGTCTAAGTGAAGATATTTTTGTTGGTGGAGATTGGACTAAGTGAAGATATTTTGGTTGGTGGACATAGGACTAAGTTAAGATATTTTTTTTGGAGATTGGACTAAGTGAAGATATTTTTCTTGGAGATTGGACTAAGTGATAATATTTTTGTTGGAGATTGGACTAAGTGAAGATATTTTTGTTGGAGATTGGACTAAGTGAAGATATTTTTGTTGGAGATTGGACTAATTGAAGATATTTTTGTTAGTGGAGATTGGACTAAGTGAAGATATTTTTGTTGTTGGAGATTGGACTAAGTGAAGATATTTTTGTTGGAGATTGGACTAAGTGAAGATATTTTTGTTGGAGATTGGACTAAGTGAAGATATTTTTGTTGGTGGAGATTGGACTAATTGAAGATATTTTTGTTGGTGGAGATTGGACTAATTGAAGATATTTTTGTTGGTGGAGATTGGACTATGTGAAGATATTTTTGTTGGAGATTGGACTAAGTGAAGATATTTTTGTTGGTGGAGATTGGACTAATTGAAGATATTTTTGTTGGTGGAGATTGGACTAAGTGAAGATATTTTTGTTGGATATTGGATGAAGTGAAGATATTTTTGTTGGAGATTGGACTAAGCGTATATATCTTTGATGGTGGAGATTGGACTAAGTGAAGATATTTTGGTTGGTGGAGATTGGTCTAAGTGAAGATATTTTTGTTGGAGATTGGACTAAGTGGAGATATTTTTGTTGGTGGAGATTGGACAAAGTGAAGGTATTTTTGTTGGTGGTGATTGGACTAAATGAAGATATTTTTGTTGGAGATTGAACTAAGCGTATATATCTTTGTTGTTGGAGATAGGATTAGTGAAGATATTTTTCTTGGATATTGGATAAAGTGAAGATATTTTTGTTGCAGATTGGACTAAGTGAAGATATTTTTGTTGGTGGAGATTGGACTAAGCGTATATATCTTTGTTGGTGGAGATTGGACTAAGTGAAGATATTTTTGTTGGTGGAGATTGGACTAAGTGAAGATATTTTTGTTGGTGGAGATTGGACTAAGTGAAGATATTTTTGTTGGATATTGGATGAAGTGAAGATATTTTTTTTGGAGATTGGACTAAGTGAAGATATTTTGGTTGGTGGAGATTGGACTAAGTGAAGATATTTTTGTTGGTGGAGATTGGACTAAGTGAAGATATTTTTGTTGGTGGAGATTGGACTAAGTGAATATATATTTGTTGGAGATTGGACTAAGTGATGATATTTTGGTTGGTGGAGATTGGACTAACTGAAGATATTTTGGTTGGTGGAGACTGGACTAAGTGAAGATATTTTTGTTGGAGTTTGGACTAAGTGAAGATATTTTTGTTGGTGGAGATTGGACTAAGTGAAGATATATTTGTTGGAGATTGGACTAAGTGAAGATATTTTTGTTGGAGATTGGACTAAGTGAAGATCTTTTTGTTGGTGGAGATTGGACTAAGTGAAGATATTTTGGTTGGTGGACATAGGACTAAGTGAATGTATTATTGTTGGAGATTGGACTAAGTGAAGATATTTTTCTTGGAGATTGGACTAAGTGAAGGTATTTTTGTCGGTGGAGATTGGACTAAGTGAAGATATTTTTGTTGGATATTGGATGAAGTGAAGATATTTTTGTTGTTGGAGATTGGACTAAGTGAAGATATTTTTGTTGGATATTGGATGAAGTGAAGATATTTTTCTTGTTGGAGATTGGACTAAGTGAACATATTTTTGTTGGTGGAGTTTGGACTAAGTAAAGATATTTTTGTTGTTGGAGATTAGACTAAGTGAAGATATTTTGGTTGGTTGAGATTGGACTAAGTGAAGATATTTTTGTTGGTGGAGATTGGACAAAATAAAGGTATTTTTGTTGGTGGAGATTGGACTAAATGAAGATATTTTTGTTGGAGATTGAACTAAGCGTATATATCTTTGTTGTTGGAGATTGGACTAAGTGAAGATATTTTTGTTGGATATTGGATAAAGTGAAGATATTTTTGTTAGAGATTGGACTAAGTGAAGATATTTTTGTTGGTGGAGATTGGACTAAGCGTATATATCTTTGTTGGTGGAGATTGGACTAAGTGAAGATATTTTTGTTGGTGGAGATTGGACTAAGTGAAGATATTTTTGTTGGTGGAGATTGGTCTAAGTGAAGATATTTTTGTTGGATATTGGATGAAGTGAAGATATTTTTTTTGGAGATTGGACTAAGTGAAGATATTTTTGTTGGTGGAGATTGGACTAAGCGTATATATCTTTGTTGGTGGAGATTGGACTAAGTGAAGATATTTTTGTTGGTGGAGATTGGACTAAGCGTATATATCTTTGTTGGTGGAGATTGGACTAAGTGAAGATATCTTTGTTGGTAGAGATTGTACTAAGTGATGATAATTTGGTTAGTGGAGATTGGACTAAGTGAAGATATTTTGGTTGGTGGAGATTGGACTAAGTGAAGATATTTTGTTGGAGATTGGACTAAGTGAAGATATTTTTGTTGGTGGAGATTGGATTAAGTGAATATATTTTTATTGGAGATTGGTCTAAGTGAAGATATTTTTGTTGGTGGAGATTGGACTAACTGAAGATATTTTGGTTGGTGGAGATTGGACTAAGTGAAGATATTTTTGTTGGAGATTGGACTAAGTGAAGATATTTTTGTTGGAGATTGGACGAAGTGAAGATATTTTTGTTGGAGATTGGACTAAGTGAAGATATTTTTGTTGGTGGAGATTGGACTAAGTGAAGATATTTTGGTTGGTGGACATAGGACTAACTGAAGATATTTTTGTTGGAGATTGGATTAAGTGAAGATATTTTTCTTGGAGATTGGACTAAGTGAAGATATTTTTGTTGGAGATTGGACTAAGTGAAGATATTTTTGTTGGAGATTGGACTAAGTGAAGATATTTTTGTTGGAGATTTGACTAAGTGAAGATATTTTTGTTGGAGATTGGACTAATTGAAGATATTTTTGTTGGTGGATATTGGACTAAGTGAAGATATTTTTGTTGTTGGAGATTGGACTAAGTGAAGATATTTCTGTTGGAGATTGGACTAAGTGAAGATATTTTTGTTGGAGATTGGACTAAGTAAAGATATTTTTGTTGGTGGAGATTGGACTAAGTGAAGATATTTTTGTTGGTGGAGATTGGACTAAGTGAAGATATTTTTGTTGGATATTGGATGAAGTGAAGATATTTTTGTTGGAGATTGGACTAAGTGAAGATATTTTTGTTGGAGATTGGACTAAGTAAAGATATTTTTGTTGGTGGAGATTGGACTAAGTGAAGATACTTTTGTTGGTGGAGATTGGACAAAGTGAAGGTATTTTTGTTGGTGGTGATTGGACTAAATGAAGATATTTTTGTTGGAGATTGAACTAAGCGTATATATCTTTGTTGTTGGAGATAGGATTAGTGAAGATATTTTTCTTGGATATTGGATAAAGTGAAGATATTTTTGTTGGAGATTGGACTAAGTGAAGATATTTTTGTTGGTGGAGATTGGACTAAGCGTATATATCTTTGTTGGTGGAGATTGGACTAAGTGAAGATATTTTTGTTGGTGGAGATTGGACTAAGTGAAGATATTTTTGTTGGTGGAGATTGGACTAAGTGAAGATATTTTTGTTGGATATTGGATGAAGTGAAGATATTTTTTTTGGAGATTGGACTAAGTGAAGATATTTTGGTTGGTGGAGATTGGACTAAGTGAAGATATTTTTGTTGGTGGAGATTGGACTAAGTGAAGATATTTTTGTTGGTGGAGATTGGACTAAGTGAATATATATTTGTTGGAGATTGGACTAAGTGATGATATTTTGGTTGGTGGAGATTGGACTAACTGAAGATATTTTGGTTGGTGGAGACTGGACTAAGTGAAGATATTTTTGTTGGAGTTTGGACTAAGTGAAGATATTTTTGTTGGTGGAGATTGGACTAAGTGAAGATATATTTGTTGGAGATTGGACTAAGTGAAGATATTTTTGTTGGAGATTGGACTAAGTGAAGATCTTTTTGTTGGTGGAGATTGGACTAAGTGAAGATATTTTGGTTGGTGGACATAGGACTAAGTGAATGTATTATTGTTGGAGATTGGACTAAGTGAAGATATTTTTCTTGGAGATTGGACTAAGTGAAGGTATTTTTGTCGGTGGAGATTGGACTAAGTGAAGATATTTTTGTTGGATATTGGATGAAGTGAAGATATTTTTGTTGGAGATTGGACAAAGTGAAGATATTTTTGTTGGTGGAGATTGGACTAAGCGTATATATCTTTGTTGGTGGAGATTGGACTAAGTGAAGATATTTTGGTTGGTGGAGATTATACTAAGTGAAGATATTTTGGTTGGTGGAGATTGGACTAAGTGAAGATATTTTTGTTGGTGGAGATTTGACTAAGTGAAGATATTTTTGTTCGTGGAGATTGGACTAAGTGAAGATGTTTTTGTTGGATATTGGATGAAGTGAAGATATTTTTGTTGGAGATTGGAGTAAGTGAAGATATTTTTGTTGGAGATTGGACTAAGTGAAGATATCTTTGTTGGTAGAGATTGGACTAAGTGAAGATATTTTGGTTGGTGGAGATTGGACTAAGTGAAGATATTTTGGTTGGTGGAGATTGGACTAAGTGAAGATATTTTGTTGGAGATTGGACTAAGTGAAGATATTTTTGTTGGTGGAGATTGGACTAAGTGAATATATTTTTATTGGAGATTGGTCTAAGTGAAGATATTTTTGTTGGTGGAGATTGGACTAACTGAAGATATTTTGGTTGGTGGAGATTGGACTAAGTGAAGATATTTTTGTTGGAGATTGGACAAGGTGAAGATATTTTTGTTGGAGATTGGACGAAGTGAAGATATTTTTGTTGGAGATTGGACTAAGTGAAGATATTTTTGTTGGTGGAGATTGGACTAAGTGAAGATATTTTGGTTGGTGGACATAGGACTAAGTGAAGATATTTTTGTTGGAGATTGGACTAAGTGAAGATATTTTTCTTGGAGATTGGACTAAGTGAAGATATTTTTGTTGGAGATTGGACTAAGTGAAGATATTTTTGTTGGAGATTGGACTAAGTGAAGATATTTTTGTTGGAGATTTGACTAAGTGAAGATATTTTTGTTGGAGATTGGACTAATTGAAGATATTTTTGTTGGTGGATATTGGACTAAGTGAAGATATTTTTGTTGGTGGAGATTGGACTAAGTGAAGATATTTTTGTTGTTGGAGATTGGACTAAGTGAAGATATTTTGTTGGGGATTGGACTAAGTGAAGATATTTTTGTTGGAGATTGGACTAAGTGAAGATATTTTTGTTTGAGATAGCACTAAGTGAAGATATTTTTTTTGGAGATTGGACTAAGTGAAGATATTTTTGTTGGAGATTGGACTAAGCGTATATATCTTTGGTGGTGGAGATTGGACTAAGTGAAGATATTTTTGTTGGATATTGGATGAAGTGAAGATATTTTTGTTGGAGATTGGACTAAGTGAAGATATTTTTTGTTGGTGGAGACTGGACTGAGTAAAGATATTTTTGTTGTTGGAGATTGGACTAAGTGAAGATATTTTTGTTGGATATTGGATGAAGTGAAGATATTTTTCTTGTTGGAGATTGGACTAAGTGAACATATTTTTGTTGGTGGAGTTTGGACTAAGTAAAGATATTTTTGTTGTTGGAGATTAGACTAAGTGAAGATATTTTGGTTGGTTGAGATTGGACTAAGTGAAGATATTTTTGTTGGTGGAGATTGGACAAAATAAAGGTATTTTTGTTGGTGGAGATTGGACTAAATGAAGATATTTTTGTTGGAGATTGAACTAAGCGTATATATCTTTGTTGTTGGAGATTGGACTAAGTGAAGATATTTTTCTTGGATATTGGATAAAGTGAAGATATTTTTGTTAGAGATTGGACTAAGTGAAGATATTTTTGTTGGTGGAGATTGGACTAAGCGTATATATCTTTGTTGGTGGAGATTGGACTAAGTGAAGATATTTTTGTTGGTGGAGATTGGACTAAGTGAAGATATTTTTGTTGGTGGAGATTGGTCTAAGTGAAGATATTTTTGTTGGATATTGGATGAAGTGAAGATATTTTTTTTGGAGATTGGACTAAGTGAAGATATTTTTGTTGGTGGAGATTGGACTAAGCGTATATATCTTTGTTGGTGGAGATTGGACTAAGTGAAGATATTTTTGTTGGTGGAGATTGGACTAAGCGTATATATCTTTGTTGGTGGAGATTGGACTAAGTGAAGATATCTTTGTTGGTAGAGATTGTACTAAGTGATGATAATTTGGTTGGTGGAGATTGGACTAAGTGAAGATATTTTGGTTGGTGGAGATTGGACTCAGTGAAGATATTTTGTTGGAGATTGGACTAAGTGAAGATATTTTTGTTGGTGGAGATTGGATTAAGTGAATATATTTTTATTGGAGATTGGTCTAAGTGAAGATATTTTTGTTGGTGGAGATTGGACTAACTGAAGATATTTTGGTTGGTGGAGATTGGACTAAGTGAAGATATTTTTGTTGGAGATTGGACTAAGTGAAGATATTTTTGTTGGAGATTGGACGAAGTGAAGATATTTTTGTTGGAGATTGGACTAAGTGAAGATATTTTTGTTGGTGGAGATTGGACTAAGTAAAGATATTTTTGTTGTTGGAGATTAGAACAAGTGAAGATATTTTTGTTGGTGGAGATTGGACTAAGTGAATATATTTTTGTTGGTGGAGATTGGACAAAGTGAGGTATTTTTGTTGGTGGAGATTGGACTAAGTGAAGATATTTTTGTTGGAGATTGAACTAAGCGTATATATCTTTGTTGGTGGAGATTGGACTAAGTGAAGATATTTTTGTTGGAGATTGGACTAAGTGAAGATATTTTTGTTGGTGGAGATTGGACTAAGTGAAGATATTTTGGTTGGTGGACATAGGACTAAGTGAAGATATTTTTGTTGGAGATTGGACTAAGTGAAGATATTTTTCTTGGAGATTGGACTAAGTGAAGATATTTTTCTTGGAGATTGGACTAAGTGAAGATATTTTTGTTGGAGATTGGACTAAGTGAAGATATTTTTGTTGGAGATTGGACTAAGTGAAGATATTTTTGTTGGAGATTGGACTAATTGAAGATATTTTTGTTGGTGGATATTGGACTAAGTGAAGATATTTTTGCTGGTGGAGATTGGACTAAGTGAAGATATTTTTGTTGTTGGAGATTGGACTAAGTGAAGATATTTTTGTTGGGGATTGGACTAAGTGAAGATATTTTTGTTGGAGATTGGACTAAGTGAAGATATTTTTGTTTGAGATAACACTAAGTGAAGATATTTTTTTTGGAGATTGGACTAAGTGAAGATATTTTTGTTGGAGATTGAACTAAGCGTATATATCTTTGGTGGTGGAGATTGGACTAAGTGAAGATATTTTTGTTGGATATTTGATGAAGTGAAGATATTTTTGTTGGAGATTGGATTAAGTGAAGATATTTTTTGTTGGTGGAGACTGGACTAAGTAAAGATATTTTTGTTGTTGGAGATTGGACTAAGTGAAGATATTTTTGTTGGATATTGGATGAAGTGAAGATATTTTTCTTGTTGGAGATTGGACTAAGTGAACATATTTTTGTTGGTGGAGTTTGGACTAAGTAAAGATATTTTTGTTGTTGGAGATTAGACTAAGTGAAGATATTTTGGTTGGTGGAGATTGGACTTAGTGAAGATATTTTTGTTGGTGGAGATTGGACAAAATAAAGGTATTTTTGTTGGTGGAGATTGGACTAAATGAAGATATTTTTGTTGGAGATTGAACTAAGCGTATATATCTTTGTTGTTGGAGATTGGACTAAGTGAAGATATTTTTGTTGGATATTGGATAAAGTGAAGATATTTTTGTTAGAGATTGGACTAAGTGAAGATATTTTTGTTGGTGGAGATTGGACTAAGCGTATATATCTTTGTTGGTGGAGATTGGACTAAGTGAAGATATTTTTGTTGGTGGAGATTGGACTAAGTGAAGATATTTTTGTTGGTGGAGATTGGACTAAGTGAAGATATTTTTGTTGGATATTGGATGAAGTGAAGATATTTTTTTTGGAGATTGGACTAAGTGAAGATATTTTTGTTGGTGGAGATTGGACTAAGCGTATATATCTTTGTTGGTGGAGATTGGACTAAGTGAATATATTTTGGTTGGTGGAGATTGGACTAAGTGAAGATATTTTGGTTGGTGGAGATTGGACTAAGTGAAGATATTTTTGTTGTTGGAGATTAGACTAAGTGAAGATATTTTTGTTGGTGGAGATTGGACTAAGTGAAGATATTTTGGTTGGTGGACATAGGACTAAGTGAAGATATTTTTGTTGGTGGAGATTGGACTAAATGAAGATATTTTTGTTGGAGATTGAACTAAGCGTATATATCTTTGGTGTTGGAGATTGGACTAAGTGAAGATATTTTTGTTGTTGGAGATTGGACTAAGTGAAGATATTTTTGTTGGAGATTGGACTAAGTGAAGATATTTTTGGTGGTGGAGATTGGACTAAGCGTATATATCTTTGTTGGTGGAGATTGGACTAAGTGAAGATATTTTTGTTGGTGGAGATTGGACTAAGTGAAGATATTTTGGTTGGTAGAGATTGGACTAAGTGAAGATATTTTTGTTGGTGGAGATTGGACTAAGTGAAGATATTTTTGTTGGTGGAGATTGGACTAAGTGAAGATATTTTTGTTGGATATTGGATGAAGTGAAGATATTTTTGTTGGAGATTGGACTAAGTGAAGATATTTTTGTTGGTGGAGATTGGACTAAGCGTATATATCTTTGTTGGTGGAGATTGGACTAAGTGAAGATATTTTGGTTGGTGGAGATCGGACTAAGTGAAGATATTTTTGTTGGTGGAGATTGGACTAAGTGAAGATATTTTGGTTGGTGGAGATTGGACTAAGTGAAGATATATTTGTTGGTGGAGATTGGACTAAGAGAAGAAATTTTTGTCGGTGGAGATTGGACTAAGTGAAAATATTTTTGTTGGAGATTGGACTAAGTGAAGATTTTTTTGTTGGTGGAGATTGGACTAAGAAAAGATATATTTGTTGGAGATTGGACTAAGTGAAGATATTTTTGTTGGTGGAGATTGGACTAAGTGAAGATTTTTTTAGTTGGAGATTGGACTAAGTGAAGATATTTTTCTTGGAGATTGGACTAAGTGAAGATATTTTTCTTGGAGATTGGACTAAGTGAAGATATTTTTGTTGGAGATTGGACTAAGTGAAGATATTTTTGTTGGTGGAGATTGGAGTAAGTGAAGATATTTTTGTTGTTGGAGATTGGACTAAGTGAAGATATTTTTCTTGGAGATTGGACTAAGTGAAGATATTTTTGTTGGTGGAGATTGGACTAAGTAAAGATATTTTTGTTGTTGGAGATTAGACTAAGTGAAGATATTTTTGTTGGTGGAGATTGGACTAAGTGAATATATTTTTGTTGGTGGAGATTGGACAAAGTGAGGTATTTTTGTTGGTGGAGATTGGACTAAGTGAAGATATTTTTGTTGGAGATTGAACTAAGCGTATATATCTTTGTTGGTGGAGATTGGACTAAGTGAAGATATTTTTGTTGGAGATTGGACTAAGTGAAGATATTTTTCTTGGAGATTGGACTAAGTGAAGATATTTTTGTTGGAGATTGGACTAAGTGAAGATATTTTTGTTGGAGATTGGACTAAGTGAAGATATTTTTGTTGGAGATTGGACTAATTGAAGATATTTTTGTTGGTGGATATTGGACTAAGTGAAGATATTTTTGTTGGAGATTGGACTAAGTGAAGATATTTTTGTTGGTGGAGATTGGACTAAGCGTATATATCTTTGTTGGTGGAGATTGGACTAAGTGAAGATATTTTTGTTGGTGGAGATTGGACTAAGTGAAGATATTTTTGTCGGTGGAGATTGGACTAAGTGAAGATATTTTTGTTGGATATTGGATGAAGTGAAGGTATTTTTGTTGGAGATTGGACTAAATTAAGATATTTTTGTTGGTGGAGATTGGACTAAGCGTATATATCTTTGTTAGTGGAGATTGGACTAAGTGAAGATATTTTGGTTGGTGGAGATTGGACTAAGTGAAAATATTTTGGTTGGTGGAGATTGGACTAAGTGAAAATATTTTGGTTGGTGGAGATTGGACTAAGTGAAGATATTTTTGTTGGTGTAGCTTGGACTAAGTGAAGATATTTTTGTTGGTGGAGATTGGACTAAGTGAAGATATTTTTGTTGGTGGAGATTGGACTAAGTGAAGATATTTTTGTTGGATATTGGATGAAGTGAAGATATTTTTTTTGGAGATTGGACTAAGTGAAGATATTTTGGTTGGTGGAGATTGGACTAAGTGAAGATATTTTTGTTGGTGGAGATTGGACTAAGTGAAGATATTTTTGTTGGTGGAGATTGGACTAAGTGAATATATATTTGTTGGAGATTGGACTAAGTGATGATATTTTGGTTGGTGGAGATTGGACTAACTGAAGATATTTTGGTTGGTGGAGACTGGACTAAGTGAAGATATTTTTGTTGGAGTTTGGACTAAGTGAAGATATTTTTGTTGGTGGAGATTGGACTAAGTGAAGATATATTTGTTGGAGATTGGACTAAGTGAAGATATTTTTGTTGGAGATTGGACTAAGTGAAGATCTTTTTGTTGGTGGAGATTGGACTAAGTGAAGATATTTTGGTTGGTGGACATAGGACTAAGTGAATGTATTATTGTTGGAGATTGGACTAAGTGAAGATATTTTTCTTGGAGATTGGACTAAGTGAAGGTATTTTTGTCGGTGGAGATTGGACTAAGTGAAGATATTTTTGTTGGATATTGGATGAAGTGAAGATATTTTTGTTGGAGATTGGACAAAGTGAAGATATTTTTGTTGGTGGAGATTGGACTAAGCGTATATATCTTTGTTGGTGGAGATTGGACTAAGTGAAGATATTTTGGTTGGTGGAGATTATACTAAGTGAAGATATTTTGGTTGGTGGAGATTGGACTAAGTGAAGATATTTTTGTTGGTGGAGATTGGACTAAGTGAAGATATTTTTGTTCGTGGAGATTGGACTAAGTGAAGATGTTTTTGTTGGATATTGGATGAAGTGAAGATATTTTTGTTGGAGATTGGAGTAAGTGAAGATATTTTTGTTGGAGATTGGACTAAGTGAAGATATCTTTGTTGGTAGAGATTGGACTAAGTGAAGATATTTTGGTTGGTGGAGATTGGACTAAGTGAAGATATTTTGGTTGGTGGAGATTGGACTAAGTGAAGATATTTTGTTGGAGATTGGACTAAGTGAAGATATTTTTGTTGGTGGAGATTGGACTAAGTGAATATATTTTTATTGGAGATTGGTCTAAGTGAAGATATTTTTGTTGGTGGAGATTGGACTAACTGAAGATATTTTGGTTGGTGGAGATTGGACTAAGTGAAGATATTTTTGTTGGAGATTGGACAAGGTGAAGATATTTTTGTTGGAGATTGGACGAAGTGAAGATATTTTTGTTGGAGATTGGACTAAGTGAAGATATTTTTGTTGGTGGAGATTGGACTAAGTGAAGATATTTTGGTTGGTGGACATAGGACTAAGTGAAGATATTTTTGTTGGAGATTGGACTAAGTGAAGATATTTTTCTTGGAGATTGGACTAAGTGAAGATATTTTTCTTGGAGATTGGACTAAGTGAAGATATTTTTGTTGGAGATTGGACTAAGTGAAGATATTTTTGTTGGAGATTGGACTAAGTGAAGATATTTTTGTTGGAGATTGGACTAATTGAAGATATTTTTGTTGGTGGATATTGGACTAAGTGAAGATATTTTTGCTGGTGGAGATTGGACTAAGTGAAGATATTTTTGTTGTTGGAGATTGGACTAAGTGAAGATATTTTTGTTGGGGATTGGACTAAGTGAAGATATTTTTGTTGGAGATTGGACTAAGTGAAGATATTTTTGTTTGAGATAACACTAAGTGAAGATATTTTTTTTGGAGATTGGACTAAGTGAAGATATTTTTGTTGGAGATTGAACTAAGCGTATATATCTTTGGTGGTGGAGATTGGACTAAGTGAAGATATTTTTGTTGGATATTTGATGAAGTGAAGATATTTTTGTTGGAGATTGGATTAAGTGAAGATATTTTTTGTTGGTGGAGACTGGACTAAGTAAAGATATTTTTGTTGTTGGAGATTGGACTAAGTGAAGATATTTTTGTTGGATATTGGATGAAGTGAAGATATTTTTCTTGTTGGAGATTGGACTAAGTGAACATATTTTTGTTGGTGGAGTTTGGACTAAGTAAAGATATTTTTGTTGTTGGAGATTAGACTAAGTGAAGATATTTTGGTTGGTGGAGATTGGACTTAGTGAAGATATTTTTGTTGGTGGAGATTGGACAAAATAAAGGTATTTTTGTTGGTGGAGATTGGACTAAATGAAGATATTTTTGTTGGAGATTGAACTAAGCGTATATATCTTTGTTGTTGGAGATTGGACTAAGTGAAGATATTTTTGTTGGATATTGGATAAAGTGAAGATATTTTTGTTAGAGATTGGACTAAGTGAAGATATTTTTGTTGGTGGAGATTGGACTAAGCGTATATATCTTTGTTGGTGGAGATTGGACTAAGTGAAGATATTTTTGTTGGTGGAGATTGGACTAAGTGAAGATATTTTTGTTGGTGGAGATTGGACTAAGTGAAGATATTTTTGTTGGATATTGGATGAAGTGAAGATATTTTTTTTGGAGATTGGACTAAGTGAAGATATTTTTGTTGGTGGAGATTGGACTAAGCGTATATATCTTTGTTGGTGGAGATTGGACTAAGTGAAGATATTTTGGTTGGTGGAGATTGGACTAAGTGAAGATATTTTGGTTGGTGGAGATTGGACTAAGTGAAGATATTTTTGTTGTTGGAGATTAGACTAAGTGAAGATATTTTTGTTGGTGGAGATTGGACTAAGTGAAGATATTTTGGTTGGTGGACATAGGACTAAGTGAAGATATTTTTGTTGGTGGAGATTGGACTAAATGAAGATATTTTTGTTGGAGATTGAACTAAGCGTATATATCTTTGGTGTTGGAGATTGGACTAAGTGAAGATATTTTTGTTGTTGGAGATTGGACTAAGTGAAGATATTTTTGTTGGAGATTGGACTAAGTGAAGATATTTTTGGTGGTGGAGATTGGACTAAGCGTATATATCTTTGTTGGTGGAGATTGGACTAAGTGAAGATATTTTTGTTGGTGGAGATTGGACTAAGTGAAGATATTTTGGTTGGTAGAGATTGGACTAAGTGAAGATATTTTTGTTGGTGGAGATTGGACTAAGTGAAGATATTTTTGTTGGTGGAGATTGGACTAAGTGAAGATATTTTTGTTGGATATTGGATGAAGTGAAGATATTTTTGTTGGAGATTGGACTAAGTGAAGATATTTTTGTTGGTGGAGATTGGACTAAGCGTATATATCTTTGTTGGTGGAGATTGGACTAAGTGAAGATATTTTGGTTGGTGGAGATCGGACTAAGTGAAGATATTTTTGTTGGTGGAGATTGGACTAAGTGAAGATATTTTGGTTGGTGGAGATTGGACTAAGTGAAGATATATTTGTTGGTGGAGATTGGACTAAGTGAAGAAATTTTTGTCGGTGGAGATTGGACTAAGTGAAAATATTTTTGTTGGAGATTGGACTAAGTGAAGATTTTTTTGTTGGTGGAGATTGGACTAAGAAAAGATATATTTGTTGGAGATTGGACTAAGTGAAGATATTTTTGTTGGTGGAGATTGGACTAAGTGAAGATTTTTTTAGTTGGAGATTGGACTAAGTGAAGATATTTTTCTTGGAGATTGGACTAAGTGAAGATATTTTTCTTGGAGATTGGACTAAGTGAAGATATTTTTGTTGGAGATTGGACTAAGTGAAGATATTTTTGTTGGTGGAGATTGGAGTAAGTGAAGATATTTTTGTTGTTGGAGATTGGACTAAGTGAAGATATTTTTCTTGGAGATTGGACTAAGTGAAGATATTTTTGTTGGTGGAGATTGGACTAAGTAAAGATATTTTTGTTGTTGGAGATTAGACTAAGTGAAGATATTTTTGTTGGTGGAGATTGGACTAAGTGAATATATTTTTGTTGGTGGAGATTGGACAAAGTGAGGTATTTTTGTTGGTGGAGATTGGATTAAGTGAAGATATTTTTGTTGGAGATTGAACTAAGCGTATATATCTTTGTTGGTGGAGATTGGACTAAGTGAAGATATTTTTGTTGGAGATTGGACTAAGTGAAGATATTTTTGTTGGTGGAGATTGGACTAAGTGAAGATATTTTGGTTGGTGGACATAGGACTAAGTGAAGATATTTTTGTTGGAGATTGGACTAAGTGAAGATATTTTTCTTGGAGATTGGACTAAGTGAAGATATTTTTGTTGGAGATTGGACTAAGTGAAGATATTTTTGTTGGAGATTGGACTAAGTGAAGATATTTTTGTTGGAGATTGGACTAATTGAAGATATTTTTGTTGGTGGATATTGGACTAAGTGAAGATATTTTTGTTGGAGATTGGACTAAGTGAAGATATTTTTGTTGGTGGAGATTGGACTAAGCGTATATATCTTTGTTGGTGGAGATTGGACTAAGTGAAGATATTTTTGTTGGTGGAGATTGGACTAAGTGAAGATATTTTTGTCGGTGGAGATTGGACTAAGTGAAGATATTTTTGTTGGATATTGGATGAAGTGAAGATATTTTTGTTGGAGATTGGACTAAATTAAGATATTTTTGTTGGTGGAGATTGGACTAAGCGTATATATCTTTGTTAGTGGAGATTGGACTAAGTGAAGATATTTTGGTTGGTGGAGATTGGACTAAGTGAAAATATTTTGGTTGGTGGAGATTGGACTAAGTGAAAATATTTTTGTTGGTGGAGATTGGACTAAGTGAAGATATTTTTGTTGGTGTAGCTTGGACTAAGTGAAGATATTTTTGTTGGTGGAGATTGGACTAAGTGAAGATATTTTTGTTGGATATTGGATGAAGTGAAGATATTTTTGTTGGAGATTGGACTAAGTGAAGATATTTTTGTTGGTGGAGATTGGACTAAGAAAAGATATTTCTGTTGGTGGAGATTGGACTAAGTGAAGATATTTTTGTTGGTGGAGATTGGACTAAGTGAAGGTTTTTTTAGTTGGAGATTGGACTAAGTAAAGATATTTTTGTTGGAGATTGGACTAAGTGAAGATATTTTTGTTGGAGATTGGACTAAGTGAAGATATTTTTGTTGGAGATTGGACTAAGTGAAGATATTTTTTTGGAGATTGGACTAAGTGAAGATATTTTTGTTGGAGATTGGACTAAGTGAAGATATTTTTGTTGTAGATTGGACTAAGTGAAGATATTTTTGTTGGTGGAGATTGGACTAAGTGAAGATATTTTTGTTGGATATTGGATGAAGTGAAGATATTTTTGTTGGAGATTGGACTAAGTGAAGATATTTTTGTTGGTGGAGATTGGACTAAGTGAAGATATTTTTGTTGGTGGAGATTGAACTAAGTGAAGATATTTTTGTTGGATATTGGATGAAGTGAAGATATTTTTCTTGGAGATTGGACTAAGTGAAGATATTTTTGTTGGAGATTGGACTAAGTGAAGATATTTTTGTTGGTGTAGATTGGACTAAGTGAAGATATTTTTGTTGGTGGAGATTCGACTAAGTGAAGATATTTTGGTTGGTGGAGATTGGACTAAGTGAAGATATTTTTGTTGGAGATTGGACTAAGTGAAGATATTTTTGTTGGTGGAGATTGGACTAAGTGAAGATATTTTTGTTGGTGGAGATTGGACTAAGTGAAGATATTTTTGTTGGATATTGGATGAAGTGAAGATATTTTTGTTGGAGATTGGACTAAGTGAAGACATTTTTGTTGGTGGAGATTGGACTAAGCGTATATATCTTTGTTGGTGGAGATTGGACTAAGTGAAGATATTTTGGTTGGTGGAGATTGGACTAAGTGAAAATATTTTGGTTGGTGGAGATTGGACTAAGTGAAGATATTTTTGTTGGTGTAGCTTGGACTAAGTGAAGATATTTTTGTTGGTGGAGATTGGACTAAGTGAAGATATTTTTGTTGGTGGAGATTGGACTAAGCGTATATATCTTTGTTGGTGGAGATTGGACTAAGTGAAGATATTTTTGTTGGTGGAGATTGGACTAAGTGAAGATATTTTTGTCGGTGGAGATTGGACTAAGTGAAGATATTTTTGTTGGATATTGGATGAAGTGAAGATATTTTTGTTGGAGATTGGACTAAATTAAGATATTTTTGTTGGTGGAGATTGGACTAAGCGTATATATCTTTGTTAGTGGAGATTGGACTAAGTGAAGATATTTTGGTTGGTGGAGATTGGACTAAGTGAAAATATTTTGGTTGGTGGAGATTGGACTAAGTGAAAATATTTTGGTTGGTGGAGATTGGACTAAGTGAAGATATTTTTGTTGGTGTAGCTTGGACTAAGTGAAGATATTTTTGTTGGTGGAGATTGGACTAAGTGAAGATATTTTTGTTGGATATTGGATGAAGTGAAGATATTTTTGTTGGAGATTGGACTAAGTGAAGATATTTTTGTTGGTGGAGATTGGACTAAGAAAAGATATTTCTGTTGGTGGAGATTGGACTAAGTGAAGATATTTTTGTTGGTGGAGATTGGACTAAGTGAAGGTTTTTTTAGTTGGAGATTGGACTAAGTAAAGATATTTTTGTTGGAGATTGGACTAAGTGAAGATATTTTTGTTGGAGATTGGACTAAGTGAAGATATTTTTGTTGGAGATTGGACTAAGTGAAGATATTTTTTTGGAGATTGGACTAAGTGAAGATATTTTTGTTGGAGATTGGACTAAGTGAAGATATTTTTGTTGTAGATTGGACTAAGTGAAGATATTTTTGTTGGTGGAGATTGGACTAAGTGAAGATATTTTTGTTGGATATTGGATGAAGTGAAGATATTTTTGTTGGAGATTGGACTAAGTGAAGATATTTTTGTTGGTGGAGATTGGACTAAGTGAAGATATTTTTGTTGGTGGAGATTGAACTAAGTGAAGATATTTTTGTTGGATATTGGATGAAGTGAAGATATTTTTCTTGGAGATTGGACTAAGTGAAGATATTTTTGTTGGAGATTGGACTAAGTGAAGATATTTTTGTTGGTGTAGATTGGACTAAGTGAAGATATTTTTGTTGGTGGAGATTCGACTAAGTGAAGATATTTTGGTTGGTGGAGATTGGACTAAGTGAAGATATTTTTGTTGGAGATTGGACTAAGTGAAGATATTTTTGTTGGTGGAGATTGGACTAAGTGAAGATATTTTTGTTGGTGGAGATTGGACTAAGTGAAGATATTTTTGTTGGATATTGGATGAAGTGAAGATATTTTTGTTGGAGATTGGACTAAGTGAAGACATTTTTGTTGGTGGAGATTGGACTAAGCGTATATATCTTTGTTGGTGGAGATTGGACTAAGTGAAGATATTTTGGTTGGTGGAGATTGGACTAAGTGAAAATATTTTGGTTGGTGGAGATTGGACTAAGTGAAGATATTTTTGTTGGTGTAGCTTGGACTAAGTGAAGATATTTTTGTTGGTGGAGATTGGACTAAGTGAAGATATTTTTGTTGGTGGAGATTGGACTAAGCGTATATATCTTTGTTGGTGGAGTTTGGACTAAGTGAAGATATTTTTGTTGGTGGAGATTGGACTAAGTGAAGATATTTTTGTCGGTGGAGATTGGACTAAGTGAAGATATTTTTGTTGGATATTGGATGAAGTGAAGATATTTTTGTTGGAGATTGGACTAAATTAAGATATTTTTGTTGGTGGAGATTGGACTAAGCGTATATATCTTTGTTAGTGGAGATTGGACTAAGTGAAGATATTTTGGTTGGTGGAGATTGGACTAAGTGAAAATATTTTGGTTGGTGGAGATTGGACTAAGTGAAAATATTTTGGTTGGTGGAGATTGGACTAAGTGAAGATATTTTTGTTGGTGTAGCTTGGACTAAGTGAAGATATTTTTGTTGGTGGAGATTGGACTAAGTGAAGATATTTTTGTTGGATATTGGATGAAGTGAAGATATTTTTGTTGGAGATTGGACTAAGTGAAGATATTTTTGTTGGTGGAGATTGGACTAAGAAAAGATATTTCTGTTGGTGGAGATTGGACTAAGTGAAGATATTTTTGTTGGTGGAGATTGGACTAAGTGAAGGTTTTTTTAGTTGGAGATTGGACTAAGTAAAGATATTTTTGTTGGAGATTGGACTAAGTGAAGATATTTTTGTTGGAGATTGGACTAAGTGAAGATATTTTTGTTGGAGATTGGACTAAGTGAAGATATTTTTTTGGAGATTGGACTAAGTGAAGATATTTTTGTTGGAGATTGGACTAAGTGAAGATATTTTTGTTGTAGATTGGACTAAGTGAAGATATTTTTGTTGGTGGAGATTGGACTAAGTGAAGATATTTTTGTTGGATATTGGATGAAGTGAAGATATTTTTGTTGGAGATTGGACTAAGTGAAGATATTTTTGTTGGTGGAGATTGGACTAAGTGAAGATATTTTTGTTGGTGGAGATTGAACTAAGTGAAGATATTTTTGTTGGATATTGGATGAAGTGAAGATATTTTTCTTGGAGATTGGACTAAGTGAAGATATTTTTGTTGGAGATTGGACTAAGTGAAGATATTTTTGTTGGTGTAGATTGGACTAAGTGAAGATATTTTTGTTGGTGGAGATTCGACTAAGTGAAGATATTTTGGTTGGTGGAGATTGGACTAAGTGAAGATATTTTTGTTGGAGATTGGACTAAGTGAAGATATTTTTGTTGGTGGAGATTGGACTAAGTGAAGATATTTTTGTTGGTGGAGATTGGACTAAGTGAAGATATTTTTGTTGGATATTGGATGAAGTGAAGATATTTTTGTTGGAGATTGGACTAAGTGAAGACATTTTTGTTGGTGGAGATTGGACTAAGCGTATATATCTTTGTTGGTGGAGATTGGACTAAGTGAAGATATTTTTGTTGGTGGAGATTGGATTAAGTGAAGATATTTTTGTCAGTGGAGATTGGACTAAGTGAAGATATTTTTGTTGGATATTGGATGAAGTGAAGATATTTTTGTTGGAGATTGGACTAAATTAAGATATTTTTGTTGGTGGAGATTGGACTAAGCGTATATATCATTGTTGGTGGAGATTGGACTAAGTGAAGATATTTTGGTTGGTGGAGATTGGACTAAGTGAAAATATTTTGGTTGGTGGAGATTGGACTAAGTGAAGATATTTTTGTTGGTGTAGCTTGGACTAAGTGAAGATATTTTTGTTGGTGGAGATTGGACTAAGTGAAGATATTTTTGTTGGATATTGGATGAAGTGAAGATATTTTTGTTGGAGATTGGACTAAGTGAAGATATTTTTGTTGGTGGAGATTGGACTAAGAAAAGATATTTCTGTTGGTGGAGATTGGACTAAGTGAAGATATTTTTGTTGGTGGAGATTGGACTAAGTGAAGGTTTTTTTAGTTGGAGATTGGACTAAGTAAAGATATTTTTGTTGGAGATTGGACTAAGTGAAGATATTTTTGTTGGAGATTGGACTAAGTGAAGATATTTTTGTTGGAGATTGGACTAAGTGAAGATATTTTTTTGGAGATTGGACTAAGTGAAGATATTTTTGTTGGAGATTGGACTAAGTGAAGATATTTTTGTTGTAGATTGGACTAAGTGAAGATATTTTTGTTGGTGGAGATTGGACTAAGTGAAGATATTTTTGTTGGATATTGGATGAAGTGAAGATATTTTTGTTGGAGATTGGACTAAGTGAAGATATTTTTGTTGGTGGAGATTGGACTAAGTGAAGATATTTTTGTTGGTGGAGATTGGACTAAGTGAAGATATTTTTGTTGGATATTGGATGAAGTGAAGATATTTTTCTTGGAGATTGGACTAAGTGAAGATATTTTTGTTGGAGATTGGACTAAGTGAAGATATTTTTGTTGGTGTAGATTGGACTAAGTGAAGATATTTTGGTTGGTGGAGATTCGACTAAGTGAAGATATTTTGGTTGGTGGAGATTGGACTAAGTGAAGATATTTTTGTTGGAGATTGGACTAAGTGAAGATATTTTTGTTGGTGGAGATTGGACTAAGTGAAGATATTTTTGTTGGTGGAGATTGGACTAAGTGAAGATATTTTTGTTGGATATTGGATGAAGTGAAGATATTTTTGTTGGAGATTGGACTAAGTGAAGACATTTTTGTTGGTGGAGATTGGACTAAGCGTATATATCTTTGTTGGTGGAGATTGGACTAAGTGAAGATATTTTTGTTGGTGGAGATTGGATTAAGTGAAGATATTTTTGTCAGTGGAGATTGGACTAAGTGAAGATATTTTTGTTGGATATTGGATGAAGTGAAGATATTTTTGTTGGAGATTGGACTAAATTAAGATATTTTTGTTGGTGGAGATTTGACTAAGCGTATATATCATTGTTGGTGGAGATTGGACTAAGTGAAGATATTTTGGTTGGTGGAGATTGGACTAAGTGAAAATATTTTGGTTGGTGGAGATTGGACTAAGTGAAGATATTTTTGTTGGTGTAGCTTGGACTAAGTGAAGATATTTTTGTTGGTGGAGATTGGACTAAGTGAAGATATTTTTGTTGGATATTGGATGAAGTGAAGATATTTTTGTTGGAGATTGGACTAAGTGAAGATATTTTTGTTGGTGGAGATTGGACTAAGAAAAGATATTTCTGTTGGTGGAGATTGGACTAAGTGAAGATATTTTTGTTGGTGGAGATTGGACTAAGTGAAGGTTTTTTTAGTTGGAGATTGGACTAAGTGAAGATATTTTTGTTGGAGATTGGACTAAGTGA
This sequence comes from Sepioteuthis lessoniana, assembly GCA_963585895.1. NCBI lineage: Eukaryota > Metazoa > Mollusca > Cephalopoda > Myopsida > Loliginidae > Sepioteuthis > Sepioteuthis lessoniana. The sequence goes on from OY757933.1 coordinate 46,806,607, forward strand.
AGATATTTTTGTTGGAGATTGGACTAAGTGAAGATATTTTTGTTGGAGGAGATTGGACTAAGTGAACATATTTTGGTTGGTGGAGATTGGACTAAGTGAAGATATTTTTGTTGGAGATTGGACTAAGTGAAGATATTTTTGTTGGAGATTGGACTAAGTGAAGATATTTTTGTTGTAGATTGGACTAAGTGAAGATATTTTTGTTGGTGGAGATTGGACTAAGTGAAGATATTTTTGTTGTATATTGGATGAAGTGAAGGTATTTTTGTTGGAGATTGGACTAAGTGAAGATATTTTTGTTGGTGGAGATTGGACTAAGTGAAGATATTTTTGTTGGTGGAGATTGGACTAAGTGAAGACATTTTTGTTGGTGGAGATTGGACTAAGCGTATATATCTTTGTTGATGGAGATTGGACTAAGTGAAGATATTTTGGTTGGTGGAGATTGGACTAAGTGAAGATATTTTTCTTGGAGATTGGACTAAGTGAAGATATTTTTCTTGGAGATTGGACTAAGTGAAGATATTTTTGTTGGAGATTGGACTAAGTGAAGATATTTTTGTTGGTGGAGATTGGACTAAGTGAAGATATTTTTGTTGTTGGAGATTGGACTAAGTGAAGATATTTTTGTTGGATATTGGATGAAGTGAAGATAATTTTTTTGGAGATAGGACTAAGTGAAGATATTTTTGTTGGATATTGGATGAAGTGAAGATATTTTTGTTGGAGATTGGACTAAGTGAAGATATTTTTGTTGGTGGAGATTGGACTAAGTGAAGATATTTTTGTTGGTGGAGATTGGACTAAGTGAAGACATTTTTGTTGGTGGAGATTGGACTAAGCGTATATATCTTTGTTGATGGAGATTGGACTAAGTGAAGATATTTTGGTTGGTGGAGATTGGACTAAGTGAAGATATTTTTCTTGGAGATTGGACTAAGTGAAGATATTTTTCTTGGAGATTGGACTAAGTGAAGATATTTTTGTTGGAGATTGGACTAAGTGAAGATATTTTTGTTGGTGGAGATTGGACTAAGTGAAGATATTTTTGTTGGTGGAGATTGGACTAAGTGAAGATATTTTTGTTGGATATTGGATGAAGTGAAGATAATTTTTTTGGAGATAGGACTAAGTGAAGATATTTTTGTTGGAGATTGGACTAAGTGAAGATATTTTTGTTGGAGATTGGACTAAGTGAAGATATTTTTGTTGGAGATTGGACTAAGTGAAGACATTTTTGTTGGTGGAGATTGGACTAAGCGTATATATCTTTGTTGATGGAGATTGGACTAAGTGAAGATATTTTGGTTGGTGGAGATTGGACTAAGTGAAGATATTTTTGTTGGAGATTGAACTAAGCGTATATATCTTTGTTGGTGGAGATTGGACTAAGTGAAGATATTTTTGTTGGATATTGGATGAAGTGAAGATATTTTTGTTGGAGATTGGACTAAGTGAAGATATTTTTGTTGGTGGAGATTTGACTAAGTGAAGATATTTTTGTTGGAGATTGGACTAAGTGTATATATCTTTGTTGGTGAAATTGGACTAACTGAAAATATTTTTGTTGGTGGAGATTGGACTAAGTGAAGATATTTTTGTTGGTGGAGATTGGACTAAGTGAAGATATTTTTGTTGGTGGAGATTGGACTTAGTGAAGATATTTTTTTTGGTGGAGATAGGACTAAGCGAAGATATATTTTCGGTTGAGATTGAACTAAGTGAAGATAATTTTGTTGGAGATATGATTAAGTGAAAATATTTTTGTTGGTGGTGATAGGACTAAGCGAAGATATATTTTTGGTGGAGATTGAACTAAGTGAAGATATTTTTATTGGCGGAAATAGGACTAAGCAAATATATTTTTGTTGGTGAAGATTAGACTAAGTGTAGATATTTTTGTTAGTGGAGATAGGACTAAGCGAATATATATATGATGGTGGAGATGAGACTAAGAGAAGATGTTTTTGCTGTTAGAGATAGGACTGAGCGAAGATATTTTATCGGTGGAGATAGAACTAAGTGAAGATATTTTTGTTGTTGAAGATTGAACTAAGCGTATATATTTTAGTTGGTAAACATAGGACTAAACGAAAATATTTTTGTTGGTGGAAATAGGACTAAGTAAAGATATTTTTAAGTAAAGATTGGACTAAGCGAAGATATTTTTGTTGGCGGAGAATGAACTAAGGGAAGACATATTTGTTGGTAGAGATAGGATTAAGCTAAGATATTTTTCTTGGTGGTGGAGATTTAAATAAACAGACAAATTACGACAATTTCACCTTTTAACACGCTTCTGTTTTATGCTTTGATGTTTTTATTCAATATCGAAATTGGACTGAAAAATGCTCATCATATTCGCAGATGTTTAAGTACAGATATACTTTTGATTCACATTGTAAAGAAAGAATTACTATATGATTTTAGCATCAATATTTAAAAAAAAAAACTGTCAACCTTTAACGTTTAAAGAAGTTTAAAATGTGCAATAATATTTTCTCTGAACAATCACTACAACTGTTAGTTTGGCAAAAGTGTTACCACAGTTTGCGAAAGTAATAGACAGGTGATTTTTGAAATATTCACCTGGTTCCATTGGGCTTTCCGTTAGACACAACTACCTTAGCAGAGATTAATTTATCCTCAGTTGCCCCGGAAGAGAAACAACAAGGGAACCAATTTTTTTTTTTTTTTTTTGTGACGGCCAGGCATGTGATACGGTTTTTGTATAGGTCTCTCACAAAAAAAAATGTCAAATCCGATTTGGTGGAAATTCCGATAAATCTATACTTAACAGTCATGAACTATGTTAACCATTGCAAAGAACAAAGAACTCACGAAAGACTGCTAAAATAAATAAAGTAGTTTATCTTTATTTTAACTTGTATACCTTTTGGTAAGGAACTCTTTTTGGAGGGTTTTAAGCAGGAAAAAGAGACGAAAAAAGAGGTAGAGAAACATGAAATGTTTTGTAGATTTTGCAAATGTGGCAGCCGCCAGTTCTTCATACTTCTCATAGTAAATGAAGAAAAAGTCTTATGTCTGTTCGTACTAACAGTCTCGAGTACGATACTAAAGTGCATCCTGTCGTGAGGCTCAATTTATCGTGATCTGAAGGATCTGCCATTTCTCTCAAGTGAAGTTATGGTCCCTGTAAAGGTCAGAACTCTGCGTCAAATATATCAAGTTCAAATAATTCATTTTTTCTACAATTCATTGTGGATCATTTTGTGGATCACAATGAGCCTGCCTTATAGAGAGTAATTTCGCTGTTATTATTTAAACTAAAATCATCTTCACGGAGAATTTTTCCAAGTAAAGCTCCCAGCGCACTGGTACTGATCTCGACGATGAAATCACGTGAATCAAGATCGCGTTTTCCCTTGGTCTTTTGGAGATGTGTGTGTCAAAAACGTACGTCTGTAGGAATCCGAGATACAACTACTAAACTGCAACAGAATCACCTCTATATTACCCACGATGGAGTGCACAGAATGACTTACATATAATTAGAAAAGGACGCAGCCGTGTTTGAAGCCCCGAATTGAAATGATTGTTTCCGAGTCGGGGTATGGCAGTGACCTGACGGTAAATGTGCTTTCCTTGAAAGTTATTTCAGAAAGCAATTTTAGTTTTTTTAATCTTGAATTCAAATGTTTTGCTGTTTGGTCTGTAACCAAAATTGGGATAGGTTGTCAAGTATAGATTATTAGGAACACACACACACACACACACACACACACACACACACACACACACACACACACACACACATATATATATATATGTGTGTGTGTGTGTGTGTGTGTGTGTGTGTGTGTGTGTGTCACAGAAAGGTAAACATGGACAGCTTCATATATATATATATATATATATATAGATTGATAGATAGATAGATAGACTGGTTGACAGGTTGATAGATTTGAATATTCTGATAGATAGATAGATAGATAGATAGATAGATAGATATTAACAGACTGAGATAGATAGATAGATAGATTGATAGATAGATAGATAGATAGATAGATAGATTATTTTCTCAAGAGATAATCGAACTGGCATTGAATTCATATGAGACTTAGGAAACTTAGTCAAGAAAAAAAAGTTTAGAAAAAAATCAACTTCACCTGAAAAATTTTCTATATTGACAGAATCTTGAGATTCGATAATGAAGTGACGCCGTATGGAATTCTTCTGTGTTTCGGGAAGTCTGATTCTGATATTAATCATGTGTTTCATCTGATTTTGCATTCGATTCACGATCAACTTTTTCTCTGTGTATATTTTCCCAATGCATTTTAACACATCAAGCAAACAAAAGTTTCATTTTAAATAATTAAAACGTTTTCTCCATTTTTAACTACCTTTCTTTACACAAAACTTATTATATGAAAGAGTCTTCGTTCACAGATCGAATAGGAACCTTTGGTGTGTTCATACTAAACTACTACTAAATAATAATAATAATAATAATAATAATAATAATAATAATAATAAAAGGATAGGGACTCCATTAAACACGCGGAGATGAAGGAAAAATAAGGACAGAGTGGCTCAGAATAACAAGAAAGTCTCTTAAAACCTTGCTCTACAACAGAAATTTCATAAAAGGAATAAAACCCATGTAGTACCCCGTGTAGGATACCTGGAATCTTTCTTAAAATAGACAAAATAAGAATTCAGACATATGAACCGAAGGACAAGAAAATTGATTAATATGTACAAGCAGTTTAAGCCGAGAGATGACATAGACAGACAATATGTGTCAAGAAAAGAAGGCAGAAGAGTCGTAAGGATTGCAAAGACGCATAAAGAGACCTCTAGGACTCCACTAAGAAGAGAAAAGAAAGGCTAATTTCAGTTGCTAAGTTAAAGCTGTGGTAACATAAGTACAGACAGAAAAACAATAAAAATTAGGAAGCTGAACGAGGAAGAAAACAACTCAATTGATATTTTAAGCAAGAAATTGGCAAGTCTGCACATGGATTGACATAGACATGATAACGCAATGCAAATTTCAAAAGAGAAACTGAATATCTTCAAATAGCGAGACAAAACAACGCCATAAGAACATATTATACCGGGCTATTGGCCTAGGTCCTGGCGGCAACACCCAACAAGGCACCAACTATACGGCCACCTGCCTCCCATCACGAAAACTATACAAGTTAGATTAACCAGACACGCATGACACTGCTGGAGAAGCAAGGACAAACTCATCAGTGATGTACTCCTATGGACCCTGCATATGACCAAGCAAAAGCAGGACGACCAGCTCGAACATACATACAGCAGCTATGTGAGGAAACAGGATGTGGCCCTGAAGACCTGACAGAAGCGATGAATGATAGGGAGAAGTGGCGAGAGAAGATCAGGGATATCCGTGCTAGAGGCACGACATGATGATGTCGATGATGATGATGATTGGCCTAATGAGTTGAGTGTTCGCCAATGGAGACCGGGTTTTAATCCCGGGTCGAATGATACTTGATGCCGTCCTGCTTCGTACTCAGCACTATAAGGTAAGGATCAAGGATAAAATGGAGCAATCCAGGGATTATAGGAGCACCCTCCCGTACACCTCGGTATCGTGGCAATTGAAAAGGGAGCGTTCGGGCTATCCTTGATTAAGGTCACGAACTTACTTTATATCAAAGCGTAAGTCGATTATACACAACACCATAGCCAGTGTTGGTAAGCGAAAGAAGAGATAAGATGACCAGTAACAGCGTAAGCGAAAGATGTAAACTAACACAGGAGTGCCAGAGGAAGTACGACGAGTGAAAAAAAACGATCCACTGGGAATTATAGAAAAGATTTACTTTTGATCAAACAAACAAATGATATATGCACTAATCAGAATCCGTCCGAGAACATTAGATGAATAAAATTCCCAGCAATTTTTGGATACCATCAACAAAGCGTTCAACACACGACACGACTGAGAGGGCAAAGTGATCCACTTGGAATTGTGCAAAAATATAAAATTTGAACGTACTACTAAATGGTATATAAACAAACCAGATCCGTCCTGAAGAAGGAGACTCTAAAACTTCTCTGGGAATTTGGCATCCTCACAGATCAACAAATCCAGGCCAGAAGACCAGATCCAGTGGCAGTTGAGCAAAAAAAAAAGAGAACCTTCCAACTAGCGAATTTTGACCTCTTGGTTGACCACAAATTGAAAATCAAAGAGAAAAATTAAGAGAGACTAGTGCTTACACCTTGCCAGAGAACAAAAAAGCTATAGAACATGAATGTGCGGATGATATCAATTGTAATTGTATATTCAAAAAACAGAATCGTTGAGGTAGGTCTGGCCAGAAACACGAACCATCTACTAACCTTAAAATAGACAAAAGATAAATATGAATTTGGAAAGTAATATTATATTTAATGATTCCAACATTCCTGAATTGCAGTTGATAGATCTTCTTTGGTGGATGGAGTTATCTTGGGGACTCACATTCTGGACGTTGGAACCATACTGATAAATGTTTTACTTTATTTATAATTACTTGGCTGCCTGACTACCATATGCGTTTGTTTATTAATCCTTTCTATAACCACGTTGTGTTTGAAAGATCCTCAGATTGAGGATGACGCAATTCATACGGAATATCTAACCATCGGGGTGATTCATTTGAGCACGTTGCCTGGGTGTAGGCAACTTAAAGACAATAAAAACTCTCCATTAACAATTAATAATTATTTATTGAAACACTATCGTGTAACAATAAAATATATGTAACAATATATATATATATATATATATATATATATATATATATATATATATATGTTGCATATTTCATTGTATATTTTATTATCTCTGCTTCGGGAATCTAGCCTGTCTAGCCACACTGATGAGTTCTGATAGAACGAAACAGTCTGTCTGTGGATGACAATATATATATATATATATATAGAGAGAGAGAGAGAGAGAAAGAGTAATTGTCGCTTTTGCTGTGTTTGAGTGGCAGACGATTGAGGTATTTGAATGGTGCAGTTTTTCTATCTTCATCAATTTTTCGGGGAGTGACACTTACGCGGGAGAGGCTTTCGATCTTGAAGATATTTTCTTTTCTTATTCTCTTGTCTTTTGTATGTACATCGGATCACTTCTCTCATCTAACCCTATTTTTAGAGAGGATTCCACCGGGAACAAATTTTCCCGATTGGCTAACCAATCACAGATCATTTTGTATACTTTCATTACTTTTCGACTGACCAACCAATCAAATGTGCCGATCTTCGTCTGTGAGAAATGAATCTTTTCCATGTATCAGATTTGGATTTATCATCCAATCATACCACATTATAGGGGCTTAGTTAATAAAGGATCCCAGTCTAAGTCTTGTGGGGGAATATTTTATTTCATTTTAACCAAAACAAAAATCAAAGACCTGATCTTTTAAACCCAACAAGTGCACAAAAGATGGGAATTATTTTTTTTATTTATTGCTGAATTTTTTCCTCATCTTGGTAGTTTTTGTGTTGTTTCTTCTTTCACTACGTTTCGGCCAAATTTCACCTCTGGTCTTCTTCGGGAGATTAACCGCGACCTCGGATAGGAATGCTGAGTCTAGTAACTGTATCTCCAGTAATTACTGCCTTCCATAGTTGTAGTCTATCGCACCACGTTTTTTTGACCAAGTAAAGCTCTGGCCGGTTTGGGTAGGATTTGAAACCACTATCTTGTAACGTAGAGACTCAACGCCACTATCTGCTGCGCCACGGCCCCCGAAAACCTAGTGAAAGAAGAAACAACACAAAAACTACCAAGATGGGGACAAAAAGTCTGCAATAAATAAAAAATTAATTCTCAGATTAAGAAGCCTCATCTCAAAATGTTTCCAATTGAAAACATGCACAAAAGATGTTATAATTCCAATTGGGTCAACGCACTGACAAACATCAATGTCTCTTTACCTTTAGTTTTGACAATCTGAAAGTTCGGCTCGTACTGACCATTGAATTTGACTTTTCTATTTCTTTCACAGTATATAAGATTTTTTATGCAAGGAAAATTATATTTTCCTATATAGAAATGTATCAATAAGTCTTTAACTCCATTAAATACCTCATATTGTCATATTAAGAAATATAGTTTACATTTTGTTAAATGCGCGCCTGAAAGAATAATATCTCAAATAAAATCTTAACGGGCCTATCTAAGTATTTTTTACACTGAATTCCATATTTTTCCAAATCATTAATTTATTCGATATTTTCATTGATATGACTTAGGCAAATATTGTAACATTGATTATGAAATTTAATCTAATTGAATTGAGGAAAATTTAATAAATCCAGAATGGTTTGCTATTAAATAGAGAAAATATTTAGCACCTTACCAATAATCATTATTTCTCTTTTCTCCTAAATTGAAAACAAAGATTAACTTCCTCGAATTGTGCTAAATCCATAAATATTGCCTAGTTAATATCATATTCGTATGTTTCTTCCATTTCTCTTAGTTTAATGGCTTATAAACCTTCGGGGGCTACGTAAGGCCAATGTTATGCTTATAAAAGAGTAGCAGTCATACTATATAACACATGGCTTAGGGGATGTGGAGGGGGCTCAATTTTTTTCCTAGTGTATTTTTCCGACAGTGAATGTTCTATCGTGACAGATTTCGACTCCTGTTAGAACTTGCTTTCTTCGAGGTTGCAGGCAAGCACGTTAACCAATACGTGTCAAAAACTCCTCTACATTGATATGGGAAAAATGTATTCTTATTATTTGATGTAAATGTGTTTTATCTGTCTAACACAGACAGAATTCTGTGTTGTCTGTTGAGTGTGTAATTTTCAGTTTTTATAACAAATTATTTCACAATTTTGAGTCTGTAAAGTAAGTAAAGTTGGTTACCATAGTCGAGGGCTACCAGAAGGCTCGTTTTCAATATCTATTACACCGAGGTGTAGATGAGGATGCTACTCCTGTCCCTGGATTGCTCCACTTTATGCTCGATAAGTACCTTATATTGTTGAGTGTTAAGCAAGGAGGTATCAAGTACCTTTTATAAAGTTTTTGGTATGACGCAATCTGGGACTGAACCCAGATCTCCTGGACCATTGCCGAAACCGTTTAAATTTACTTCGTTGGCGCTGGTTTCCTCGTAGCTGAATGGTAGAATGTTGGATTGGCGTTTGAGTCAACCGGGTTTCGATCCCAGCTTCGGGAATCTAGCCTGTCTAGCAACACTGATGAGTTTTGATTGAACGAAACAGACCTGTCTGTGGATGACAATATATATAAATGCTCCCCTATCCCTGTAGCGTTGAGGTCTCAAGCGAATAAAGTAATTGTGTTGCCATTAGCGTATATGCGAGGCTCTTCATATGAATCGAGCTCTCGGTAGCCCTTAAGCGGATTTATGTAAACAATAACAATCGTGATTCATAACCGTTTAAATTTACTTCGATGTCGCTGGCTTCCTCGTGGCTGAGTGGTAGAATGTTGGATTGGCGTTTGAGTCCACCGGGTTTTGATCCCAGCTTCGGGAATCTTGCCTGTCTAGCCACACTAATGAGTTCTGATAGAATGAAACACATCTCTCTGTGGATGACTATATATATATCATGGAACTGTATGTAAAAATTTCGGGTGTGGTTAAAAAAGTAATCCGATAGGATTTCGTGGATAAAAACTGATAAGCTCAGCTATTTATTCATAGGGTAACCAAGGTATTTTCGTTAAATGTGGCGAAATAAATTTTATTTTTCAACATACTATCCTTTGTTTTCTACAAATTTATTCTATCACTGTTACAGTGGTTCGTTTCCGTTGGTAATGAATTACTCAAAAGCTGATATGACCTCATTAGGTGAAGTTTTAAGCCAATGAACTATTCAGATTGCTCTCATGAGAGATTTTTAAGCGTAATAATTGCAGAAATATGTGATGTGGTCCAAAATGCGATGTAGTTTATTTACTACAAAATGAGAAAAAACATAAGAGGTCATTATCTAAGGCACATTGACCGATTTGTAACCCTGGACAAGACATATTGTATTTCCTATAACGTTAATACCAAAGGGATAAGTATGCAACCAACTATTATGCCTATAGTTATGCACCAAACTATTGTTCCTCTAATTAGGCACCCGGCTATTCCTCCTATTGTTATACACCCAATAATTCTCACTTTTTTTACACCCAACTATTCTGCCCTTAGATATGCACCCAACTATTCTACCTCTTGTTTTGCTCAAAAATATTCTCTCTTTTTACACCCTAGTTAAGCAGCCTATTATTCTGCCTCTGTTTCTACTCCCAAATATTCTGCCTCTTGTCATGCACCCATCTATTCTGCCTCTAGTGATGCACTCAAATATTCTGCCTCTAGATATTTACGCAACTATAATTCCTCTTGTTATGCACCCAAATAATCATTTATTTTTAAAACCAACTATTCTGCGCCTTGTTACACACATAAATAGTCTCCCTCTTTTTATACTCCCACTTATTCTGACTCTTGTTAGGCTCCAAAATATTCTCGCTTTTTTACACCCAGGTATTCTGCCTCTAGTTATGCACCGAAATAGTCTCTTTTTTTTCACCCAACTATTCTCCCTCTAGTTATTCCCCAACTACTCTGCCTTATGTTATGCACCCAAATATCCTCCCTTTTTTTACAGTCAACAATTCTCCTCCATGTTATACACCACATTATTCTGCCCCTATTTAAATTCCCAACTATTCTACCTCTTGTTAAGCACCTAACTATTCTGCCTTTAATTATACACCCAATAATTATGCATCTAGTTATGCACCAAACTTTTCTCCCTCTTGTTATGCACCCAATAATCATGCCTCCAGTTATGCACTCAAATATTCTGCCTCCAGTCATGCATCCAACCATTCTCCCAATTGCTATACCCCCAATAATTCTGTCCCTAGTTAAGCAAGCAACTCTTTTGCCTCTAATTATGCACCCAACTATTCTGCCTCTGGTTATGCATCCAAAAATTCTTCCCCTAGTCAGCATCCAATTATCATGATTCTGGTTATGCCCCCAACTATTCTGCCTTTACTAGACACCCAACACTTCTGCATCAAATTATTCTCCCCCTAGTTCTGCACCCAATTATTCTGCCTCCAGTTATACATCTAATTATTCTTCCGCTAGTTTTGTCTCCAAATATTCTGCCTCCAGTTATGCACCCAACTATTCTGCCTCTAGTTATGCACTTAACACATCTCCCTTAAGTTACACAACCAACCATTCTGCACCTAGTTATGCACCCAACTGTTCATCCTCAATTTATGCGCCTAACTATTCTGCCTCCATTGAGGGATAAATTGTAGACTGAGCTCCTTCAACTATAATGTAAACCAACCTGGAAGGATGCAAATTCTGAATTCAAGCATGTTCAAATTTTTTATAAAATTACCATCTATCACAGCCTACTCGTGCATTGGAGTTGGGTAAATGTGTACTCTAAGTGTACTAATTGCATAATCTTCGTCCAAGGGTAGTACAGTATGAAAGACTGATAAGTATATTTCACACCATTCTAACTAGAATCTTCAGTGTGATCGCAGAATCTTGTCACAAAAGGAAGTCAACGGCTTCTCAGGTCGCTTTGTTGAACTAAAAGTTCCGTAAAGTGAGATCTCTATAATTATTCTGTAATTAATATATTGTACAGTTCGACCTGAAGGTAGCATTGCATACTGGCGTTATATATATATATATATATATATATATATATATATATATATATATATATATATATGTGTGTGTGTGTGTGTGTGTGTGTATATATATATATATATATATATATATATGTGAATGTGTATGCGTATATGCATATAAAGATCATGAAAATATATTTATTTTATTTCATCTTTTTGTCTTAGCTTATTTCTTCTTTTAATACGGTTAATTTAGAGATAGATATTAATTAGAAAGAACGAAGCTTAGCCTGTAAAAACTCGGATCAAAATTCAACTCATAACTGATCCAGGCTAAGGACTTATTGATCCAAACTTGTATATCAGCATTTAGATTTAATCCTACGTCAAAGAAAAATGCCCGAATGCATAAGTAAAGATAATTAGACGCATAATTAAATAATGGATGCAGATGCATAAGTGTTAATTTTCCAAAAGCCCCTTTTATCATTCTCATAATGAACTTTGAGACACGAAATTTTTCGCGATTAGGTCCTTACATCATTGTCTTTAATTCACACCTGATAACAACAATTAGCCTCATTACTGTCACAAGGGAAATGCGCTCCCATTAAGAAAGAACAGTTCTCTTTTGACATTTTTTATTTTATTTTAACAATTTTTTAGTTTATTTATCAAATGTCATCGGCGTCTAAGTAAATGGAAAAGAACAGAGGCTTTTACAATTAGCTTTGTTCAACTAAAGTCATTATCTACTTTTCTCAGGGAAGTCCCTGTGGTCTTGTGGCTAAAGTGCTGTGCTATAACGTCGTAGTAAGCGAGTTCAAATTCTACTCCCTCTATTACTTTACTTTCGGTATAATATCATTGGCAAAGGTATAACCCTCTCATTCCCCAAGTTATATCTTAAATCTTACCCCGAATGTACTTCTACAGGAATGGATTAGGCGTTAAATAACCCAAGAAGGTCGATTTGCTATTTAAAAAAGAAACCATATTTACTTTTAAATTATGTAAAAGGAAAAAAAATATATTAATAATGGAAAAATATTTTAAAAATATGTGTCGGTATGATTAAGTAAGAACAATTATTTACGGCGAATTTATAAAAAAGACATACGTAAATATATGTCAGTCAGTATTACGATGGTGATTCAAAAGTTTTGCAATATATTTGTAACGTGAAACACACGTTGACAGATCCAAATGGTTCTGTAAGTTCCGGAAGAAGACAAATTCCTCTGTAATGTGAGACACCACGTATGCCTGATATTCTCCGATTACTAAACGCCAGATTTGCCTCTTTGGCTTGAATTAAAGCCTAGGAATCTACGCCTTTTTGTCGATCTGAAATTGCCTGATTTTAAAGGTTCTTACACTTGGCGCAAAATTTCTTGAACCATTTTGTTGCTGTATTGTGATAAACTTCTTGTTTGTTTGTTTGTTAGTTTGGTTTTTATAGCATATCAGCATTTGTAAGTCTTTTAATTCCAAAGCCATTATTATCGTGGTTTAATGATTATCGTCGTAGGAAATGGACACGGCGACACAAGTTCAAACCCTGGACGAGGCTGATTGCATTTCACATAGCACTAATACCCTTGGTAAAAGTATGACTCCAATTATTCTCCCTCCAGCTATGGGTAAATAGTACGACAGACTGGGTTCTTCAGTCTTAGTGAGGCAGCTAGTCTAGGAGAAGAAAACTCTGAATTCAAACCTGTTAAACTCCGTTTAAAAACTGTCCTTATGTCATATCCTGCCCGAGCGGAGGAGTTGGTAAATAGGATTATTATCTAAATAAATAGATCTATTTAAAACAATTAAGTTTACCATAAGTAAACAATTTAATTGTACAAAACATTTCTATTTCAAGCTGGTTATTTTAGTCAGTTTTAATTCACACAATTCATTTTAATATTAGTATAGTTTTTGTTTACACAAAGTTAAATGTCAAACCAGTTATATTTCAAGTAAGTCAATTTAGCATAAGTATACAGTGTGATTCTATTTGACACACAGATAGGACCCTAACAGGAGCTACCACTCCAAGCAAAAGTAGACTTGGGAGCGATGCCAGTTAATGGGTATTCCGCATTCTCTAATGCTCCAGCATTACTGAACCTCACAATCAGATTGTTTAGTGTCATATACAGGACACTCGTTGGCGAGTCATATCCCTCTGCAGAGAAGCAGTCGGTGTATTTCACAGCCGACAGGACAAGTATTCAACTGTGTGTTCACCTTTCACGGAAAACTTTCTTTTCCATTGCTTCCGCAGCTTTGTAGTCCATTTCGAACACATAAGGCATCACCTCCCGGATTAGACTTCATTTCACGTTCATAGGTTCGGCTTTCAAATCATACATGGTAGTAAGAAATATACAAAGTGACAGCGTACCAACTACCATGGTGTTGCCAAAGTCAGCCGCTACCAGCCACAATTTGAACCGCGTTGGTCACGCGATATATCCACCGGAAGCTATCATGTACCAAAATATTGTTAAACATTTGACTCACACAGGATATGAAAAAATCACTGTTCTTGTTGGTATCAACTCTTCACGTATGAATAGATCAGTCGCTCGTAATTCTCACTACACTCGGTCAACAAAAATTGAAGAAGAGGATCATGAACCCATGTTTCTTTTATTGATATTCACAGAATACGAAACACATACTCTCGCTAGCTAACCTTCACGACCATTTTGATAGCTGATCAAAAAAAATGAATGCCACAAGCCTTGGTCAACAACTGTTTTCAGTCTTACGTTTATTGGTCACACTTATTTTATTACAACAAGCCTATCTGGCGAGATTTTGAAATTTATTAACTCTTCCTTCTCACGCCTGCCGTTTTCTTTTTTTAATAATTTACCTTTGTGATTTCTGTACGAAAGTATTAGATTATAACGTTTGAATAATAAAAAATGTGTTACACCTAAGTATGTGGTCTTGGTCCGCCCCAGATTTATGAATCAATTACCAAAAAAATCAAGAAATTCTCATTAGACGATGTGTATTTACCCAAATATTCGGCCACGGGCAAGATGAGAGACAGATTCAATTTATTTTAACGCAGACATAAGATGCATGCAGTTGACATATTTCCTTCTCCAAGATTCGTTGTCTTACCAAGGTAAAAGAACCTACTCAACCCAATATAACATATCTTCAAAAATTATATTATGAAAAAATAATTCATATGTCTTCATATCCGTCAGTTTTCGGTTTTTAAGTGGAAAATTTCAGATTAATGGAACATTTTCTGTTCATTGACGACTGAAATTGCAAAATACATTTAAAATTTATGCTTAGTCTTGCGTGTAAGTCGTGTATAAACTAACACGGGTAACAACAACTTATATATATATATATATATATATATATATATATATATATATATATATATATATATGTGTGTGTGTGTTTGTGTGTGTATGACCGATGCCTGCCGATAGCACTAACTCCGTTGATTCTCTACATCCTTTCTAATCGTTCGTGGCGCCTGGCAGGTCATCTAGATAGCATCTGGTATCCAAACAGAGCTTTGTTCGCCAGCCAGCTCTGGTGCCTCTATGTATGGGAGTCGATAAAAGATCATTGCTCTTATGTTCAACCTTATATCCCCGACAGTTCCCATCATTCAATTTTCTTTTTACTTGGATGGTAGGTAATTGGTCGTACGGGTGTTTTTTGTAAAGTCAATTTTAAAACTAAACTTGAAATCCTTATACAGTTCCTATTATTTTCTTCTGTATGAGTTTCGTTCCAGTTGGGGCATCCATATTGCCGTGCCAACACGACCATAGATTGGAAAATACCCATTTTATTTTATAAGAGATCAGATTTCCAGACGATCAACGATCTGTTCACGAAAGAATTTTCATAATAACAAAGACAAGAAACGAAAAATAACCCGCTGTGACAGTGACAAATGCCGATAAACTAGATAATCTAGCAAATACACCTGCTCAAACCGAATCTCCCCGCTGCTTCGCATCGAGCAAGCAGCCGTGACCATTGACCTCTATGTGAACACAGGGAAAATGAAGTTTTTGTGTTTAAAATAAAAAGAAGCCATGCAAATTAGAAGACCTGTTTTCATTCCTCGGCAGAAATATCTCATCTGCTACTATCCATATACAAGGAATAGCTATATACCATTAATAATGATAACATTAATTCTTGATCGCTGACAGTCTTTTTCTATTGGAATATGTACGCACTTCTACAGTAAAATTCATTCAAGCTGAATATATATTTAAAAAATGCTTTATCTCATCTGTAATAATACCTTAGTTATTCTCAATTGAAAGTCCAGTGTTTCTTCAGTTCTTCAGTCACATCATTGTATGTTTCATTCATCTTATATCATCATCATCATCATATCGCGCTGGTAGCACGGATATCCCTGACCCTCTCTCGACACTCCTCGCTATCGTTCATCGCCCTAGGTAGGTCTTCAGGACAACATCCTGTATCCTCACATAGCTGCTGAATGTACGTTCGAGCTAGTCATCCTGCTTTTGCGCGGCCATGTGTGGGGATCAATAAGAGTAAATCTCTTATGAGTTCATCTCTGCTTCTCCAGCAGTGTCCTGCATGTCTGGTTCGTCTAACTTGAATAGTTTTCGTGATAGGGGGCAGGTGGCCGTACAGTTGGTGTCTTGTGGGGTGTTACTGCCAGGACTTGTTCAGGATTGCACGCAGCATTCTTGTGTAATTGCCATGCCGTATTCTTCTTGTAAATATTGCTTTACTACTGGACCACTCTGTCGACATAGGCAGTAGAATACACTGACTCTACCCCTACCGAGAAATAAAGCGTTCACTAGAGATTTGGGGAATATGGATTACCTCTTTATGGCCATTACTTTCAGGTCTACTTTCACTCTGATTGTTAGTACCTGTTATAGAGCCGTTCAAGGGAAAATAGAACTGTCCAATCTTTTACTAAGGCTTATACTTAGTCAATTGAAACCATAAAAATGTGTACAAATTGTTCGTATCATATTAGAATACGTTAAAAATTTAGTGATGTTAAATAGCAATACTTGAAATCACTTATTGTGTGCTAACAAATGATTAATATTTGAGAGAAGTATTGGTTTTATATATTTCAAGGTAAATAAAAAAAATAAACACACACACACACACACACACACACACACACACACAGAGGCTGTTTTACAATTGTTGACAAAAGTAATAAGAAACAAATCAAGACAACAAATAGTACGGTAGTAAAGATTTCATTTACTGAAAGTTAAACTGATAACATTTTAGAATTTGAAAGCATATCGTCTCAAAAATGAACTAAAATTGTCATGACAAGCCTTAGAATACATGTTTTAAGTGTTTGTCTTTCAGCTGAAGACGAAGTGGATTGCAAAGTGCAAAGTTGTTGATAACACATTCACATTCAACTTGGTGATAACGGGATCAGATGGAGAGGAACCTGTTGCCTTACAATCTTCACAACTTCTCTGCAATTCAAAGTTTCTAACCAATTTGAAAATCTGACTCCAGTTTGGAAATGTGTTGAAGCACCCAGTTCGATCGAAGAGCTTTGCACTAAGTGAGTGATCACAGTTAATTATTTCGCAAAAATGCTCAACTCCATCCCCGGGGGAAGCGTATGTATTGTCATCTATAGACAGTCTCTTTCGTTTTATCTCAACTCTTCAGTGTGTCAAAAATCTCTAGACGCTTCCATCTAGGATCGAAACCCGCCTCTGTATGCGTGCGTGTGTGTGGTTGTGGGTATGTCTGTGTGCGTGAATGTGTGTGTGTGTGTGTGTGAGAGAGAGAGAGAAAGAGAGACAGACAGACAGACAGACAGGCAGACAGAGGTTGTGTGTCTTCCTTTCTGTATGTGTTTGTAGGTTAATGATATTGTAACTATCCTGCCGTTTTTTATAGAACTCTAAAGGAGAAATTACGCCGTTCTTTTGCACGTCATCTTTTTGGGTAGATCTGATTTTTTTTTCTAAAAATAACCTTTAACCAACAAAGTAAACCGAGTAAATGGTATGACGACTTAATCAGTCATGTCTAATGACAGTGTTTACGAGGGATATCGAATATTTTAGGATAGATTATTAGACATATCCACGCAAGTATGATAAGTGACTTGAATATATCAAGAGGAGGGCAGGGAACTTGATACGTTGACGGGAACAAAATGCATATTTATATATTAGGAAACAAAAGTCAACCTTTCGTCCAATAAAAAAGAGTCATTCTATTTTAGCACGCAATTTAATTTTAGGATTAACATTTTGCGTTCTGTAGGGCAGTCTAATACAAACACTATTTATAAAAAAAAGTTATCCTGAGAGGTCGAAAGTAGATATTATGTTTCAACAACAACAACAACAACAACAATAATAATAATAATAATAATAATAATAATAATAATAAAATCAGAAGACCAGACCTCATAATAATCAACAACAAAAGAGAGAATCTGCAAAATTGTCGACTTTGCTGTCCCGGCTGACCACAGAATAAATCTGAAGGAAAGTGAAAAGAAAGATAAGTACATCGACCTTGCTAGAGAATTGAAAAAGCTGTGGAACATGAAATTAACGATTGTGCCAATTTTGATTGGTACTTTAGGCACAATAACAGAAGGATTATTAAAAGACCTGGAGGACTTGGAAGTTGACGGACGGGAGAGACAACCCAAACGACAGCATTTCTAAGAACGGCCAGAATCCTGAAACGAGTCCTGGAGACATGAGGGGACTTGCTGTCACTCACATCTGAGTGAAAAACCATCAGCTAAGACTGATGTTAAAAACTCTAAAGGAGTAAATAATAATAATAATAATAATAATAATAATAATAATAATAATAATAAGAAGAAGAAGAAGAAGAAGAAGAAGAAGAAGAAGAAGAAGAAGAAGAAGAAGAAGAAGAAATGAGAACTTATCGAATTATGAACTTAGTTGTAACTGGTGCCAACACATTAGAATTGAAAGAAAACAAAAAGAATTAAATAAACTTTGGAACATGAAAGTGACAGTGATACCAATCATGAATGGGGTTCTTGGCAGAGTCACCAAAATAATGGTATAGGGACTGAGGGACTTGGAAATAAGAGGACAAATTGAAACCATCCAAACTACAGCAATATTAAGATCGACCAGAATACAGAGGAGAGTCCTGGAGACTTCAGGACATTTGCTGTCTATCGAAATCCAGTGAGAAACCATCGGCAAACGCTGGTATGAAAAACTCGAAAAGGAGTAAAATAATAATCCATTAATCACTTAATAAGTGAATTCAGCAAACTTGCTCAAAAAGAGTACAGCACAAAACACGATTAGGTGGAGAATGAGCCACTGGGAATTGAAAGTGAAATGTGATCATACAACTAAATGGACAATGTTCAAATCAGAATCAAGCTTGAAGACGGAGACTCACAAATTTCGTTTGGAGTATGGAGCTAGAAACTGATCACCTGTTCCCTGTCAGAAGACCAGACCTAGTAAAAAAGAAAACCGGTCAACTAGTTGACTTTGGTGAGCCAAAAGTTATACCATTTATCACTGGAGCGATTGGAATGATCTACAGCATTGTTAACATCGGTCAGAATACTGAGAAAGGTCCTGGAGAATTGAGTACTCTTGCTGTCACTCAGACTCAAATGAAAGACTATCAGCTAACGCTGTCGTGAAAAAATTGCAAGGAGTAGTATAATAATACACACAGTAAACCATTTGAGAGAATATAGCAAATTGACTCATAATACAAGTGCCGGTACAACTGACTGGAGAATGTAAGAATTGTCAATCTCGTTGGGAAAATTTGGAATAATAATAATAATAATAATAATAATAATAATAATAATAATAATAAAGCATACGCGAAAATTTTTTCCTTTCATATAAATTGAAAATTTACATGGATAATTTAAAGTTTATTTTACTTTATTCATTTTCAAAAAAATCCAAGCGAATGTTTTCAAACTGATTGAATTGTTTATGTTCGTGATAACAGCCTTTTGGAGTCCTCTTTCCTAAAAAAAACATCTTGCATCTGTTGGAAAAATTAACCCCTTTCTATGAATTAAAATTTCTCTTGACATTTTCGAAAATATTCTGCAAGTGACCAAATTGGATGTAGTTGTGAATCTAATTATACCTTTTCCATTTTGACAAGGAAAACAAAAATTTCGCATTGAATTCTATATAGGATGACCATTAAGCCATTGAGAGATTTTTGCCAAAATGACTCTTAATGCATTTTGACAATCTAAACTCAAAGAAAAAGTATTTTTAATCCCTCCTTTAAAAATGCAGGTAACCTAAAATTTGAAAATAAAATGCCGCTATGAACGAGTTTCTGCTCTATAAAGTCAGGAAACAATCTGTACTATCTTAAGACCGTGTTAAAATTAAGTTTTCCCTATGTGTGCATCTATAAGAAAATTGTATTTCATCAAGGAATACTTGTGTCAGTACACTTCAAAAAATGCACCATATTGACGCTGACAATGTGAAAAAGGTAGACAGGAACTGCAGAAGAAGGTTTTTGGTTTGGTTGTATGGTTTATCAAACATTTTAGTTTATTTAATGCCAAATCCTCTCTACGTATTCATTAAATATATGTGACTTGTATACACATTTTGTTGATAAGGTTTTTGAGTGAGCCTAAGCTCATTCTTTTTACAACATTTAAATGGTTCCATGTATTGTTATGTATCACTAACAATTCATTTAAACATCATCATTTGTTTACACGCGATTAAGTGATCAAGCAGTTCTATTTCAAACAATTCAATTCAGTATGAGTTAAAGTTAAATAGTTCTAAGTATTGCTATGTTTCACTAACCGTATTTACCAACCCCTCCGCTCGAACAGGATATGACACAAGGTCAATTTTTAAGCGGAGTTTAACGGTTTTGAATGCAGAGTTTTCATTCTCGTAGACTAGTTGCCTCACCAAGGCTGAAAAACCTAGTCTGCCCTACTATTTACCCATTGCTGGAGGGAGAATAATTGGATTCATACCTTTCCCAAGGGTATTAGAGCTATGTGAAATGCAATCATTCTCGGCCAAGATTTGAAATCGTATCGCCGTGTTCATTTCCTACGACGATAACCGTTACACTACAGGCACCTATGTTTCACTAACTGTTCAATTAAACATCAGCCAATTGTTTACATAACGATAAATGATCTAACAGTTCTATTTGAAACTATTCAATTTAGCATGTAATTTTTTGGACACAAATTAAATGCAAACAGTTGTATAGATAGGATCCTCTTAGATGCCATAATGGACTTGGGAGTAATGGCAATAAACGGGGTACTTTGCATGCTGCAAAGCTAAAGATTACTAGTGACTCATCATCAGATTGTTTAGTGTCCTATAGATGACACTAGTTAGTGGGGGGGTCTTAAACCTCTGCGAAATATAATCGGTGTATTCAACAACCAAGCCGACTGGGCTATGCATAAGAATCCTACAAGTTATACTGAAGAAATCCTGGTAGCAACACCTCAGGAAACAACACCCACTATCCGCCCCTTACTAAAACATCCAAATAAGAAGAACAAGCCATTTGGAAAAGCAAGGATGAACTTATACGTTACGTTCTTCTTCACATAGACGAGCTGTTGTTCGCCGACCAAAAAAAACTTACTAACAGCAGCTCTATGGAGACACAGGATGAAGTCTAGTAGACCTGCTGGGAGCAATGGATGATAGGGATATATGGGGAGACACAGAGAGAGAGAGAGAGAGAGAGAGAGAGAGAGAGAGAAAGAGAGAGAGAGTGGGAGAGTTTGGGAAATTCGTGCTACGAGCGTCACTAGATGATAATTAAGTTGTGGACTAAAAATCGGAAGGAATAATACTTGATAAAATGAAGACTGTCTATTGGCCGTAGAATACACCGACTGCTTCTCTGCAGTGGGGTAAGACCCCCTCCCCACCAAAGAGTGTCCTGTATATGACACTAAAAAATCTGATGGTAAGGTTCCAGCAATGCTGGAGCTTTAGGGAATGCAGAGTACCTCTTTATTGCCATCGCTCCCAGGTCCACTCTCGCCCGGAGTAGTAGCACCTGATAAGCGTCCTATCTATGGGTTAAATAGAACTAAACGGTCGTTGACATTTACTGTTTTCATGCATTTAAACTGTGTATTTACGCTGAAGTGAATTGTTTAAAATAGAACTGTTTTCACTACTAAACTGTACTTTTGTTTAAACTGCGTGCTTATGCTAAACTGTATTATTTGAAATTGAACTGTTTTTGAAATTGAAACTGTACTTACACTAAACTGTATTTTCATATATAACTGCTCGAATAGTTTGAAAGAGAAATGTTTTTGACAATTAAGTTGTGTATTCATGCTAAACTGAATTGTTTGAAATGGTTATTCACAGAAAAATGGATTTGGTGTTAAATAACCTACATAGGTTGATATGGCATAAAACCCAACAAACCAAACCAAACCAACCCGAAGACTGTCAAGCAGTCTAAATGAATTAAAATTCGTGATAAAAAATATACGGCCCATTTAACATCCTTGCATAGAAACAGTAAATAGTTCAGGGAGAAAATAACAAATCTACAACTTATATAAATGGTAACCAACATAACGTGACACTAGTGTTAAATGTATTATGAACTCCCATTATAGAATTGTGTTTTTTTCTCCAGTCGAGAACATTTTACCTTTGCCCAGTCGGCTGGGGCTGTAGAATATATCGACTGCTTCTCTGCAGAGGGGTAAGCCCCCGCCCCGCAACGAGTGTCCTGCATATGACACTAAACAATCTGATGGTGAAGTTCCAGCAATACTGGAGCTTTGGGGAATGCGAAGTACCCCTTCATTGACATCGCTCCCAAGTCCACTCTGGCCCGGAGTGGTAGCACCTGATAAGGTTCATATCTATGGGTTAAATAGAATTAACAGCATACTTATGCTAAACTGAATTGTTTTATTAAACTGAATAGCTTGAAAAAGAAATGTTTTTGACAACTAAACCGTACTTAGATTTAAACTGCTTGCTTACGCTTAACTGAATTATTTGAAATAGAACTGTTTTTCGACATTAAATCTGTATTTACACTTAACTGAATTGTTACATATAACTGATTGAATAATTTGAAATAGAAATGTTTTTGACAATTAAACTGTGTACTTATGCTAAATTGAATTGTTTTAAATAGAACATATTATTTACATAAAAATTGATTTGGCATTAGATAACCGGCAAAGGTTGATATGCCATAAAAACCAATAAACCAAACCAAACCAAACATTTTAACTCCACACGTTTGAGAGAGAGGAACTGCAACCAAAAATTAGACTAAAAGAACCTCAATTAAAGAACAGTTGATTACATCTACAAAAAAAAATCGCTTCAATGCAAAAAAAAAAAAAAATCATGAATCTCCTCCTGAAAAAAACTAACGATGGTCAAATATTTCCACATATTTCCATGGCCTCAGTGTAAAATAATTAGGGATTCCGGCTGATCATGTGTTGTTTCCATGCGAGACTTACTGGTCGATTACGATACTGTTGAAAAGAAAGGAATATATACGAAAAAAGAGAAAATAAAGTGACCCAGGCCTTAACACTTGAGATATTCTGCGTTTCTGTTCCCCCCACCACTCCGACGATTTGCCATGGCTGACACTGTAGTTTTCGGTGACTACGATATATAACGAACAGAAATAGCTCAGCATATAAGAAATAAGCAATAAAAATAAGACATGGGAAAACATAGGATACCTTGCTTTAAAATATCTATCTAGTAGTACATGGGGCCAGAGAAAGGTTTTGCCTATTTAATGTAGATTATTTTGAGAAGGTTGTTTTTTTTTTTGTTTATGAAGGCTCCTTTCCTTTCTCTCATTCAGTTATGTCGGTAAGAAGTAAAAAGAGGGAACTTTTTTTTTGGCCTTCAACTGATTAAATATCAAGGGACCAGGTTATTGCTAATTAGCACGGTAACGTATATTACTGCAATTATGAATGTTTGCTGATACCATATTTACCAACCCCTCCGCTCCGGCAGGATATGACACAAGGTCAATTTTGAAGCGGAGTTTAACAGGTTTGAATTCAGAGTTTTCCATCTCCTAGACTAGTTGCCTCACCAAGGCTGAAGAACTCAGTCTGCCCTACTATTTACCCATAGCTGGAGGGGAAATAGTTGGATTCATACCTTTCACAAATTTATTAGTTCTATGTAAAACGCAATCAGTCTCCTCCAGCTAACAGGTAAAAAATAATTGTGTTTGGTTTCATTATTTAATGGGATAACAATCTTCTTCCATTAATTCATATCAAAGTCATCCTTACTGATACCGAGTGGGTGTCTCTATATACATGGGACCCGTGTGACTGCTTATAACTCTACTAATAATAATGTTGTATTCTTCTTTGTTTGAATTTGATAATAGTATACCATACCAACTATTTATCCTCAATCACAATGTCTTGGCCAAGAGAGGAGAAAATAGTGTGAGTTACAACTTATTTTGAGACAAACTCATTCAAAATTGTCTCCAATGAGATACAGTCCATTTATGTGATAATGATTTATCACTGAGACAAGCAACTAATAAAAGTTTGCATGTCCTAGAAGCTGTTATATTAATAATTAAAAAAAAAACAACATTGATTTCATGTCTCTAGCTCAAAGAATTTAGTTTTTACAGAACGTGTTCCAAATGACCATCATCGCTCTTGTCTCAGTAATAAATTTGTATCATATTGATTGGTTGTATCTATTTTGAGACACCCTGTATATATGTATGGTAGCATAAGACTTTCATTTACTGATTGGTCAAACAAATTTTAACGAAAAAAATAAAGGCGAATGTGTTGCCATTTATTTATTAGACTTGCTGTCACTTTCTCTGGTGTGCTAGTCACTTGATTACATTCATTCCTCAATTTTATGACCTTTTCATTTTAACGGCGTACAAACGGGAATTCTATTCATTTTGGGGGAGTTTTATTTTTCTACTTTTTTTTTTCCTTCTGTGAGTTTCATTATTTTCGATGTTGTCTATCAGTGAAGTCACGTTTTCCTGCAATATCAACTAGATCTTTATTTATTTATTTGATTCATTTTTATTTTGTTTTATTTTCATCTTTTTTTTTTATTTCAACATCAGCATTTCGTAATAAAAGCAATATTTTCTTCACCGCAACTAGTTCGTGACATTTCCACCTCCATCAGAGACATGGTGACATGTATTTTTTAGAGGGGGATCTGTGTGTGAGAGATCTATTTGTCTGTCTATGACGTGTATATGTATGTGTGCATGCGTGTAAGCATGCTCTCTTTTCTTACAAAGGTACAAGGATCACCTCAACCATCAATACTACTATGAGAACTAGTAATACAATCATCATCACCATCATTAGCCTAAGCAAGTGGAGGTTCTCGTGGTGTAATGTTTATCGTCCTAGGAAATGGACACGGCGACACGGGTTCAAATCCTGGACGAGACTGATTGCATTTCAGATAGCACTAATATCCTTGGGAAAGGTATGAATCCAATTATTCTCCCTCCAGCTATGGGTAAATAGTAGGACAGACTGTGTTCTTCAGCCTTGCTGAGGCAACTAGTCTAGGAGAAGGAAAACTCTGAATTCAAACCTGTTAAACTCCGCTTCAAAATTGACCTTGTGTCATATCCTGCCCGATCGGAGGGGTTGGTAAATAGGGTTAGCCTAAGCAAATTCGTTTGATTATTAGTGCTTTCATTATAGTTTGTTACAGAATTTCGAAAAAGAGTTCTAATGACTTAGTCTTATTTACAAGGAAGCAGCATTGACATACTTCGGCATATTACTTGTTTCTTTTTGGTTTGGTTTCTTTTTTTAATGACAAATCATCATTGGTGGATTAATTAATGCCAAGTCATACTATATAAAAGACACTTATGGTCCTATTTAATCCCTATCTGGGGGTTTAAATGGGGTTCATATCTTTTCTAAGGGTATTAATCAGAAAGCAAACGTAACAAACGTCAATGGAAATATTAATGATTAAAAGCACATCGTTTCCTGAACATTTTTATAGTAAATTCATTTTCAATGCAACATCATACTCAAATATTCCCCAATGCATTACAAGGCGAAATTATTTTCAGTGCATTTTTATTGTAATGTAATTTCCATTTGATTGTATAGCGAAATCATTTCCAAAGCCTTTTCATTGTAAAATAATTTCCTTTGAATTTTATAGCAAAATCATTCCGAACGCCTTTTCACAGTAAAATAAATACCAATTCATTTTCTGGCACAATTATTTCCAATGCATTTTCATAATAAAATAATTGCCAAAGTATTCTACTGCAAAATTATTTTCAATGTATTTTCAGTGTTAAATAATTTGGAATACATCAGGAGTACAATCGTTTCTGGCAAATACACCCAACGAAGCCGAAACACTACTGCATAGTTTGGAACAAGTCACCGCAGGCATTGGCCTCCATGTCAATCCAATCAAAACTGAATATATGTGCTTTAATCAAACAGGCGACATTTCCACCCTAGACGGAAGCTCTCTGAAAATAGTAGACAAGTTCACCTACCTAAGAAGCAGTGTCTCATCAACCGAAAAAGACATCGACACGCGGCTAACGAAGGCATGGACAGCTATGGAAAAGCTATCGATCATATGGAAGTCAGACCTAACCGATAAAAGGAAACGCAGTTTCTTCCAGGTAGCGGTCGTATCGATACTGCTATGTGGATGCACTACTTGGACGCTAACAAAACGGCTGGAGAAACAGGTAGACGGCAATTACACAAGAATGCTGCGAACAATATTGAACAAGTCCTGGAGGCAACACCCCTCAAAGCGACCTACTTCCCATCACGAAAACTATCCAAGTTAGACGAACCAGACATGCAGGACACTGCTGGAAAAGCATTGACGAGCTCATAAGTGATGTAACCCAATTGACCCCTCCATATGGTCGAGCAAAAGCAGGACGGCCAGCTCGAACATACATACTGCAGCTCTGTGAGGATACGTGATATAGCCCTAAAGACCTGTCAGAGGCGATGTACGATAGGGAGAAGTGGCGAGAGAGGGTCAGGGATATCCATGCTGGCGGCACAACATAATGATGATGATGAAATTTTTTTCTAATACCTTTTCAATGCATTTTCTCAGTAATATAATTCCCATATATCTTATAGCATAATAATTTCCAATATTCTTTAATAATGAAATAATTTCCAATGGAATTAATGTAAAAATCATTGCATATTTATGGTTAAATAATTTTCAAAATATTAATGGCAAAATAACTTCCTGTAGATGACATAACACACCTTTATTTATTGTATTTTATAATAAAAATATTTTCTATGCCTTTAACAGTAAAAGTATTTCCAATGCATTTCCAATGCATTTGATAGCTAGATTATTTCCCAGAATTATTCAATTTTTTTTATTGTAATATAAATTTCCTGTGTGTTTAGATAAAATTATATCTTATGCATCCTTTTAATAAGTTCCGGTGCATTTAAGTAACAAAAGTTATTTACCATAAATTTTGTGGAATTATTTCCATCGATTTTTTCTGAAAATCAATTACAGTGCACTTTATAGCAAATTGATTTGCAATGCAGTTTTGTTGTATAATCAATCCCAATGAATTTTTATAATTCAATAATATCCAATGCATTTTTGCATAGAAAAATCATTCCTATTTTATCTATATTAATAAATTGGTTGAGTTTGTTTATCTGTTCACTGTAAATTACTAAACATTTTAATTTACAACTTATTCAAATTGGTAATGCCTTTCTTAGTAAGTTAATTTTCAATGGGTTTATTATTTTTTTTTTCTCTGGAGATTGAGTACTCCTTTAGAGTTTTTCACATCGGTGTTAGCTGATGGTTTTTCACTGGAGATTGAGTACTCCTTTAGAGTTTTTCACATCAGTGTTATCTGATGGTTTCTCACAGGAGATTGGGTACTCCTTTAGAATTTATCACATCAGCGTAAACTGAGGGTCTTTCACTGGACATTGAGCACTTCTTTAGAGTTTTTCACTAAGTGTTAGCTGATGGTTCTTCGCTCGAGTTTGAGTGACAGCAATTCTCCTCAAGTCTCCAGGACTCATCACAGAATTCTGGCCGTTCTTAGCAATCTTATCGTTTGGATAGTCTCTACTCGTCCACCAACTTCCAAGTCCTCCAGGCCTTTTAATAATCGTTTAGTTATTGTGCCTAACGCACCAATCACAACTGGCACAATCGTTACTTTCATGTTCCACAACTTTTTCAATTCTCTAGCAAGACCGAGGTACTCATCCTTCTTTTCACTTTCCTTCTGATTTATTCTGTTGTCCGCTGGGACAGCAAAGTCGACAATTTTGCAAATTCTCTGTTGTTTGTTGATTTTTATGAGGTCTGGTCTTCTGATTATTATTTTTATTATTATTATTACTCATTAGAGTTTTTCACATTAACGTAAGCTGATGGTTTTCACTGGAGATTGAGCGACAGCAAGTCTCCTCAAGTCTCCAGGACTCTTCTCAGTATTCTAGCAGTTTTCAGTAATGCTGTTGTTTTGATGGTCTCTCCTCGGCTGCCATTATTATTATTATTATTATTATTATTATTATTATTATTATTATTTATAAAGGATTATTTTTAAGAATTAATTTGATGGTTATGTTTTAAGGCATGTAAACTTTTCTTAGTTATTTAATACCAAATACTGTTAATACATGTATATTAAAGGTGTGTTGTTTAGAAAGGAACAGTTTTTATGCTCATTTGTTTTCAAAAAGTTTCAACATTAATATTTATATAGTTTCTTACACTAATAATCCAATTTAACATCAGTCATCTGTTTTCACATCGTTGAATGGTTTTAAGTATAGTAAATGATTAGTTAGTTCTATTTGTCTCAAACGGTTACTATGACTCTGGACCTGGGTAGACATGAGAGTAATGGCAAAGTAAATAATCCACATTCCTCAAAACCCCATTTATACCTACATGACAATAAGTCACGTTGAAGATTTCGTTTTTTTCTTTAGATACGTAATCTTCAAATTACTCAGAATGCGATGTTTGAATTCTTCTCCTGAAATTAGATTTAAAGTAAATATGAGAGTAAAAATTAAAACATTTTTATCGTTCTTATATCTTAAGTAACGTTCAGTTTTAAAATATAATGACGGAACTATTGTTTGAAAACCTATTTTAAAATATTTGCTTTGGCTTGGTTTAGTTTGGTTGTGCTTTCTAACGTAACAACACGCGTGGTACATTCAATGCAAAATTTTGGTTAAACATTTATAATTTCGAAGGAGATAGTTTGTAAGTAGCACCATTCTTTAACATTCCAATGCTCAGTTGTTTCCACGCAGGAAAATAGTTTAAAGTATTGCTATTTGACTTCTATTAACGTCGTGTTATATGGTTTCAAGTATTGCTATATAAATACATAATTCTAGTAAACATCATTTTTTTCTTTGCACCTGGTCAACTGGTGCCAATGATTGCTATCTAATACCAATAATTATATTTAATATCAACCATTTCTTGTACACAGTTAAATGGTTTCAGGTATGAAAATGATTAATTTTTTATTTGATCCATATATGGGACCCTAACATGTCCTTCCCCAAAGGGCCAGAGTGAATTTGGGAGTCATGGTACTGAAGAGTATCCCACATTCCCCAAACACTACGAGTGGAGCCTCCACATCAAATGCAGTTTCGTGTCATACACAGAAAATAATTCTGTTTGACTAATAAATGGGACACTAACAGATACTACATTTCTGGTTCAGATTGGACCTGGAAATAATAGCAATAAATGATGACTCTATATTACACAAACCTCCAGAACTGGAGTCTCACCATCAAATAGTTTAGTATCATATCCATAACACTATTTGAGGTGCCCGTGGTGTAATGGTTATCGTCGCGGTAAATGGACACGGTGACACGAGACTGATTGCATTTCACATGGCACTAATACCCTTGTGAAAGGTATGAATTCAAGTATTCTTCTTCCAGCTATGGGTAAATAGGAGGACAGACTTGGTTCTTCAGCCTTGGTGAGGCAACTAGTCTGGGAGAAGGAAAACTCTGAATTCAAACTTGTTAAACTCTGCTTAAAAAATTGACCTTGTGTCATATCCTGCTCGAGCGGAGGTGTTTGTAACTATCATAACACTATTTGAGTGTGTAACTTCGCTACGGATGTACAGTCGGTGTATTCTTTAGCCCCAGCTCACAGGTAAAATATAATTGGTCTTGGTTTCATTGTTTAATTGTAAAACAATCCAGGAATAATTCATACCAAAGTCATCCTTGTAGAACAACGTTGTGGTAAGTATGTGATCCATACTTAGTTAGATAATTATGTTCATAGCCTCTCTCAAGAGTATTAGTCCAAAGGTGAATGCTATAGTGCCACTTGGATTCGAACTCGTTTACCACAATGTTACAGTCCAGCATTTTAGCCACTACGCCACAGAAGCCCTCTTTGCAATGCATCTAAATCAATAAATAAAAGTTAGTTTGTATATTCTTTATAATCAACCGCTTTGAATTGGAGCTGTTAAATATAGTATTCATCATTATTAGATACAGGTAAATATAGTATAAAAAATATGTTCTTTATGAGGAAAATATCGCATTCACCGTGAGTGAATCTCAAGCATTAAACAATCAGCAATGAGCAATTTTCTTAGAAGACATCGTAGAGAATTTGAATTTACAAACTTGTTAAAATTGATAGAAAATGAATTTACAATAAAATGCAGAGGAAATAATTTTACTATAAAATGCATTGGTATTGATTTTACTATAAAATACATTGGTATCGATTTTACTGAAAAACGCATTGGGTATGAGTTTACTATGAGATGAATTAGTATTGATTTTACCATGAATGCATTGGAAATGCATTTGCTTTAAATGCATTGGAATTAATTTTACCATAAAATTCAGTGCAAATAATTTTCCTAAAATAAATTATTCACATTTGATTATACATTGCTAATTATGCTAATAGCTAATTATTCAAGCTGTTTGTCTAATGGTTATCATCGCAGAAAATGGACACTTTGACCGGAGTTCAAATCCTGGATGAGGTTGTTTGCCTTTCACGTAGACCTAATACTCTTGGTAAAGGTATCGAGCCGACAACTCGGTAAAATAGTTGGGAAGATTAGGTTCTTCAGTCGGTATAGGAGAAGGGAATTTCTGAATTTAAACCAGTAAAGCTCTGCATAAAAAAATCGACCTCGTTTCACATCCTGCTCATTCACTGGATTGGTATATATACACTTCCTTATACAGGAAATGCAAAATAATTTGATTGTCATATTGCTTAAATAGGTCAAGTATTGAAAATGAAATAAAAATTACTTTTAAATATGTTTCATTGGAATCAAAATATTTATCTATAAAAATCCCATGATTTTTAATGAAACTATTTTCTTTATGGCATAAATCAGTCTTTTGACCTCACAGACCTGAGTCAGGATCTCAGCACAGTTCTGAGAATCGATTGTGGACCAGCAGATTCTCAATTTGCTAGCCTCCTGCGTCCAAGATATCGATGTTGTCCATGGAAATTGTTCCGCAACCTCGGATTGATATTACCTGGCTTGGTTGGGTTTTATGGCATATCAAGTTTTGTAGGTTATTCAACGCCAAAGCCTATCTATATAAATGTAAGCATAGTTTAATCGTCAAAAGCATTTCTATTTCAAGCAATTCAGATTAGTCAAACGATTCATTTTAGCATAAGTATGCCGTTAGTTCTATTTAACCCATAGATAGGGCCCTATCAGGTGCTACCACATCGGGCCAAATTTGACCTGGGAGCAATAGCAATGAAGAGGTGCTCCCTATTCGCTAAATCCCTAGCATCACTGGAACCTCTCCATCAGATTGTTTAGTGTCATATCAGGACACTCGTTGGGGGGGATCTTTCCCGCTTCAGAGGTTCAATCGGTATTTTTTACTGCCCCAGCCGATTGGGCAATCGATATAACCGTGTGAGTTTCCAGGAGGTTGAGTACAACACCAGGCTGCATTAAGGAATATAGCTGTTCATTTTACCCTACACTACGATAAATCAATCAATCAACCAAGAAAAATGGTGTATAATATAATGGGTGGAAGAGCCCATAAAATCGGATATATGTTGATTCACTCCAAATAAATATGGTTGGTTGGTTGGTTGGTTTGGTTTTTATGTCACATCAACCTTTGCAGGTCATTCAACGCCACATTCTGTCTATATATACATACATACATATTCAACCAAAGATTTCAAAACAAATATTTAGGTAGGTAGAATTTTCTATTAGCAGGATTTCATTTGTTTGCACAAGATTAACCAGTTTTAAGTTGTCATATTTTTGGTACAACTCTGTCTGCCTCAAGAAGGACAGAATGTCATCTATTTTGACGTTCTCGAACAGATCGGTTAAATTATTTACTTTCAAAAATCGCTTTCTGATAACAGCGAAAGTTCTGCATTCTATAAGAATGTGTGTAACCGTGCAAGTTGTGTGGCAGGTCAAACACTGTGGTTGTGGTTCTTGTTTCAAAATTAAAGAGTGAGTAAGCCTTGTATGACCAATTCGCAATCGGGATATAACAACTTGTTCTCTTCTTGATTTTCTCGATGCTGGTCTCCATTCTCCCAAGGTGGGCTCCGAATGAATATGCTCGATAAATCTATTCAGATGTAGGATAAGAATGAACGGGGGAAAAAAAAAAACTTGATGGGAACTGCAAAAGAACACTGAGAGCTATTTTGAACAAATCCAGGTGGCAACGCCCCTCGAAATAACTGCTGTACAGCCACTTACTTCCCATCTCAAAACCCATCCGAGTAAGAAAGAAAAGACATGGAGGACATTACTGTAGAAGCAAGGACTAACTCAAAAGTGACATTCTTCTATGAACCTATACACATGAACGTCCAAGTGTTAACTGACCAGCAAGAATTTATTTACATCGGAACACAGGATGTAGTTTGGAAGGGCAGCTTAGAACAGTGGATGATAGGAAGGGATGGATAAAGGGACTCAGGTATAACCGTACTGTCAGCGTGACTTAATAGACTCCCTGCCTTCCTTGAATCTCTCATGCAACTCGAAAACTGATGCTCGATTCATGCAAGATGGTCGAAAAGCAGTCTGAAGCATTCTGTACGTTTCTATGGCACTTTTACCAAGTTTAAAAGAGCATTTTATTGCATGTCATTCTTCTAAAGTGTCCTCACGTCCAGAATGGATTTTTGAAATTAACCATCTGTGACAATCAGGCTTTAGTAGGATGAATTCGAATTCCTGAGGTAGCTATTCATTGGAACCTGAAATCATAAAATATGGGCAGTCATCTCATTAGATGTGTACCAATAACATTCTGAATTATCAATATTCTACGACATTTTTAAATGCCCATACGAAAAAAGTCTGTAAATTCTCTTCGTATTTGTCATTTATAAGTAGTCAGTTTGACGGTTTCGAGTATAGCATATGTTTTAACAGTTCTACTTGACCTATGGGACCCTAACAGGTACTACCACTCAAGAAATGAGTGAACCTAGAAGTAATAAAGTAGAGTCGGAATGTTTTATGTCATATCGAGGACACGCATTGAACGGCCTTATTCTTCTGCAAAGGTGCCCGTGGTGTAATGGTTATCGTCGTCGGAAATGGACTCGGCGACACGAGTTCAAATCCTGGACGAGACTGATTGCATTTCACATAGCATTAATACCCTTAGGAAAGGTATGGATCCAATAATTCTCCTTTAAGCTATGGGTAAATAGTAGGGCAGACTAGGTTCTTCAGCCTTGGTGGGGCAACAAGTCTAGGAGAAGGAAAACTCTGAATTCAAACCTGTTAAACTCCGCTTAAAAAACTGACCTTTTGTCATATCCTGCTCGAGCGGAGGGGTTGGGTAAATATCATAACACTATTTGAGTGTGTAACTTCGCTGCGGATGTACAGTCGGTGTATTCTTTAGCCCCAGCTCACTGGTAAAATATAATTGGTCTTGGTTTCGTTGTTTAATGGTAAAACAGTCCAGGAATAATTCATACCAAAGTCATCCTTGTAGAACAACGTTGTGGTAAGTATGTGATCCATACTTAGTAATATAAGTATGTTCGTAACCTCTCTCAAGAGTATTAGTCCAAAGGTGAATGCTATAGCGACACTTGGATTCGAACTCGTTTACCACAATGTTACAGTCCAGCATTTTAGCCACTACGCCACAGAAGCCCTCTTTCCAATGCATCTAAATCAATAAATAAAAGTTAGTTTGTATATTCTTTATGATCAACCGCTTTGAACTGGAGCTGTTAAATATAGTATAGGGCAGACTAGGTTCTTCAGCCTTGGTGAGGCAACTAGTCTAGGAGAAGGGGTTGGTAAATAGGGCTTATTCTTCTGCAATGATTCAGTCGGTGCATTCTACAGCCCCAGTCGATTGAGATGAAGCTGTTCAGAGGAACTAATCAAGTTTAAATATTCGTCACAATTATTCAAATAGTGCTGCTAAGACTAAAGAGTTCCCCAAAAGCTTTGCTCCCATTTAAATAAAGAATAAAGCATGGTTGATTTTATGATCAACGCTACTATTTAAACCCAAGTATATGGAACATAAGAGGGAGAGAGTGTGTTGGTCAAAACACAAGCGGAAGAAGGAAAATAAAGATATTAATTGCAAACATTCATTGAAAAAAATGACAATACTTCATTTTCAGATCGTTACAAAATCCTCGACCAGCCGAAGGGCTCGTCAACTGAACAAAGATGTTTAACAGTTTAAACTTTTATTTTATTGAAAATATTTTATGAAAATCCCATTGGATATTTTGTGAAATATTTTTTCATACAATAATATAAAATGAAGAGAGGTACTTATTTAAAAAAAAATAAAATCCAGTTTGTTACCCATTATTGCTATTATTATTATTATTATTATTATTATTATTATTATTATTATATTTCTCAAACACTAATTGGGATTAATAATTAATCGAATGAGTTAATTAGGGGAATTAGGAAGCAATTAATGAGTTTTTCTATCATTAAAATTATTTTCCAGTAAAGACCCTTGAAACATTGATAAAAAAATACATCCCAGACCAGTTAATTAATTTTAAAAATCATTCATACTTTAAGAATTTTTTAAATTTTGCAGTTTATAATGAAATTCATCAAAATGGCTGATGGCAAGATTATTTGAAAACGTTCAGGTGTAGAGATGAAATAATACAAGTTTTCTTATACTGGCAAGAACATTCCGTTCAAAATACATTTATATGACTCTTCTTTGATGTATTGATTGATTGATTTTAACGACAGGTCAACCTGTCTTTTCTGATATTTTTTAAAACACAGTTTGTTTTTTTTCATTTAGTTTTGTCTTTCAGTGTTTTCTTTTATTTTCTAATCTTTCATTTTTATGTTTTCTTGCTCGATTAATTTTTTTAATAAATATTTTCTTTAGCTTCTGCTTCGTTATATCGAAATGGGTGAAGGACCTAAATAGAGCAATAGGTTTGGTTTGGTTTCTTTGTTTAATGGCATATCAACCTTTGTAAGTTATTTCATGCCAAAGCTATTTTCCTAGAAGAACAGTAGAGGTACTATTTAACCTCCCATAGCTGGGAGGATAAGGGTGTTTATACCTTTCCCAAGGGTATTTGCCCGAAAGTGAACGTAATAGCGCGACTGGAATACGAACTCACTTACTACGATTCCGCAATCCATGGCTTTAACCATTACACCACGAGGACACACACTAAAAAGAGCAATAGTATCTGCAGAAAAAACAATGAGATCCATAAGTAACACATAAACAAAAGGAAATAGGGTCAAAGAATGTTAATGGTTATATTCATTTTTAAATGACTATTAAACTTTCGTGGTTTGTGTAATGTCAAATCCATCTCTGTTGAAGAGTTATTGCAATACTAAGTAACCCATAGTTGGTAACGTGAGCTAATAAGAAGCAATCATGTTCTCTAGTCAATTGAATTGAAGTGAATGTTCAGTGACAAAGGAAGAATCTGCATTGGCAAAGGTGAAGATTCTTGAAAATTTGTCTAATGCTGTTCATATGGAACATATAAATATAAGGAGAAAACTGGAAAATCCCCCAACTCATTCGGGTACACCCCCCCCCCAATGAGTGTCCTGATATGACACAAATGAATCTGATGGTGAGCCTCCAGGAATGCTATGGGTTTCGGGAATACGGTGTACCCCTTCTTTGCCATTGCTATCAGGTCCACCGTGGCCAGGTGTGGTAGCACCTGATAGGGCCCTATCTATGGGTTAAATAGAACTAACGGCATACTTATTCTAAACTGAAACCGTACTTACATTTAAACTGCATGCTTATGCTAAACTGCTTTATTTGAAACAGTACTGTTTTTTGATATTGGATCTCTACACTAAACTGACTTGTTTATCATAGAACTGTTTTGACATTTAACTGTTTGTGAAAAAAAATCTGTACTTATACTGAACTGAATTTGCTGAATTAGAACTGTTTGACTAAACTGAATAGCTTGAAATAGAAATGTTTTTCACAATTAAACTGTGTAATCATGCTAAACTGAATTGTTTGAAATAGAACTGATTATTTACATAAAAATGGATTTGGCGTTAAATAACCTTCAAAGGTTGATATGCCATAAAACCCAACCAACCAACCAACCCATTCATTATACGAGGTTAAGAAATGATAATATCAAATTGTAAAAAGTAATTTGTTTTGTTTTTTAAAGAATATCTTATGAAGTTAGAATTTTCGCCTATAAAACAGAAATGAGCCTCGCCTTTTTCAATGGTTTGATTACTTGTCACACATCCAGTAATCGGGTTTTGTCGTAAACCTGTTTAGCCAAGCCTGTATTGGGCAGAAATATCTTAGTCGAGCCGTTCGCTCATCAGGTCATTATTAGATATTAGTTTATTTACTATAATGCTAGAAAACATCCCTTAAGCGTTGTAAATCTATAATTTTTACGATGGATATTATCACAGTCGTTTTAGTGAAGAAGCGTTTGTTTTTAGTTTATCAAGAAGAATTTAAGTCAGCAAATACAAACCCATTCTAGTGAGACTAATCTTCGTTTGGGTTTTACAGGTGCCCGTGAGATGCAGTTGCTGGCCACTGCGGTATTAGAATTTGGTAAAATTCTTCATGGAGATTATGTTGGTAAAAATGTAAACAATGAGGAGAGAATAACGTGTCCAATGTGACATCTGGTGATTTCAAAAAGCAACGTATAGAACAGAGAGGTGCCATGGAAATATTTTTAAAATGAAACTCACTTGTATACGTGGGGAGAAAAAAACACATGCACGATAGATTAGAATTGTATGAAATATTCTAGAAGTATATATTCGTATTTTCTTACGGTTATATATATATATATATATATATTGAGAGAGAGAGAGAGAGAGGAAGGAAAAGACAGACAGACAGAGACAGTGACAGAGAAACGTAAAGAGTAAACTGAAATGAAGTTGAAGAGGCGTCAGATTTGATTTCCATTGGTTACTGGAAATGACCTCTGACTTCATCATCGTGTAGCTGTCACAGTTTCAAGATCAAGATGGATAACCCTGGAGGAAGTTTTGATTCGACTAAGATCTGAAATCTTCGATGATACGGATACCCATCCATAACGAGCAGTCGCGACATATGCATATATTTTGATAGATATTGCAACTGCATATATATATATATATATATATATATATATATATATATATCCGAGGATTCTTGCATTCACTTTTTAGCTCTCTATATCTGTTTTCCGTCTCTCTGTCACATTCTCTGTCTCTGTCTGTCTGTCTGTCTGTCTTTCTCTCTCTCTAAGTATATATATATAAATGTAGATGTAATCAGGGTGTTTCGACAGCACAGATTATCTTGATTCATTCTGTCAATCTGTCACTCAGTTATCGCTTATAGTAAGTCCTCTACACGGCCTCCAGTGTTAGCACAAAGCTGGTTCGAACGCTAACACAGTTCTGTCTACTTGTAGGAGTCCATAGAAGAGCATTGTATTCGTTTTTCAAGCAATCCCCAGCATGTTCTTCTCGTCTTGAACAGTTTCTGAAGTGGGACGTCAGCAGTTGCATAGACAAAGTTTTGTAGGACACTCTTTGAGAATTTATTCCAAACAGCATACAGCATCCTTGTGTTGCTTCCATCTAGCATTTTTTAGGTGTTTCCTTAAACTCTAATTAATGGAACGAACAATATTCCTGACACAGGTACACCTAGAAAGAACTACCATTTTCTTTTATCAGAAATATCTGATATCCATATGGTCGTTAACCTGTTAATAGTAGTTCATGCTTTAATTCTCTGTATATTGATATCGCTTCCAATAGATAAGATATGGCTACCAAGATATATGAAGCTTGACATTTAATGACCAGACGGCAGCAGTTTGATTAAAACATATGAACTCTGTTTTCGCAGAGTTCAGGTAGACACCGATGCCTCATTAGGCCTGCTCAAGATTTGCCAGCAGAAATTTGGCTTGAGCATATGCATTTGCAAGAAATGCTAAATTACCTGCGTATTCTGCATTGCTATGAGTTCCTGTGGTATATCTTCTGCAACTTGCTTTTTTTTAGCGTGAAACTATTTTCTTTGATATTATCTACTGACGTTGGTCGTATGCAATCTTTGTAGATAATGAACTGAAAAGGGTTATTAGCACCGAGTGAAATGCAAAAATCATTGTCCAGGATTTGAAACCTGTACGCCGACACTATGTCCTATAACGGTAACAGTGACACTAAACTCGTCTCCTGTATATATCTACACTCTATTTTATATTTAAGATATATGTTACAATGATAAAAATCACATTGGTTTATATGGATTTTTAAAATTAAATTCTATAAAGAAACACAATATCTGACCCATAATTGTTGTTATCTTTGCATATATAATGTTGTAAACTAAATGGAACAAGTTTTAAACGACGGTTGGTATTTATTATGTAAGTAGGATATAAGTAATGTTATTCATGTTAGAGAGAAACGTAACCATAAATACGTTTTCTTCTCATAAATCTATATTAGCTCTTGTACTTTAATTTGATAGCATGTAAATCTTCCTAAAGCGTGTACATTTACTCAAATCCTGCACCTCAGGAAAGATGTGTCTCAAGGTTGATTTTTAAGCGGATTACCACTGGTTTAAATCCCTTTTTACTTCCTTTGACGGGTAGACTAAATATTTATCTGGATACACTTCCGTCGGACATGTCAGTCTGTACGTGGATCAGGTCTGACATGTCCTGGTTCTAGTGGTCGTTGGTCGATGCCCTCTGACATGGATTCCAGGAAGCCACCATTCATATTGGTCGTGCAAAGTTCGGCATCCAAGAGCCCCTTGGAGACTCTATGTTTATAGCCTGGCGCATGAGCTGCCCTTTTTTAGGTAATGCCGAAGGGGTCAGGAATTATTGTGCTTGCCAGGCGTATCCGAGCTTCGGCATTGCACTTGAACCCACCGAAAACAAGGTACTGTACCACATTCGTCCTGTCGGTGGGACGTATGACTAATACCGACTTGTTGGATTATTTGTGAGTGTAACCCAAAATCCACTTCCTGTTTGAAACCCGTTGTTATCGACATTCCGTTCTGAATAAAATGAATCTTCCTGCAACTATTAAAAAAATGCCCGAGTCATGCCAGCTATTTAATGTGACGTTTCTTGGTAGGAAGGAATATCTTGCCAAAATTGGATTTATTGTTTGGGTTTTTCTATTAGGAGATTTTACATTTCTGGATTGAATCACTTTATTGAATCAGTACTTGATAACAATCGTTTGTGAGGTAAGTTATAGGGAAATCATTTTTACAATTCTATTCCCTGTAATTTCATTCAATATATCACACCTTCCAAAAGCCTAACAAAGACTAATTAACACGTTCTTGGAGAACAGATAGATTCATGCCTTTTGCAAGGGAATTAGGAAAAATGTATATCAGTCTTTAAATGCATGTGTGTGTGTGTGTGTGTTCACGCGCGTTTAGCCGAGTATTGAAGTCGAGTGAATATAAGGGTGACGGTTTCCTGACCACCTTTCGTGATTATCTGAAAAGTGCGAAGCACGAAATGGAAGCATTGAATATAAGAGTTTCTTTTCTTTTCTTTTCTGTTCAATTTATCACTTTACTAAATATTTTGCCGCCAACTGTGAATTCCCATTAAATCATTGTATTAGACGAGGATATTTTTATCTGTTCAAATTGAGACTCTTCTTTCGGCTCGTTTACTAGATTCGAACACTATTTACAAGACTTTTCCCGATTATTAGATTTCAAAAAGCCCGACTTTCATTGTCTGATATTGTCTGACAACTCTTATTATCATTATCGCGTGATGTCTATAGTCATTCATCTTTCGTCTGAATATACTTACATATAACCCTTAGAAATATACTGCATTTTCAAATGTTTCAATAAGTTCGTTTTATTCAGATGTTGCTGACTGTATACCCCTCCTAAAGGGTGTGCTTGGTATGACAATAAATAACCTCTGCTTCTGTGGCTCAAATTCTGTGATTTTCAAAATGTGTAGTTTCGTTTTATTGCCATTACTCCAAGGTCGACTCTAAACCAGAGATGTAGTAAAAGTTAAAGTCCAATGTACAGGTCAACTATATCTGTATAAGATTATTCGTAATTGATTGGAACATATTCAAAGAAATAACATTCTTAAGAAACAAGGGCGCAAAGAAAATGAAAATGAGAAATTTCAATGAACTTGATTCTATACCCTCTTGGAATAAAATAATACAAGGTGAGCTACAATGCTGTTAAAATCAATAAGTCAATTAATCAATCCGAATGAATTTACGTACCGTCGATGGGCCATTTGGCCTAATGAGTTGAATGTTCGCCAATGGTTCGAGTCATACCAAAGACTCAAAAAACGGTACTTGATGCCGCCTTGCTTAACATTCAGCAACATAAGGTAAAGAACAAGGATAAAGTGGAGCAATCCAGGGAATGGAGTAGCGCCCTCCTCTACACCTCGTTGTGGTAGCTATAGAAAAGGTAGCCCTCGTGTCACCCTCGACTAAGGTCGCCAACTTACTTACTGTTGGTGGGGCTAAGAAAATGCTGACTCTATATTTTGCAGAATGGTAAAGGCACCTTTGACCTTAAAAAGGTTATCCTGGCCATGAGATTAAACTGCAGATGATGATGTTAAAATTAGGAGTATGCAGTACTCCTTTACCGCCAATACTTCCATATAGACTGAGAGCTGAAGTGGTAGTATATTTTTTGCGTCGAATCTATGGATCAAATAGATCTATTTAAAAATATTCTTAACTGATATGGCCCAGTCGGTTCGCGTTGTAGAATATGCCGATAGCATCTCTGCAAATGGGTATGACTCACCTAACGAGTGTCCTGGTGGTGACACTAAACAGTCTGATGATGAGACTCGAATAATCCTGGAGCTTTACGGAATGCGGGGTGCCCCTTCATTGTCATCGCTTCCACGTCCACTCTGGCTTGGAGAGGTAGCACCTGATAAAGTCTTGTGTATGGGTCAAATTCGACCCATTTAAACAGAGTGGAAACAAATGACTCATAATAAACTGAATTGGTGAAAAAGAATTGTCTGGTCGTTTAACCATATTTACCAACCCCTTCGCTCGGGCAGTATATGACACAGGGTCAATTTTAAGCGGAGTTTAACAGGTTTGAATTCATAGTTTTCCTTCTCCTAGACTAGTCGCCTCACCAAGGCTGAAGAACCTAGTCTGTTCTACTATTTACCCATAGCCGGAGAGAGAATAATTGGATTCATACTTTTCCCAAGGTTATTAGTGCTATGTGAAATGCAATCAGTCACGTCCAGGATTTGAACTCGTGTCGCCGTGTCTGTTTCCTACGTCGATAACCATTACATCACGGGCTGGTCTGGTCATTTAACTGTATGTAAACAACTGATACATTGCAATACTTGTGGCCATGTAACTTTGTTGACATGCTAAACTGACATATATATGAAACATAATTAAAATATAAATGTTTGATCATTTTATTGTGTGAAGATAAATGACCAATGTTTAATTGAACTGTTAGTGTTAAATAGTAATACTTGAAAACCCTCTGTCCATTCGGCTGGGACTGTAGAATACACCGACTGCACCTCAACAGCGGGGTAACCCCACCCCCAACGACTGTCTTGGATATGACACTAAAAAATCTGATGGTGAAGTTCCAGTGATTCTGGGGCTTTGGGGAATGCAGAACACCCCTTCATTGCCATTGCTTCGAGGTCTACTCTGGGTTGAATAGAACTAAATTGCATACTTATGGAAAATTGAATTGTTTGAATTAAAACAGTTTGACTAAATTGAATAGCTTGAAATAGAAATCTTTTTTTGACAATTAATTTGTGTACTTACATTTAAACTGCATACTCACACTAAAACTGAATTGTTTAATATTGAATTGTTTTGGCATTTAACTGTGGATAAACAAAATCTATACTTATACTAAATTGAAAAAGCTGAATTCGAACTGTTTGAATAAACTGAATTGCTTGAAATAGGACTATTTTTGATAATTAAACTGTGCATTCATGCTAAACATAATTTTTTGAAATAGAACTGATTATTTGTATAAAAATAGATTTATTATTATAGAATCTACAAACGTTGATATGCCATAAACCTAGGCAACGAACCAAGCAACTACTCATACTAAACTAAATTTTTCGAAATTTATTTCTGCGTTAATTGACCCGAAAAGTTTTGATACATAATAAAATAAAACAAACCAACCTAACCAACTTGAAAACTGTGGGCAAACAAATGATTAATTATAATAGAATCATTCGTATGAGATATAAATAAGTGAAACCGTTTAAATGTATGCAAAAAAAAGTGAGCTCAGGCTCGTTTTAAAATGTTGTCAATGAAATATGTCTAGAAATCATATATCTAATACATATGTATGCAAAAGATTAGGCATTAAATAACCTACAATGGTTGACATGCCATAAAACCAAACCAAATGAAACCATAATTGATAAGAATACTCGAAACCATACAACAGTTGTCGGTGACCGTAGTTCAGGGCCACACGAGGGCTCCCTTTTCAATAGCTACTACACCGAACTGTAGGGGAGGATGCTACTCTATTCCCTAGATTACTCTTGATCCGTACCTTATAGTGCTGAGTGTGAAGGAAGGCGGCATCAAGTACCATTTTTTGTGTCTTTGGTATGACTCGACCTGCGATTGAACCCCGGTTTCCCGGACCATTGGTGATACAACAGTAAATCATTTTGAATTAGAGTAATTATTTAAAGTTAATATTTTTGGCTAAAGATTACTGGTTATTTGATATTAAACTGTCTGCAAATAAATGTTTATCATTAAATATACATAACAACTTTAAATCATGTAATTATTTGTATTAAATAGGATTATTACATCTTCAGTCACTTTTACACAAATAATGCTAAATAGAAATGTTCTGTGATCGGAATTCTCACAACACTAGGCATGAAATAACAGCTTATCGGTCAACATTTCATTGAAACAAACAATAAATCAATCAATTTTAATTCCAAGCTCGTATACACAAACAAACAGACATCAGTTAAGTATTATAAATTAAAACAGATTTTAAAATTGATTACATGCCTCTTTCCCCGAAAACATGAAAAGATATCTTTAAGAAAACAGTTATCTTTTACACGACAGAAGGAAACAACTTTCGAAAATTTAAAACAACAAATTCGGAAATAATCTGTACCAATGGGGATAAACAAGAATAAAACCTAAATATAGATAACCTTTTTAAGCGTAAAAATAAATTAAAAAAAAAACTAAAGAAAAAATGTTTAAAGTAAAGGTATTCAAATTGACAAGTAAATTAGTTAAACGATAAATTATTTCATTAGCGAGTAGAAAAAAAAATGAATCTTTAATAATAAAAAAATTCCTTTCTTCATTAACCAAACCAAACAAATCTGAACTACTGTCAAAATAAAAAAAAAAAGAAACACTAAGATCAAAATATGTTTCAAAAAACATTACAAGAAACAATACATATACATTATAATATATATATATATATATATATATATATATATATACATATATATATATATATATATATATATATATATATATATATATATATCGAAAGAGAGAGATAGAAAGATATTAATTGCAGAGTAGACATTGGCAAACAGATGGCAATATATATATATATATATATATATATATATATATATATATATATATATATATCAAAAGTGACCCAGAGGTTCCCTTTTCAATTCATTCTACACCTCAGTGTAATCGTTCTTGGCCTAATATGTACAGTGTTCGCCAATGGTCCGGCAGACCAGGATTCAATCCCAGGTCAA
The DNA here is from genome assembly GCA_963585895.1 of Sepioteuthis lessoniana. Taxonomy (NCBI): domain Eukaryota; kingdom Metazoa; phylum Mollusca; class Cephalopoda; order Myopsida; family Loliginidae; genus Sepioteuthis; species Sepioteuthis lessoniana. The sequence continues at coordinate 46,850,712 of OY757933.1, forward strand.
GTTATGCCAAAGACTCAAAAAATAGAACTTGATAGCGTCTTGCTTAAAACGCAGCACGATAAGGTGACGATCAAACTAAAGGGAATTGAGTAGAGCCCCCCCACACACACACACACACAAACACAACACTTCCGTGTTGTTGCCACGGAAAAGGGGCCCTTTGGGTCACACTCGACAAAGGTCCTCAACTTATATATATATATATATATATATATATATATATATATATATTAAAAATTCAGAAACGAACCTTTTTTATGATATAATCAGAAAATGTTTTCGAGGACATCCTTGATATTCCATTGAGAATTCGTTCCTTTCCATCTCTGTATTTACTCCGACGTCAAAAGCCGTTTGAGATACAAGATCATATTTAAACGGAGTACTGTTGGCTTTAATACAGAATTTTTCTTCTCGACTTCTGGTCGTATCATGGTAAATGAGCTTAACCTTCTCTCCCATTTCACTAGCTCTAATTAGACGATGTATTCTTGGATTCATGCCTTTCCCAAGTGTATTAGCGCTTTGAGAAATGCAGCATGAGTATTGCAAACTAGAACGTACTAATATATATATATATATATATATATATATATATATATATGGGGTTCTTATGTTTCAATTTGACAAGGAAAATTGTGAAATAAGGAGAAAGAAATAGTGAGTCGTGTACCGACCATAAAAACTTCTGGACAGCAATCTTTCCATACTCCGCCTCTAACAAGTTAGATCATTGATAATAAAAAAGTTGCCAGACTGTAGTGTCTAATTTGAAATCACTCGAGGTTTATGAGAGTAATAAAATGCCATAGCAAATGTGAAAGGTGTTGCTCTTAAGAAAATTGCAAGAATCTTCAGTTACCGTCTACTTGTCTATATATCCCTCATTCATTCTTTCTTTCTTTCTTTCTTTTCTGCCTTTCTCTCTCTCTCTCTCTCACTCTCTCTCTCTCTCTCTCTCTCTCTCACACACACACACACACCCATACACATACACATTTTCTCTTTCTCTCTTGCTCTCTGTCCTTTTTCTTCGTCTCTCTTTATTTCTATCCGCCTCTTGCTTTCTAAGTCACTCTGTCCCCCTTTCCTTTCTCTCGTATGACAATGTATTTCTCATTTTACACACTGCTATCTAAAACTTGGAGAATTTGTTTCAGACGTTTATAATAAACGGCAGTTCATCGGCGATTACGTGCGCATTAAAATCATTACGGTTTTACGACCTTCATTTGAATATCTCGGGAGGTTTTCATATATTATATCCTCCTATACATTTCAATGAATAAATATGACTAATGGTCAAGCACACAGTCACATTCGCCTACACACACACACACACACACAAACACACACTTGCACACACACATACTTAGAGTGTACTCTAAACTATTTAACCTTTGGTGTGAGTTGTTTCTGCAAATGTTAAAATTGAAACAATTTAAAAGATAAATGATCATGTTGTTACTTTAGGAAATGATATCATTTTTTTTCTGAAATAACCTGTACATCTCAAATATTTTCAACAATTCTGAAGCAGCCCGTGTATGTTGTTTAAAAATGTGTTACTTGGCCAATGATCCGGGCGACCGGGTTTTAATCTCAAATCGAGTCAAACCAAAGACTCAACAAATGGTACTTGATGCTGTCTTGCTTAATACTCAGTAGTATAAGGTAAGGATCAAGAAAGTGGAGCAATCCAGGGAATGGAGTAGTGGCCTCCCCTACACCTCGGTGTAGTAGCTATGGAAAAGGGGGCCTTCGGGTCTGCGTCGACTAAGGCCGCGAACTTTACTATAGTTTATTGTACTATTTATCAATGAAAATTCTTTATCAATTGCTTTTTTTTGCCTAGAATTTATCATTCTATCTTAACATTCATATAAACGGGTAAATCGTTTATATTTAATTACGATATTCACTTTTGATAGGTCAATGTAGTCAGACAGTCAGACATGTTTTCAGACACTTACACAGGTATATAAACAGAATTCAATTAAAATTTTAAACCAGGTGAAGTAGTGAGACAGGTTGTATGTTTAAAAAAATACATGGATAGACATTGAAAATACTGAAAAGATGGATATTAGATATAGATGGGGATATGTGACTGCTCCACAGATATAAAAGGAATAAGTCGAATAAGATAGATAGATAGATAGATAGATAGATAGGTAGGTAGAATGATAGATAATATGAACAAAATTAGATATATGCAAAAATAGACTGAGATTAATACAGTGAAAAATAGATAGATAGATAGATAGATAGATAGATTATGACTGGCTACCTGAATAACTCTCTCTCTCTCTCTCTCTCTATATATATATATATATATACATATATACACACACACACACACACACACACACACATATATATATATATATATATATATATAGAGAGAGAGAGAGAGAGAGAGAGAGAGAGAGAGAAAGACTATGAACAGGCCAAGATACATTGATTGATAGATATTTACTGAATTCTAGGAAAATATCTGTCTGTTTTTTTAATGACATGGACCGACGAATTTGTATGCAAGCACTCCTTCTTTGAATATTGGCAAAGAAATAACTTCCAATGATTATTTTGAAAGTATTCATTACATTTTAAAGAAAGTACGCTACGGGTAAATAGAAACAAACACTTATTGGCCCTGGAGGTGGTCTTTTTTTTTTTAAAGAGTTTCTCAAAATACAAAAAAAGGAGAATGTAAGGAATACTATTTTATTGGCTATTAGACAGTTACTGCGTTTGTGGTTGTCGGTTTTAGAAAGAAAAAATGATTGGTTGTTTAATGGTGGAATCGGCTTCAAAGAAATGTCTCTGAAAATTGCTTCAAGATTCACTTTTCTGTTCAATGAAGCGAAGAAGAAATGGAAAGGCGGCCACGTCGCTTGCTTGAAAGTCAAACAGAGTGGGTTGCAGAAGGGAACTTTATAATTCCGTTAGGGAATGGTGGGGTGATTTGATATAGGAAGTACAAAGGCTGATTTAAAGACGGAAGAACATAGAAAGAAAAGAAAGTAGTTGCCAAAAACAGAAGAGAGAGAGAAAAAAAAAGAAAGAAGGAAAAGTATCAAAAAGAAAGGAATAAATCAGTCAGGGAAAATCCAAAGGAAAAATTGAAAGAAAGAACAAAAGAAAAGACGATTAAAAGAAATCACTGAAAAGAAATAAGTAATTAAGGAAATGAAAGAAAGGATGGAATCACAAAGAAGAAAAGAATGAAAAAAGATAGAAATAAATCACTGAAAAGTAAAAAATGAAATCTCAAGAAAAGAGGAGAGAAAAAAATGATAAAAAATAAATTTATGGTAAAATGAAAGAAAGAAAGAAAGAAAGAAAGAAAGAAAGAAAGAAAGAAAGAAAAAATTCGTGGAAAAGAAAGAAAGGATGAAATATCATAATAGAAAAAAAATAGAAAAAAAAAAGAAATAAGAGGGAAATTAGTAGGAAAAGAAAGAAATAAAGAAAGAAAGAAAGAAAGAAAGAACAAAATGGACGGAAACCAGAAGAAGTCAGAAAGAAAAAATCAAAATAAACAAAGAAATAAAGGAATCATTAGAAAAAAAGAAAGAAAGAAAGAAAGAAAGAAAGAAAGAAAAAACTAAGAAAAAGAAGTACAGATAAAACCACAACTAAAAAAAGAAAGAAAGTAAAAAAAAGCATCTTATCAAAAAATAAAATAAAAAGAAATAAAAATGTAATACATAATAAAAAACATAAAGGTAAAAAAATATACTAACTAGGAAAAAGAAAGAAAGAACAAAAACACTGAAAAAAAAGAAAAAAAGAAAAAATTGAAACAAAAAAAAAGAAAGAAAGAAAGAAAGAAAGAAATCTATTGAAAAAAAAGAAGGATAATATCAAAAGCAAAAAAGAAATAAAGAAAAAACAAAGAAAAAAGGAACATAAAAAAAAGAAATAAGAAGACATGACATGTTCTGGTTTGTGCATATACCATTTGACTCTATGGTCAATGCGTGTGTCCCCGTGGTGTCACGAGGACACCCGCATGGTGTCATGGTTAAAGCGCTGGACTGCAGAATCGTAGTACGCGAGTTCGTACTCCAGCCACATGATGTCATGGACACCCGCATGATGTCATGGTTAAAGCGCTGGACTGCGGAATCGTAGTACGTGAGTTCGTACTCCAGTCACGCTATTACGTTCACTTTCAGGCAAATACCCTTGGGAAAGGTATGAAACCCCTTATCCTCCCAGCTTTGGGTTAAATAGTACCACTACTGTTCTTCTAGGAGAATTGCTTTGGCATTAAATAACCTACAAAGGTTGATATGTCATTAAACAAAGAAACCAAACCAATCTATGGTCAATGTTAATTGCCTTTCACTATTCATCAGCTGCATTTCTCCTCTTTCTCTACTATTATGTTTCTACTCCCGCATATTTTGTTGTTTATTGTTTCATCTCTCTTTCTCTCTCCACACAGTCCACAAATTCTATTCTCATGGGTCTTATCTATTCTACTGTTTACATAATTATTCCCTATGGCAATTTTTTGTGCTGCTATAAATGATTCTGTTCACTTTTTATGTTTTCTCTTCGTAGAAACTTTTCAGGTGATCAGGTGCGTAATTTTCTTATTTTGTCTTTTATCATTGTCACTCTATTTTACATACATATGGGCCATTTGCCTAATGAGTAGAGTGTTCACAAATGCTCCTGGAGACCAGAGTTCAATCCCAGGTCGAGCTATTTCAAAGACGCAATAAAGGGTACTTGATGTCCCCTTGCTTAGCACTAAGCATTATAAGGTAAGGATCAAGGGTGAGAGGGACAATCCATGGTAGCTATTGAAAAGAGAGCCTTCAGGTCACCCTCGAGTAAAGTAAGCAACCTTACAACTTTTATTTTACATGGCATTTTATATAAGAGGTTTTTCTGTTAGTCAGAGATATAATAAGTTTCTTCAGCTCTCCAGGACTCTTTCAAGCATCTTAGCTGATTTCAACCCTGCCTGGGTCTGGATGATGTCAATTCTTTCTTTTATCTCCCATTTTCCCTGTCTGTATTACAGGTTCTTTGAGGATTGTTCCAAATTAAAATACTATCGGAATCAAAGACACCTTCATGTCTTCGCAGGTCTTTCTGTATTTCTGAGTATATATATATATATATATATATAAACGTGATTCAAAATCTGCCAAGCGTCACCAAGAAAGAACATTGCTGATCACTTTTGCGGTAGCATTACACTTCCATTTCTTAAAAACGAGAAAAATCTCTATTAGTTTTTCTAGTAATCTGACAAGTACATGTGTGTTGCTTCAATAAAAATGTCTTCTATCTAGTCGATGCTAAAAACAATTTGACGACCATATATATATATATATATATATATATATATATTACGAGAATCTATGGTTGTCAATATCTCTCTTAGTGGGTTTGTGGCTGACCAAAAGCGGTATAATTTAGAGAGTGCACAATATCTGTGATATAGCTATTATAAAATAAATATATATGTTTTATCTATATTTAATAGATTAGATGTTTATCTATGATTACTAGTCGTCTTTATATAACAATCATCAGGCAGAAAAAATGTATAAAGATGGATAAAGACGGCATGAAACCAGTGATGATAGTCGTTATTCAGACGGCATAAAACCAGCAGTCGCAGATCAGGGTCTATGGTATTAAATCTATATATATTAAATTTATATATATTAAATTTGTATATATATATATATATATATATATATATATATATATAAATATAAATATAGATATAATTAAATTTAACGCTAAAAAGCATTTACAATGAATAAATACATTGGCCTGTTGTAAATATATAACAATATCACAATATTTCAGTTACAAAATAAAATAAAGCAGCCTTAAATTTTATAACAGATTCAATTAGCAGATTCTCACATATACTGAAACAATAATATCTAGCCTGTTTAGCCACACTGATGAGTTCTGATAGAACGAAACAGGTCTGTCTGTAGATGAGAATATATATATATATATATATATATATATATATATATATATATATATATATATGTGTGTGTTTTTTTTTTGTATGCGCGTGTGCGTGTGTGTGTGTGTGTACAGTAAAAGAGAGAAACTGTGATGTGTGTGATTAATATATTCAGTTCTGCTTATACTATAATCATCATCGTAGTTAAGTCTTGCCACTAGTATGGATTTTTCAGACACACACACACACACACACACACACACTCTCTCTCTCTCTCTCTCTCTCTCTCTCTCTCTCTCACCCTTCGTCTGTGTCGTCCATTGCTTCCGTCAGGGTCTCCAGACTACATATTGTGTCCGTACAGAGCTGTTGCAGATATGTTCCACCTGGTCGTTGAACACCTTCTTATCCGAGTGAAGAGGTCCACATGCGAACGCCGCATATAAGTTTTGTTCTTACTTCTCCAGCATTGTCCTACAGGTCTTTTCACCTGATTTATGTGATTTTAGAGATGGGTGTTTGGTTCCTGTATAGCTGCTGCTTTATGGGATGTTGCTTCCAAAATTTGTTCTTATATAAAAAGCTCGTAGCATTCTGGTGCAAATGCTGTCAAACTTTTTCTCTATACGCCTAGTAGCCGTCCATATGGTGCATCCATTTAATAATATGGCACACACACACACACACACACACACACACACACACACATATATATATATATATATATATATATATATATATATATATATATATATATTAGATACCATATTCCGTAGCTTGCAAACTTTTTACTGCTACAAGTAGCATTCGTTAGGTATGCAAGCAAAACGTTTTTATGGATTCTAAAAAAATTATTTTATTTTTACAACAACATATGATCTGCAGTTAATATATTTATTTCGTCATTTTTTTTTTTTTACTTTTTAGAAATAATGGAATGAAGGAGACTAGAAAGAAAGAAAGAAAGAAAGAAAGAAAGAAAGAAAGAAAGAAAGAAAGAAAGAAAGAAAATATAAAAAGTGAGAAGGAGTGTAAGGATGTGGATCGGCGAAGAAGCTGATAAAAAGAAAGAGAAAAAGAAGTTGAACACAAAATAAAAGGAATCATCTTGAAAAAAAGAAGAGAAAGATGAAAGAAACACGAAGAAAGAGGATCAGGATTCGAATAAAGAAGAAAACAAAAGTAATAGAAAAATAAATCCAAAAAAGGAAAGAAAGAGATAAGTCAAAAGAGGAAGAACTACAAATAGAGGAAACGGACGAAATTAAAAATGAAATAAAAGAAAGAAAGAAAGAAGAGCAAAAGAGAAGACAGAAAAAAAGAAAGAAAGAAAGAAAGACAGAAAGGAAGGAAGGAAGAAAGAAAGAAAGGAAGAACCATGATGAACAGTAAAGAACAAAAGCAAAACTTAAGAAAACATATAAAGAAAAAGAAAGACATAGAAAAATGATATAAAAAAAAGAGAAAGAGAAGAAATTTGAGAATAAAGAAAAAAGAATGAAAGATTTCCAGAGACGAAGAAATAGAGAAAACTTCCAAAATATAGATAAAAGAAAGAAAGGGGGAAAGGATGAGAATATATAAAGAATACGTAAAAAAGTGAAAATTAGAATAGAAAGAAAGAAAGAGAGAAAGAAAGAACTAAAGAGTGAATGAATGATGCACTTCTAAAGACAAGACAAAAAGTTAAAAAAAAAAAATCGAAAAAAATTGCATAATAAAAGAGAAAAGAAACAGTGAGAAATAAATGAAAGAAGAAAATGAAAATCAACATCAAAGTATCATAGGGAAAGAAAATTGACAGTTATGACTTGAAGGCAAAAGAATAATGGTTTGAAGAATGAATAATTAAAATATGAAATAAAAGAATGAAAAATAAAAGAAAACAATTTCTGTCTAAAGAATGACGTACAAAATGCAAAAATATCCGTAGTAACTGCAAAATATGAACCAAATATTCACTTAAGTGCACACACATTAACAATTCCAGTAAAGAATACGATATCGAACACAGACACACACACACACACACATATATATATATATATATATTCGTGTATACAAATGAATACAAATAATACCACTTGCTCCTTTATATATATATATATGTATATATATATATATATATATATATATATATATATATATATATATATAAGTGTGTGTCTATGTGTGTGTGTATAAATTGAATTCAAACTTTCATACAGGGACATTACGTAATGATAAGCGCGTTTTATTACAATCAAACAACAAATTAAGCATTTTGTATCCGTGTTGATATATTTTAATGTATACAAGTGTTTTTGCAACAGATACTCGATGATTAATTGGACAACCAGCTTTCTTTATGCCTCAAAGCAGGTACGTTATTTACCAGGACACAGATTATTTCTTTAATGATTTATCTTTAATTATTATGAATACAATTTTTTTCGAAAAGCAACTCCTGCCTAGTAATAGTAATAATAATACAGTGAAATAAAAACGCTGAGAAACATGACGGTGACGGTGTTACCGATTGTAATTGGCGTGCTTGGAACTGTCCCCAAAGGATTAAAAAGTGAACTGGATGTCTTGGAAATAATAGGAATAATCGAGATAAATGCATGGCTAAGGTCGGCCAGAGTTCTGAGTAGAGTCTTGGAGAACTGAGGAAACTTGCTTTAACGAAAGAAAATCATCGGTCAATGCTGGTGTGAAAAACTCGCAAGGAGTATGTAGTAACAAAGGATATGAGTACAAAGCAGAATCCCTTTTAGAATAAAACATGCTTAAAATTCTCTGCTGCCTTGAGACTACAATTCCTATTCCAGAATAATTGGTTTGGTTTGGTTTGGTTTTGTGGCACATCAACCATTGTAGGTTATTTCATGCTAAATCCATTTTATACATATAAAAAAGTTCTATTTCAAACAATTTAGTTTAACATAAGTAAAGTATTTTGTATACACACAGTTAAATGTAAAAACAGTTCTATTTCAAACAATTCAGTTTAATATACCTACACAGTTTAAACCTCAAAAACAGTTCTCTTTCAAAAAATTCAGTTGAGCATTATTATACAGTTTAGTTCTCTTTGATCGATATATAGGACTGTCTTAGGTGCTACCACTCAGGGCCAAAGAGAACTACGGGCAATAGCAATAAAGGGATACCCCGCACCCACTAAAGTTCCAGCATTGTTTAGTTTCAATTCCGGACACTCGCTGGGGAAGTCTTACCTTTCTGCAGAAATTAGTCGGTATATTCTGCAGCTCCAGCCGACTGTGCCTCTCATTGGTGAATTCTTCAGCCTCAGCTGGTTTGTTCGTTCGTTAGTTGGGGTCTTGCCCCTATAGGGAGATGCAATCGGTGTATTCCACACTCCTAGCCGGCTGAGCAATAATCGAAGAATAAGGCCAAATCTAGTGTTAATTAACAAAAAAAGAAAAGAGAATATGCCATCTTGTGAATTTAGACGTTCTAGCAGACCGCAAAATTAAAATTAATGAAACTGAAATGATAAATATATTCTTGGACCTTAATTTAATATTGGAGGCAATATGCAGATCTTCTAAATCCAAGAATTTTCAAGATCGACTTGAATACTCCGAAGAATCCCGGAGACTCGCAGCATCGTGCTGTAGATCAGAATCTTTTGAAAGACAACCAGCGAACGCTTTCTTGCATATCTCGAAAGGCATGAAATAATAATAATAATAATAATAATATGCTTGTCATGAAAAGTGGCAAATGACATATGACTGACGGAATGGAACTACCAAATCACGACAAAATTAGAACGCTCGGAGAAGAGGAAACCTACAAATACCTGGGTATCTTGGAAGCTAACACCATCAAATAAGTGGAAATGAAAGATAAGATCCGAAAGAATATCTCAGGAGAACTAGGAAACTACTCGAGACAAAACTCTCCTGCGGAAACCTCATCAAATGAATAAATACCTGGGCTGTGCCCCTCATTAGGTATTCTGGACCCTTCCGCAAATGGACCAGAGATAAACAAAACAAATGAATCCAAGAACAAGAAAACTAATGACCGTGCATAAGGCATTACATCCCAGAGACGACGTTGAAAGACTATATGTACCAGGAAAAGAGGGAGGAAGAGGACTTGCCACCATCGAAGATAGTGTTGACGCATCGATACAACGGCTCGAAAACTTCATAGAAAAACACGAACGAGGACTAATTACAGCCATCAGAAACGATACTGACAACACGATAGACGATAGAATGACAACTACTACGAAACAAAAGTGAGAGAAAAAATAACTCAATGGCCACTTTAAACGACTAATAGACAACATCTCACACCAGAAAGCTTGGACCTGGCTAAGAAAAGGAAACCTTAAGAGAGAAACGAAATCTCTCCAAATAGCAGCGCAGAACAACGCCATAAGGACCAATCATATCAAAGCGAGAAATAATAAAACGCAATAAAACAGTCAATGTAGAAATGTAGGCTATGCAGTGACAGAGATGAAACGATCAATTACATAATAAGCGAATGCAGCAAATTCGCACAGAAGGAGAACAAGACGAGACACGACTGGGTCGGCAAGGTGATCAACTTGGAAATGTGCAAGAAGTTTAAATTTGACCATACAAACAAATGGTATATGCACAACCCAACACATGTCCTAGAAAATGACACGTATAAACTCCTATGGGACTTTAACATACAAACAGATCACCTTATCCCGGCCAGAAGACCAGGCCTTATAATTATCAACGAAAAAAATTAAGAATCTGCAAAATTGTCGACTTTGCCGTCCCGGCAGACCACAGGATCAATCCGAAGGAATGTGAAAAGAGGGATAAGTACCTCGACCTTGCTAGAGAATAGAAAAAGATATGGAACAGAAAAGTAACGATTGTGCCAATTGTGATTGGTGCTTTAGGCACAATAACTAAAGGATTATTAAAAAGCCTGGATGACTTTTAAGTTGGCGGACGGGTAGAGACTATCCAAAAGTCAGCATTGCTGAGATCGCCCAGTATCCTGAGAAGAGTCCTGCAGACCTGAGGAGACTTGCTGTCACTCAGACTCCAGTGAAAAACCATCAGCTAACACTGATGTGAAAAACTCAAAAGGAGTAAATAATAATAATAATAATAATCCCAACAGACAGAATCACCAGAGAAAACGATCTATTCTATGTTGGAGAAAAACTCGTCAGTGATAAAAATTATATAACCCAAAGGAACCTGATCAGAAATACAAAACCTGCATGGAAAATTTGATAAAGAAAATGTAAGCTCAAAAGAAAGTATCAAAGAAGGAAAAAAACGGACACCATTGAAGAAAAAGACCGAATCATCGGACAATTATACAAAAGGATAAAGTGAATCAGAAGATAGTGGAGAAAAAGTGAAACTCAAAAAGATACCAAGAAAGAGTAAAACAATTCAAGCAAAACAGGCCCTTTCAGAATGACGAAAGAAATCGGTGGTAAATATTCAAGGACACATCAGCACCCGGATGCAAAAGAAAAGGAATTATTTTATTAAAAAAAAAACGTATCAGAAAGGTCAAATAGTCAAGGACACATCGGCAACCGGATGCAAAAGAAAATGAATTATTCTATTTTAAAAAGCGTATCAATCTAAACTCATTTAGGGCAATATTTAATAAAGTATCAAATTGGAAAACATCATGAATTCTAGTTATGAAGTCTACGTCCGTCCATGACAGATTGGCTCAGCAACTGAATAAAGACCTAGGAAAAACATGCACACCCGAATGGATAACGAAGGTTAAAACTACCCTTATCCGGACAGATATCTAATAAGGAACCATCCCAAACATCTATCGCCCGACAACGTATCATACTACTATATGGAAAATGCTAATTGAACACATCATCATCATCATCATGTCGTGCTGGTAGCACGGATATCCCTGACCTTCTCTCGCCACTTCTCCCTATCGTTCATCGCCCTAGGCAGGTCATCAGGACAACATCCCGTATCCTCACATAGTTGCACGGCCATGTGTGGGGGTCCATAGGGGTACATCTCTTATGAGTTCGTCCCTGCTTCTCCAGCAGTATCCTGCATGTCTGGTTCGTCTAACTTGAATAGTTTTCGTGATAGGAGGCAGGTGGCAGTACAGTTGGTATCTTGTGGGGTGTTGCTGCCAGGACTTGTTCAAGATTGCCCGCAGCATTCCTGTGTAATTGCCGTCTAGCTTCTTCTCCAGACGTTTCGTTAGAGTCCATGTAGTGCATCCATATAGCAGTATCGATGTGACCGCTGCTTGGAAAAACTGCGTTTCATTTTATCGGTTAGGTCTGATTTCCATGTTACTCGATCGTATGTTGCAGACTATTTCCAGTTCAGCAGAAAGCATGCTGAAAGGAAATAACAGTGACCAGCAACTGCTCAAGAAATCTAATAAAAGGCGGTAAAGATATAGACATACATAAACTGACAACAAAAAGGCTTATGATATGGTCCTGTAAACTTCTTAAAAGAATATTTTAAAATCGACAACATATTCGATAGACTAATAAAGTTTAGCACAATATCTATGGAAAAGTGGAAGTATATTTAGCTATAGGAAGACAAACCCTAGAAAATATGAAAATCCAAATAGGCGTATTCTAGAGAGACTCACTCTTGCTACGGTTATTTGTTAAAGCTATGATGCAATGCAATCTATTCTTAGAAAAGACATAAGAACATTCAGATATACCGAATCACTAGAAAACGTTTACTATGTACATTTTTTTTTCTTTTAAGAAGAGGAATTATATTGTAAATTTAATTACCATGACCAGAAAATCCAGCGAACACTTACGCATGACATACAGAAACAGGGGACAGCTGTTTCTACATTATTAGGTCTCATCCGCAGTCTACACCGTGATCTTCAGGTTTATTGACCGCGCAATTACCATGACTAGTTAATTTGGCGTCACTTTTTTGCGATATAGACTGATGGCTCAATCATAGAGTTTCAGCCCTTCAATCTGTGGTCGCTGGTTCGATCTCCGCTGCTGATGAGAACTAATAAGGTCGAAACAGCTGCCCAGTGTTTTCATGTGTCTTACGTAAGTGTTCGCCGAATGTTTTGGGTCATGGTAATTCAATTCACAATATAATTCCTTTTCTTGAAAACAAGAAGAAATGTAAAACTATATCCTTGCCCTTGAGGTCATAATAACTACGTGGATGCGTATTTCCAATCCTCTTGGGAAGATGTGGCCCTGGAGGTGACCGTGCCTCCTGTAAAGAGTACGGATGTAACTTACAAGACACACTCAGGTTAATTGGCCACGCAATTACCATGGCTAGTTAATTTGGCGTCACTTGTGAGCTATATGGACTGTTGGCTCAGTCGTTGAGTTTCAGCTCTGCAATCTGTGGTCACAGGTTCAATCTCCAGTATACACTGCTGATGAGTCCTAATAAGATCGAAAAAGATGTCCAGTGATTCTGTATGTCGTACGTAAGAGCTCGCCGGATTTTGCTCGTCATGGTAGTTCAATTTAGAACGTTTACCACATTGGGTGCGTGGATGATATTTGCGAAAAAAGAAAAAGAACTGGATACCTTAATACAAACAATATGAATATACTACCCGTATATAGGAATGGAATTTGGAATTAAAAATTGTGTCATGCGGGAAGTTAAAAGAGAGAAAAAAAGCTGAAATAATTGAACTACCACGTCGTGAAAGGTTTAGAAACATGGTGAGCAGGGAAATTGCATGTGTTTAGGGATACTAAAGAAACAGAAATGATAGAAGTTAGAAAAGAGCAACTCAGAATGATAGGAAACCAATCTCCGCAGCAGATATCTCATTAAAGAAATAAAGATCTTGACATAACTCATTATAAGACACTATGGACGATTCCTAAAATAGGGAAGAGAGGAACTTAGACAAATTGACCGTAGGATATGGAAATTGACGACTAAACACAAGTCCTTACAACAAAGAGATTATATCACATTTACCAACCCCTCCTTTCGGGTAGGATATGACACAAGGTTAATTTTTAAGCGGAGTTTAACAGATTTGAATTCGGATTTTTTCCTTCTCCTTGACTAGTTGCCTCACCAAGGCTGAAGAACCTAGTCCGCCCTACTATTTACCCATAGCTGGAGGGAGAATAATTTGATTCATACCTTTCCCAAAGGTATTAGTGCTATGTGAAATGCAATCAGTCTCGTCCAGGATTTGAACTCATGTCGCCGTGTCCATTTCCTACGACGATAACCAGTACACCACGGGCAGTTCCAAAGATATTATATAGATCGAGTAGATATGTCATTCAGATTCCTAAAAGATAAACAGCTAACGCTGGTGTGAAAAAGTCACATGGGGAACAATTATAATAATAACAGTGTATGCAAAATAAAGTTTCCTATGTTCATATAGCTGGGCGATAGGCTATGATTAATGAAGAATGGAGGTAAGCGTCAGTTGTTATATATATAAATATATGTAGGTTGTTAGCCGCCCAACTGTAGTCGAAGGCTCCCCGAAGGCTCCCTTTTCAATTACTAATATTCAGAAGTCTTGGGGAGGGCTTCATTTCCTTTTGGTCCGTACCAAAAGTCTTAAGCAAGGAGGCATCAACCGTTTTTTTTTAGTTTTTGGTATGACTAAAAGTGAGATTGAAAATCGGTTTCCCGGACAATGGGTGAACTTTCTAACCGTTATGTTAATCGGCCAGTTATATATATATATATATATATATATATATATATATATATATATATATATACAAGACAAGAGGAAATACATGGAAAAGATTCAATATAAGGCTCTAACTGCATCAGCGTGGATTTGGCAATACCACAGAGCGACAACAATCTGACAAAGTCTGGTTGTGCCGTGAGTGGGCTAGTGGTAATGATGCTTCGACCCCGAAACCATGCCTGAACCCAGAGGGTCATCTGATGAAGGCTTTGTTAGAAGCAATGGTGTCGTATAAACATAAGTAATTTTATGATACCTACTATATATATATATATATATAACTGGCCAATTAACGTAAGGGTTATGTTAATTGGCCAGTTATATATGTAGGGACGTATGTAGGGATGTAGGGATGTACTCTCATGGACCCCCACACATTGCCGTGCAAAAGCAGGACGACCGGCACGAACATACATTTAGCAACTATGTGAGGATACGGGATGTTGTCCAGAAGACCTGCCTGAGGCGAAGAACGATAGGGAAAAGTGGCGAGAGAGGGTCAGGGATATTCATCCTACCTGCACGACATGATGATGAAGATGATGATGATATATATATATATATATATATATATATATATATATATATATATATATAGCCCATTAACATAACGGTTAGAAAGTTCACCCATTGTCTGGTTTCTAATGATATATTATATATAATATTTTATTAGAATTAACATTTATAAATAGGAGCTAATGTAATCTATTCGAGATCTCCTCTCTCTCTCACCCCTTCTCTCTCTCTCTCTTTCTCTTTCTCTCTCACACACATACTTTTTCTGTTTCATACAAAGCAATTGAATTTTTGTCACAGAGATGTATACACTGGTAACGTGTTCCGTTTTGAATGTTTCCTGGAATAAAAATTATCGGTACATTTGTAGTAAGATATAAAAATGTTACAGATTAAAGTTGTCTTCTCCTTATACTAACGCTAGGGGTGCTTGCGTGTGAACGTTAATGAATATAAAAACTACTCGTAAAGGTCAACGAGTTCTATTGCTGGAATAATCGAAAGAGAAAAGAAAATAAATCAGAAAAAAACAATTCAAAAAGTGTGAATGAAGGTGTGTGTGTACAAAGTTAGTTTATTGGTACGCATGGGAGTGTGAAGTTAATAGAAAAATATGTAAGTTATGAGAGAGTTAACTATTTGTGATAGGGTCCTTCTGCTGTTAGTCACACACACACACACACACACATATATATATATATATATATATATATATATATATATATATAACACAAATGTTTACCCATTTGTGTTCTTTCAAGTATTCCAATCCTACCCTAATAAGATTATGGTCTAAGTAAAAAGTTCTAATTGATAATAGTCATTTTAAGGTTTAAAGTTACTAATGATAATCTTTTGCTAAGAATTACAGTTTTAAGAAAATATTAATTATTGTAATTCGCGCAAAGTTATATTGTATCAACGATTCCTATACTCTAAGAACAATTTGCACAAACACACACACATTATATATATATATATATATATATATATATATATAAGTGTGTGTGTGTGTGTGTGTGTGTGTGTGAGAGAGAGAGAGAGAGAGACAGAGACCGAGACAGAAAGACAGAGAGAGAGATAATTGTAAGATCGTATTTACATTTTTGTGTTGTTTTTCTGAAGAGGTTTTTTTTCTATGAGTGGTCCTATTAAATCCGATTAATTTACAGTTATATGATATGAGATAGTCATATCTTATGCGAATAATTTTCAAGAAGATGTATGTATTTTACTTACAGATGGAACCTGAATAAGTATTTCTAACCCGGGTCAGAGTGGATGTAGCAGTAATTAGAATAGAAGGATAAACTCACTTGTTAAATCTCATAGTCTCAACATCTGAAGTTTACAGTCATAACAAGGACATCCCTATTTATTAGTTGCGGTCTTAACATTCTACAGGAAATAGCGTTTTCTGAACCCTGTATTTTGAAATGTTTAAATGACTTTTATACCATAGTATGTTCAAGTAAGGACAGCTCAATAACCATATACCCAACTGCTTATCACTTCCTGTTTCTATTGACATTTGCACACAACATTCAACGGACCGAGCCTCTCACTGAATTTGTATTTGACAGCTTCGACCACCACCGCCGGGCCCTTGACTACGACAAGCTGAGCTCGTTGGTCACTTTCGCAGTTTGAAAAGCGTCGATTAGAATTGAATAGTGGCGTCCACTGGCGTTCGGTGACGTTGATCTCTATTCTTTCCATCGCCGAAACGGCCGTAGGGTGTCTTTGTCGACTATGACACTCGGCTGAGCTCAATGGAATATGGCCTGTTGGGGATTCTTTTCAATGGACGGGGGAAAGGGGTTTCTAGTAACAAGAACTCGTCCAAAAGAAAATGGCCGTAAAGGGTGTTGAAGACTAGAAATGATCAAGATTGTGGGAGAGAAAAGAAGGAAAGAAATGTTACTTTTAAATAGTAGCTCCTATGAACACAGATTAATCATGGTAAATCGGGTAAAATTTGTTATAAAATGATTTTGATTGGATTTAATCGCTCACATAAAAGCATACATCATGAAAAGAAAGAAATAGAAAATGACCACAAATTAATTTAAATAGAAACGTATGTACACACAACCAACCAACCAAACAACCGAACACACACACATGTATAAATAATTTAGAGAGAGAGACACAGAGAGAGAGAGAGAGAGAGAGAGAGAGAGAGAGAGAGAGAGGAGAAAGAGATAGAAACTGTCATCTGACGATTAATTCTATTTTTAATGTATGTAATTTAAAGTAATGTAGCCCACATGATAGGTCGAATTTCTTTTATATTTCATTCGGAACTACTGGCAAGTATTTCATTAAAGAGAATGGCTACAAACGAGTTGTTTGTTCTCATACTTACACACACACACACATTTACACATATATATATATATATATATATATATATATATATATATATATATATATATATATATATATCCGTCACTCATGCAATACATAATATCAATTTTGCCTCCTGAGTTGGCTATTGGAAGCTCAATCGACATTCGCACCTTCTTTCAATGAAATCAATAGGGATGGGTCCTTTCATATCCCAGATTGCTGGAAACTTTTTTCTCTACTGGAGAGTGAGTGTGTATCCACTGGCTGGACTCTCTTTTCAACTCAAGTTGGCCGTGTCAACCCCATGGAAATCATACTTGTAAACATTTTTAACTGAACATCCTTCAACCTATACGTATAGGTCAGTTGATCATTTCATTTTCAACATCATCTGTGTCATTAATTTAAAAATTTGCTGGAATACTCTATAGAAGAGAAGTGTTTGCGCACAACCACAATTATTCTATATAACCACTCGTGATTCTTCTAATGACATAAAATTCGGAAATTCTGATGATTCTAAATTTTAAGCCAATGTAAATAATCTGGTTATTTGAACTAAATTAGACGTACCATTGATGTCAAGCGTCAAATATCCTTCACCAAGCCGTAAAATATTTTGAGCAAACAAGTACGATAGTTAGTCTGACAAAAATAAGGTTCTCATATTTAGGAACAGATACTGGGGGAGCATACTGCCACAGGCGGACTGATTTGATGCAAACATCGTTCTTATAAGTTTTTGCACCTTTTTATTCGGTCGTTATAAATTTCTCGAAATAGGAATTTTTACTTTTTAAGTGATATTGATACTCTTATTATTGTTAAATATCAAATGAAGTAAAGGTTATAAATAAATATAAAATCTTACTTCATGCAACTTTTCACACGAGAGTTGGCTGGTGGTCGTCGACAAGCGTATGAATCACGTAGACTCTTCTCTGGTCTGTAGGACATTTTCTCGTTATTTTTTACGATCTAAGAAATGCTATGGTCACAATGGTCTTCATTCTTCCTCTTATTTCGAATTTTTCCAGTTTATTTTCTCAGCATTTAGTCCTAGTGAATCAGCAACAATTAGCCTTATGATCTACAGCTTTTATAGTTCTTTGACAAGTTTCAATTATTCGTCAACCTTTTTTCTTTCTTTTATATTCGTTTTGTGGCCGAACGGAAGGATGAAATCCACCAGACGGCAAGTTCTATTTTTTCTTGTTTAATCTAGTCTTTTAGCTGGGAATAGAGGATCCGTTTGTATCATGAAATTTTAGAGAGTTTTATGCATCTCAATTGCAAGAAGGTATTTTGGTTTTTGAATATACCATTTAGTAGTATGGTCAAATTTCTTGTCCATGACCCATTGGATCATATTTTTCACCCAATCGTATCTTGTTTTATAATCCATTTATGCTAGTTTGCTGCATCGCGTATCATATTTACCAACCCCTTCTCTCGGGCAGGATATGACACAAGGTCGATTTTTAAGCGGAGTTTAACAGCTTTAAATTCAGAGTTTTCCTTCTTCTAGATTAGTTGCCTCACCAAGGCTGAAGAACCTAGTCTGGCCTACTATTTCCCCATAGCTGGAGGGAGAATAATTGGATTCATACCTTTCCCAATGGTATTAGTGCTATGTGAATTGCAATCAGTCTCGTCCAGGATTTGAACTCGTGTCGCCGTGTCCATTTCCTACAAAGATAACCATTACACCATAGGCACCTCCTTGCCGCATTCGCTTATTATGCAATAAATCATTTCAAATCTATCACTATAAAATGAACACTTGCTTTTCCGTTGCGTATTTTTTTATTTTCGTTATGGTGTTGTTTTATGCTGCGATTAGAAGAGATTCAGTTTTTCTAGAAAGGATTCTCTTTCCTTTACCATATCCAGGTCAACTTGAGAGCAACCTCATCAATTTGTTGCTTGAAATATCCATACAGCTGTTTTTTTCTCATTTATGTTCGTGTGTTCTTGTTTGTTTTGTTTGTTTTATACTCCAAACGCTATAATTAGTCCGTCTTTGATCGTTTTAATGTAGTCCTTGAGTCCTCACATTGATGTATGTACGCATTCCTCGATGCTGCCAAGTCCTCTTCTTCTTTCATCTGTTCACATGTACGGGCTATATTATTTCTTGCTTCTTCTTGGCATCAACTCATTTGAAGAGCATATATACTATGGAAAGACCTGACATTTTAAAACCGGAATCTCTGTATACTGTAAGGCCCTCGTATTTTCCAGTTTGATATTTTCTTGTGTGTTCCACGAAGTGAGTACTAGTTTATGTGCACCCCAGGGTTTTCTTAAAGTCCTTGTAATTCTTTTTATGTTAGTTGCCCATTCGACCTTTTTGTTATTTTCATTATCTTCCCATATTCTATTACAAAATTGTTTTATTTACTTTGCATCCGGCACATTTTTTCTACTCCAAATTGTTGGCAGTATAATCTTACATTTTTTGAAGTCCTGTTTTGTGTGTATTATAGGAATATGTATCGATAACTTTTTTTTGCTTCTTTTTTCAGTCAATATCTTTTCATTCTTTTAATACAATCGTATTGTCAGAATTGTCCGCTATTCTTTTTAGGTCTTTTAATTTCAATATATCGTTCTGTATTCATACTTCCTTCGTAAACTTGCTGGTTGTCGCAGTAACTTATTTCGTCCTTCTAGTTTAATCTTCTATCCAGATTTTGCATTTATTTTTCGGGTTCCCGTGGGGGATACGATTTTTTTCACAGACAAATTTTGTTCCTGAGTAAGTTAGCTCGTCAAGATCCGTGATGTTGTCTTTTTGGATATTGTTTGATAATTTATTTATCTTTCCGGTTTATATCTTACTTTTTTTCTTGTTTGGGTTCCTGAGGACTGGTAATGTCGTCTTCTTTTCAGTCTTGATTCTTTTATTATCTCTACATTTTTTTTATCTGTGTTTAAACTCATTTAGAGGGCTTTTCTTTACTGTAAACTTCACAACTAATCTGTCCCTATATGCCTTGTATCTCTAGGACAGAAACCAACCTTTCTTTTAAGTAATTGTATCTTGTTCAACAAGTTTTTTGTTCGTTAAACCTTGCAGATTGTGTGTATATTTTTCTATATACTCTTTATGAAAGATTGTTCTAAAAATATAGTGGATTGAATTTCTATTGTCTTCTCAAAATTAGTTTTTCCTTTAGAGTCACTAAGCTGAATTGATGCTCTGATATTTGCTAACTTAGTTGAAATTAGAACAAGAATATTCGCTAGATTTCAACGTGCTTCCCATGTCAGCTTTCAAGTAAGCACCTGCCTATCATGACAGTCAGATCTGCAATCTGTGTCCCACGTTTATTTGGTCTGGCTTTAACATTTTTAGAGGAAGTTTAATGTGGCTATACCAGACCTAGTGATTGGTTATTATCAGAGCTTGTGTTACAGATATCAATTGGAATCCTTCCAAAGAGCCATCAGGAAACCACAAAATTGATACTCCTTTAAAATATAAAAGATTTAAATGTCCATTTATGTCTTTCTCTCTGTGAAATTTTGTAGTTTGATATTATATCATCACATGTTATATTACACAGTCGGCTGGGGCTGTAGAATACATCAACTGCACCTCTGCATAGGGGTAAGATCCCGCCCAAATGAGAGTCCTGGCTATGACACTAATTAATCTGATGGTGAGATTCAAGTGATGTTGGAACTTTGGGGAATGTGGAGTACCCCTTCATTGCTATTGCTCCCAGGTCCATTCTGGCCTGCAATCCTAGCACCTGATAGGGCCCAATCTATGGGTTAAATAGAACTAACTGCATACTTATGCTAAACAGAATTGTTTGAATTAGAACTCTTTGACAAAATTGAATAGCTTGAAATAGAAATGTTTTTGACTATTAAAACGTACTTACATTTAAACTGCTGGCTCATGCTAAAATGAATTATTTGAAATCAAACTGCTTTTTGACATTGAAACTGTACTTACACTAAACTTAATTGCTTAATATAGAACTGTTTTGACATTTAACTGTATTTAAACAAAATCTGTACTTATACTAACCTGAATTAGCTGAATTTGAACTGCTTGACTAAACTGTATAGCTTGACATAGAATTTTTTTTCACAATTAAACTGTACTTACATTTGAACTGCGTACTTATGCTAAACTGAATTGTTTGAAATAGAACTATTTTCATTAAAAAGGATTTGGCGTTAAATAAACTTCAAAGGTTGATATGACATAAAACCCAATCAACCAACCAACCACATGTAATTCTCTTGGACTTTTGAAGTATTTTTATCATTTTTCTTTGGTTGTGGAATTTTTCCAAATTGAATTAATAAGATTCCAAAATTCCAGATAAATTTTCCCCCTGTCAAATCCATACAACTTAATAATATTACCAACAAATACAAATGAAAAGTAGTGATAGTAAAAGCATTTCTGCTACAAATGCCTCGGTCGCGAATCTACTCCTTTACTTCACAAGTAATTAATGAATTCCTATTGTATACTTTTTACCACAACAACCAAAATTTCAATCTTAAGGATTTATTTCGCAACATTTTAAACATACCATCGTGAAAACCCCCACAAGAACTCTTTTCCACGTACACACACAACTTGTAACTTAGTCATTTTTTCTCTCTCTCTCTCTCTCCCTCTCTCTTATGTTTTCTTACATTTCATGTTTTTCACACACACACACACACACACATACACACACACACACACACACACACTCTCTCTCTCTCTCTCTCTCTCTCTCTCTCTCTCTCTTTTGTTTTCTTACATTTCATGTTTTTCACACACACACACACACACACGCGCACACACACTCTCTCTCTCGCTCTCTCTCTCTCTCTCTCTCTCTCTCTCTCTCTCTGTATTCCTCACTACAATAAATAGTGTTTTCTTGTTCTAATTGTGTTGTTATTATCCTTGTTTTCATTCCAAATATATTGCTAAGCTAACAAGTCATATGCAATATATTTTAGTGACTCCTCACATATCTTTATCTTGATATAAAGTTTATTCAAAATTTAAATGAAAAATAAAATAGTCACCACATATACATTTTGATCTCAATTTATATTTTTAAATAAGGAGATAAATATTAAATATTTTTTGCTTCCTAAAAATAAATATCTAGCTCAAATTGTATCAAGAATGAAATCGTAATCCTTTTTCCCTTAGCACTATCTGACAATAAGACCCTCTTCCTAGAGTTTTGGGAATAAGGAGTAGTCGTTCATAATCATTACTTTCAAATCCATTCAGACCTGGAGTAAGCAGGATTTTAGGGATCCATTTGTGCGTCAAACAGAACTGGTATATCAGCTACTTTGGATTATTTTCGTTATTTGAAACAATACATCTCTGTGCAAATTATTTCTATTAAATATGAAAATGTGATAAATAGAATCACTAATGTAAAATAATTACAGTAAAGACCATTTAACAGTGTGCGAAGATATATACTTTGGCTCGTTTTAAAATGTTGGTTTCAAGGTATTCTCTTACAAATTATATATATGTGTGCGTTTTCATCCATTGACTGACTGTTTTCTTGTATCACGACTCATTAGTGTAGCTAGACACGCGTGTTGCATTACGCCAGGTGTATATTCTACTGCGCAGCCACTGGTAAAGTCAGCGTAAGCGAAAGGATTTTAACAAATATGAATCAATATTTTGTTTACATTTATACGCTTAACGGCTACCGTGTGCACAGTTCATTTGAAGAGCTTTGCATTACGCGAGTGGCAACCGGTAATTACTTCCTGAGAACGCTCAACACACACCAGGGGGAGCATATAAAGGGGTTGATTTATAATCAATTGAATTTAGTTGATGGGACACACTTCGGTTGTTGACACTACGAATCGGTCGGGTGTGTCCCGTTTTCTGGACATACCTCAAGCCTCAGGAAACCGTCCCAACGGGCTTTAACCCTCCTCAGAGGGGTTGGGTTTATCGGCTGGAACCTGAGGCGCCCCCTCTCTAGGGAAATTCAACGGAGCCCGAGGAATTTTTGGGAATGCCGGGTGCGTCTGGGCTAAGACCCTGCACTTGAACCTACCTTAAAAATAGCCTTGTGTCACACTCGTCCGGTTGGTAGGACAGAGGACAAATACCGTTGGCGACATTTGTCGAGGGTGACCCAAAGGCTCCCTTTTCCATAGCAACTACACTGTGTCTCCTGGACCAATAGCGAACACTGTACACATTAGGCCAATGAGTAGATTGTTCACAAATCGTCCCGGGGACCGACGTTCCATCCCAGGTCAAGTCATATCAAAGACTCAAAAAATGATACTTGATTCCGCCTTGCTTAACACTAAGTACTATAAGGAAGGATCAAGGGTAAATTGGAGAAATACAGGGAATGGGGAAGCGCCCTGTTCTACACCTCTGTGTGGTAGCTATTGAAAAGGGAGCCTTCGGGTAACACTCGAGTAAGTTCGCCAACAATCACACACACACACACACATATATATATATATATATATATATATATATATATATATATATATATATATATATATATATATATATTGTCATCCACAGACAGACTGTTTCGCTCTATCAGAACTCTTCAGTGTACCTAGACACGTAGGACGCTCGAAACCGGGATCGAAACCCATCCAACTTTACGTTAGACTAAGTCTATATATATATATATATATATATATATATATATATATATATATATATATATATATATATATATATATATATATATATATATAATTGTTTTGTTTTAGGTCCAAACGGAGAAAGAAATATTTTGAAATGAGATTTGTATTTTTTTACGATTTATTTTATTATTTCGTTCTTACATACGTGTAAGTTTCTAGCTTGTTGCTTATGTCAGTGAATGTATATTGCAGAAGGCTTTGTTAATAGGGTATTAAATAAAACTTGAACTCATTCATGTTTGCAGTTTTGCCAACACGAATGAGGTCGAGCCTCATTGTAAAATGTGTACAGATAGATAGATAGATAGATAGATAGATAGATATAGAGGGCGATATCATTGTTAAATTGTTTTTAACAAACATGGCTTTGGATTATAGCTTTACAGATTTTTTTTTTTTTGGTATCTCTTGTCTCAATATCATCTAATTTGTTTTTTTTTGTTTTTGTTTTGTTTACATTCCAGAGGTCATTAATTTCTTCTTGTCATTATGTCATTCCCCCCTCTCTCTCTCTCTCTCCCTCTCTCGTGTTTTATTACATTTTAGTTTTATTCATTTCTCTTCCTCTCTTTCCTCTCTATCGTTTTTTCCTACATTCCATTTCTTTTCAGTATTATCTGTCCTCTCTCATTTCGTTTTATTTAAAACATTATTGTAAAAATTGAAAACTGCTTTGGAGCACGAAGTCTCAGAAAGCCTCTCATTTTATATTAAACTTGATTTTACTTTTAATAACGAACAGGAGTTGACATTTCATAAACTACAACTAAACCAAACCAATTGCTATGCAGACTCGTTTTGACATTGTATATAATGCAAACTGCGTGGCTACGTACTCATCTTTATGAACATTTTAAAGTTTTGATTTCGAAAACTCGAAGATTTAATCTTGGAACTTTTCGACCATTCCCCATAAAGATATGAACAAGAAAAAATAGAACAATTAGTAAAAATATTATCTGATAGATATATCTATCCACACACACACAATGCATTTCATTTCTGGCCGATAATACGAGGCGGAGATACGTTTGCCTGAAACTAAAACATTCCCCTAACGACAGTTACGAAAATTACATAGAATTAACATAATAATTAGTCATCACAATTTGCATGATAACCAGACGAGCAAATTTGCCGCTAACTTATTTTATGTGGAATGTTCAAAATCTCCATTATGTTCCATTATTTTCTTCACGGCTGTTATTAAAGTAAAAGGTAACATTTCTCTGTTGGTAATTAGATGAAATAGCTTGCGGTCATTCATTTCTTTTTTCTTCTTCTTTTGCAGATATAATTCTTATTATTAAGGATACAATTGAACAAACCATTTTCTTTGCATAATTATTTTATCGCTGGCATAATCTATATAATCGACCAATCACGTCATGACACGTTTTCTATTGTTTTAGTTTAGGGCCTGTATATTGTTTTTTTTTTTTTTTCGAATTGTTCAACCGTTGTTGAATTGTTTTTAACAGACATATCGGATTTTTTTTTGGTTGCTTAAATATCTATACAATTTTTTTGTTGGTACCTGCTTATTTATTTATTTTTAGTTTTTTTCTTTTTTGTTTATATTGTTGAAGTCATTCAATTTTTCTTGTAATTTTGCCATTTTTTTCGTCTCTCTCTGTCTCTGTCTGCACTTGTCTCTGTCTCGGTTTCATGTTATTCTTCTTTCTTCTGCGTGTTCTTCTAGGTTTTCATTATTCTTTCTTTCTTTCTTTCTTTCTTCAGGGGTAACCTTGGCTGGTGTAAAGAAAGAAAAGGCGTCTCTTGTTTTAAAAAAAGAAGAGTATCTCGGATCATGTAAAAAGAAAAGAAAAGAAAGGACACCTCGGGTAGTATAAAAAAAGCCACCTCAGGTGGTGAAAAAGAACAAAAGGCACTTCGGTTTGTGTAACAGTTAGCAAACTAGACCAGCAAACTTTCACAAATGAGTTCGATTCTCCTTAGGTGCCCCATTCATATGACCATATGTCACATCTAAGCAAAAAGTTAAGTTAATTGCAACATTTGCACCGATAACTGCTAATAGTGCAAGGTAGTCTATGTGAAAATTACATTTTTACAACCAGAGATTCTTTACCTTACTACAAGCAGCACAAACACTTCATCTAAAAAAAAAGAGTTTTGGCTAGTTTGATTAAAACCTCCTTGAAGGGAAATACCTGCAGAATGAGAACATTCCTTTCACTCCGTTTCAGGAGGCTTACTTATAGCGTAGCAATCTGAAATTAACTGATATTTTTGGCTCATTCTTTCCTCGTCGGGGGAAAACTAAATATCGTCATTGAATAAAATTTTCTTGGTTGAAAATAATGAAGAGCAGCATTAAAATCCATCAAAGTCATTAACACAACCGAGTTCAGTTCTTTCTGAAGGAAATATTTTTGCAAAGGGAAGAGAAAAAAATAGTTTTAAACTTACCTTATTTCGTAGACGCAACGGAATGTTTACTCTGCTTTCTTACGGAAAAAAAAACAAAAAAAACATGTGCATCTTGTCGCTTAATTTAAATATTATTTGACAGGTTAAGAACATTTGAAATATGCGTTTACAGTAAGTAAAACGAGACTCGACGATTTAATAACATTTCCCGTAAAAAAAAAAAAAATACAGTATTTTCATATAAAATTTTTTCATAAAATGACACTTCAAAAATATTTATTTTAAAACCTCCCAAATATTCATTAATTTTTTAAGTAATTCAGTTCTATCTAATATATCATTCTCAACTGAGATTCTTCCTCCTTTTAGGGCTTTTCTTTGCCCCAGGGTTATATGTAAACTTATAGAGTAATTCTCGTTTAACACTATTCACTTTGTATATTTCGAAGAGCAATGTTATGAATTGTATAAATATAATCTCTAAATCCTCAAGCATTTGAAATTTATTTATTAATTACGATGGTCTCACGGAATATGGGCTGTACTTTCATTCTAAAGTATCAAAATTTCAAATATATGTTGTTACACACATTCTCCTTTAAACATATGAGTGATGTCCAAAAGGAAAATATGAAAATATCCTTCTAACCGAAATGTTCAGGGTTCTTCCAAACCCCAGGATCTTTTCCGGTTTTTTTCCCTGTCATAGTGTTTTGTGTTGACTTTTTCTGTAGGTTAAATGAAGTTCCATTCAACACGTTCTACTCGCCTGCTCTTGATAATTTAGAAAAGCAATGTCATTATTTGTAAATGTATAAAATCAATCTTCTACCAAATATTTAAAGAGTATTTGGGACCAATCCGAGAGCCTTACAGATTATGGGTACTTCCTTCATTCGAAAGTTTCACTGTGCTTTTTTTTGCAATTCTATTTCCCATCTCCTATAAAAACACAAATGAAGCCTAAAAACTAAAACACTAACATATTTTCTTAATCCTAGGTTTGTATCCAATTTCAGATTTCTTCCCAATTCCACGCTTATTTGTTAGGACATCTGCTCTGATCTTTAAATAATGCTGTTCTATTCAAGTCATTCAACATACTTTATTAAGAACACTGCGATATAATGTCTATATCCCATAGATATTTTTACAAGAGCTGTGACTGTTGCCGCTCAAAGTATAGGTACAATCTTGTTTTTTGTTTTTTTTTTTTCAAATGTGTGTGGATATGTTCATTTTCATTTAAACATACACAAGATTTCAAAAAATAAAATTAAGAGTTTCCTTACTCAACATTGTTCATATATCACCAGTATTACTATGTCCCTTTTTCTACGCAAAGGATGCCTCATTGTTCTTTGCTTTTATCACGTTATTCTTCAGTTAGTATCGACACGACAGCGGCCTGGAAGAAACAGCATTTCATTTTATCGGTCAAGTCTGATGTCCATACGATCGATAGCCTATCGATAGCTGTCCATGTCGTCGTTATCAGCGTTTGCACTATGTAAGATGCAAAAAAGCCTCGTCTAGGATTTGAACTCGGGTAACCGAGTCCACAAACATTTGAAAATAGGTACACACTAAAAAACACAAGAACGTATATTCATCCACTTTACTGGTCACCTCTGAAGATATCCATATTCGTTAAGTCCGGTGTTATTCATAAGAAAAGAGGTTGTCTAAGATTCCCATTAAGCAAATCGCGTTTTGTATACAAAGAATCACAAAGAGTGACAAATCTAGCAATAATGGTGATGAATTCTAATGAAAATAAGTGACAGGAAAAGATAAAGACGATATCAATTGAACAAGAACATCAAGATTTTAAATGATGTGTGAGATGTTGATGAATATAAAGAAATGGAATGAAATTGTCTTGTGTAAAAAAAACAAAAACAAATTGAATACCTTGAGATTTTAGGTTTGGTTTCTTTGTTTAATGGCATATCAACTCTTTTTAGGTTATTTAATGCCAAAGCCATTCTCCTAGAAAAACAGTAGTGGTACTATTTCACCAATAGCTGGGAGGATAAGGGGGTTTATACCTTTCCCAAGGGTATTTGCCCGAAAGTGAACGTAATAGCGCGACTGGAGTACAAACTCGCGTACTACGATTCCGCTGTCCATCGTTTTAACCATT
Source organism: Sepioteuthis lessoniana (assembly GCA_963585895.1). Classification (NCBI taxonomy): domain Eukaryota; kingdom Metazoa; phylum Mollusca; class Cephalopoda; order Myopsida; family Loliginidae; genus Sepioteuthis; species Sepioteuthis lessoniana. The sequence continues at coordinate 46,879,475 of OY757933.1, forward strand.
ACACCACGTGGATACCCCCCTTGAGATTTTAGACTAACTTGGTGTTTATTAGACACTTCGTAAGAATAATGACACCTAATACGAATGCACATTCAAAAATACGTAATTGGTAAAACATTCATAAATACACTTAAATACACATAGATATATTCTCCGGGCCATTGGCCTAATGAGTAGAGTGTTCGCTAATGGGCCGGTAGAACGGGTTTCAATCCCAGGTCGAGTCATACCAAAGACTCAAAAATGGTACTTGATGTCGCCTTCCTTAACACACAACATTATAAAGTAAGGATCAAGGGTAAAGTGGTGCAATCTAGGGAACGCAGTAGCGCCCTCTTCGACATCGTGGTAGAGTGGCTATTGAAAAGGGAGCTTTTGGCTCACGCTCGATTAAAGTCGCAAACTTTTTACTCATAGATACGGAGACTCATCCAAATAAACACCAAAGAATACTATGTATTGAAGATAATGATTGTGAAAAATACTTATGAGAATTTGTAAATACCTAAAGTATCTATCTATTTACCTATCAGTCAGTATGTCACTATGAGTGTGTGGGTATGAGTTAATAGACGATTATATTTAAGTATACGTGTATCTATATCTATATTTATGTGTATGTGTCGGCGTATGAACACTTCAGGGCCTCAGTATACTTGTATCTATAACTATATCTATCGACAAATATATATATATATATATATATATATATATGTGTGTGTGTGTGTGTGTGTGTGTGTGTGTGTGTGTGTGTGTGTGTGCACTACGCCGATGATATAGCGATAGTGGCAAATACACCCTACCAAGCCGAAGCACTACTGCATAGATTGGAACGAGCCACCGCAGGCATTGGCCTCCATGTCAATGCACACAAAACGGAATATATGTGCTATAATGAAACACGCGACATCTCCACACTTGACAGAACCTCTCTGAGACTAGTAGACAAATTCATCTACCTAGGAAGCAGCGTCTCATCAACCGAAAAGGACATCGACACGCGGCTAACGAAGGCTTGGACAGCTATCGATAGCAATCGATCGTATGGAAATCAGACTTGACTGATAAAAGGAAACGCAGTTTCTTCCAGGCAGTGGTCATATCGATACAGCTGTATGTATGCACTACTTGGGCACTAACTAAACGGCTGGAGAAGAAGCTAGATGGCAATTACACAAGAATGTTGCGAGCAATATTGAACAAGTCCTCGCGGCAACACCCCACAAGGCACCAATATACGGCCACCTGCCTCCCATCACGAAAACTACCCAAGTTAGACGAACCAGACATGCAGGACACTGCTGGAGAAGCAGGGACGAGCTAATAAGTGATGTACTTCTATGGACCCCTACATTTGGGCGGGCAAAAGCAGGACGACGAGCTCGAACATACATTCAGCAGCTATGTGAGTATACGGGATGTAGCCCTGAAGACCAGCTGGAGGCGATTAACGATAGGGAGAATTAGCGAGAGAGGGTCAGGGATATCTGTGCTAGCGGCTCGACATGATGATGATGATGATGATGATGATACCTACACGAACGAGAAAATCTTAAATTATAACCATGAGTAACCTATAAAGTTAACTTTTATGAGTGTCAAAATATATTCATCATATTTGCGCAAAGTTCCAAATTGAGAACACAATCATCAGACGGAAAAAACGTACTTCTTCTGCTCATAATTTGCTACTTTTTCGGTTGAATAACTGCTCTGCTTCAACACTGTTTCTTGCAATTTTTGTCCTCGACATTATTTTTTTTCTAACACACACACACACACACACACACACACATATATATATATATATATATATATATATATATATATTTATATATATATATATTTATATATATATATATATATATATATTTATCTATATATATATATATATATATATATATATATATTTATTTAAACTATAAAAATTTAAAAACATAGAAATAAATAGTGAAACCAGGAAAAAAAAACGTATCCAATATATGCACATAAAAAATAGGTAGCTAATTAAATAGTATCGAAATTGATATAAGCATTAATATTTCTCTTAAAAGTTAATTATCGAATCCCTAGATTGCTCCACTTTACCCTTGATGCGTACCTTATAATACTGAGTGTTAAGCAAGGACGTATCAAGTTCCATTTTTTAAGTCTTTGGTATAACTCGACCTGGGATTGAACCCCGGTCTCCCGGACCATTTGCGAACACTCTACCCACTAGGCCAATGAGCCGATTACCATCTTTTTAAATAAGCGTTGTATAGCCATGACCATGACCAACTATACAAACACATAATACATAATCATAACAACACAATGAAGACGAGCGACACAGTCTTTTTAGAAAAATACACCTCTCACTTTATTTGAAAGGGCTGTGTGTGAAAGGGAGTTGGAGACCGAACAGAAGTGCAAAATATTGACCCCCACTTTTATGGCTATAACCGCGTTTCTTTCCCGTTCTCCTGTGCAGCTCAACCGGAGGCCAGGGGGACCAGCTTTCTGCTGAGTGCTGGCTTTCTCTGCCACATCTTGTCTCCAAACTCTCCGATCTCACTTTTTGTCTTCACCGAGTTATATAATAGTTCAATCACCCACTCAATATCTCCCAATAACTGGCCATCGGAATGTGTCACTTCCGCCGTCCTTGGAATGGTATGTTTGATCGTCATGAAGCGGAAATAACTGTCATGCAGTTCACAAGTCACGCTCTTCCGATGCATCAGTTTGTGAATGTACCTCGGGATTTTACCTTGTCCCATATTGTCAGCCAAGCCTGCCTACGCGATTTCGTCCCATAACTGGCCATCGGAATGTGTCACTTCCGCCGTCTCTGGAATGGCATGTTTGGCCTGGTCGAAGATTAATATGCAACATAAGTTAGCGCTATATATTTAGATATAATATACGTTAAGAGCCAATGTTTCATTTATGTAAAATCATTCTAACCGGAAGGGGAACTATTTCACACATTGATGGGACCTCAACAAGTATTAAAACTCCGGATCAAGAAGCCTTTGGCTGAGTTAAAACGGAGGAGGGACCCAATTCGCAGATTCTAAAAGTTATGTATCCACTTCTTCTCTCTGAAGTGATTGTTAAAATGTAAGACAGAGTGTTTTGTTTACCTCTGATCAGATACGTGATCACGGAAAAAATACCACTGTCTTTTATATAAGAATATATATATATATATATATATATATATATATATATATATATATATATATATATATATATATTCTTCAAGAAATAAAGACATTAGAGATAATATTCCATTTCCTTGATGAATTTATTTCGCTTATTCAAGCTCATAAGATGGAATTCAACGTGGGTTTGGTTACGAAAAAGTAACTAAACTCTATCTAACTAGCTTGATTAAGCAAAATAAATTCATCAATGAAATGGAATATTATCTCTAATTTCTTTTTTTTTAAAGAATACACACACACACACACACACACACACACACACACACACACACACACACACACACACACACACACATATATATATATATATATATATATATATATATAATGTAATTTGGTAGAGTAATAAATATACGTGACTCAGTATCAGAAATAGAACGTTTATATCTAATTTATGAGAGCGTAAAGACAGTGTGACTGGAGCTTTGCAACGGTCAGTTTCACTCTATGTATTCATCAGGCATAAGTCAGAATCTTACATTTGGCCTTATGAATGTATAGCAGAGGAACTAACAATTTCCATGTAAATCCAATGCATTTTTCTTTCTTAATGCTTATATATATTATACCACCGTATGTTTCATACTTAATGCAAAAAGAAAAACCTACAAAATATACAACGACAATGCCAATATAACGAAAAAAAATAAAACCCGAAGAATATTCTATCCACAGACTCAATAACCGAAACTCTCAATATTACACTACACACTTCAGACATATTAATTATTTACAGCACATCAAAAGCTATAAATGATAAAATACAAAAGAAAAAAAAAAGAAAAATCCCACTCCAGAAGCAGTTTATTTAATCAGATGTGCAAATTTTAATAAACCATGTATTGGTGAAATATCCATAACTCACAAAAAGAGGATTTATGAACATAAAGAAGCTCTCGTAAAAATCGACACTAGTTATGCACTAGTCTTTCACATTAAAAAAGAAAATTATAATTTTGATCTAAAGGGGAAAAAATTATGAAATATATGCCCTATAAAAGGAAACGATTAGCAATGGAATCTGTCGTTATTCTTCCCACAGAAACAATAAAACAAAGATCTGGAAAATTTCAATTGTCTCCAAGTATAGCTCAGTTAACATCACAGAACACAACCTTAACAAATATTTACGTTAAATGAGAAACAAGTGCTACATTTTTAGCAAAAACAACAACATAACATAAAAACAAAGATTCTTTTTCACACATATCGTTGATAATGCTATGTAATATAGCGAAACAAGTTCGGTAAAAAAAAATAAACATATTTCACCAACTATTTCCTGTTTGTCATTAATACTAGGCTGCATACTGTCGGAAATAGATATTTCCATATGACATACACGCAGATGCACACACACAAGCACACACACTTTATATATATATATATATATATATATATATATATATATATATATATATATATATATATATATATATATATATGAAAACTGCATGTATATTCCTCTCTTTTACTATAGCTGAGCAGGTATTTATATACATATATTTCTTGTTTTCTATACTTGACTTTTTATAAATACGGTGAAATTTTTGGGAAAAAAAGAAATTGCAGACAAACCATTTCGAAGAATAATGAAAGAAATAATTGATAAGTTTGAGCATGTATACTTTATAAAATAATTATCTATTATAGCATTTATACTCCGAAGATTTATTGACATTTAGCAAAAAAATACTTTACGAATTTGTTGCCGATTCACTTGTCTTATACTATTGAAATATTCATGTTTGATTATAATCTAAAAATTAGAATAATACTTATCAACATTATTTAAACTTTTAATCCATTTATTATTCCTTACATTATTTTGAGTATAATATATATATATATATATATATATATATATATATATATATATATATATATATAGTCACCCACAGACAGACTGTTTCGTTCTATCAGAACTCTTCAGTGTTACTAAACACGTAGGACGCTCGAAGCCGTTAAAATTTGTTAGAATTTGTCTCCGACCACTCGGCCAACAAGCGTACCAATGGAATACGTAAGGGAATTTTTTAAAGGTATTATGTTGCAACAGCAGTGGCAGCGTCCGTTTGTTTACATTTTTATACCCTATCGGTTACCAGAGTGCTCAATTCTTTCGAAGAGCTTTTGCCTTATGCGAAACGGCGGCCGAAAATTCCTTCGCAAGAGTGCTCAATACCTACGCTAAGTATAGAGATATTGGAATACCTACCTGGATAATCAGGATGAATTCTGACAAAAGACGTTGGGATTTATTGCATTTTATTGATTAAAATGTTGCCTGAAAGCAAAAAAAAATTGGCATACAAAAACACTTTTGATTTTTTATTGGTGTTGGTTAATTACTTTTCAAGCAGTAAGAATGATTTTAGTCTTTTATTCTCTCATAGAATTTTTTTCCAGTTATCAGTTAGTATAAAATTTATTTTCAAATTGTATTATCTTTGTTTTTTTCACACCGTCAGAATTATGAATTAACTATAAAACATATATATATATATATATATATATATATATATATATATATATAACCATTACACCACGGGTATATATATATATATATATATATATAAATCCAGGACGAGACATTGCATTTCACATAGCACTAATACCCTTTGGAAAGGTATGAATCCAATTAATCTCCCTCCTGGTATGGGTAAATAGTGGGGCGGACTGGTTTCTTCAGCCTTGATGAGGCAACTAGTCTAGAAGAAGGAAAACTCTGAATTCAAACCTGTTAAACTCCGCTTAAAAAATTGACCTTGTGTCATACCCTGCCCGAGCAGCCGGGTTGGTATATATATATATATATATATATATATATATATATATATATATATATATAACATGGTTTGACACGAAAATCACATTGACAGAATGAAGATTACTAGCAGACAAAACCAAAGTGAGACAGTCAGACATAATTGCAGCAGCTTCAGCTAATGGGCTGATGGAGGTTTTATGGCATAATGTTACGGTTCTTCTCCCTGTGCAGTGTTAATTAAGGGCTCTTCTATTTATGTTTACAAAGGAGGGGACAACATATTTGTTGACGAGACCTTAAGCGTCATAGCTCCTAGCTAGCAAAAACTATCTTCAATGGACGATATGATTGCCATCAAGCAATTTTTCATATCCCTTCTTTGTTACCCCTCTTTCCTGATGATCTATGAGCAGTTCGCCTTACAGTGCCATCTCTGTAAAGCAATAAGTCCTCTTTGTTCTGCACATCGTAGCAATAATTTCAGGAGCTAGGTATCGGTGTTAGTAGTCTTCACCACTTCTAGAAAGTCAGAGATTCTGACAAAGCCAACACTATGGATGTTGAGGATGGGGCAGAAATGGCACTGGTAGAATCACTCGAGGAGACAAAGTGGTGAGGGTAAGTGACGCATGACTCAGAGCCATTTAGGAGGATGGTTAGGACTATGGATCTATGCAGTTGTCTGTTGAATCACGCGTATTTGCTCAGTGCAAAAAGCACTGCTCGCATTTACCAGCATGCTGTCTACTTCCTTGACGAGTTTGGCATCAGATAATTCATCCCCCAACAGGTGAACCGAACTGTCTTTAACTCTATCCTGCCATGGGTAATGTTGTGAGAGTAGTACTTTTCTCGAGAGGCAGCCTGGTGAAATATTTCCGTCTTCTCCAAGCTGTTATCTTGCTCAAAGAGCTGTGCAACCTCTCTGAAGCTAGAAGAGATACGCTTCAAGGCTCCTCTCGTCGGCAAACATGAGATCACAGAGGAGTCTTCGTGTTGGCCTGTAATAGTCAGAAGTTAAACAGATTGCCATCAAGATATTATGTGATGTAGAGTCCGTCGTCATTATCTTCTGTGGTCAGTTTGAGCATTATGCAGAAGACGATGAAGAGAGTCGGTGCATAAAAGCACACCTGTTTATAATTGGGGAGATCTCTGAGAGGTCACAGCTGTGTCTTACGTGCCTAGTCATTGTGCAGCTGAATGATCATGTTTCGGAACTCCGGTCGACAGCAGAGACGTTCCATGATCTGCCCTATTTTACATGAGCTCAAACTGTCTATTGCTTTAGTCAGATCAACGAATATAAACATACAGCGAATAATGACTGCTTCATACGTTAAAGTTAGGTCGCTTGATGAATGCTACTTGTACGAGGTAACCTGTACTACTTGCTGCGTAGCCGGATTATAGACAAGTAAGCTGTTCATTTTCCTGGTTTGTCTGGTGAGGATGGATGGCTAATCGCCAGCTGGATACAAAAAGATTTGTAAAGGCACACACACACACACACACACACACACACACACACACATATATATATATGCATATGCGTGTGTGTGTGTGTGTGTGAGAGAGAGAGAGAGAGATAAAAAAAAACAAAAAATCAAAAATGAAGGTTCCTGTGGTGTAATGGTTATCCTTGCAGGAAATGGACACGGCGACTCGAGTTCAAATCCTGGACCAGGCTAATTGCATTTCACATAGCACTAATACCCTTGGGAAATGTATGAATCCAATTATTCTCCCTCCAGCTATGGGGTAAATAGTAGGACAGACTAGGTTCTTCAGCCTTGGTGAGGCAACTAGTCTAGGGGAAGGAAAAAAACTCTGAATTCAAACCTGTTAAACTCCGCTTAAAAAATTGACCTTGTGTCATATCCTGCCCGAGCGAAGGGTTGGGTAAATATGATAAATCAAAAATGAAAGAACGAAACCGACTGAGAAAGTTAGTAATTGAGCAAGCGGGTAATATGTCCAGCTATCTAACACGCTTGATAGCAGGTCAGCCAGATGAAAGAAAGAAAGAAAGAAGAAAGAAAGAAAGAAAGAAAGAAGGCATACATACATACATACATAACATCATTCAGATGAACTGATAGAAAGAAAGCGAGAAATGAAAAGATGAAGAGAAAAAATCAAAAGACTTGGGCTGATATCAACACAGACATAGATTGATAGATAGACAAATACATCCACACATCCGAATATTGACACAGATACAGATGAATAAATAAAGAGATAATTAAATAAATAGGAAAAAAAAGCAATATCTGAAATTGAAATATCCGCAGATAAATCCATAGAAAGAAAGGAAGAAAATAAAGAAGAAAAAAGGAAGACAAGGAAAGAGGAAAATACGGCCTGTGATAGATTTATACATATGTTGATCATAGACAGAAAGATAGATATATGGACGAATTCATATAAAAGAACGAAGAAAGAAATATAGAGAAGTGTACATTTCGTCATGACAAAGAAACACCTATACACACACACACACACACACACGTATATATATATATATATATATATATATATATTTGTGTGTGTCTCTTTGAATACCTCCCTCTCAATCCCTCTCTCTCTCTCTCTCTCTCTCTCTCTCTCTCTGGGGGCACCTTCGTGTTGTAATCGTTAAAGCACTGGACTATGGAATCGTAGAAAGTGAGATCGAACTCCAGTCGCGCTATCATGTCCACTTTCGTACAAATAAATTTGGGAAAAATATGAAAACCCCTTATCTTCCCATCGATGGGTGAAATAATTCTACTATTGGCCTTCGAGAAGGATGGATTAGGCATGAAAAAACCCAAGAAGATTGATATGCTATTAAATAACAAAACTAAAACAAACCAACCCCCTTCTCTCTCCCCCCTCTCTCTCTCTCAGTATATATATAGAGAGAGGGAAAGAGAGAGAGACACAAACACACAGACAAAGAGACAGAGACTGAGAGAGTCACACGCATATAAAGAAAGAAAGAAAGAAAGAAAGAGCACAACCCGGCATTGGATTCACTGATAGACACGCACACATATTCTCACTCACACACACGCACGCACACACACACACACACACACACACATACACACACACACACACACACATACACACACACACACACATATATATATATATATATATGTATATAAAGAGAGAGAGAGAGAAAGAGAGAGAGGGGGAGAGTCGAATTCATACAAAAGAAAGAAAGAAAGAAAGAAAGAAAGAAAGAAAGAAGAAGAAAAGAAAGAGAAAAGAGGAGCGCAAATCTGCATTGGATAGATTGATGGACACGCAAACATAGTCATACATAAACATACACATATATAAAAGGAAATTGATAAGAAACCTGTTTACAATGAATGACAAACCTGAAGTGATTGAAATCAAGTAATAGATATGATGCGATCAAAACAGACGTGGAAAATGAGGAGATGGCTAAGTATGTAATGGTGGATTTCGAGATAAGTTATATAAATATGTCCTAAGCAAATATTCATAGATCGTTAATAGCTACACGCAACTCAGCTTCCTGGGTCGTCTCCGTCGTTTTATCCTGCCCACTGCATTTCCTTCAAAGTCCTACAATTCTTTCCCCCGTCTCTACACACGCGATAAACGTCGGGCCGAATCAGAGGATCCTCTTAAAGTATCCACAAAGGAAAATTTCGTGCCGACCACCGAGTTTTAAGCGCAGAGCAGTAGAATGAGCATCACGAACATCGGCCTCGTATCTCTTTCAGACGAAGTTCAAACACATGACCAATTTTCTGCAAAGCGTTCAAGAATTCGTAATTACACATTACTTCACCTTTCTATCTCTCTCTCTCTCTCTCTCTCTCTCTCTCTCTCTCTCTCTCATTTCGTATTTTGCATCTATCTATCTATCTATCTATCTATCTATATATATATATATATATATATATATATATATGCTAATTTACAAGCTATCGGTAAAGAAAGGACGAGTACAAGAACCTCACTCACCATACGAGTTTGACTTTAGAAATAATGCAACAATTGAAAATTGTGAACAGATTGTGTTGTATATATATATATATAGAGAGAGAGAGAGAAAGAGAGAGAGAGAGAGAGAGAGAAAGAGATAGACAGACAGACAGACGGACGGAAGGAGGGGTAGAGAGAACGAAGGAAAGAGATAGATAGATAGATAGATAGATAGATAGATAGATAGATAGATAGATAGATGAGCAAAAGTAATTCAAACAGAACGACACATATAACGCTACTGAAATAAAGTAATAGATGTTTGCTAATCATAACGAATATTAATCTTCATTTCCCTTTAATCGCATATTAGATATCGATATTGACATACGGAAGAATACGTCAACGTTTAATTTTGAAGAGTCATAGCACAAGGAGTAGAAAAGCAGATATTCTCATAAATTAGTAAAGCTAAAGATATATGTACATTGATATATGAGAAACTTTGCACCCAAAAGAAGATACAAGCACACTGGTAGAAGAAAGAACGTGTTTGTGAAAGAGATAAAACAAATAAGTCTGAAGATAGATAGATAGATAGATAGATAGATAGAAAAAATAAATTCAATCTGATTTTATATATATATATAGAGAGATAGAGATGGAGAGAAAGAGAGAGGGAGGGAGGGAGAGACAGAATGAGAAACAAAGGAAGATAGAGTAAAAATTTTAAAAAAGCTGTCATACATATGAACCGAGAGATAGGGGGAAGAAGAAATAGAATCAGTAACATACATTCTGGGTACGAGATGTATAGATTGATGCACACTTCGACATACACGTGCAAGTGTGTATATATATATATATATATATATATATATATACAAATCTTGAGAGAGCGAGTAAAATAGAGGGATTGGAGTACACAATAACGAAGAGAAAGGGAGACCTACATATTGATATTGTTAGTAAGATGTATAGACAAAAAGATAGAGAGAGAGGAATAAAAAGAGAACAACGGATAGACAGGCAGAGATATAGATTGCGAAAGAAAGAAAGAAAGAAAGAAAGAAAGAAAGAAAATGGTTTGCTCAAAATGACAAGAATGACGTGATTGAAATAAGCTAATAAATAATAAATAAGCTATATATATATATATATATATATATCAATCGTCACGAACATTAATCTTCTTTTCCTTCTGACAAACATGATCAGTTTTAGCCAAGGACCTCGTGAGTTCACAATTACTTCTTATTCTCTTTATAACTCTATTTACTTATCTGCATATCTACATATCTTGCTTGCTTGCTATCAGGTAAGTAAAGGACAACTTCCCCCATCTTACATCCTTCCGGAAACACACTTTTCCTGGTCACGTACTCCATATTACCCTTGTCTATATTTTTTTCTTTTGCAAGCAAGCATCATTCCTTGCCGACCAGCGAAATGATGCACACTTCCCGGCATGCACAAGTTCATCAGCTTCCGTTCTCTGCCATATGTAATTTCCCAAGGAGAACGCTTGATATGTGCTTCTCAATCAATTCGAGATGAAGGGCCACAGGTCCTGTCGTACGTAGCATGATTTCCCTTTGAAATGCTACTAATGTATCTAAGCACAAACCGATTTTTTTTATGTATATAAACAATCACGTCCATATATAAGCAGATTAAAGAGAGAGACGTTTGTTTGGCATTCCTTCTATTTTTTTCTTTTTGGATATCTTTGATGTAATCCAAATAAAGTTAATAAAAGGGTTCGAATAATTATCGGGTTTCCGAGATCGAATCTCGGTCAAGGTTATTTAGGTCCCAAGAACATTCAGAAAAGAATGATTGCCTTGTCATTTCTAACGGTTTGGTTTGGTTTGGTTTAATGGCATATCAACATTTGTGGGCTACTTAATGCCAAAGCCATCATTATAAAACTACAGTTTAAATATTTAATGCATATGTGGTGGATTATGTGTGCTGATACCTTTCCCAAACGTATTTGTCCTTTAGTTCCAACTCGCTTTTGCCATTTAAACACAGGTTCCTCTTCTTTAATGGTATATAAACATTCTTTGGTTATTCAATGACAAAACTATTCTTGTGGCAGAACACTATTGATATATTTAACAGATATATTGGGGTATAAGATATTTGATACTTTTCCGCAGGGCATTAGTCCAAAAGTAAACGTAATAGAGTGAGTCGAATTCGAACACGATTATTTCGTTGTCACATTCCGTCACGTTAGCCAAAACGATATCGCAAGTCCCACAGAAAAAGTGTAATCATTTTGGTCCCATTATTTCAATAGAATTAGGGTACAATCGAAACGATTATTATTCAGTGTTATTCTTTACCAACATTTATATCCAGTATCAACTCAGACCTGATGGAGGTGCCCCTGGTGTAGTCGTTATCGTCGTAGGAAATGGACACGGCGACACGAGTTTCAATCCTGGACGAGACTGATTGCATTTCACATAGCACTAATACCATTGGGGAAGGTATGAATCCAATTGTTCTCCCTCCAGCTATGGGTAAATAGTAGGACAGACTGGATTCTTCAGCCTTGGTGAGGCAACTAGTCTAGGAGAAGGAAAACTCTGAATTCAAACCTGTTAAACTCCGTTTAAAAATTGACCTTGTGTCATATCCTGCCCGAGCGGAGGGGTTGGGTAAATAGTATCAACTCAGACCTGATGGATGTATATATTTGCTGGTCAGCTAGCATTGGTGTCTCTCTTTATTATTCCATAAGAGGAGGTCTATTATGCATTCGTACTTTCTTTTCCAACATTAGCCAGTATGTTTGGCTCGTCTTACTTGCGTGGTTAATGTAATGGGAGGTAAACAGTCGTACAGGTACTGTTTTGTTAAGTCTTGTCCCCAAGATTTTTTTCAAAATAGTACACAGCATCCTTGTTTACTTCTCATCTAGATTTATATCTCTGACGTTTCGTTAGAGTCCAAGGGATGCACCTTTACAGTACTACTGACAGTTATAGCCTGGAATAATTCTCGTTTTATTTTAACAGGGAGATCATACTATCTCTTTCACCGTTAATGAATCAATAGACGCCAATACTTTACCACTCTATGCTGATATGGCTTTCAGTAGATTAGATATTGTTACTGAGGCATATGAACTGGTTTCCCAATTTCCCATGTTGATATTTAAAGAGGAGATTGAACCATCTTGATTAAAACAAAAACTCTACTTTATGCTAGTTCACGAACGGTCCAAACAGTGATTATTGCTGTCTGCTCCCGATTTTGCTGCAGAGATTCGGTTTAGAGACTAACAGACAGACAGAAAGAGGGAGAGAAACAGAGACAGAGAGAATAGAAACGTTTCTATTTAAGCAACATGATTTTAAAAAAATACAACTATGTTTTATTCTTGATACCAGCAATGGGCTCATAATTAATATCTGATAAATGCTTTTATTGGCTGCATAGCTATCTTTTATAACTTTCGATTGTTTATTGGTTAGATTTATTTTATGGCATATCCGTCATTGTAGTTCATTTAATGTCAAATCCTGTTTTTACATATGAATTAATACATGATTTATAAACACATTTTCCAGATACACACAGTTAAATGATGAAACTGTTCAATAGCAAACAACTAAATTTAGCGTAAGTCATTTGTTTGCACAGAGTTTAAATATCAAACAGTTGTATTTGAGACATATACAGAACCTTACCAGGTGCTACCACTCCGGGCCTAAGTGAACCTGGGAACGATGGCACTGAAGGAGAACACTGAAATCCCCAAAGCTCCAGCCATTACTAGATCCTCACCATCAGATTGTTTAGTGTTATATCCAGGACACTCATTGAGGGGTCTTAGCCTTTTGCAAAAGTGCAGTTGTCGTATTTTACAGCCCCAACCGATTGGGGTACCTTCCGATTGTGTACATGTTACTCGGTCAATAAAAAAAGAAAACATGTATCGACTCAACGAGTTCTTATTCTGGAAAAAAAAAAGGTTTTAAATACTAAACAAATAAAATAAAAATGTAAAGCATTGAGAAATTAACTAATTTATTCAGCATATTCCACTGAGACTGACAAAGACACCGACTACATTTCAATCGAAAGTTAAGACCCCCAAACACCAACGAATATCTTAGATATGACATTAAACTACGCCTGATCGTAAGGGTCCAATTGTGGAGCTTTAGCGAATATTGAATACCCTTTCATAGTCATAATAACATTCTGACCCAGTCTGTTTGTACCTGTTCATGTCCTATCCTAGAATTAAATAAAACTATCAAACTTAAATTATACTTGAAAATATTTAAATGTGTTTAAATTACTCATGCTAAATTGAAATATTAATATTGCATAGTGATGCTTGAAAATATTTAGTGTTCTTAGAATAACATTAAACGGCAACTTAGGGTGAGTTTCCGATCTTAGATGCTTGGAGATGGAGGGTAGAGATTCATTACCATTATTCCATGTTCCACTTTGACACGGATTGATAGATTTATTTAAGGTCCCAAACATGGGTCAAAAAGAACTCTTCAAACTGTTGGGATTAAAATTTATATAACATTGAATAGTAAAAAGTTAAGTTGGCGACCCAAGGCTCCCTTTTCAATAGCTACAACACCGAGGTGTAGGAGAGGGCGCTACTCCATTCCTTGGATTGTTCCACTTTACCCTTGAACCTTACAATACTGAGTGTTAAGCAAGGCGGCATCAAGTACCATTTTTTTAGACTTTGGTATGACTCGATCTGGGATTGAACCAGGGTCTTCTGGGCCATTGGTGGACAGTTTACTCATTAGGGCAATGGCAAGGTTATATTGAATGATTAGTATTAAATAGCTGTACTTGAGACAATATAACTGTGTGCAAACAAATGTATAGAATTAAATTAGATTGAAATATTTGGTTGATGTGCTCATTTTAAATAGTAAACCTTGAAATTTATGTTTAAATAGCAATACATGAAATTAACCGAATCCAAACAATAAATCATAATACTGGAAACCATTTAACTGTGTGCAAACAAATGGGCTCCGACTTGATTAAAAATAAAATTACCCAAAAATAATTCCATTAATATTCAAATAAATTGACCACTCTGGTATCCGTTAAGGCAAAAATGTAAGCAAACAAAAGCTACTACACAATACCTTATAATTCCCGAGTTGACGTTGTTCACTTGCTGGGTGAGCGGTATATTACTAAGTCTAACGTAAAGTTGGGCGAGTTTCAATCCCAGCTTTAAGGATCCTACGTTTCTAGCTACACTGAAGAGTTATGACACAACGTAACAGTCTGTCTTTGGATGACAATATATATATATATATATATATATATATATATATATATATATATATGTAGACATATACATGCATATATATATATATATATATATATATATGTGTGTGTGCCTACATATATATATACATTTATACATATATATCTACATATTTATAAACTTATATATATATATATATATATGTGTGTGTGGATGACAATATATACGCTCCCCCGTCGGGGGTTGAGCACACTGCCGAAGGAATTAACGGCTGCCACTCACGTTATACAAAGCTCTTCTTATGAATTGATTTATTTGGTATCCGGTAAATAAGTCAAAAATGTAAACAAATGAAAGATACTCCATAATGCCTAATAATTTCCCGAGATGACGTACGTTTATTCCTGGCCGAGCGGTATGATAATAAGTCTAGCGCAAAGTTGGGCTAGTTTCGATCCCAGCTTTAAGCAACTAACCTGTCTAGATATACCGAAGACTTATGACACAACGGAACAGTCTGTCTATGGATAACTATATATATATATATATATATATATATATATATATATATATATCATTAAGAAAAAACACAAATCGCTCACATTAGGATTATAAATTTATTTCATTCCTGTTATGTGTTTTTGAAAAACCAAAAACGCGAAAAGAAATGTTCGCTCTTGAATAGTGTTCTTCTCCTGATGGAATTACTCACAACTCCGGTTTAACTGGACCAAATGATATATATATATATATATGTATATATATATATATATATATATATATATATATATATATATATATATGTGTGTGTGTATGTGTGTGTGAATTGGCATTAAATAACCATTAAAGGTTGATATGCCATTGGAAAAAATACCTATATCTAATTTTATTACTTAAAACTGTATCTGATGGTGAGGATCCCTTTCTTATGATCCGTTGGGTGTGGCTTACGCTTTCATTGCCCTTACTACCTGATCCATTTTGCCCGGAGTGGTAGTATTTGTTAGGGTACCATACATAAAATATTTTTGTTTGAAAATTATTCCTATTTGACATGATAATGTGGTGAATAAAAAAACACAAAACAAATCAGGAACAACAATACAGACGTGTAAATATAATGTAAAATGAACGCGATTATCTAACTTTTCGGCATTTTTTTAAACGTACACGAGTTGACATGCCGTAAAAATCAAATAAATGAAATGAGGTTCATGACAGTTATAACAAAATTATAATTCTTGAACTGGGTAAAACCTGACTCCGGAATATTAAAGGCTCTATGACCATATTAAAGGAGCTAATCTACTTCCAATATGTATAAAGACTTGATTTCTCGGAACGAAAGTTAACCATATGTAATTAGTGGTGGGGCTCGGAGTGTAATGGATATCGTCATAGCAAATGTGCATGGTGATCAGAGTTAAAGTCCTAGACGAGGTAGCATGGATTTTACCATATTTACTGACCCCTCCGCTCGGGCAGGATATGACACAAGGTCAATTTTTAAGCGGAGTTTAACAGGTTTGAATTCAGAGTTTTTTTTCCTTCTCCTAGACTAGTTGCCTCACCAAGGCTGAAGAACCCTGTCTGTCCTACTATTTACCCTTAGCTGGAGGGTGAATAACTGGATCCATACCTTTCCCAAGGGTATTAGTGCTATGTGAAAGGCAATCAGTCTCGTCCAGGATTTGAACTCATGTCGCCGTGTCCATTTCCTACGACGATAACCGTTACACCACGGGCACCTTCAAGCATAGATTTTACATAGCGCAAATAACCTTGGAACAGCTATCAATCCAACAATTACCCCTCCGACTATGAGTAAAATAGTGGGGTAAACTGAGCTATTTAGCTTTGGTATGGCAATCGATCTAGGAACAGGGAAACCTTATATTCAAACCTGTTAAACTCCGCATAAAAAATCGCCAAGTGTCGCACACTGCTCGTGCGCTAAAACATATATATTCAATCATATATTTAGCTTTCTCTTGTATATATGTAAATAAGTTAATTTTTTTTTTTTTTTTTTGCTAAAAGAAATTTCAGACATGGTATTGTTGTCTTCCGCCTAACCAATATGGCCGTTTAAATCGTCCTCCGGTAAAAACTAGACACATTTCACAAGGAAAAGAAAGGCTGAATGCAAATTATCAAGTATGTGTATAATTAGGTCTCCCGGATGACAGACCATTTTCATCCTTTGTTAATCAACTCGGTTAGAGGTCGGAACGACTTTTTCTTGTTCGTCTCAACCTTTCGGCTAGTCGACGGCCATTATTTAAATGAAAAGTTTGTAAGACTTCACTTATAATATTTTCCTGGCATTATGGCAGGATATTTCGTCGTCAAAATGAAATTCTCTTCTATTATTGATTAAACCTTGGAATTAGTTTGATGAGCGTTGAATATTTAGATTATATATGTCTACTAACCTAAGGCAAATTCATGTCATCTATCTATCCTATTCTCTTACCTCCTTTCTTGCTTCTTCATAACACCAGTATATATATATATGTGTATATGTGTGTGTGTGTGTGTGTGTGTTTGTGTGTGTGCGCGCGCGTGTGTGTATGTGTTGATATAGATAGAGATATTTCAAATAATATCAAATTAATCTATCTATTGACTAAGGGATTCACATAATATTTTATTTGGCACGAAGTGTAGATTATTTAAAAAGAACCCAACCGTTGAGTGTCAACCGAGTTTGATAATGTGTCAGGTTGTCACTTCTGAGGTTAATTGAGAGCTTAACTCATATTTGATGATTTTAAAGTCATGTGACAAAGAATATGGAACTTGGAATAAAATCTAAACTTTTTAATTAACAGACGTTTATCAATATTCACAGACTAGTAAAAATTTTCCATCGATGCCTCGTAGGGAAAACTCTGGAGTGAGTGTCGGGAGATGTGAAAGAAATCTGAGGATGAATGAAAAATTCATGCAAACGTAAGTATATGTTTTTGTTTTCATTCCTCCAAGCGAAGTAGGTGAAAGTAGATGGAACACTGAGAAGAATTAACCATCACCCGAAGAAGATAGCCTTATATCTATCTATATATCAAAATATCTATGTTTATTATATCTATTTACATAAGTTTGTTCTTAACTATATTTATTTCTCATGATTTCATTATAATTCTATCTATCTCATAATATTAGAATCAATATCAATCTTAATATCAGTATCCACATCTATCAAGTTTATTTACTTTTCTGTATTAAGCAATCATTGTAAAAATTATTCTTGAAAATGAACAATACAGATTGTCTTAATATTTGATCCAAACGGCTTTAACAAAAAAATGTGTCATTCATTTACCAACAGCTAAATAGAGTAGTATTGTTTTCGTCATTTAATATATATATATATATATATATATATATATATATATATATATATATATATATTGATGTATCTTTACGTGTGTATAATTCTAATGTTTTATAGACGAAGGGAGACATGTAGATGGTGATGTTTTCTTCTGAATAACAATCCCTAATTCTTTAATTACCAATGAGTTGGTATTATACATACATATAATCATACATGTTAACACACACTTATATATATATATATATATATATATATATATACATATACATATATATATATATATATATATATATATATATATATATATATATATAATGATTTATATCCAAATAATATATCCGCTAATGTTAACTATATATGAATTTCATAGGGATATATTTATATTACTATGTATGTTATATCTAGTGTCTCGTCATCAAAGCAATGAACAATCATCAGTGTATATATCTATCCAAGTATGTTCTTGATGAACAAAACCTGATTTACCCAGCTAAACTATATATATATATATATATATATATATATATATATATATATATATATATATATATATGTGTGTGTGTGTGAATAAGAGATAGATATGCATGCACATCAATCTATTTACAGCTCTCTCTCTCTCTCTCTCTCTCTCTCTATCTCTTTATATATATATAATGTCGACGTTAATATGTTTAAACATCCCTCGTGGGTGTACGGAGAATCTATATCATATTTCTATGTCCTGATGATGGTTTATTAAAGTCGAAACTTCATATCGTCATCTTTCTTTCACGTTATATTCTTCACTTTGTATTGCTTTGTGTACCAATTTATATATATATATCATCATCATCATCATATCGTGCTGGCAGCACGGATATCCCTGACCCTCTTTCGCCACTCCTCCCTATCGTTCATCGCCCTAGGTAGGTCTTCAGGACAACAACCTGTATCCTCACATAGCTGCTGAATGTACGTTCGTGCTGGTCGTCCTGCTTTTGCGCGGCCGTGTGTGGGGATCCATAAGAGTACATCTCTTATGAGTTCATCTCTGCTTCTCCAGCAATGTCCTGCATGTCTGGTTCGTCTAACTTGAATAGTTTTCGTGATAGGGGGCAGGTGGCCATACAGTTGGTGTCTTGTTGGGTGTTGCCGCCAGGACTTGTTGAGGATTGCACGCAGCATTCTTGTGTAATTGCCATCTAGTTTCTTCTCCAGCCGTTTTGTTAGCGTCCATGTAGTGCATCCATATAGCAGTATCGATGTGACCGCTGCCTGGAAGAAACTGCGTTTCATTTTATCGGTTAGGTCTGATTTCCATATAGTCGATAGCCTATTGATAGCTGTCCATGCTTTCGTTAACCTCGTTTCGATGTCCTTTTCGGTTGATTCGACGCTGCTTCCTAGGTACGTGAATTTGTCTACTAGTTTAAGAGGGGTTCCTTCTAGAGTGGAGATGTCCCCCGTTTGGTTATAGCACATATATTCCGTTTTATGTGCATTAACATGGAGGCCTATGCTTGCTGCTGTTCGTTCCAAACTATGCAGAAGTGTTTCGGCTTGGTCAGGTGTATTTGCCAGTATCGCTATGTCATCGGCGTAGTCGGCGTCGGTAATTGTTTTTGCGGGGTATCTTCTGCTTCTTTTCTTCGTCAGTTCGAAGCCATTCTCTTTGATTTTGTCAATCGATGTTCTAAGTACGTAGTCTAGACAAATGATAAAGAGATACGGAGCCAGCGTGTCTCCTTGTAGTACTCCTGCTACTATGTCGAAGTATTCTGTGTCTCCATCTGGTGATCGTACTTTTACTTTAGTGTTTCTATAGAGAATCGTTATTGCCGCTACGGTTTCTTTAGGTATGCCGTACGCTAGTAGGATTTGTTCCATCTTTCCTCTGTGAATGGAGTCGAAAGCCTTGGTAAAGTCGACAAATATTAATGTCGCTTGTAGGTTCTTTGCCCGTACACCTTCAAGGATTCTGCGGATGGTTAATATTTGTGAGGTCGTAGATCTATTTCTTCGGAAGCCATTTTGGTTTTTTCTAAGTATGTTGTCGATTTTGGGTTCTATTCTGTTTCGTAGTAGGGCATTGTAGATTTTGGCAGCTATGGATGTAAGTGTTATGCCTCGGTAGTTTTTGGCTAATCCGAGGTCCCCCTTTTTAGGGAAGGGGAGTATGCATCCCTTCGTCCATCTATCTATCGGATTTTGATTGTATACTGCGTTGCAGTGTCGGAGCAGTATGTCGTCGAATTGTCTGGTCTTCCATACTTCCGGGGGAATTTCGTCCAGTCCTGCAGCTTTTCTATTTTTAATTTTTCTGAGAACCGAGTCGAGTTCTTCTGGTGTGAACGGTCCAAGTTTAATGTCTAATTGTTTGCTAATTATTCTGGTGATTGGTTCAGGCGTTATTTTTGGTGGGTTTCCAAGTAAGTTTTCGAAGTGCTGTTTCCACAGTTTTATTCTTTCTTGTTGGTTTGCTGCTTTAAGTTTTGCTTTGGCCGTGTTCTTTCTTCTGCTCACTTCGTTTATTGTTTGCCAGGCAATTCTAGATTGTCTATCTTCCACCGAGTCTCTAATCTTATCTATCTGATTTTGAATGTATTCTGTCTGTTCCTTTATATATATGCCAGCTAATTGATATTGTGCCGTTTTTAGTTTTAAGGCATTTGTGTTTGTTGGGTTTTTTCGATAGTTTTTGGAGGCTGTTTTCACTAGTGCACGTTTTTCTCTCACCGCTAAAGTTTCCCATGGGACTCTATATTTAGTTTTAATTTTTGTTGGAATGTATTTTGCTGCTGCCTCGAGGTGTGCATTGACGAAATTTTCGTATTCGTCGTTTGGTGTACTTTTTTCCGTCTTTTCTTGTAGTGTTTCGAATCTGTTTCTTAATTCTAATACGTATTTATCTCTTACATCTTTGTTGTTTAATAGGGCCCAGTCATAGTGTTTGGTGGTCGCTGTTCGTTTGTCGTTTTTTCGTAGGCTTAACCGTATTTTCGCCGTGACTATTCGGTGATCGGTGGACACACCCTCAAAAGAGGAGTATGCCTCGCAATTCAATGCACTATTCTTCCATTTCTTGTTTATAAGGACGTAGTCTATCTGAGCTTTAGTATTGTTTGCGTACGTGTATGTCCATAGTTTGCCCTCTCTTTTTTGGTAGTTTGTATTGAGGCATGCTAATCTATTTTCTATCATGAAATCTGTTAGATGTTGCCCATTTCTATTTGACGTGTTGTGGAGGCTGTTTTTGTTGTTTCCGTTTTTCCCGATTTGTGCATTCATGTCTCCGCCAATGACTAACATGTTGTGTTTCGGGATGCTACGCACTAATGAGGATAACTCATCGTAGAAGGTGACTATTTCATTTTCTTCACTAACATTGGTGGGGCTGTAGCATGAGACGATTGTTGCTCTGGGGTTTCCGTTAAATGTAGCTACCATCATTCTAGGTTGTATTTTCTCTATGCTATTAAGCGTTTTTAGTGCTCTAGGTCCTATAAGCAATCCTACCCCTCCCACTGCGGCGTTGACAGAGTTTTTCCATGCGGATACAGTGGCGAGCGACCATCCATTGCTAGTTTCGTGATATTTGATATCTTCTGTGTGTGTGTATCTGTGTTCTTGTATGCATATTATGTCTATTTTATGTTCTTCGGCCGATGCGATTAGCTCTGGGAGTTGTCCTATTCTATTTAAGGTTCTTACGTTAAATGTGGCTATTTGTAGTGTTTGCTTGCATTTTAGTAGTTTTGATTGTTTGAGCTCTGTAGCTGATTTTTCGAACACCGAGGCCAGGGCTCCAACCTCAGCAGGACGCGCCCCTTTTTTACCCGCGCGAAGAGCGATGCGGTTTGTGTAAGTGGTTTGAGTGTGGGTCATGGTTATCTTTCGATGGCTGTTTTATTCTCTTCTATAGAAGCCACTCTTATAGAGGAGCAGCAGTAGTTCCCCGATCGAACTGTCGATCCTGAGCGAAAAGTCTTCAGACTCACGTCCAGGACCCATTTGGGTATTGAGTTTGGTCGTCCATTGTTTTATTCAAATACCTTTACGTACATCATGCTGCTTCCCATGTGTACATTAAAAAAAAAAAAAAAAAAAAAAAAAAAAAAAATTTAAGAAAAATAAATAAAAAAAAAAAAAAAAAAAGAAAAGGGTGGGGGAATTTGTTTTAAGTTTTAACTTACTTAAAGTCCAACATTAAGGTACTTTCTTAAGACTTTCACTAGTACTGACTTATACTTTTACGAATTTTTAAATTATTCGATAGAAGATATTCAAAAACATTCTGCCTTGTTCGCTGACATGTGGATAGGCTTAATATCAAATTGGCTTTATAGTAGAGTAAGCGTGCCTTTACATTTAAAACGCATAGTTTAAGCATTATTTCACAAACAAAATACAGCATAACATTTTGTAAAATTCAGCATTTTAAATTGGAATTAAAGACATACTGACCAATATTGACATTTCTTCCAATCGGCTCCTGAGTTCAAAAGCTCTTCTTCGTTTGGACTTTTATTTACTACTGATATTTTAGGTAGCTTTGGGGGTGGCGGTCTACTGGGGTGGAGGGGAGAATTCGTTTTTGTTGGGTTTTTTTTTTTTCTTTTTTTTTCCTTTTTCCCTTTCTGAGGGGGGGGGCTGTGGTAGCATTCTAGGCTTTTCTTCTAAACTACTGTTAGGGCTTTCTTTACGAATTTTTAAATTATTCGATAGAAGATATTCAAAAACATTCTGCCTTGTTCGCTGACATGTGGATAGGCTTAATATCAAATTGGCTTTATAGTAGAGTAAGCGTGCCTTTACATTTAAAACGCATAGTTTAAGCATTATTTCACAAACAAAATACAGCATAACATTTTGTAAAATTCAGCATTTTAAATTGGAATTAAAGACATACTGACCAATATTGACATTTCTTCCAATCGGCTCCTGAGTTCAAAAGCTCTTCTTCGTTTGGACTTTTATTTACTACTGATATTTTAGGTAGCTTTGGGGGTGGCGGTCTACTGGGGTGGAGGGGAGAATTCGTTTTTGTTGGGTTTTTTTTTTTTCTTTTTTTTTCCTTTTTCCCTTTCTGAGGGGGGGGGCTGTGGTAGCATTCTAGGCTTTTCTTCTAAACTACTGTTAGGGCTTTCTTTACGAATTTTTAAATTATTCGATAGAAGATATTCAAAAACATTCTGCCTTGTTCGCTGACATGTGGATAGGCTTAATATCAAATTGGCTTTATAGTAGAGTAAGCGTGCCTTTACATTTAAAACGCATAGTTTAAGCATTATTTCACAAACAAAATACAGCATAACATTTTGTAAAATTCAGCATTTTAAATTGGAATTAAAGACATACTGACCAATATTGACATTTCTTCCAATCGGCTCCTGAGTTCAAAAGCTCTTCTTCGTTTGGACTTTTATTTACTACTGATATTTTAGGTAGCTTTGGGGGTGGCGGTCTACTGGGGTGGAGGGGAGAATTCGTTTTTGTTGGGTTTTTTTTTTTTCTTTTTTTTTCCTTTTTCCCTTTCTGAGGGGGGGGGGCTGTGGTAGCATTCTAGGCTTTTCTTCTAAACTACTGTTAGGGCTTTCTTTACGAATTTTTAAATTATTCGATAGAAGATATTCAAAAACATTCTGCCTTGTTCGCTGACATGTGGATAGGCTTAATATCAAATTGGCTTTATAGTAGAGTAAGCGTGCCTTTACATTTAAAACGCATAGTTTAAGCATTATTTCACAAACAAAATACAGCATAACATTTTGTAAAATTCAGCATTTTAAATTGGAATTAAAGACATACTGACCAATATTGACATTTCTTCCAATCGGCTCCTGAGTTCAAAAGCTCTTCTTCGTTTGGACTTTTATTTACTACTGATATTTTAGGTAGCTTTGGGGGTGGCGGTCTACTGGGGTGGAGGGGAGAATTCGTTTTTGTTGGGTTTTTTTTTTTTCTTTTTTTTTCCTTTTTCCCTTTCTGAGGGGGGGGGCTGTGGTAGCATTCTAGGCTTTTCTTCTAAACTACTGTTAGGGCTTTCTTTACGAATTTTTAAATTATTCGATAGAAGATATTCAAAAACATTCTGCCTTGTTCGCTGACATGTGGATAGGCTTAATATCAAATTGGCTTTATAGTAGAGTAAGCGTGCCTTTACATTTAAAACGCATAGTTTAAGCATTATTTCACAAACAAAATACAGCATAACATTTTGTAAAATTCAGCATTTTAAATTGGAATTAAAGACATACTGACCAATATTGACATTTCTTCCAATCGGCTCCTGAGTTCAAAAGCTCTTCTTCGTTTGGACTTTTATTTACTACTGATATTTTAGGTAGCTTTGGGGGTGGCGGTCTACTGGGGTGGAGGGGAGAATTCGTTTTTGTTGGGTTTTTTTTTTTTCTTTTTTTTTCCTTTTTCCCTTTCTGAGGGGGGGGGGGCTGTGGTAGCATTCTAGGCTTTTCTTCTAAACTACTGTTAGGGCTTTCTTTACGAATTTTTAAATTATTCGATAGAAGATATTCAAAAACATTCTGCCTTGTTCGCTGACATGTGGATAGGCTTAATATCAAATTGGCTTTATAGTAGAGTAAGCGTGCCTTTACATTTAAAACGCATAGTTTAAGCATTATTTCACAAACAAAATACAGCATAACATTTTGTAAAATTCAGCATTTTAAATTGGAATTAAAGACATACTGACCAATATTGACATTTCTTCCAATCGGCTCCTGAGTTCAAAAGCTCTTCTTCGTTTGGACTTTTATTTACTACTGATATTTTAGGTAGCTTTGGGGGTGGCGGTCTACTGGGGTGGAGGGGAGAATTCGTTTTTGTTGGGTTTTTTTTTTTTCTTTTTTTTTCCTTTTTCCCTTTCTGAGGGGGGGGGGGCTGTGGTAGCATTCTAGGCTTTTCTTCTAAACTACTGTTAGGGCTTTCTTTACGAATTTTTAAATTATTCGATAGAAGATATTCAAAAACATTCTGCCTTGTTCGCTGACATGTGGATAGGCTTAATATCAAATTGGCTTTATAGTAGAGTAAGCGTGCCTTTACATTTAAAACGCATAGTTTAAGCATTATTTCACAAACAAAATACAGCATAACATTTTGTAAAATTCAGCATTTTAAATTGGAATTAAAGACATACTGACCAATATTGACATTTCTTCCAATCGGCTCCTGAGTTCAAAAGCTCTTCTTCGTTTGGACTTTTATTTACTACTGATATTTTAGGTAGCTTTGGGGGTGGCGGTCTACTGGGGTGGAGGGGAGAATTCGTTTTTGTTGGGTTTTTTTTTTTTCTTTTTTTTTCCTTTTTCCCTTTCTGAGGGGGGGGGGGGCTGTGGTAGCATTCTAGGCTTTTCTTCTAAACTACTGTTAGGGCTTTCTTTACGAATTTTTAAATTATTCGATAGAAGATATTCAAAAACATTCTGCCTTGTTCGCTGACATGTGGATAGGCTTAATATCAAATTGGCTTTATAGTAGAGTAAGCGTGCCTTTACATTTAAAACGCATAGTTTAAGCATTATTTCACAAACAAAATACAGCATAACATTTTGTAAAATTCAGCATTTTAAATTGGAATTAAAGACATACTGACCAATATTGACATTTCTTCCAATCGGCTCCTGAGTTCAAAAGCTCTTCTTCGTTTGGACTTTTATTTACTACTGATATTTTAGGTAGCTTTGGGGGTGGCGGTCTACTGGGGTGGAGGGGAGAATTCGTTTTTGTTGGGTTTTTTTTTTTTCTTTTTTTTTCCTTTTTCCCTTTCTGAGGGGGGGGGGGCTGTGGTAGCATTCTAGGCTTTTCTTCTAAACTACTGTTAGGGCTTTCTTTACGAATTTTTAAATTATTCGATAGAAGATATTCAAAAACATTCTGCCTTGTTCGCTGACATGTGTTTATTTCCTGTTAATTACTTACAGGAAGGCACGAGGCCTTAAGTTTTGGGGGGAAGGGGAAGGGTGCGGTCTTGCATTAACTACGTTTTAACTAAGGGGACCTAGCTAGCCACATTCGCCGACCCATTCAACAATACAATATATAGTCATTCATCCGTCGCCATGCGCGCTGCTACCACCAAAATACCACATTTGCTCTATGAAGAAAGACCTACTTAAAACCCCGGAAGTGATGCATGATTTTATTTACAAATTGTGATTTTTTACAAATGAATTCATATGATGGGGATGGGAGAAAAACCCCGAAATATATACAAAAACAAAGAAACAAAGGAAAAATCCCCCGTTTGGTTGCCCTCCCATCCCCCCGTCTATAAAATTGGAGGCCGACTGTTTTCCGGGCGAAAGAACCGGAAACAAGTTGGACCTGCCCTAGGTGGGACTGGGATCCTAATCTATAGGGGGAAAAAGAAAATAAAGGGTCGGAGACGGTGTGGGTCGATACAAGTTGGTAATATGATTTTTATACATATGAATGTTCAAGATCTTCAGTAAAAGCGGGCTGGGATATGGGTTGAGGTCGAAAAATAAGGGGGATGGGGAAGATCTTGAATACTAATGACTAGATGACGGGGACAATGACTGACAACATACTGCTAACTAGGTTACAAGGGGAAAACTTTGCCTACTTACCGGGGGTGGGGTCCCGAAGGACCCGTACCGTAGACGCCATGAGCGGGCAGAGGAGGGAAGGATGACTCCAACGTTGCCCCCTTTCGTACGACCAGGCTCGCTGCATTTACCCACCTTCTGTTGAATGTTATGCGATCCAAGCGTTTTCTATCACATCTGATTTTGACCCTCAGCTGATGCCGAAAATACAAAACCAGATCGCGATGAGAAAAGTTTGCATCGTCATACAATCCCTTCTTTCGCGTGATCCAAATCACCATTCGAGCTACAGCCAGGATCGCGAGAAACACCACACGCTTCTCACCCTGAAACGGAGGAAGAACGTTGTCCACGACGTAACCAACGTCGAGCAGCACGAGCTGCTTGGGTTCGATGCGAGCCGTCCACTCCCCGACGTGATCCCAAAACGGGCGGACTCGCTCGCAGTAGTAGAAGGCGTGCTCAGCCGTTTCCTCTAATCCACTGCTGCAGCGAGGACAATCAGGCATGTCTGCTAGGCCCGCTTTGTAGTTCAAGCCGAGAAGGGGTAACGCATTCCGTACAAGTCGCCAGGTGAGCGAGAACTCAGAGTTGTTCAAGAAGCTCGATCCTGGCGCCCAATTCCAGTGAGAGCGGATCTCCTCCGCCGTCCAGCCTCGCCGCTCGCTAAGAGGATCAGAAGCGGAACCCACCACTAACTCCCGATATAGCTCTTTCCGAGGCCGTGAAAGGTCACTGGACCCAAGAAGGTTACGAAGGGCCTTTCGGCACTCGCTAAAAAACAGTGCTTCGCCCATAGGCCTACGTCGACCTTCAGCCTTTGGGTCTGACTTGAGGCGAGGAAAAGTCCGACTCGCCTTTCGTCTCCACACTGAGTCCCCTGTCAAGGACCGGCCGAGGTATGCAAGTCTTTCAGCAAGCCAGTGGCTCTCCAGATCAGGCATACCCAGACCCCCGTTGCGTGTACGTTGGATACAGACCTGCCTACGGACCATCGGCCTTGCACCTCCCCAGAGCAATCTGGAGAGGGATTGTTGCAGTGCCAACCGACGTGCCTTAGGCAGAGAAAGTACAGCCAATCGGTAAAGGATCAGAGGGAAGACGTACGTGGCGCACGCCTCCGCCCTGCCCTTTAAGGACAACCTCCTTGAAAGCCAGATTCCCACCTGAGCATTCACCTTGGTTTGTACTTCCGACCAATTTCGCTCCAGTTGGAGGTCGGGCCCGAACCACACCCCGAGGATGCGGATGGGTCCGTCACTCCAGCGGAAGGGCCCTGGAAGAGTATTGCTACCCCTCCAAGCACCAAGCCGCAAACCTTCGCTTTTGTCAAAATTGACCTTGGCTCCTGCGATCCGCTCGTACTCGACAACCGCCTCTTTCACAGCCTTTATATCCAGACGGCGGGATACAAAGACTGTGATGTCATCAGCGAACGCGGAAACCCTTGCCGCAAGGCTGCTAACAAAAGGTATACCGCGCAGGGACGGACTTGTCCCCTCATCCCTAAGCCTGCGCAGGAGGGGCTCCAACGCGAGGACATAGAGAAGAGGAGACAACGGGCAGCCCTGCCGCACCGAACGCTCGATCGCGAATACCCTCGAACGCCTTCCGTTCACCTGCACCACTGCCTGAGGGTTGTGGTACATCATGCTAATCCATCTGCGGAACTCCGGTTTGAATCCGGCAGTCTCCAAAACAGACGCCAAAAACCGATGGTCAACCCTATCGAAGGCCTTGGACTGATCTAAACTGATCAGCGCGGCTTCTGTGTCGTCTTCTATCCCCTCTAGGACCTCGCGAATCAAGTGCAGATTGTCCTGGATCGATCTTCCCTTCACAGCAAAGGTCTGTTCAGGGCCGATCAGATCACTGATGACACGCTGTAAACGATTCGCCAAGACCCGGGCCAAAATCTTTAACTCTGTGTTAAGCAGAGTTATGGGCCTGTAGTCATCTAAACCCTCCCAAACATGCCTGCCACCTTTCTTCAGCAATGTGATCACGCCCTTGGTAACGCTACCAGGGATGGCTCCCTGGGCGAACCAATGGTTGAACACATCCGTCAGAATAGGCACAAACATGTGCGACATCCTCAAGTACACTTCGTAGGGCAAACCATCTAGTCCCGGCGACTTGTTCAGGCCGACCTGCTTCAACGCATCACGGACTTCGCATTCAGTAACCACACCCTCGCAGCCAGCCGCTTCAGCCACCCGGAGGCGGGGGAAGTCGGCAAGATAGCTACGAAACTCCCGGATCGGGAGATCAGGGCAGCGGGCAAAGCGATCCCGAAAGTGCGCCCGAAAGGCATCACGTATCTCACGACTCGAATGCAGCAGTCGCCCGTCCGCGGTCTTGACAGACGCGACGTACCGATCGGGGAACCTTCGCACTTCTTCCTCACGCGCAGTCGCGTTCGATTTCACAGCTTCGTAGAGAACTCTATTTAACCTAGATCTAACTACGTATCCCTTGTAGCGCTCGCTATTCTCACGCTCAAGGTCCCTCCTAGCTAGTTCTACACCTAGGGAGTCCCCCCCAGCCACCGCCCGGGAAAGTCTATCGTCTATAGACTTCGCCTCCTTGGCCTTATCTAGTTTGAGCTGTTGACCGTATTTGGTGGCGAAGTCTCTAATCCTATATTTGAGAGAAGCCCACCACCTATTCCCGGTAACCGCCCCCACTAACGCCCGCTGAATTAGGGATTCCAGCCGGTCCCGGAAGTCCCGTATCTCCAGTAAGGAGGTATTGAACTTCCAGTAGCCGGCCAGACTAGGCCTATTGGCTAACCGTAGACTGACTCTAACAAGTTTATGGTCAGTCCACGCTATCAAGTGGAACGTGGGACAACTAACAAAGTCAATGTCAGCTCGTCTCACTAACACTCTGTCCAAGTAGGAACCTACTTTGGCAGAGGGCGAACTATCTAGCCACGTCCACATCTCCCGCCCTGGGTGATCAAGACGAAACCTGTCGACGAGACCGTGACGAGTCACGAAGCCGACAAGGCTGCTCTCACACCTTCCCGCACTACTAGCTCCCCGACCGACCTTATCTATCTTGGGATCAAGGATCGCATTCCAATCACCCATTAAGACTAGCCGCTTCGTATCGTCCAGGAACGGCGCCAACCGACGAAAAAAGGAAACCCTCTCCACAACGATATTGGGCGCATAAACCGCAACCAGACGAAACTTGAAACTTTTCACGGCAACATCGGCCACAACCAGCCGGCCCCCGTCACCTGCAAAAACAACGTCAACATCAGCATCAAGGCTGCGTCCAACTAGCAAGGAGACCCCAGCGCTGACGTGGCTGCCGTATGCTGAGAAAACGTTAAAGTCGTTTTCCAGCACCCGACAGTCAGCGTCGCAAGTGAAGTGGGTCTCCTGCACTGCAGCAACATCTACGCAGAGGTTCTTGAGTTCACCAAGCAAACGCGCACACTTGCTTGAATCCCTCAGTCCCCTCACATTCAAACTGGCAACGTTTAAAGCCATCAATCCGACTTACCTTACTCATCGTCGACTACGGGCCGGAAATCCTTGGGTGTGAGGATGCCGACAGCCTGACGCAGGGAACCGGTACCGAGTTCAGTCGTCACTCGGTTGTCCCTGGTGATTCCGCCGACATCTATGGGGAACTTCAGCTTTAGGGCCCTATAAAGAGACGGGTGAACCAAAATCGGGACCCTACCCGAACAATATGTAAGACATTTTTTGAGGGAGGAGTGCTCCAACTCCGCCAGCTTTATGCCCGTATCAGTCTGACAGACCGTACTCAAGAACTTCCATACGCCCTTGGTACGGTCGCCAGCTGACCGGACAAAAGTGGTCACCATGGCTGCACTCCTGAAATTCGCGGGATTGGATACATTCATGTTTTTAACTTTTTCTAAGCTGAACAACGGCTTTAGTGCCTTCCGGAGCTGGAAGTCCCCAACTGCCTCCAGCTCCGCAGAGCACAAAGCCGCTGCCCGCTGTATCTGTCCGATGGATAGTTCCTTGTAGTTTGTTTTCTTAGGAGGGTCAGTTTTTCTTTTTGGGGAAATTATTGCTGGGAAAAGTTCTTGAGATGATAAGTCTGCTGGGCTGAGCGAGGGAAGGGATGGGGTTCGAGCTAGGCCCGAGGGTTGTGCCCTTTCAGCAGACTGAGATCTGGGGAGTGGGATTTTGTATGGGCGGTGATATTTTTTGAAAAGCAGTTCATGTTGGGGTGAAAGAGAGTCCATTTGTTGGGGAGGAGACTGTAGAGTTATTTTTGGAGGTGGAAACAGTGGTGGAGGTAGTGTAGGTGGCGGTGAAGGTACTGGTGGAGATGGGAGGGGTATTTGTGGTTGAGAGGAGGGGCCTGCCTCAGATTGGTTTTTTTCGGGGCACATTTTTTTGGCTGCCCCTTCCCCACTGTCCCTTCTCCTCTTCAGATTGGTCGACGTTTCCATTTCTTCGATGATTTGTTTGTTTTTCTTTTTCGTCTTTTTTGGTGATAGTGCTGTTGTTGTTGGTTTCTTGGGTGTCATTGTCGCTGGTGCTGCTGATGATTCTGTTGTTGTTGTTGTTGTAATTGCTGCTGCTGTTGCCCGTGGTTTTGTTGGTGTTTTTGCTGCTGCTGATGCCGGTGGTTCTGTTGTTGTTGTTGTTGTTGTTGTTCTTACTGCTGCTGCTGTTGTTACTGTCGGATATTTTGCTGCTGCTGCTGCCGATGGTTCCGGTGTTGTTTTTGCTGCTGCTGCTGCTGCTGGGGCCCTGGTTTGTTTTTGAGGAGGGGATGAATTTGGACTTTTTTCCCCTTGTTTAGGGGATCCCCTCCTCTTTTTGGTCACTTCAGTCCAGCCCTCCTGGTTGTTTTTGGGCTGGACCTGACCCGGGCCCTTGGCCTCCGCTTCTTTGGTGATGGTGGTGGCCGCTACGTCTGTTGTTGTTGTTGTTGACGCCTTGTTATCAGGTCGCTGGGGGCAAAACTTAGCGATGTGTCCGATTTGTTTGCACCCCCAGCACCTGGGGCGTCTCCCTTCCACCATCACCATCATCTGCCGATCCCCGCATATCAGTGTTTCGGGGATGGCTTTGAAGCCATCCCTTGACAGGCACAGCCGGAAGGCATAATCCCCGTAGGCTGTCCCGGCCGGGGATCTGAGGAGGTTAAATTCCTCGACGTGGCCAAAGGCACTTAGATACGCCGCGAGGACCTCCCCAGTGATGATGGCCGGGACATTACATACCGTGACGCGAAGCCTACGGGTGCCTTTATACTCCGGCTGTAGCCTGAAGTGTTTTGTAATGATGTCCGATTCAGCTGTTTTTGCCGCTTGTTTTTCTGTAGGAAGGAGGACATCCCATGTCGCGAAACTTTTACGGCAAAAGTATTGGCATGGGATGCCTGCCTTCCTCAGCAGCTCCTCGAAGACATCCTTCGTTAGCCCCACTAGCCTTTTTGTTTTGAGGTCGGAAACGACCAGCGAGAGGACTCTAGGCGTGATTTTGTCTGCAATTTCCGGGATGGGCAGTATTTCGTTGCCTTTGAAATACTTGGCAAATCTGCCCACCCGGTCCTTTTCATATTCATCTGGTCCTCTCTGCTGGCCTTTCCAGGCTGTGGGGCTTTGTTGGGCCGGCTGAATCGGACTGTCTTGTGAGACTTGGGTATCGTCGGGGATCGGCAGCGAAGGCCAATTTGATCCTATTAGGCTTGCTGTGGTCTTTGTAGGGGTTGCCGTTTCACCCTCCATGGCTGAGGTAGAATTAGCAGCCAAGGAGGGTAAAGGAACTAAAGCCTCCACCTGTTGCAAGTATGGAGGGGGGTTCTACTGTTTAAACAAAAGACGAAAAAATAATTAAACACAAAAACAGTGAAAAAAAAAGCCACAAAAACACGTAGAACCCCTGAAAAAATAAGAAACGACAAAACAAACAAAGAATAAAGACACAAAAATAATAAAGTCCGACGACAAAAACACAAGTCGGATAACAAAAACAAGAGATTTAACAAGTGTCACAAATAAAGAATTCTCGGTAAGACTTAAAAAAAAATAAAAAAATTCAAACAGAAAAAAAACAAAGTCTTACCGAGATAACCAATTTAACAATCCGAGTAACGTAGGAAATAACAAAAATTTGACTTCAAGTGAACGAGCAAGTCTGACTGCTTGTGGCTTGTGTCCTTGTTCGCTGACATGTGGATAGGCTTAATATCAAATTGGCTTTATAGTAGAGTAAGCGTGCCTTTACATTTAAAACGCATAGTTTAAGCATTATTTCACAAACAAAATACAGCATAACATTTTGTAAAATTCAGCATTTTAAATTTGAATTAAAGACATACTGACCAATATTGACATTTCTTCCACTCGGCTCCTGAGTTCAAAAGCTCTTCTTCGTTTGGACTTTTATTTACTACTGATATTTTAGGTAGCTTTGGGGGTGGCGGTCTACTGGGGTGGAGGGGAGAATTCGTTTTTGTTGGGTTTTTTTTTTTTCTTTTTTTTTCCTTTTTCCCTTTCTGAGGGGGGGGGCTGTGGTAGCATTCTAGGCTTTTCTTCTAAACTACTGTTAGGGCTTTCTTTACGAATTTTTAAATTATTCGATAGAAGATATTCAAAAACATTCTGCCTTGTTCGCTGACATGTGGATAGGCTTAATATCAAATTGGCTTTATAGTAGAGTAAGCGTGCCTTTACATTTAAAACGCATAGTTTAAGCATTATTTCACAAACAAAATACAGCATAACATTTTGTAAAATTCAGCATTTTAAATTGGAATTAAAGACATACTGACCAATATTGACATTTCTTCCACTCGGCTCCTGAGTTCAAAAGCTCTTCTTCGTTTGGACTTTTATTTACTACTGATATTTTAGGTAGCTTTGGGGGTGGCGGTCTACTGGGGTGGAGGGGAGAATTCGTTTTTGTTGGGTTTTTTTTTTTCTTTTTTTTTCCTTTTTCCCTTTCTGAGGGGGGGGGCTGTGGTAGCATTCTAGGCTTTTCTTCTAAACTACTGTTAGGGCTTTCTTTACGAATTTTTAAATTATTCGATAGAAGATATTCAAAAACATTCTGCCTTGTTCGCTGACATGTGGATAGGCTTAATATCAAATTGGCTTTATAGTAGAGTAAGCGTGCCTTTACATTTAAAACGCATAGTTTAAGCATTATTTCACAAACAAAATACAGCATAACATTTTGTAAAATTCAGCATTTTAAATTGGAATTAAAGACATACTGACCAATATTGACATTTCTTCCACTCGGCTCCTGAGTTCAAAAGCTCTTCTTCGTTTGGACTTTTATTTACTACTGATATTTTAGGTAGCTTTGGGGGTGGCGGTCTACTGGGGTGGAGGGGAGAATTCGTTTTTGTTGGGTTTTTTTTTTTCTTTTTTTTTCCTTTTTCCCTTTCTGAGGGGGGGGGCTGTGGTAGCATTCTAGGCTTTTCTTCTAAACTACTGTTAGGGCTTTCTTTACGAATTTTTAAATTATTCGATAGAAGATATTCAAAAACATTCTGCCTTGTTCGCTGACATGTGGATAGGCTTAATATCAAATTGGCTTTATAGTAGAGTAAGCGTGCCTTTACATTTAAAACGC
Source organism: Sepioteuthis lessoniana (assembly GCA_963585895.1). Classification (NCBI taxonomy): domain Eukaryota; kingdom Metazoa; phylum Mollusca; class Cephalopoda; order Myopsida; family Loliginidae; genus Sepioteuthis; species Sepioteuthis lessoniana. The sequence goes on from OY757933.1 coordinate 46,914,188, forward strand.
ATAGTTTAAGCATTATTTCACAAACAAAATACAGCATAACATTTTGTAAAATTCAGCATTTTAAATTGGAATTAAAGACATACTGACCAATATTGACATTTCTTCCACTCGGCTCCTGAGTTCAAAAGCTCTTCTTCGTTTGGACTTTTATTTACTACTGATATTTTAGGTAGCTTTGGGGGTGGCGGTCTACTGGGGTGGAGGGGAGAATTCGTTTTTGTTGGGGTTTTTTTTTTTTTTCTTTTTTTTTCCTTTTTCCCTTTCTGAGGGGGGGGCTGTGGTAGCATTCTAGGCTTTTCTTCTAAACTACTGTTAGGGCTTTCTTTACGAATTTTTAAATTATTCGATAGAAGATATTCAAAAACATTCTGCCTTGTTCGCTGACATGTGGATAGGCTTAATATCAAATTGGCTTTATAGTAGAGTAAGCGTGCCTTTACATTTAAAACGCATAGTTTAAGCATTATTTCACAAACAAAATACAGCATAACATTTTGTAAAATTCAGCATTTTAAATTGGAATTAAAGACATACTGACCAATATTGACATTTCTTCCACTCGGCTCCTGAGTTCAAAAGCTCTTCTTCGTTTGGACTTTTATTTACTACTGATATTTTAGGTAGCTTTGGGGGTGGCGGTCTACTGGGGTGGAGGGGAGAATTCGTTTTTGTTGGGTTTTTTTTTTTTCTTTTTTTTTCCTTTTTCCCTTTCTGAGGGGGGGGGGGCTGTGGTAGCATTCTAGGCTTTTCTTCTAAACTACTGTTAGGGCTTTCTTTACGAATTTTTAAATTATTCGATAGAAGATATTCAAAAACATTCTGCCTTGTTCGCTGACATGTGGATAGGCTTAATATCAAATTGGCTTTATAGTAGAGTAAGCGTGCCTTTACATTTAAAACGCATAGTTTAAGCATTATTTCACAAACAAAATACAGCATAACATTTTGTAAAATTCAGCATTTTAAATTGGAATTAAAGACATACTGACCAATATTGACATTTCTTCCACTCGGCTCCTGAGTTCAAAAGCTCTTCTTCGTTTGGACTTTTATTTACTACTGATATTTTAGGTAGCTTTGGGGGTGGCGGTCTACTGGGGTGGAGGGGAGAATTCGTTTTTGTTGGGGTTTTTTTTTTTTTTCTTTTTTTTTCCTTTTTCCCTTTCTGAGGGGGGGGCTGTGGTAGCATTCTAGGCTTTTCTTCTAAACTACTGTTAGGGCTTTCTTTACGAATTTTTAAATTATTCGATAGAAGATATTCAAAAACATTCTGCCTTGTTCGCTGACATGTGGATAGGCTTAATATCAAATTGGCTTTATAGTAGAGTAAGCGTGCCTTTACATTTAAAACGCATAGTTTAAGCATTATTTCACAAACAAAATACAGCATAACATTTTGTAAAATTCAGCATTTTAAATTGGAATTAAAGACATACTGACCAATATTGACATTTCTTCCACTCGGCTCCTGAGTTCAAAAGCTCTTCTTCGTTTGGACTTTTATTTACTACTGATATTTTAGGTAGCTTTGGGGGTGGCGGTCTACTGGGGTGGAGGGGAGAATTCGTTTTTGTTGGGTTTTTTTTTTTTCTTTTTTTTTCCTTTTTCCCTTTCTGAGGGGGGGGGGGGCTGTGGTAGCATTCTAGGCTTTTCTTCTAAACTACTGTTAGGGCTTTCTTTACGAATTTTTAAATTATTCGATAGAAGATATTCAAAAACATTCTGCCTTGTTCGCTGACATGTGTTTATTTCCTGTTAATTACTTACAGGAAGGCACGAGGCCTTAAGTTTTGGGGGGAAGGGGAAGGGTGCGGTCTTGCATTAACTACGTTTTAACTAAGGGGACCTAGCTAGCCACATTCGCCGACCCATTCAACAATACAATATATAGTCATTCATCCGTCACCATGCGCGCTACTACCACCAAAATACCACATTTGCTCTATGAAGAAAGACCTACTTAAAACCCCGGAAGTGGTGCATGATTTTATTTACAAATTGTGATTTTTTACAAATGAATTCATATGATGGGGATGGGAGAAAAACCCCGAAATATATACAAAAACAAAGAAACAAAGGAAAAATCCCCCGTTTGGTTGCCCTCCCATCCCCCCGTCTATAAAATTGGAGGCCGACTGTTTTCCGGGCGAAAGAACCGGAAACAAGTCGGACCTGCCCTAGGTGGGACTGGGATCCTAATCTGTAAGGGGAAAAAGAAAATAAAGGGTCGGGGACGGTGTGGGTCGATACAAGTTGGTAATATGATTTTTTTACATATGAATGTTCAAGATCTTCAGTAAAAGCGGGCTGGGATATGGGTTGAGGTCGAAAAATAATGGGGATGGGGAAGATCTTGAATACTAATGACTAGATGACGGGGACAATGACTGACAACATACTGCTAACTAGGTTACAAGGGGAAAACTTTGCCTACTTACCGGGGGTGGGGTCCCGAAGGACCCGTACCGTAGACGCCATGAGCGGGCAGAGGAGGGAAGGATGACTCCAACGTTGCCCCCTTTCGTACGACCAGGCTCGCTGCATTTACCCACCTTCTGTTGAATGTTATGCGATCCAAGCGTTTTCTATCACATCTGATTTTGACCCTCAGCTGATGCCGAAAATACAAAACCAGATCGCGATGAGAAAAGTTTGCATCGTCATACAATCCCTTCTTTCGCGTGATCCAAATCACCATTCGAGCTACAGCCAGGATCGCGAGAAACACCACACGCTTCTCACCCTGAAACGGAGGAAGAACGTTGTCCACGACGTAACCAACGTCGAGCAGCACGAGCTGCTTGGGTTCGATGCGAGCCGTCCACTCCCCGACGTGATCCCAAAACGGGCGGACTCGCTCGCAGTAGTAGAAGGCGTGCTCAGCCGTTTCCTCTAATCCACTGCTGCAGCGAGGACAATCAGGCATGTCTGCTAGGCCCGCTTTGTAGTTCAAGCCGAGAAGGGGTAACGCATTCCGTACAAGTCGCCAGGTGAGCGAGAACTCGGAGTTGTTCAAGAAGCTCGATCCTGGCGCCCAATTCCAGTGAGAGCGGATCTCCTCCGCCGTCCAGCCTCGCCGCTCGCTAAGAGGATCAGAAGCGGAACCCACCACTAACTCCCGATATAGCTCTTTCCGAGGCCGTGAAAGGTCACTGGACCCAAGAAGGTTACGAAGGGCCTTTCGGCACTCGCTAAAAAACAGTGCTTCGCCCATAGGCCTACGTCGACCTTCAGCCTTTGGGTCTGACTTGAGGCGAGGAAAAGTCCGACTCGCCTTTTGTCTCCACACTGAGTCCCCTGTCAAGGACCGGCCGAGGTATGCAAGTCTTTCAGCAAGCCAGTGGCTCTCCAGATCAGGCATACCCAGACCCCCGTTGCGTGTACGTTGGATACAGACCTGCCTACGGACCATCGGCCTTGCACCTCCCCAGAGCAATCTGGAGAGGGATTGTTGCAGTGCCAACCGACGTGCCTTAGGCAGAGGAAGTACAGCCAATCGGTAAAGGATCAGAGGGAAGACGTACGTGGCGCACGCCTCCGCCCTGCCCTTTAAGGACAACCTCCTTGAAAGCCAGATTCCCACCTGAGCATTCACCTTGGTTTGTACTTCCGACCAATTTCGCTCCAGTTGGAGGTCGGGCCCGAACCACACCCCGAGGATGCGGATGGGTCCGTCACTCCAGCGGAAGGGCCCTGGAAGAGTATTGCTACCCCTCCAAGCACCAAGCCGCAAACCTTCGCTTTTGTCAAAATTGACCTTGGCTCCTGCGATCCGCTCGTACTCGACAACCGCCTCTTTCACAGCCTTTATATCCAGACGGCGGGATACAAAGACTGTGATGTCATCAGCGAACGCGGAAACCCTTGCCGCAAGGCTGCTAACAAAAGGTATACCGCGCAGGGACGGACTTGTCCCCTCATCCCTAAGCCTGCGCAGGAGGGGCTCCAACGCGAGGACATAGAGAAGAGGAGACAACGGGCAGCCCTGCCGCACCGAACGCTCGATCGCGAATACCCTCGAACGCCTTCCGTTCACCTGCACCACTGCCTGAGGGTTGTGGTACATCATGCTAATCCATCTGCGGAACTCCGGTTTGAATCCGGCAGTCTCCAAAACAGACGCCAAAAACCGATGGTCAACCCTATCGAAGGCCTTGGACTGATCTAAACTGATCAGCGCGGCTTCTGTGTCGTCTTCTATCCCCTCTAGGACCTCGCGAATCAAGTGCAGATTGTCCTGGATCGATCTTCCCTTCACAGCAAAGGTCTGTTCAGGGCCGATCAGATCACTGATGACACGCTGTAAACGATTCGCCAAGACCCGGGCCAAAATCTTTAACTCTGTGTTAAGCAGAGTTATGGGCCTGTAGTCATCTAAACCCTCCCAAACATGCCTGCCACCTTTCTTCAGCAATGTGATCACGCCCTTGGTAACGCTACCAGGGATGGCTCCCTGGGCGAACCAATGGTTGAACACATCCGTCAGAATAGGCACAAACATGTGCGACATCCTCAAGTACACTTCGTAGGGCAAACCATCTAGTCCCGGCGACTTGTTCAGGCCGACCTGCTTCAACGCATCACGGACTTCGCATTCAGTAACCACACCCTCGCAGCCAGCCGCTTCAGCCACCCGGAGGCGGGGGAAGTCGGCAAGATAGCTACGAAACTCCCGGATCGGGAGATCAGGGCAGCGGGCAAAGCGATCCCGAAAGTGCGCCCGAAAGGCATCACGTATCTCACGACTCGAATGCAGCAGTCGCCCGTCCGCGGTCTTGACAGACGCGACGTACCGATCGGGGAACCTTCGCACTTCTTCCTCACGCGCAGTCGCGTTCGATTTCACAGCTTCGTAGAGAACTCTATTTAACCTAGATCTAACTACGTATCCCTTGTAGCGCTCGCTATTCTCACGCTCAAGGTCCCTCCTAGCTAGTTCTACACCTAGGGAGTCCCCCCCAGCCACCGCCCGGGAAAGTCTATCGTCTATAGACTTCGCCTCCTTGGCCTTATCTAGTTTGAGCTGTTGACCGTATTTGGTGGCGAAGTCTCTAATCCTATATTTGAGAGAAGCCCACCACCTATTCCCGGTAACCGCCCCCACTAACGCCCGCTGAATTAGGGATTCCAGCCGGTCCCGGAAGTCCCGTATCTCCAGTAAGGAGGTATTGAACTTCCAGTAGCCGGCCAGACTAGGCCTATTGGCTAACCGTAGACTGACTCTAACAAGTTTATGGTCAGTCCACGCTATCAAGTGGAACGTGGGACAACTAACAAAGTCAATGTCAGCTCGTCTCACTAACACTCTGTCCAAGTAGGAACCTACTTTGGCAGAGGGCGAACTATCTAGCCACGTCCACATCTCCCGCCCTGGGTGATCAAGACGAAACCTGTCGACGAGACCGTGACGAGTCACGAAGCCGACAAGGCTGCTCTCACACCTTCCCGCACTACTAGCTCCCCGACCGACCTTATCTATCTTGGGATCAAGGATCGCATTCCAATCACCCATTAAGACTAGCCGCTTCGTATCGTCCAGGAACGGCGCCAACCGACGAAAAAAGGAAACCCTCTCCACAACGATATTGGGCGCATAAACCGCAACCAGACGAAACTTGAAACTTTTCACGGCAACATCGGCCACAACCAGCCGGCCCCCGTCACCTGCAAAAACAACGTCAACATCAGCATCAAGGCTGCGTCCAACTAGCAAGGAGACCCCAGCGCTGACGTGGCTGCCGTATGCTGAGAAAACGTTAAAGTCGTTTTCCAGCACCCGACAGTCAGCGTCGCAAGTGAAGTGGGTCTCCTGCACTGCAGCAACATCTACGCAGAGGTTCTTGAGTTCACCAAGCAAACGCGCACACTTGCTTGAATCCCTCAGTCCCCTCACATTCAAACTGGCAACGTTTAAAGCCATCAATCCGACTTACCTTACTCATCGTCGACTACGGGCCGGAAATCCTTGGGTGTGAGGATGCCGACAGCCTGACGCAGGGAACCGGTACCGAGTTCAGTCGTCACTCGGTTGTCCCTGGTGATTCCGCCGACATCTATGGGGAACTTCAGCTTTAGGGCCCTATAAAGAGACGGGTGAACCAAAATCGGGACCCTACCCGAACAATATGTAAGACATTTTTTGAGGGAGGAGTGCTCCAACTCCGCCAGCTTTATGCCCGTATCAGTCTGACAGACCGTACTCAAGAACTTCCATACGCCCTTGGTACGGTCGCCAGCTGACCGGACAAAAGTGGTCACCATGGCTGCACTCCTGAAATTCGCGGGATTGGATACATTCATGTTTTTAACTTTTTCTAAGCTGAACAACGGCTTTAGTGCCTTCCGGAGCTGGAAGTCCCCAACTGCCTCCAGCTCCGCAGAGCACAAAGCCGCTGCCCGCTGTATCTGTCCGATGGATAGTTCCTTGTAGTTTGTTTTCTTAGGAGGGTCAGTTTTTCTTTTTGGGGAAATTATTGCTGGGAAAAGTTCTTGAGATGATAAGTCTGCTGGGCTGAGTGAGGGAAGGGATGGGGTTCGAGCTAGGCCCGAGGGTTGTGCCCTTTCAGCAGACTGAGATCTGGGGAGTGGGATTTTGTATGGGCGGTGATATTTTTTGAAAAGCAGTTCATGTTGGGGTGAAAGAGAGTCCATTTGTTGGGGAGGAGACTGTAGAGTTATTTTTGGAGGTGGAAACAGTGGTGGAGGTAGTGTAGGTGGCGGTGAAGGTACTGGTGGAGATGGGAGGGGTATTTGTGGTTGAGAGGAGGGGCCTGCCTCAGATTGGTTTTTTTCGGGGCACATTTTTTTGGCTGCCCCTTCCCCACTGTCCCTTCTCCTCTTCAGATTGGTCGACGTTTCCATTTCTTCGATGATTTGTTTGTTTTTCTTTTTCGTCTTTTTTGGTGATAGTGCTGTTGTTGTTGGTTTCTTGGGTGTCATTGTCGCTGGTGCTGCTGATGATTCTGTTGTTGTTGTTGTTGTAATTGCTGCTGCTGTTGCCCGTGGTTTTGTTGGTGTTTTTGCTGCTGCTGATGCCGGTGGTTCTGTTGTTGTTGTTGTTGTTCTTCTTCTTACTGCTGCTGCTGTTGTTGCTGTCGGATATTTTGCTGCTGCTGCTGCCGATGGTTCCGGTGTTGTTTTTGCTGCTGCTGCTGCTGCTGCTGGGGCCCTGGTTTGTTTTTGAGGGGATGAATTTGGACTTTTTTCCCCTTGTTTAGGGGATCCCCTCCTCTTTTTGGTCACTTCAGTCCAGCCCTCCTGGTTGTTTTTGGGCTGGACCTGACCCGGGCCCTTGGCCTCCGCTTCTTTGGTGATGGTGGTGGCCGCTACGTCTGTTGTTGTTGTTGTTGACGCCTTGTTATCAGGTCGCTGGGGGCAAAACTTAGCGATGTGTCCGATTTGTTTGCACCCCCAGCACCTGGGGCGTCTCCCTTCCACCATCACCATCATCTGCCGATCCCCGCATATCAGTGTTTCGGGGATGGCTTTGAAGCCATCCCTTGACAGGCACAGCCGGAAGGCATAATCCCCGTAGGCTGTCCCGGCCGGGGATCTGAGGAGGTTAAATTCCTCGACGTGGCCAAAGGCACTTAGATACGCCGCGAGGACCTCCCCAGTGATGATGGCCGGGACATTACATATCGTGACGCGAAGCCTACGGGTGCCTTTATACTCCGGCTGTAGCCTGAAGTGTTTTGTAATTATGTCCGATTCAGCTGTTTTTGCCGCTTGTTTTTCTGTAGGAAGGAGGACATCCCATGTCGCGAAACTTTTACGGCAAAAGTATTGGCATGGGATGCCTGCCTTCCTCAGCAGCTCCTCAAAAACTTCTTTTGTTAGCCCCACTAGCCTTTTTGTTTTGAGGTCGGAAACGACCAGCGAGAGGACTCTAGGCGTGATCTTGTCTGCGATTTCCGGGATGGGCAGTATTTCATTGCCTTTGAAATACTTGGCAAATCTGCCCACCCGGTCCTTCTCGTATTCATCTGGTCCTCTCTGCTGGCCTTTCCAGGCTGTGGGGCTTTGTTGGGCCGGCTGAATCGGACTGTCTTGTGAGACTTGGGTATCGTCGGGGATCGGCAGCGAAGGCCAATTTGATCCTATTAGGCTTGCTGTGGTCTTTGTAGGGGTTGCCGTTTCACCCTCCATGGCTGAGGTAGAATTAGCAGCCAAGGAGGGTAAAGGAACTAAAGCCTCCACCTGTTGCAAGTATGGAGGGGGGTTCTACTGTTTAAACAAAAGACGAAAAAATAATTAAACACAAAAACAGTGAAAAAAAAAGCCACAAAAACACGTAGAACCCCTGAAAAAATAAGAAACGACAAAACAAACAAAGAATAAAGACACAAAAATAATAAAGTCCGACGACAAAAACACAAGTCGGATAACAAAAACAAGAGATTTAACAAGTGTCACAAATAAAGAATTCTCGGTAAGACTTAAAAAAAAAAAATAAAAAAATTCAAACAGAAAAAAACAAAGTCTTACCGAGATAACCAATTTAACAATCCGAGTAACGTAGGAAATAACAAAAATTTGACTTCAAGTGAACGAGCAAGTCTGACTGCTTGTGGCTTGTGTCCTTGTTCGCTGACATGTGGATAGGCTTAATATCAAATTGGCTTTATAGTAGAGTAAGCGTGCCTTTACATTTAAAACGCATAGTTTAAGCATTATTTCACAAACAAAATACAGCATAACATTTTGTAAAATTCAGCATTTTAAATTGGAATTAAAGACATACTGACCAATATTGACATTTCTTCCACTCGGCTCCTGAGTTCAAAAGCTCTTCTTCGTTTGGACTTTTATTTACTACTGATATTTTAGGTAGCTTTGGGGGTGGCGGTCTACTGGGGTGGAGGGGAGAATTCGTTTTTGTTGGGTTTTTTTTTTTCTTTTTTTTCCTTTTTCCCTTTCTGAGGGGGGGGGGGCTGTGGTAGCATTCTAGGCTTTTCTTCTAAACTACTGTTAGGGCTTTCTTTACGAATTTTTAAATTATTCGATAGAAGATATTCAAAAACATTCTGCCTTGTTCGCTGACATGTGGATAGGCTTAATATCAAATTGGCTTTATAGTAGAGTAAGCGTGCCTTTACATTTAAAACGCATAGTTTAAGCATTATTTCACAAACAAAATACAGCATCACATTTTGTAAAATTCAGCATTTTAAATTGGAATTAAAGACATACTGACCAATATTGACATTTCTTCCACTCGGCTCCTGAGTTCAAAAGCTCTTCTTCGTTTGGACTTTTATTTACTACTGATATTTTAGGTAGCTTTGGGGGTGGCGGTCTACTGGGGTGGAGGGGAGAATTCGTTTTTGTTGGGTTTTTTTTTTTTCTTTTTTTTCCTTTTTCCCTTTCTGAGGGGGGGGGGGCTGTGGTAGCATTCTAGGCTTTTCTTCTAAACTACTGTTAGGGCTTTCTTTACGAATTTTTAAATTATTCGATAGAAGATATTCAAAAACATTCTGCCTTGTTCGCTGACATGTGGATAGGCTTAAATTGGTATGCGTAAAGCTCAGAATTGTTTGTGGTCTGAATTTATCTTTTACTTGATAAATCGCAGGTTTGCTTCATTTAACACTAAATTTTATTGATTCTGAGCTGCCTTTGTGGTAACCATATAAATATATATATGGATATTATTTCCTTTCACTTGAATAGACAGTCAGCATGATGAAAAATAATACCGGTAAAGGAACGGATAATCCTTCTTATAAGGACCAGCATACGTATAGTATACACATACCATCAGTACTAATATTTTCAAAATTCCTCCTAGCGGAAAGACACCCTGATATAAAATTGAGGGTAATGGACAGCTAGTTTTTTTTTTTTCATCATACAACGTGTGAAAGCACGTGCGATACCCTGTCGTCATCAGCTGCCAACCAGGGTGATAACATAGTTTCGGTAGCTCAAGGTGGTACTGCCACTCCTAGAGCTACGATTAGTTAAATCATCAATAAGGAAGGGCCTCCTGGGGTAAATTCTGCAGCTT
>OY757933.1:46924396-46929396 GCA_963585895.1 Sepioteuthis lessoniana
CCCACAGGTTTATCATTTGCTTTTTAACCCTTTTTTTTACTGGGGAAAATAGATGACTATCATTAATTGGTAAACAACCGTTATGACTTATGAAGTATGAGCGGATTCCACATGGCTTAGTGGTTGACGAGCTCGACTGCGACAATGTACTTAGCGAGTTCGAAAACCAGTCATGTTATAACATACTTTCGAACAAATACTATCGGGAAAGTTTGGTTTGATTTGGTTTTATGGCATATCAACCATCGTAGGTTATTTAATGCCAAATCCATTTTTATACATATAAATAGTTTTATTTCAACCAATTGAGTTTAACATAATGCTAACATGGTTCTATTTCAAGCAATTTAGTTTTGCATAAGTACACAGTTTAGTTGTATTTGACCCATAGATAAGACCCTATCAGGTACTACCTCTCCGGCTAGAGTGGACCTAAGGGAGCGATGGCAATGAAGGGGTACTCCACAGTTCCCAAACCTCCAGCATTAATGGAGCCTAACTACCAGGTTGTTTAGTAGCATATCCAGGACACTCGTTTGTGGGGTCTTACCCCTCTGCAGAGATGCAATCGGTGTATTCTACTGCTCCGGCCAAATGGGCTTCATTTGGAATGATATAAAGCACTTATCCCCTTAGGTATGGGTTAAATAATACAATTGTTTTGTTTTTTCTACTAAGATGGCAAGGGCATCAATAACCCACAAAATCATAATGCCATTAAACAAAGAAGCCCGACGAATCCAAAGATGAAGTAAAGAATATGCTGCTTCTCTTACATTTGGCAATTTTGATGAGTGGTATTTGACAATGTTGATAGAAACAATAAAAAGCAATATGACGGGTTTTGTTAAATCTGGTGTATTCAGGACAAATTTCTTCTTACTCAGCATGGTCTCCATTCAGCGAACAATGCATGTGACCGGTATTTCAGCGTCGATATTTAAATAGCCGATGGTCAACCACTTAAGGTTTGACAATAAACACTAGCTTGAAGGAAAAATAATTCTAATGAAGACATTTTGTTGTGACAACATTGTTGAATTGAATGGAGTGAGAGAATCAACCTGATAAAATCGACTGGTTGCAGAATGGATGCAGTAAACAACTATGACATGAACAGAGATGATTAATATTATTGACATAACAAGAAAACAATATATATATATATATATATATATATATATATATAGAGAGAGAGAGAGAGGAGAGAGTTTTCTTACAGATAGATAGATAGATAGATAGATAGACACTTACACTCACACATGCACACACATAAAACATGCGAATATATATATATATATATATATATATATATATATATATATATATATATATATATTTCTGAATGGAATAATTAGATATAAACTTACACAGACACACACGCACACACACATACACACACACCCACATACACATACACACACAAAAAAACAAACTTACACTCACCATATATATATATATATTTTTTTTTTTTCAAAGATTTTCTTTCAAAAAATAATTTGCACCGTGAGTTATATTTGCATTACGCTCTTGACAGAGATTAGTTAAATTTGATATTCTGTTTTTGAATATTTTCATTGTCCCGCTTGGAATTGTTCCGAACTCCGAATTTACAGGATTAAATGCTGTCTCTACCTATTTCTAAAAGTATGAGGGAGACACGAAAATAGGGAAAGTGAAAAAAAAAAGAGATGCTGACCAACGTCAGTTAACTCACATTTATGGAGAGAGAGAGAGAGAGGGGGGAGAGAGTAAGAGTGAGAAAGAGGGAGAGAGAAAGAGATTGTGTGTGTGTGTGTGTGGGTGTTTGTGTGTGTGTCTGTGTGTGTGTGTGTGTGATTGAGAGAAAAAGACTCATTGAATGCAAAAAACTGGCATATGAGAGGCAGGTGCGAAATTAACACACACACACACACACACACACACACACACACACATATATATATATATATATATATATGTATATATATATATATATATATATATATATATATATATATATATATATATTATTTGTGCTTCTGTTATTATTGTAGAATATTTTCTACTGAAACGCATTCCCAATCGCACATATGCATACATGCCTTATTATATATATATATATATATATATATATATATATATATATATATATATATATATATATATATATAATGCTTTATTGTATATATATATATATATATATATATATATACATAATGCTTTATTGAATATATATAAATTCATATATATATATATATATATATATACATATATATATATAATGCTTTATTGAATATGTATACATATTTATATATATATATATATATATATATATATATATATATATATAATGCTTTATTTTAAATATATATATATATATATATATATATATATATATATATATATATATATATATATATTGATATTGTTCGTGCTTCTTTCATTATTGTCGATTATTTTATTGTGAAATGCATACCCTCTTGCACGATCTTTTCCCAAATTGCTTTTCTCGACAATAAAATCGAATCTTATTTAGTCTCGTATAGAAAGCCCTCATATTCAACTAATAATTTCTCATTGTTTTTTTTTTATTTTCTTCATCTCATATTCCAACATTTCTACTTTAGTTTCCTGCTTTATTTCTTTACGTGGATGTTTTAACTTAGCAGTAGACAATTACCCTGTAAAGATGACAAAACGCCTCCATGCTCAGCCATCTTCTCAAACACATATGTATGCATACTCATTAATGATATATCGCTTGCATGCACTCATACCATAGAAAGTACTGGTCATAAGTACTTGAAATAATGTAAAATCTATCATTATTTCATTTATTTTCATCATTTTATGAATCACTAACGATATGAAGAAAGATCCTATTTGACGATCTATCTATCTATATATATATATATATATATATAGTGGGAGGATCTGGAGAATTGTAGTTTACGTTCGACACTTTAGCAAACGAGCTCGAACTACAGTCGCGCTATTAAGTTGACTTTCATATTGATTCTATTGTAAAAGATAGGAACTCCCTTTATACGCCCAGCTATATTACTACTATCTCCTTTTAGCAGGATACATTTGGCTTTGAATTGCATATGATAGTTGATATGCCATTAAAAAAAAGAAACAAAACCTTTTTTTTTTCGAATAAATATTCGAGATAGCCTTTCAGTTTTCTTTGGTCCATTCTAAACAAGAGGTCGATAAGGCCCCGTTGTGTAGTAGCTAACTACTCCTTTGGGGGTGTCCTCGTGGTGTAATGGTTAAAGCGATGGTCTGCGAAATCGTAGTACGCGAGTTCGTACTCCAGTCACGCTATTACGTTCACTTTCCGGCAAATACCCTTGGGAAAGGTGTAAACCCCCTTATCCTCCCAGCTATGGGTTAAATAGTACCACTACTTTTCTTTTAGGAGAATGGCTTTGGCATTAAATAACCTAAAAAGAGTTGATATGCCATTAAACAAAGAAGCCAAACCAACCAAACCAAACTACTCCATTGTAGTAGAGTTGAAACTACAGTCGTATTATTACGCTCACTTCCTGAATAATAACCAGTGGAAAGTCATGAGACTCTTTATCCATAACTATGAGTTAAATAGTACCACTACTGAACTTAAACAAAAATAGCTTAGGCATTAAATAAATCACGAAAGTTGATACGTCATTAAAAAAAAAACCCTGAAACTTCTAAACAAAAATGTTTGGTTTAAGAGTTAATTGTTTGGTTGCGTTGTTCAGTTGTATATTAACCTTCATGAGTTATTTGATGCCAAAGCCATCCTTGTAGAATAACAATAGAGTTATTATTTAATCCATATATGTAGGTAGGGGAAGCCGTACCTTTCTACAGGGTATTGATAAGTCAAAATAATAATTGTCTTTGCCATTAGATTTATAAAAAGGCTCTGTAGCATTATTTCTTGGTTAGGAATTACAACTGTGTAATTTTATAGATTATCGAAGATTTTAGAAGCAATGTTTTTATATCTAATAGTGCTTAAGTAGATTTGCTTGTTTGCTTATTTGTTTTTCATGGCATATCAACCTTTAGAGATTATTTAATGCCAAATTCATTTTTATAGAAATAAGCATATCTAATACAAACAATTCAGTTTAGTGTAAGTATAGTTTTGGTCAAAACAGTTCTCTCTCAAACAATTCAGTTTAGAGTAAACACAGTTCCATTGTCGAAACAGTTCTTTTTCTTACAATCCAATTCAACGTAAAAAAATGGTTCTTTTTCAAACAATTTAGTTTTGTATAAGTACCTAGTTTAAATGTTTAAACAGTTCTATTTCAAGCAATTTAGTTTAGCTTATCTATGCTGGTGAGTCATTTTTGACACTTGGATAGGATCCTATCAGGTGATGCGTCTCTGAGCCAGAGTGTACCTGGAAGCAATGGCAACGAAAGAGTACTCCGCATTCCCAAAAAGCGCCATAGTTACCGGAACCTAACCATCGGATTGTTTAGTGTCATATTCAAGACACACGTTAGGTGTCTTACCCTTCTGCAGAGATGCAGTCGGTGTATTCTACAGTTCCAACCGACTGGCCACCGCTTGAGAATAAAGATTTCAGAAAGTTTAGTTTATAAAATGCAAGTCCGTTTTATCTAGGTAAAATTATGTCAGAAAAATCGGTTGTTATTTCAATTTTTTTAATAGCATGTCAATCTTGCTGTTATAATTCAAAAAAGCATTTTGCCTACATATTGCACAAAACCATATGTATGGGGCACCCAATATCACTCGAACTCACTCGTGTAGTAGTTTACAAAGTGTTTTGCTTAGATGTGGCACCAGATCATATGAATGGAGCGCCAAATGTGAATCGAGCTCAGTTTGTGTTGTGAGAGAGGAAACTTACCTCATGGATCAAAGAGAGTAAGAATATGCCTTGCGTGTCAAGCACTTGAAAATTCGTCCACTTCTGGAGGCAGAAGTTATAATGGGCCAATCTCCTCTCTCGCGAGAAGAAATCTACTACGCATGTAAATTTCAAT
>OY757933.1:46931896-47001896 GCA_963585895.1 Sepioteuthis lessoniana
CATTACTCCCAGGTTCACGCAAACATAGTAGTACTACCTTTTAGGTTTCTAGCAATAAGTCAAATAGATCGGTTGCAGATTTATTCCTTTAGTAAAGAAATACTTGATGTATAATCCTCGGCAAAAAACTACGATGAGACGAGAAGAAAAATGTACATATAAACGTATGCATTTTTACTAGCATGTATACATAAAATAAACCTAGAAGGTTTGACATGCCTTTAAACCTAATCAATCAATCTATCAATCAATCAGGATTAGGGGTTCTCCTAAGGGGATGTGCATCGAAGTACGATGGAGCAGATTACTGCGTCGCTTGGTGACATCGATTATTTCAAAATTGCTGACGTAAAACTTTCGCTTTTCTCCAAAAGATTAAAGAAACCGTAGCAATTATACTGATTTTCTTTGCGATCATTTGATACCTGGAAATAAATAATATACGAGTTTGCACTTGAACGTTAATTGTGCTTTGCCTAATGATTATTATCGTTGGAAATGGAATCGAATATATATATATATATATATATATATATATATACAAATTAAAAATCCTTATCCCAAAAAATGTTTTCCCATTCGGATCCTACCAAAAACGTAAAACTTAAGCGGTCGTACCGATACTGCTGTATGGACGCACTACTTGGATGCTAACTAAACGGCTGGAGAAGAAGCTAGACGGCAATTACACAAGAATGCTGCGAGCAATATTGAACAAGTCCTGGCGGCAACACCCCGCAAGGCACCAACTATACGACCACATGCCTCCCATCACGAAAACTATCCAAGCTAGACGAACCAGACATGCAGGACACTGCTGGATAAACAGGGACGAGCTCATAAGTGATGTACTCCTATGGACCCCCTCAAATGACCGGGCAAAAGCAGGACGACCAGCTCATACATACATTGGGCTGCTATGTGAGGATACGGGATGTAGACCTGAAGACCTGCCAGAGGCGATGAACGATAGGGAGAAGTGGCGAGAGAGAGAGTCAGGGATATCCGTGCTAGCGGCACGACACGATGATGATGACGACAACACATTTAAAACCTCTAATCTAATTATTTCTAATAACTCCACTCCACTGAACATCTAGATAAGACAAACGTCGTATATATGTTCAATGTCCCTTTGAAGGCTGTGTATCCAACAAAAATAATACGTACGTTAATCTTACCACAACGATTCTTTCAAGACGGCTTACTATGCACCTTAATGATTCTAGCTCCATTGACTTACATCTTAGAACCTACTACATTTCCTAAGCAAATTTTCGAAAAAATTTAGTTGAAAATATAACCATAATTGTACACGAAGATAATAAGCTACGGCTACAAATTCTTGAAGCACTACATAATATATATATATATATATATATATATATATATATATATATATATTCAATAGAAATTATTTTGAAAATAACGACACTTTTGAAATGGCTTTAGTCTTTTTTTAATATTCCATTTTTGTTGATTGCGTTCTGTTTTAAATGCGTTCGGTGTCATAAGCATCTCAGTTTTATCCAACTGTGCGTTTACGTAAATTTTAAAGCTATGAAAAACTTAAAAACTCTTTAAAAAAACACTCTTTAAACATGTAAACTACCCCTGGTGGTTGCCTATGACAGATTCGAAAGCACTCGAGACAGTTTTGGTCAATTTATCTACCGATTACAAACTAAAACCAAGACATTTATCTGAAAACTTGAAAGAATCTAAAAAAAAACTATATAGACAAAATGTGTCTTTCTTATTTAATCAAATATGCTTAAATGGAAAGCTGCCGCACAAGTACACACACACACACACACACACACGCATACACATTTTTTTGCGGATTACAATATATACGCTCCCCTCTCGGGGTTGAGCCCTCGGGCGAAGGAATCATCGGCTGCCACCTGCGTAATGCAAAGCAATTCAAACGAATTAAGCACTCTGGTATCCGATAGCACAAAATTTAAACAAACTAAAGCTCACATATATGCGTTATAATTCCCGAACTGATGTACGCTGCCAAAAGGTTGAGCGGTTCAATACCACGTCTAATGTAAAGTTAGGCGGGTATCGAAACCGGCTTGAAGCGTCCTGCGTGTCTTGCCGCACTGAAGAGTGATACATTGAAACAGTTTCTCTTTAGATGACACTATATACGGGTATCATATTTTTGTTACAGATTTTTAAAATAAGAGTAAAACGTTCATATTCATTGCCCATGAGGAAAATCAAAACCAAATGGAGAAAAAGAAAAGTCGACCGAACAGATTTCTTATAAAGCTTGTCAGAGTTATAACTGATGTGACGATACAATTAAAAATGTATATGTAGGTAGCAGAAAATAGTAATAAAGATGGAAAAAAGGGGAATAGATAGAAACTCTATTAAGTCCAAGTAAACGTTTCCTCTGTTTACCGAGGGAAAGTTGCCGGGATCGATAATGAGGAATTTCTTAAATTCTAAAATGAAATCGAAAGCGTAACTTAAAATGATCTTGGATAAAGGACCCATATGCATTATAAATATGTTATAAAAGTTATTATTAGCATAATGTTTCGGATGTTCGCCAATGGTGCGGGAGACCGGGGTTCAATCACAGGTCTAGTCATGCCAAAGACTCAAAAATGGTACTTGATGGCAACTTGCTCATCACTCAGAATTATTTAGTGAGGATCAAGAATAGAGTAAAGCAGCCGAGGGAATGGAGTAGCGCTCTTCCCTACACCTCGGTGTAGTAGCTATTGAAAATAGAACCTTTGAGTCGCCAAATTCACTTATATATATATATATATATATATATATATATATATATATATATATATATATATATTATTTGGTCCAGTTAAACCGGAATTGGGAGTTATTCCATCAGGACAAGAAAACTATTCAAGAGTGAACATTTAAATTTTCCTGGTAAAGAGCTCAATGTTACAGACATTACAGAGCAATAATTTCATTAAGAAAAAACGACAAACCTGTCATAAAATGTGACTTGTTTGTTGTTGTTTTTTAATGAATATATATATATATATATATATATATATATATATATATATATATATATATGAAAGATGAAAATTCGTAAGATAAATTTATACATGTAACTTGTGTAATTCATTTTTTGATTGTTTACAACTATAATCAAACTTACCTGATCATCAGGATAAAAAATTGATTTTTTTTTATTTAGAAAATTTAAAATTCAAAATTTTCAAAAGTTTATTTATATATATATATATATATATATATATATATATATAATAACTGATGAATACTGAACTGTTGAGGGAGAATATCTAGCCTGTCAGTGAAACTGGTTTACTGTAATTCAAATTTCTCTAAATGATATTTTTATATCTGTGTGATTAGGTTTGGGCTGATATCTGCCTTGGTGTCCTTGCTTATACTTCCTGAATTTGTTGAAATATTTTTACGTATGGCTATTTAGATTTTTTGTCGTTGTTCTTTCGAATTTTTTGTGCATTTGTTGTTTTGGTGTCGAAGTTTTCTATGTTTTGCTGTTTTCTTATTTCTTTGATATTTCTTGGCTTCGTCTTTAGTTATTGGTTCTGTGATTTCTTTACATTTATTTTCGTAAGAGTATTTTTTTTATTTTGTCTTCCAAAACCTATATTCTGGCGAAGGAATTAACGGCCGCCTCCCGCGTTATTGAAAGCTCTTCTAACGAATTGAGCACTCCTGTATCCGGTAGCGCAAAATGTAAGCTAATGAAAACTAATACATAATCCATTATAAGTCCCTAGCTGACGAAAGTCGTCTGAATGGCTGAGCGGTAAGATACTAAGTCTACTGTTAAGTTTGGCGGGTTTGATCCAAGCTTAAAGCGCCCTGCGTGCATAGAAACACTGAAGAGTTTGGATACAGCGAAACAGTTTGTCTGTGGATGACAATATATATATATATATATATATATATATATATATATATATATATATGTATATATATATATATATATATATATATATATATATATCAGTGGCGAAGGGGGATTTGGAACCAGGGCATGCAATCAATTATGAAGGCTAATCACCAAGGTGATAAAATAAAAGGAGACTTCCTATGTCTTATGTGGAAATTTATTTGGCTCTCCCCGCATATGAAGTGAACTAATTTTTATTCCGAGGAAATACACTTCTAACAAGAGGTTCCACTTCAGACTTGATATTACTGTCAACCGGTCTTGATGCCATTAATAATGCCCTGGTTACAATGATAACTGCTATTGGTTAAGGGAGAAAATAATAAAGTCTAATAATAATGAGTTATTAATATTTATTTGTAAATCAATTCAATTCTTTGTTTCGTTTTGACAAATGTATCGCTCTCATTGCTGGAAAAAAGTATCAACACCATGCTCTAACTTCTCCGTCAAGAGAGCTTAATTCATTGAATTAAAAATCTAATGACGTAATCACTCTTCAGTTTGAGAAATCTTCATATAATTATTTACCCGCTAAAGATAAAAAAAATAAAAGACCATTTCGTACGAGAAAGCGATGAGGCATGTATGGTCAGAATCCGACGTTATAATTAGATTGTTCATTCAAGGCTTGGAGTTAGTTCGCATTCCCGTATTACCTTGAATGCTTGACGTTTGCTTTGCAAAATCTTCGCCATGAATTGATTCTAGCACGAATTTAAATTCATCTGAATCAAATATGATTTCATTTACATCCACTGTTAAAAAAAAAGTTTTCATTGGAAGATTCCTTTTCTAAGCGTGTAAAAACGTTGGATTTAATAATTCAACAAATCTCAACTTCCCCATGATTTTTAAATCATTTCTCAAAGTGAACAACAACTTCATCGAAAATTCTGTTCAGAACTGAATAATAAAACGTTTTTCTTCTCTAAATCTGTCCGACTATAAGGTCTTTTGGACTGGTAAATCTTTCATTTTAGGCACTTGATGCAATCGAAACAATCTTCATTCAAGGAGAGAGTGTCTGCAGTAAAGCAAGGAAAATAATTTCTGTCTTTTCGGTCATTTTGTTTCTGCAACTTTTATCATTCTGGCTCTCTTTTTTTATGCGCCAAGCTTGAAAGGAAAAAAAAACCCAAAAAACATGGAGATTAATGGCACGACTTTATCTGAGCATAAATACACGCTTTTTCTTTCTTTACTGTGATTTTCTATTTAGAACCCACTCACAAGTATATCCTATCACTTATGTATCGCACCCAGATTGAAGGAAAATTTTAAACCAGAGAAGACGAAATCCATGGCTTTTTAAAAAATTTTTTTGCGAAAACGCAAGCAAAACTATTTCGTGCTTTTCTGTAAGTTTTCTCCTTTACTGTTCCAGTCGTATATTCTGTTTTTTATACACCTACATAAATCCAAAAGGGATGCTACAAAATTCATTGATTTCCCTTCCTTCTTTTCTTTCTAAACAAATAGTTGTTTCTCTTTGCGCTTACTCTCACTAGATATGATAAAATGGTAAACATAAAAAAATAAAACACAAAGAAGACAGAGAAAATTATCCAAAATTAACATTATATTACACAAGTTATTTATTCAAGAAAAGTCTAAGGAATACCGTCCATGCATTGGTGATATATATATATATATATATATATATATATATATATATATATATATGTATGTAGAGAAAGAGAGAGAGAGAGATTGATATATATATATATATATATATATATATATATATATATATATATGCCTGTATGTGTGCCTGTGTATGGGTAAAAGCTAAATTGATCAGTTTAAGTTGTAAATCGTTGATCTAGCCCAGGAGATGATTTGGGAAATTTTGTGTATGACCAGCAAAGCATATTTAATAAACCTGTCGAAGATTAAGGCAATTTTCAACATATTTTTAAAACAATGCAATCCAACCAGTTAGCTAGCTGATAGATATATAGGTAGATATATCCTAGAGGTTATTGAGATTGATATATAGTAAATTATTTTATCGATAGATATATAAATAGGTAGATCTTAGAAAATGTCATATATATATATATGTGTATATGCAACTACCTCAGACGGACATACAGATATATAGAAATATTGGTCGTTAGGTCTTAGCAGCGACTGAGATTTATAGTTTGATAGATACATTATTAACATTAATAGATCGATAGAAGTGAGAACTGACATACATACATACATATATATATATATATATATATATATATGCGCGTGTGTGTGTGTATGTGAGTGTGTGTAAATAAATATATATATATATATATATTTACGATAAGTCTTCAATAAGTTTCCATACTTTTTTTTTTGTGCTAGCTTTAAAATTGTCTGAAACACTTGAAAATTTAATATGTTATTCCTATACATCTTATGAGATGAATGACAAATTTTTATGATTCAAGGTTCAAATGAACAGCTACCGCACAAATTGGAATACAAACTTCTAAAGCCTGATTGTCAGAGTTGGTGAATTTCAAAAGTGCAATCTGGACGTGAGGACACTTTAGGAGAACGATATGCAATACAATTCTGTTTTAAACTTGGGAAAATACCACAGAAATCTATGGAATGCTTCAGACTGCTCTTGGAGCATTTTGCATGAATCGAGCATCAGTTTTTGAGTGGCATAAGAGATTCAAGCAAGGCAGGTAGTCTTGGAAGGATGATGAGAGGTGTGGGACGAGTAAGGGAATCAGAACACCAAAGTTGATTGGCCAAATAAAGAATTTCATGGATAAGGAACATCGTGTGTCTATAGAAACATTAAGTGTACAGTTTGATGTCAGTGTGGGAGGTTTGTCCCAAGGGTGCTCCGAGAAGATCAGAAAGAAAGACGTTGTCATGACAGCAGGGAGTTTCTCGCGCTGATCAATTCAGATCCCGTAGTTCTTGATGCCCTGTTGACCTGCGATGAAAACTGGATCTACTGCTATAACCCAGTGACCAAGAAACAGAGCTCCCAATGGAATTATGCTGGCTCTCCCAGACCCAAGAAGGCCAGACAGAGCAAATCCATCCACAAACTTTTGATGATCCTTTTTTTGACAGCACTGACATGATCTACATGCACTGGGTTCCCATAGGTCAGACAGTCAACAAGGAATACTATGTTGAGGTTTTAAGGGAGTTCAGTAAGAGATTCTGTCGGAAGAATCCAGCACTCCTCAAATCGGGTCAGTGGCATTTCCTGCCGGACAATGCACCAGTCCACAGCTCCATTCTTGTCACAGATTATTTGACCAAGTTCCTCACCTTCCCTATAGTGTAGACCTTGCTCGCTGTGACTTTTGATTATTCCCTAAGCTATAGGAAAAACTTAGAGGCTATCGTCATAAGACAATTGAAGAGATGAAAGAGGCTCTCACGAAGGTCATTGACACGCTCACACCAGAGGACTTCCATGGGGCCTTCCAGAAGTTGTTGGAACGGTACAACAAGTGCATTGCAGCCGGAGGAGATTACTTCGAAGGGGACTAGAATTTCATGTGGGTACTATCAATAAATGTGCCCAGACGAAAAAAGTCTGGAAACTTTTTGAACAACCCTCGCACATGAATATGCATATGTGTGTGTGTGTGTGTGTGTGTGTGTGTATATGTGTGTGTGTGTGTTTGTGTTTGTATATATATATATATATATATATATATATATATATATATATAATTAACTCTGTCACTTCATAGTTCTAGCCATCTATCAATCCAACTATCACTCAATCTAACATTCTCAGTCCTTTCTAAAATCTTACAATTGATCTATCTCTCTATCCATCTGTCTGTCTGTCAACACTTATTCGATTACTAAATTAGGAGAAGAGTGGATGACGTTGTCACTCACAAGGCAAAGAAACATATTTTGTCATTGAACAGCAATATTCAAAACAAACGGATTCCAATCACCAGGGAAATTAACAAGACAGAAGCTCTTCATCTCCCGTGATTTCTGTAATTTCTTATGCTAGTAACCGAGTATTTACGATCTACAAGGGCATCACTATTAATCTCTGTATCTACATCTCTGCCCATCTCGCTGTCGACTTAGATGCCATTTCAAATAAGGTATTTTCGAAAGAGCCGATCTATCTATCTATCAATCAATCAATCTATTGCAGTTAGTTCATAAAAAGGATTTCTTTCTTTTTCTATCTATCTATCTATCTATCTATCTATTTTAGTCAGTCCATTAATATATTTCTTTCTTTCTTTCTTTCTTTCTTTCTTTCTTTCTTTCTTTCTTAAAATATCAGTATTAAGTTAATCTATCTATTTATCTAGGTATTTTTCTTAGTCTGCATATCACCTTTTTTACTTTTTGTTTTTTTCTTTGTTTCTTTCTCATATTATTTCTTTCCATTCCCATAGTATCAGTATTAGTATCAGTATCTATCTATCTATCTATCTATCTATCTATCTATCTATCTATCTATCTCATTCAGCCCTTTCTTTCTTTCTTTCTTTCTTTCTTTCTCGTAAAGTTCTTATCAATATATCTATCGGATGGTTTATATTTTCTTTCTTTCTTTCTTTCTTTCTTTCTTTCTTTCTTTCTCATAAGGTTAGAATCTATCTATCCATCTATCTATCTATGTATCTCATTCTGTTCTTTCTTTCTTTCTTTCTTTCCCACAATGTTCGAATCTATCTCCCTATCTTTCAATCTATCTATCTATCTATCTATATATATATATATATATATATATATATATATATATATATATAAATACATATATATATTCAACCAGTACCTATCTGACTACTTAAGTTTATTTTAATTTATTTTTATTCCTGTTAAAAATATCATTCTATCATATATCTGCGCGCCTATCGCAAAAATCTAAAATTTCTATGCTATTTACAACAGCAATTTAAATAGAAATCTTTAAAATCTTTTCCTTTTGCTCGATTGGTTTTCCTTTTGGTCAATCTATTTTTTATTTATTTATGTATTTGTCACTGTAACATACTATTTTGTTACGACATTTGCACTTTTCTTAGACTCTTGTGCTCCATCACTCTCTTTCTACACTTCCACACGGGCATAAGAATAAAGTAATATAAATATATACGTAGATACAATTATATATAAATATATATATATATATATATATATATAAATTAATAAAATTATTGTTGAGGAGATTGATGGAGGGATAGGCGGATAGATTAATATGAAATATATATATATATATATATATATATATATATATATAGGGAGAGACAGAGAGACAGAGAGAGACAGGGAGAAAGAGAGACAAAGATAGATAAGGCGATAAATAGAGAGAGAGGGGGAGAGAAAGAGAGAAAATAAATGTATTAATATGAAAAGAAATAATTATCTAGAGGTGCCCCTTTTTTATTATAATAACTGCTTACATGCATATAGTCATCCACAGACAGATCTGTTTCGTTCTATCAGAACTCATCAGTGTGGCTAGACAGAATCGCCCCGTAGCTGGGATCGAAACCCGGTTAACTCAAACTCCAAGACAAAGCTTCTAACCATTTAGCTACGAGGAGATAATAGCTACGAAATACATTTTAAACGGTTATGAATCACAATTACTATTGTTTACATACATCCGTTCAACGGCCGCCGAGATCTCAGTTCAAATAAGAAGAGACTTGTAAAGGCGCTAATGGCAACACGATTACTTCTTTGCTAGAGAACTCAACCCCCCACTATATATATATATATATATATATATATATATATATAGTGGGGGGAATTCCTTCAATACTCATCACTTGCTTTCTCTACGTCTACTACCATTTTCTCACTCTATATATCTCGATGTCTGACCTTGCATATATATATATATATATATATATATATATATATATACGTGGTGCATTCAATAAGTTTAACGAATCTTTTGTACGGGCATTTAAAATTGTCGTATATCTTCAGAATTCAGTATGTTATGAGATGACTGACATATTTTTCATGTTCAAAAGAACAGTTACCGCTGAAATTTAAATAAACCCTACTAAAGCCTGATTGTCACAGATGGTGAATTTCAAAAATGCGATCTGGATGTGAGGACACTTTAAAAGAACGAAGTGCAATAAAATTATGTTTTAAACTTTGAAAAAATGCCATAGAAACGAATGGAATGCTTCAGATTGCTTTTGGAGCATCTTGCATGAATCAAGCATCAGTTTTTGAGTGGCATAAGAGATTCAAGGAAATCAGGGAGTCTGTGAGGGATGATGAGAGGTGTGGGAGGAGTAAGGAAGTCAGAACACCAGAGTTGATTGGCCAAAGGGTGAGGGTTACGGTTACTTTGTTGAGGTTTTAAGGGAGGTCAGGAAGGAATTCCGTCCGAAAAGGCCAGCACTCTTCAAATCGGGTCAGTTCGTTTCCACCAGGATAAAGCACCAGTCCACAACTCCATCCTTGTCACAGACTTTTTGACCAAGATTGTCATCAAGACAGTTCCTCAGCCTCCCTACAGTCCAGACCTTGCTCCCTGTGAATTTTGGTTATTCCCTAAGCTTAGAGGCTGTTGTCATGAGGCACTTGAGGAGATGAAAGAGACTGTGACGAAGGTTATTGACGCGCTCACACAAGAAAACTTCCATAGAGCCTTCCAGATATTGTTCGAACGATATAACAAGTGCATAGCAGCCAGAGGAGATTACTTCGAAGGGGACTAGAGTTTCAGGTGTGTACTCTCAATAAAAGTGCCCATACGAAAAAAGTCTGGGAAACTTATTTATTGATCCTCATATATATATATATATATATATATATATATATATATATATATATATATATATAAGCGTCTGTTTGTGTTGGTCTGTATGCCTGTTTGTCAGTACGTTTCAATCTAACAATAATCATCTTTATTTAGAACTTATATGTATGCATTATTCTCTTTAATTAAATCAATCTCGAAATCAATCAGATTATGTGAACTTAACACTGACTCTTCTTAAATAGAGATTTAGTTTGATATATCCGTTTCAGATATTTGACTTTCTCACTCACTCTCACACAAAATAACTTCTTACAGTTCCCTGTCTATCTTTCACTCTCAATATATATATATATATATATATAATCTTTTTTGTCTGACATAATAACTATGTATATTGTAAGATCATGTATTTTGTTGGAAATCTACTCTCATGTGTGCTCCGTATATACAGTTGTTTTCAATCTTATTCAAATCTCGAAAGACAGTCTTATATCTGTATTTCCTATATTATACTTAATATACTTTCGACAATCCAGAAGCCCCATCCCAAAAAGAAATTGATTCTCCGAACACACACACACACACACACACACACACACACACACACACACACACACACACACACACATATATATATATATATATAATGCAATTAGAAGAAAAGTCAAACCTGGGTCAATTGATACACACAAACACACACACAAATATATATATATATATATATATATACATAAGGTCTATTTCATTATTAATATCTTTCTGATATCTTCATTTTTATTGATTTTTCTTTGATTAAAGTCAATATAATACGATATATAAACATATACATGATATAAACTGATATGTATAGTTATCTATATTAATTTTCATTTGTTTATACGCATTGTGTTCAAAATAAATGAGCTTGAACGTCCCATTTTAATATTTTTCTCGGCAACCTTCTTAATTAAGTAGGATATCTAAATGTCTTGAGAACAGTCTCGATGAAGTCTCGACGAGTCAGTGCTAATGTCGGAAACCTTTGATCAGCAATCTCAATGGATTTTTATCAGCAGTTATTTTTTTCGTTTCCGCTGTACATAGGATTGTATTAATGCAGTATCCACTATGTTTTTCAGACATTTATAGGACGACCTTTTTTGGTTTCCTACGCTTGAACTTCATGTCAGTTGTACTATTTCTATATAGTGAGGCGTAGCATCATGCCATGTCGAAGGATTAGTGATAAATGGTCTTATACCAGTTGAAACCTCAGGGAAATACGTCTGTTGAATACTAAATAATCCGCACACACACACACACACACACACACACATATATATATATATACATATATATGTAAATATATCTGTATAATAAATGTAAGAAAACTCAACACACAGTTTTAGACCCATTATAAATTTATTTCGACGCTCTTTTTCCTCGACTATTGTGATAGCATACACAGTAATATATATATATATATATATATATATATATATATATATATATATATATATATATATATATATTTACTTATCTACTATCTACCAGCATTCACATTTACCAAAAATAAAATAAAAACCGTCAGGAACAAGAGACAAAAATATCTCGAATCACCGCCCGGAGGAAAAAAGAAAAAAATGTCATAGGAAAAAAAGAAAGAAAAGGCCAACCCCGTTACAGCAGTCGAAAAAAATCAAGAGATGTGCAGTCAGTATGAGACTCTCTGATGAGCCGTTAAGGTGAAACTTTAGTAGGAGAATTCTGACTCGTTATTTAAGTTAATTTCATATATATATATATATACAAAGAGACAGAGACAGAGAAAGAATCAGAGTAATAACGATCTAGATATATTCAAATACGTTACAAATATATTTGCACTCTCCGTGAGTTTATTTTATATAAATACTGAAAGACACATAATAATAGACATCATCGTAACTCCTGTTAAATGGTATGAAATTTCTCATATATTCTATATACGAATATTCCAAATCCACAGTCTCTGGAAACAATCTTGATATAACTAACATATATATATATATATATATGTATATATGTGTGTGTGTGTGTGTGTGTGTGTGTGTGTGTGTGTGTGTGTGTGTGTGTGTGTGTGTGTTTATATATACACTATATTACCAATAGAATGAAGTAAAACTGAGAATAGATTCCTGATTGAGATTAATTTGATAAAATATATATTTTTTTTATTAGATCATCAAAAACCGTTTTGCAATACATGCTCTCATATCATAGACGTATTCTTGTATAAATCAATCGACATTTTAGGTTTTTACTGTTAACCTATGAATATCCTCTTCGACGACAAGCCAGAGGACCTGTCCAATGAAGACATCAATAGATTATTTTAATGGACACATTCTTTCATTAAGAATGTTCTTTGCCGTTAAATGAGGATTCCTCGAGTCATCTCAAATAGTTTTTCTTTCCTTTCTCTTTGAAATTAACCGTTTTCTACTTGTCAGTAACTCATTCCCGCACACAATGAGTTTCGTTTTACTATTTATAATGCTCCACATTTTCAATCTAGGAACATTCAAATGATTAGAAAGTGCTGTATATCTATTACCTCGCTGTATTCAACGCTTATCTTTATTTGGAGCTTCTAACAAGTTCTGAATTCCTCATAATCGTTGCAGAACGAATGTGCTATGTTTGTTGCGTGGCACTCATATATTCTGTTCTTTAGAAGTTCCAAGAGTTTTATTAAATAGGGTCAATACTATTTAATTTTCATAGGTTTTTCTTATTCAGTATGAAAAAAAAGAAAAAAAAAGTTATCTTTTATCGACATGTATGAAGACCATGTTAATACATGCTCACCAGAATATCAGGAGCTTGAAACACAGTCACAGGATTTTTATTTTATATTATTTTATAATATAAATATAATATTTTATAACGTCTGGTTATACCACAGTATTTTTGATATTCGAACATTGCATATTATAGACTGAAATTGGTTTACCATTAATATTATATATATATATATATATATATATATATATATATATATATCATTATGTCCTGCCATCAGCACGGATATCACTGACCCTTTCTGGCAACCACTCCCTATCGTCCATTGCGTCCGGCAAGTCTTCAGAGCTACATCCCGCATCGGCACAGAGCTGCTGTATATAGGTTTGAGCAGGTCGTCATGTCTTTGCTCGGCCATGTGAATGGGTCCACAGGGATACATCTCTTATTAACTCGTCCCTACTTCTTCAGCAGTGTCCTGCGTGTCAGGTTTGATAGTTTTCGTGATGGGGGGATTGGTGGACGTACAGCTGCAGCTTTGTGGGGTGCTGCCTCCAGGACTTATTCAGTATTGCTAGCAGCATTCTTGAGTAGTTGCCGTCAAGTTTTTTCCATAAGTTTAGTTAACATCCATGTAGTGCATGCATATAACAGTATCGACACGACCGCTGCTTGGAAGAAACTGCGTTTCATTTTATCGGTCAGATCTGACTTCCAATATGATCGATAGCCTATCGATTGCTGTCCACGCCTTTTTGACTATATACTTTTGTAAATAGCCTTTCAAATTTCCAGATAAGTGTCTTACTTTTATGTAGGTATTGCCAGATGAATTCTATAAAATTGTCCCGAGCGCTATTGGACCTTACATAGGCCATCATCAGGGAATTGTTTATTCGTGGAAAGAATGCTTTTAAAAAGACTTTTTAGGTTTTTTATAACATTGCAAAGTTTCGTAAAGCCCAAGTTTGATAAAACTGAGATGCCAATGATATGAATCGGATTAAAAACAGAAAGCTATCCACAGAAATAGAATATAAAGAAAAATAAATTATTGCTTGTTTGCTTGTTTGTTTATCTGTGTGTACGCATGTGTGAACCTGGGTGATTTGAAGTTTATTTGGATTTATGGCATATCAACCCTTGTAGGTTATTTAATGCCAAATCCATTTTATACACAAAACAGTTCTATTTCTAACAAATCTGTTTAGGATAAGTATAGTTTAGTTGTCAAAAACATTTTTTTTCACGCCATTCTGTTTAGTCAAACTGTTCTAATTAAAAGAATTTAGTTTAGAATAAGCATAGTTTTTGTTTACATACAGGTAAATGTCAAAACACTTCCATTTCGAATGATTCAGTTTAACGTGAGTACAGTTTCAATGTCGAGCAAAATTTATTTCAAAAACTTCGGTTTAACATAAGTACGCAGTTTAAACGTTGAAATAGTTCTTTTTCAAGCAATTCAGTTAAGCATAACTACACAGTTTAGTTCTAGTAGACCCATAGATTGGGTCCTATCGGGTGCTACCACTCATGGTCAGAGTGGACTTTGAAGCGATGGCAATGAAGGTGGTACTTCAGCATTACTGGAACCTTACCATTAGATTGTTTATCCAAGACACTCGTTGGCAGTGTCTTATCCTTCGGCAGAGGTGCACTTTGTGTATTCTACAGCTCCAGCCGACTGGTCAAGAGTGGATCTGGAGTAAAAAAAAAAAAAACTTGCACAAAAGTCAATTTTATTATCAAAATGTTACATTCCTTGGATGATTTTTCTCATGAATTCATTTCTTTAACATTTTTAGGCTATATTTTTAATCAGCTTTTAGCCAAGACTCATTGTTAGGTTCATGAACTGAAATTATATTGACTCTACATCTTTTGCATATCCATGATGTTGTCATGTGCTAAATGG
The DNA here is from genome assembly GCA_963585895.1 of Sepioteuthis lessoniana. Classification (NCBI taxonomy): domain Eukaryota; kingdom Metazoa; phylum Mollusca; class Cephalopoda; order Myopsida; family Loliginidae; genus Sepioteuthis; species Sepioteuthis lessoniana. The sequence continues at coordinate 46,947,248 of OY757933.1, forward strand.
ACATCGAATGTTGTTAACATATATACATAATGTTCATATAGAAAACTCAGAACATAGGAATCCTGAAATTCGAAAACACGTAACGACTTCTTTGTTCAGGTACGAAACCTTTTTATTATTATTAAAGGTTTCGACATAAGGAGAGAGACACAGTCTTTTTATGCCGGCTTCTTCATCTGGCCTCGATCTCGAGCGGCCCCCATGCCGCGCAAATTCGTCTCGCCTCAGCGAGCCCCAAAAGTCAAACCTCCTCGTTCAGCGTCTAGCTTCAACTCTCTAACTTTCTTCGAAATCCCCCAAAACCTCTGCCCACTTCCGGTGCGTGACGTCATTCGCACCCTGTCACCCCGTTTCGTCTTGGGCTATTGTGATATCTCTGAGTGACGCGTCCGCCGTCCGCTCGCGCGTTAACACCTGCGTCAAGTTTGCACCTAACTAACCCATGTGCTGAGCCGAAAGGTTCTCAGCCTAACTAAACCCTAAGGCATGAACTGCAATCCCTCGGCTATTATATTACACATCTTTGAGTAATAAAACTGTTAACATAAACTACAATATATATACAGTATTGAAATTTATTTGAGCTGATGAATATGAACAAAGATGAATTTTTCAGAAGTAGATTACAGTAAGCTTATTTATCAATATCAATCTTTTTTTCTCTTCTGTAATACAATGTACTGTAATGCAGTACTTTATAAAATGAAGATTTATGATTTGCATTTGTTAACAAATCTAACATTGATATGAATATTGGCTCAGGCTATTCTGTATCAAGGTATATTTTTCCCCTTTGATCAATAACCAAAGAATTATTATTTATTCAATACTAAGTTCCCTCCTATAAAGCCGCTGGACTTAATGACTGAATAGTTCCGCGATATTTGGGAATCTTGGCACAGAGATAAAGGCAATCCTGCAATTCTTGTTCAATTCTAATATGGGCAGCATTGGGGTTATCTAATATCTTACAATGCATATAATACTAATTATGGAGTCCCCCGAAATTTGTGGGTAACCTACTGAAAAACGACATCGTAAATAAGCAAGTTTTAACTCCTATCTTTCACTTTCACTTTCGGATTAATAACATTGAAAAGAGTATGAATATAAATATTTCTCCAGCAGTGTGTTAAATAGTACTTCTACAGTTTTTTTTTAATGAATGGCTTTTTTACTGAGCCATTATGACCAAATTTTTCATTTTCGACATGAATTCAATATGAGAAAATATAAAAATGGACAGTAAACACACTGAAACACCCGCCTAAACTTTACAACTGGAAATACACACACACACACACACACACACACACACACACACACACACACACACTCACACACACACACACACACACACACACACACATATATATATATATATATATATATATATAAAGCCTAACTATGCAAAATGTGAATTGGATTGAGTAAAGTGCAAGTAATTAATGAGATTTCGATATTTTTATACTGTTTTCAAACCAGGATATAAGGTTATACTAGGTTAGGCGTAGTTTGTTATTTGTTTTACTCGCTTATGAACTCTTGTTTCTTTTTTATTGCTATATATATATATATATATATATACGTGTGCGCGTGCACGTGTGTGTGTGTGTGTGTGTGTGTGTGTGTGTGTGTGTGTGTGTGTGTGTGTGTGTGTGTGTGTGTGTGTGTGATGACTTGTACGGAAATAGTTTTTAAATAGCCTTATTTTTAAACATGTTAGAACTCATTTGTTTGCACATAGTGAAATAGTTCCAAATATATATATCTAAGACTAACAATTCAACAACTTGTACAAAGTTTAATATTTTCAGGTAGTGTTTAATTAGATTATTAATAATATCTAACTATTATTCTATTTTATACAATCGATTTGGACACTTTTCTGTTGTTTCAATTGCCTAATAGTAATAATAATAATAATATATGCACAACCTTGCACCTGTCATAGGAAATGATACACATAAACTCCTATGGAGTACATAAACGGATCACCTAATCCCAGCCAGAAGACCAGACCCTATAATAATCAACAAAAAAAAAGTGGGTTTGCAAAATTGTCGACTTTGCTGTCCCGGCGGACAACAGAATAAAACTGAAAGAATGTGAAAAGAAGGATAAGTATCTCGACCTTGCTAGGAAATTGAAAAAACTAGGGAACATGCAGGTAACAATTATACCAATTGTAATCGGCGCGTTTCAAAAAATAACTAAACGATTACTAAAGGGACTGGAAGATTTGGAGGTTGGCGGACGGGTGGAGTCCATCCAAACGACACGATTATTGCGAACGGCCAGAATACTAAGAAGAGTCCTAGAGACTTGAGGAGACTTGCTGTCACTTAGATTCCAGAGAAAAACCATCGGCGAATGCTGATGTGAAAAGCTCTAATGAGTGAAGAATGATAATATATTCACAACTCAGCACCTGTCCTAGAAAATGATGCACATAAACTCCTACATGACTTTAACATACAAACGGATCACCTAATCCCGGCCAGAAGACCAGACCTTATAAAAATCAACAAAAAAAAAAGAGAATTTTCAAAATTGTCGACTTAAATCTGAAGGAATGTGAAAAGAAGGATAAGTACCTCGACCTTGCTAGAGAATTGAAAAAGCTGTGGAACATGAAAGTGACGATTGTGCCAATTGTGATTGGTGCTTTTGGCACAATAACTAAACGATTGTTAAAAGGCCTGGGAGGACTTGGAAGTTGGCGGATGAGTAGAGACAATCCAAATGACTGCATTGCCGAGAACGTCCAGAATCTTAGGACGAGTCCAGGGGACTTGAGGTGACTTGCTGTCACTGAAACTCCAGTGAAAAACCATCAGCTAACACTGATGTGAAAAACTCGAAAGGTGTAAATAATAATAATAATAATAATAATAATGATAATAATACACACTGATGAAATCTTACTGGAGAATCTTGTTCGTGGCTAAGAAAGGGAAACTATAAGAAAGAAACTGAATCTCTTCCAATAGCATCACAAAACAACGCCATAAGGACCACGTATGTTAAAACAAAAATAGATGACACAACAGAATAGCAAGTGTTTGTTATATGGTGATAGAGACGAAATCATAAGGAACTCCAGTAAATTAGCGTAAAAAGAGTACAACACTAGATGCTGTGTGGGAAAGATGATCAATCGAGGATTGTACAAGATATTGAAATTTGAACATACGAACAAACGGTATTTACACCAACCAAAAACGATTCAGGGGAATGAGACGCACAACATTTTCTGTGATATTGACATATAAACAGATCACCAAGTCTCGTCAAGAAGACAAGATGTAGAAATTCTTAACAAAAATCAGAGAATCTGTCGACGAGTGGAATTTTGCTGAGTCTGCAGATTATAGAGTGAACATCAAAGAAAACCAAAAGAGTGTCAAGTTATTTAGACTTGGCAAGAGAACAAAAATATGAACTGGAATAATGATTGTGATGATGACAATTACTATTGGTGTACTCAGAATGATTTCCAAAGGATTGGTAAACGGGCTGGAAGAGTCGGAAATCAGAGGCCCAGCAGAGACCATCAAAACTACAGCATTGTTAAGATTGGCCCGAATACTGAGAAGAGTCCTGGAGATTTGAGGAGATTTGCTGTTACTCACTCCAGTAAAAGACTATCAGTTAATGGTGGTGTGAAAAATTCTCCACATAATTAAATGGTTTCATGTACCCTAACATTAATAATTTCTTCCAATATTATTAATTTGCTTGCACTCGGTTAAATAGTTTCACATAATTCTTGTAAAAACTAATTATTTGTTTGTACATAATTTAATGGCTTCATGTACCCAAACAATAATAATTCCTTTTAATATTATTCATTCGCTAGCACACAGTTAAATAGTTTCAAGTAGCCTAGTTCTAGTAATTCCTTTTAATATTATTTACTTGTTTGCACACAGTTAAATGGCTTCAAGTATTGCAATCTCGGCGCAAATGACCCTCAACCAATGCTTCCAATGACCTTTAAGAGAAAATTGGATTGTTTACTTGCTTGCAACAAAAGCAATTTTAAGAATATGGTTGGGACAATTATATTCGTGCTAGGGCTTGATATGACCAGCCAATTAATCAGATCGGAACTCTCCGACTGCTCATCTTGTCCGGTAATGGCGAAAATTGAGTGTTATAAGTCACCTTACCATTTTGGTTGCCGGGTTCGGGATGTTAAACCCCAGTCCTCAAGTATTACGCGTCGTGTCCCTCGGCTAACAGGTTGCCTTGTAGGAAGTCGTGGGAAGGTCTTATCCCTCTGCAAATGTACAGTCGGTGTAAACTTCCACCCCAGGCGATAGGTTGGCATGATACATTCAATAACCCATGAAGGTTGACATAAAGCAAATAATTTCTGCCTTAGAATTATTTTTAATTGGCCAGCAACCACCTCAGCAATAATAATACTTTTTTGTCCTACAATTATGAATCATGCCTGTTCTATTACTTCATGTAAATTGTGTGCAGTGATTGTCGTATCTGGAAAAAATTTCGCTTTCATCGCGAAAAATATCAGCTCTTTTTGGGAGGAGAGGGTCGGTTTATGAATTGGTGACAGAATAAACATTTAAAGTTATGATTTTTAATTCCTTTCTTTCCCATATTAAGATTATTTTTTGCTATTAAAAGAGGTCTGCACTTAAATACATTTTTAATGCTTTGATACTGCAACATTAACGTTCCTGAACGGTACCCGTGGTGTAATGGTTATCGTCATAGGAAATAGACACGGCGACACGAGTTCAAATCCTGGACTAGACTCATTGCATTTCACATAGCACTAATACACTTGGGAAAGGTATGAATCCAATTATTCTCCCTCCAGCTGTGGGTAAATAATAGGACAGATTGGGTTTTTCAGCCTTGCTGAGACAACTAGTTTAGTAGAAGGAAAACTCTGAATTCAAACCTGTTAAACTCCGCTAAAAAATTGACCTTGTGTCATAATCTGCCCGAGCGGAGGGGTTGGTAAATATGGTTAACGTTCCAGAACAATTATAAATTTTGGAGAGATTCACTTACTTTTTGCGATATCACATAGTATATTTAATATTACAGTTCACCATTATTTTCCAAAACAAGGAGCACACTTGTGCAAAGAAACAAATATTTACAGGGTATTTACAAAAGAAAATAAACGTGGTTTTGAAATTTTCATTTTAGACCATTAAACTAATTTGCAACCTGAAAATTTTCTCAGGCAAACCAGAGATGAATTAAATTTATGTTAATTTATTTTTTGAAAGCAAAATAATTTCAATAACAATCTATAAATTGTGTTTAAAGGCAGGATGAATATTGATATACTTTGAACAATTTTACTTTCGAAATATAATTTGAATGATTTTTACAATATAAATTACTTCAAAAGATTTTGATATGAGAATACACTTTGAATGATCTTACTACAGAAATATCGTTCAAATGATTTTGCTTTGGAAAAATACTTTGATTTATTTTGCGATAGAAATTTATTTTGAATAATTTCACTATATATATATATACATTTTGAATGTTTTACATTAGAAATGCACTGAAACTAAATATTTGTGCAAGGAAATTTCCTTTTACGCCAGACCGAGGTGCTATCTCGGTCCTTGGAGAAGATACATCAATTACAAACATAGTTTTATTAAGATATTTTCTGGGTCAGTCACACACACACACACACACACACACACACACACACACACACATATATATATATATATATATATATATATATATATATATATATACACCAGATCGTCAGCATTTAATAAAGATAAGTAGCCTGGGATATCTTTATTCAATTCACTTACAATTTCATGAAATGGAAGTATTAAACGTGGAGCATTGCAAAACATACAGGAACTGATGCAGGAAAGAGAATAACACATAATGCAATAATTTCAACTGTTAAATAATGTTGTGGCAGAGTTCAATGAGACTATACCATTTAGGTTTTACCATATATTCCACCAGTTCATAATAAAGTATGATTTTCTATTAAATGGAGCTGATTCTCCGTCACGTAGTTACTAACATTCTTGATTGCTACGTGGTCGTAAGCAATTTAGTACTTGAATCGTGCAATTACGTTCACTTTCAGACTAATATCCTCGTAAATTGTATGAAACATTCTAGCTATGGATTAAAGAGTACCACTACATTTCTTTTACCGGAAGGACATTGGTATTACACTGATGTGCCATTAAATAAATAAACCAAATTTATTTTATTTTTCGGATATTTTTCTGTATTAGTACAAACCGCTATTTTATATTCATAAGTCCCACCCTAACAATAAACACTTTCGACCTGGAATTTTCGGAATTTCATATCTTAAATAATCCGCGTCAAAACGCGTTGGTGGAACTAAAGAATATTTCAGAAAATAATTTTTTCTCATCTCTCTCTCTCTCTCTATATATATATATATATATATATATATATATATGTACTTTTCTTTCCGTTTTCTTTAAAACACACACACACACACACACACATATATATATATATATATATATATATATATATATATATATATATACATGTGTGTGTGTACTATAGCAAGATACAGCTATGTGTGAAATGGACATATAATGTACATATATATATAACATAGAACATAGGAATCTCGAAACACGAAAAACACTTACGACTTCGTAGTTCAGGTACGAAATTTTCTATTACCTTTGATTTTAAAGGTTCATCGACATAAGGAGAGAGATACACATTCTCTCTATTCTGGCTTTTTAATCTACCCCCCCCCTCCACATCTCGTGCGACAACTGCCCAAGGCCTCCGTGAGCAAGCGAAACTCAACCGTCTTCTCCCGAGGCAGGTCTCAACTCTACTAAATGACTTTTTTCAAAATCTCACAAAATCCTCCGCGCGCTTCCGGTGCGTGAGGTCATTCGCACTTGCTAGCCCATTTCCCATCTGGGCTATTGTGACATCTCTGAGTGACACGTCCGCTCCGCGTGCGCGCGTGTGAACACTTGTGTTAATGTTGCGCCTAAGTAGCCCATGCACTGAGCTGAAAGGTTCTCAGCCAAACTAAACCCAAAGGCATAAAACGAAATCCCTCGGCCATTATATTACATATATATGATTTCAGTTTAATACTAAAAGTAGTATTCATCTGTAAAAACCATTACAATGGTTAATGCACAAAAATGCTGAGGAATATCACAATATTTCAAGAATGAAATAAAATAGGATTAAAAAAACATATAATTCTGAGTTTAACTTTTTAAATCGTCACGTTGGGTAATATTCAACATGTCTGATTTTCTCAGATTCGTCTAAAAAGACAGAACAAATATGTACTTCTTCTGTCTTGTTTTGTGTGTGTGTGTGTGTGTGTGTGTGTGAGAGAGAGAGAGAGAGAGATAGAGATAGAGAGAGAGAGATAGAGATAGATATAAAGAGAGTAAGGCAGAGGAGAAGTAGAAGAAGACGAAATGTGAAAATCAAGTGATAGTAATATAATTGTGGGGCTCGGATTCTCGCAAGAAGAACCGACTTAAAACTAAAAAATACAACTGCTAAAGCTCTTATCGATGTGTCTAAAACATGAGTAATGGTCTCTTTAGTCAGCACGCACGCACACAGACACACACACACACACACACACAGACACACACACACACACACATATATTTATATATATATATATATGTATATATTGCTCTTGCTTACAACTTCACAAAAATGGGATATTCATTTACAAATGTACCAATAACCACCCTCCTAAAACGATCAAAAACCAAGAAAGTTCTAAATATTGATCAGATCTTATAAATTATGATGTATGTGTTGGCATGAAAACAGTTCCCCATTAATCCACCTAAAAACAAACCATTACAATTCCTACATATACTAATTGACAAAGAATAACATAAAATACGAATAAAAATCTAAAGTCAAAATTGATAAAAAGTACTACTATTTTACTTACTACTATACTACTAATAATAATACTTCTAATACTAGAATAGTTTTAATAGTAGTAATAAAAGTAATAGTAGTACTACTAACTACTTCTATTACTACTATTAAAGCAACTGTACTACTACTACTACTACTACTACTACTACAACTGGTAATATTTATAATAAATGACTAGAATACGAGAAAATTGATTACACATAAGAGAATAAGTAAATTAGCAAATCACAAAATTAACATAATGTAAAAAATCTTGACTACCCTCCTCAGAATGTCTCCAAAACTAGATAATTATTTCCGTCATACCCCACAAAACAGTTTAAAGAGGATACCAACAAAGTGAGAATCACTTGGTCTGATGATCGTATACCTGAGTCTCTGACAGTCACCAAGCACCGTTGACTATGTACGTTCTAATATCTACTTAGATATAGATATGGTCTCTGAACGATATTGAGAAGACATTCTTCATAAACTTAGCAAACAAAATAACTTTATGCATATAAGCTGTCATCCACATATAAACTCTCCTGTGCGGCTAGCCCTGTGAGATGCTTCAAGTTGGGACCGAAACCCGGCAGACTTTACGTAAATTGAACATTTACTCAGAGCCATGGTTATGTGAAGGGTTTTTTTTACGTATATCCAGTGTATATACATTATCGGCTACCTGGAGTACATAATTCTTGCGAAAGGCAATTATATTTCAACGTAAGTGGTCTCCGGCAAATTTTCCCCACGTGAGTGGTCAACGCACGAGGATAATATATGTACGAGGATCATTAAGTAAGTTTCCAGCCTTTTTTTTCGTTTGGGCACTGTTATTGATAGTACATACATGAAACTCTAGTTACCTTCGAAGTAATCTCCGCCGGTTGCAATGCACTTGTTGCATTGTTCCAACAACTTCTGGAATTCCCATGGAAGTCCTCTTGTGTGAGTGTGTCAATAACCTTCGTCACAGCCTCTTTTATCTCCTCAATTGTCTCATAACGACAGCCTCTGAGCTAAGGGAGTAAGCAAAAGTCACAGGGAGCAAGGTCTGGACTGTAGGGAGGCTGAGGAACTGTGTTGATGACAATCTTGGTCAATTAGTCTGTGAAAAGGATGGAGTTGTGGACTGGTTCATTGTCCTGCGGGAAATGCCACTGACCCTATTTGAAGCGTGCGGGCCTTTTCCGACGGAATGTCTTCCTGAACTCTCTTAAAACCTCAACATAGTAACCCTAACCCTAACCCTTTGGCCAATCAACTCCGGTGTATTGACTTCCTTACTCCTCCCACACCTCTCATCATCCCTCACAGACTCCCTGCCTTCCTTCAATCTCTAATGCCACTCAAAAACTGATGCTCGATTCATGCAAGATTCCCCAAAAGCAGTCTGAAGCATTCCATACGTTTCTGTGCCATTTTTCCAAGTTTAAAACAGAATTGTATTGCGTACCGTTCTTCTAAAGTGTCAGATTGTATTTTTTAAACTCACCAGCTGTGACAATCAGGCTTGAGTAGGATGTATTCCGATTCCTGTTGTAGCTGTTCTTTTGAACCTGAAATCATAAACTGTTTAGTCATCTCATGTATAACAATAACATACTGAATTTTCAAGAGTCTACAACAATTCTAAATGCCTGTACAAAAAAAGTCTTGAAACGTATTGAATGCATCACGTATATATAATATATATATATATATATATATATATATATATATATATATATATATATATATATAATACAGCGTTACTCGTGATACTTTTTTTTAATATAGCTCGAAATATGAACAGAATTTTATCCCTTGTTCAATTTGCTCTAAGTAAACCTAATTTCAGACTCGATTTTTTTCAATACACTTTGTATTTTGAGGAAAATTAATGTCATTCATCGTTAATTTCTTTCTTGGTAAATACAGTTTCATTTATTATACTTCTTTTTTTTTTAACTCATTTGTTATTCTGACGGAAATTAACGTTTCATTCCTTGTTCAATTCTTCATTAGTAAATGCCGTTTCATTCTTGATAGTGTTTTTACCTCTTTTTATATTTTGTAGAAAATTAACGTTGTATTCATTGTTCATTCTTCCTAAGTAAATACAGCTTCAGTCACGATACTTTTTAAACATATCTTTTCAATCGTATGTATCCACTGTCAATCGAGTTATGATAACTCAAGATTTTTTCAAGTGAAGAAATGTAAGCAAATATATTCATGATGACTGATTGTATTATTGAGAGGGACCCACACTTCCCCATCGTTTTATTTTGGGGAGTTTTCAATTATCAGCGCTCAACGTGAGAAATAAACAATTCATAAGTTTTACGAAATATTTGCCTTAAAGCACCAAGATAATGACGATTGTATTTAGGGTACACGAGAGAGACACCTATAAGTTCTTCTAATACGCGTAAAGCTGACTATTCTAGAATTAAAGAGAGAGTAAAAGAATTACTAAGGTAAGGTTGTTAAAATCTGTATTTACATTAACTATCCGTCACAAGCAAGATGTCAAACATATAAGTGATGTTCAGCTGGTTTAAAATCAGTTATCTCTTTCTCCTTGACTTATTGCCTTACCCAATCTAAAAATTAAAAAATTAAAAAATCTGCAAATTTTTTTCCCCCCATTGTTGAATAGAGAACGGCGGTGATATTATTTTCATTTCAAATTAGTTGAACAAATCCTCATTGTGAATGCTTTTTCAATACACCTCATATTTTGAAGAAAGTTAACGTTTCATTCATTCTTCTTTCTCTTATGGTCAATTACAGCTTCAATGTCGATATATATATATATATATATATATATATATATATATAATATATATATATATATATTAAATAGCTACAATATATTCCATCCTTAGTTAATATTTTCCGTATATCTCATAATTTCCATGCTTTCTATTCTTTTTATCCTTTCTTTCTTTTTTTCTTCCTTCTGACTCAAAATCTTTCTCGTTAAACAACGTACATAAATTCTATACAATATTCCTAATAAGTCAAATGACGTAATTTAAACATCAAACGCTGATTCGCCAGTTAAACGGCCAACTTTTTCTTACTATACATATTTTCCCCAAGGTTTTTGTATTTCACATTTCTAAATATCCATCATTAACTTAAAATTATTAATATCACCCCTCATGGTCCTGATGATGGTTCAGTTGAACCGAAACTCTATAGTGTCGACCCGTTATTAAATCATTCCTTCCATTTGGATCGTTGTTATAAGTTTTTCTACATATATATATATATATATATATATATATATATATATATATATATATATATATATATATATATATATATATATATATATTGTGGCGGGCATAATGTTCAGAACGGCATAGTTTTGTCAGAAAAAGTAGGTATAACTTTTTATCTATGTTGTTTTAAATTCTGTAATTTTCACATAAAATAAATACAATATTACTGTTTATTTTGTGAAATTTTGCTGTTATCTAACGTGACAATAAAAAAGTATTGAATGATTTAGTGATTTACTGCAAAACCCAGGGCAGCCAAAACGGTCAGAATGATAGAAAAAATGAACAAAATAATCAAATATTACAGAAAATACAGAATTTATTTATCATTTAGTGTGAAGCCCTTCTGCTTCAATCCCACTCTGACATCTTCGGATACATCAAGAAATTAATTTATTGATATCTTGCCGAATGATCTTATTCCATACCTCCTGAAGGGTATTCCGTAATGGATCTGTTGTTTTTGGATTTCTGGCTTTAGAACATTCTCCTAGAGTCTTCCATACATTCTCAATAGGATTACGATCTGGGCTTTGAGGAGGCCAGTTAATAACAGTAACATTTTCTGCCTTGAGGAAGTTCATGACTACCATAGCCTTGTGACATGGGGCATTGTCCTGCATGAATATGGAAGGTTGCTTAGTTGAATTTCTCAGCACAGATAAGCCATTATCTTTTACAAGTTGTTTATAGACTCTTGCATTTACCTTCCTTGTAATCACACCAAAGAGCCAAAACCATCTCCAGATATCATCCCCCAAACCATGACACTTCCTCCTCCGAATTTAACGCTAGCCTTAAGGCACATTGGCAACAATTATTCACCTAATTTTCGACAAATGTACGTTTTCCCATCGGAGCCAATTAATAAAATCTTAGATTCCTCACTGAAATGCACCGTTTGTCATATTTCTTGAGACCATAACACATGTTCTTTGTAAAAGCAAGACGACACTTTTTATTCTTGGAGTATATCAGTAGCTTCACTTCAAATGCTCTAGCTAAAAGTTATTGTTCAACTAAACGACGAGACACAGTCTTCCTAGATAAAGGCTGAATGCTCATTTCCCGAGAAACAGCAGCGGCAGCAGCAGTTTTGAATCGGTCCTTTTTAACCAACTTAACCATCGCACGATTTTCTCTCTTGGATGTTATTTTTGGCCAACCAGTAGACTTTCTTGCTTCAGACTAACCATAATCATTGTAGACCTTAAGAATACCGGGAACAACAGTTTTTGACTTGTTTACAATCTCTGCAATAACCTCAATACTTAGGATTATCCTTCATTCGAAGCAGAATAATTTCTGTATTTTCTGTAATATTTGAGCATGTTGTTAATTTTTTTCAATCTTTCTGATCATTTTGGCCGCCCGGTGTTTTGCAGTAAATCACTAAATCATTCAATATTTTTTCATTATCGTCTCAAATAACATTAATATTTCACTGAATAACAATTAATATCGTATTTATAGTCAGTGAAAATTATAGAATCTTATACGTCTTAGATAAAAAGTTATACTTACATTTTCTGAGGAACAATGCCGTTCTAAAAATTATGGCCGCCACTGTATATATAATATCGCTTGCAATAGGAAGAAAATAAACATTTCATTCATTGGTCATTTCTTTTTTGGTCAATACATCTTTTTCTTTATTTATTTTCATTTCAATACGAATTTTAAACAAAAATAATGTTTAAAACATTTTTCTTTTCTCTCTTGGTAAATACAACTTCATTCTCTGTACTCTTTCATCACTCCTTGGAATTTGAATAAAATGAACATTCCTTTCATTCATTCATTGTTTGTTTCTGTCTGAGTAGATACAGGTTTATTCTTGATACTTTCAAATTCAACTTGCTTGTTAAAAACCCTGTTTCAATCATTCATGGTTCTCTATAATAAATTCACCGTTTAATTCCTCTTAAACATGTTGTCTATTTAAATCCAAAGATTATTGTCTGCTTAAGTTTTTATTCATAACAGGAAGCAGAACTGATGGGTTCATGCCTTTCTCGAGAGCATTAGCTCGATGGGAAATGCAAACGGCTTCGTTCAGATTAGTTTTTGAACAGCCAATTACATTTCCTTACGACGATAACATTTTGGATGTCATCATTTATTATGTTAATCTCCTGTTAACCGACCCTCTTTAGCAGGTTTTTGTGACTTTTCAAAGCACCAATACTACATTTGTCAGTCAACTGGGGCTTCAGAATACACCGACTGCATCTCTGAGGAGGAGTGCTACTTCCCCAACGAGTGTCCTAAAAATCTAATGTTAAGGCTTCAGTAAATTGGAGCTTTGGGGAATATGCAATACCCCTTTAATGCCATCGATCCCAAGTCCAGTCTGGCCTTCTATAGTAGCATCTGAGAGGGTTCTATCCATTGATCAAATAAAATTGCTTCACATTTCAACCGAGTTCAAACAAATACTAAACAGACATTTTCGAACTAGAACTTAATAAACATTTAACTGTGCAAATATCTGGCGTTAAATAACCAACAATGGTTGATATGCTATAAAACAAATTAACCTAACCAAAACCTAAACTACATCTGATATTACTAGTGTCTTCTTGTTACAAAGCTTTTTTTTTTCTGCTCTTTGGTAAGGTCCTGGTATTTGATCAGCTTTTCGACTTCCTTAACTTTCACTATGTGACTTTATGCACTGTAAAATTGAATATAGAACATATTCTTTTCTTCTTGTAAACTAAAATTAAAACGTATCTACTGGATTGTATGTTCCTTTCATGGCCCATTCCCGTTATGGTAAATACAGGTTCAGTCACGGTACATTTTCAATAATCCTAGGATGCAGAAAAATATGATCATTTTATCAATTCTTGATTCTCTATTATGAATTTAAATTAGAATATGTTCTTGTAATTTTGCGCTACTTTATATCAGCAAAGTTAATATTATTATTATTATTATTATTATTATTATTATTATTATTGTAATATATATATATATATATATATATATATATATATATATATATATATATATACAGAAACAAACACAAATATACATAAAGAGGTTTTTTTCCGGAATGGTGACACTTCTCTAAATTTGTGAAAATATTTAAAAACTGATCTTTTCATATTTTTACATATATACAACAATTTTATGTGTACATATATAAATCTATAAAAAATTATACTTGCCGAAATATTTTACTGGTAAATTAAATTTTTATACAATTATTATGCAGTGCCTTCTCTCAAAATCACTCTGCTCATCATCCTCTCCATCAAAAGTCAAGCGGAAGTGTGAAATCATTTGGCAGTTATGTGGAGATCATTCTTTTCTTTCATTTTTTTTATTTTTTGCTATTTATTTTCTTTTTTTTTTTTTGCAAGCGATCAGAATTTTTTGCGTTTGAGAAACACATTTTTGTCGTGCTGAATGAAAGACCTGTTTTCTTTTTTTTTTTTTTTTTGTGGGGAGGTTGTGTTAACATCTCAGACCCGCGCTTTTTTTTAAGGATTTCCCTAGAAAATGAAGAAACTTCTCTCCTCTCTTTAAAAAGATGTTTTGAAGTAATATGGAGATCGCCAACCTGAATCTTAAGTATACCAATAAATATTGGGAGAAAACTGTAAATACGTGTTTAGTCTTTTCGTTCATCACCGAGATGTGACAATCCCGCTCGTCACATTTTGACACTTCAACTTTTCTTCATCTCAGCAATTTTGGAGAAGACCAACAATGTTACACGCGTGCTTTTATTTTTGTCATGAACCGTTCCCTCTCTCTCTCTCTCTTCCTCCAACCCCTCTCTCTCTCTCTCTCTCTCTCTCTCTCTCTCTCAAAACTAGCGAACACACTTTCTATATTGTTTGACACCGGAGACAGAAAACACACACTACAAGTGTGTTAACATTTGATATCATCGTCAATTTATTTTGTGCCAACAAAGGTTGGGAAAAAATCTTAAGTAAACTTCGAGTCTACTCGTTATATTCAAAAGTATTAAAGACTTCAACAAGGAGGATTTTGCCAATAAATAACCCACAGAGGTTGAAATGTTTTTGAACAAAGAAATCAAACCAAATCTTGAAAAAGTATGAGCCCCTATCCACCAAGCTATAGATTAAATAGTGATGCTCTTCAACAAGGATCATTTGGGCATTAGATAATCAACAATGATCCATATGTCATGGAACAGAGAAATCGAACCAAATCAAACAAACACTTTGAAAAACAGTGCACGGAAGAGATTGTTTTTTATTTTAAGCCAGATCATCTCGATTTTAACATTCTACCAGACTTTAATTTATTGTAAGATATTCAAATATTTTGTGGAGGTTTAATTAATTACGGGCGGAATTTTCCAAGAAATTTCCACTTTCCATGCAGTTACACAGCCTTTATTCTAATAAGGTTTATTGAAAAAGTAACGCAGTTGATTTTTGGGTATTTTTCAATGAAATATCAATTATATTTAATTGTTTCTTTTTTTTTTTTTTTTTGACTGAAAATCCATGAAATCTCTTTGAGATGGAATGAACTCAAACTAAAAAAAGAAAGAAGAGGAAAAAGAATAAATAATAAAAGAAAAGAAAAGAATCTGGGATTGCTTTGATAAGGTATTTCAGACTTATTTTTTTGGTCAGATTTTCACCATTACTGAGTTACATAATACCGATTTCATATTCTTTAGGAATAATATGGCTTCAACGATCAAATGCTAAAAGTTTTTTTTTCTTTTAAATACATCTTTGAATTATAATTTTTAATTAAAAAATGCACACAGCTATAATGTTTCAATTAATATTTTCTCATGCTAATATTTTGTTCACATTTATATGGTTTCCTGTAATTATTCCGATTTAATAATAATCTCGTGAACTACATAGAAAAACAGGAAGGAGGACTGATTACGGCCATCAGAAACGATACTGACAACATGATGGACAACAGAATGAGAATACCTAGGAAACAAAAATCGGAAGAAAAACAACTCTATGGGCATTTAAAATGACCAATAAACAACATCTCACACGAGGAAACCTGAAAAGAAAAGTTAACTTTAAAAAAGAAACAGAATCTCTCCTAATAACAACACAAAACAACGCCATAAGAACCAATCATACCAAAGCAAGAATAGATAAGACGCAACAAAATAGCAAAGGTAGGCTATGTGATGATAGAGACGAAACCATCAAACACATAAGCTAATGCAGTAAATTAGCACTAAAGGATTTTAAGAGTAGATACGACTGGGTGGGCAAGGTGATGCACTGGGATATGTGCAAGAAATTTAAATTTGAACATACGAACAAATCGTAAATGTACAACCCAGCATCTCTTCTAGAGAATGGCACACATAAACTCCGATGAGACTTTCACGTACAAACGGATCTCTTAATCTCGGCCAGAAGACCAAACCTTATAACAATCAATGGAAAAAAAGAAAACTTGCAAAATTGTGGACTTTGCTGTTCCACAGAATAAACCCGAAAAAATCGAAAGAAGTATAAGTACCTCGACCGTGCGAGGGATTGAAAAAGATTATGGAACATGAAGGTGACAACTACACCAATTATGATTGGTGCTTTTGGTACAGTCAGTAAAGTATTATTAATGGGACTGGAGGACTTGAAATTTGGACGAGTGGAGACCATCCAAACTACAACATTATTGAGAACGGCCAGAATACTGAGAAGATTCCTGGAGACTTGAGGAGACTTGCTATCACTCAATCGTCAGTGAAAAACCATCAGCTAAAACTGATATGAAAAATTCTCAAGGAGTAAATAATAATAACAATAATAATAGTAGTAGTAGTTGTTCTGACAAATTGCTAATTAACAAGAACAAACTAAATTGCGATTTAGTTGATTTTGCCATCCAAGCATTTGACAGAGAAAATAAAAGGAAGCGAAAAAATAAACAAATTAGTGGACACTGCAGAATCTGTGGAAATTTAACGTAACGGTCATGCCAATGGCAGTTGGTGTTAAAGGCTTGGAATTTTTTTTTTTTAAGTCCAGCAGAAGGAGAGAGGTCATCCCAACGAATCGCTATCATCAAGCTAAGTCGAAACGGTAGAGTAGATCGTGTTTTTTTTCCCTTGTGGTCAGACAAGGAGTCTAGGGGAAAGGGAACTCTAAACATAAACCAATTTTTATACCCACTTATAATTGACCTGTCACAACTTGCTCATTTAGAAAGTGTTGAGTTAATAGACATTGTGAAACGGTTATAGGCGTTGGTTTCCTAAGCTTCCAAGCGACAATCATCTGGAGGTTGCAGGTTTAATCCTGACTGCTGGCAAGTAACAATACAGTAATATTTAACCCTTGTATCTGGTTATGATTAACGGAATCAGACAATGTAAACCCCGTGGGTTAAAGGAAGGACGTGATTCGAAGTTCCATGTAGGCTACCGAGGTCGACAGTAAACACCTGAAGAAGACCGGGGGAAATATCGGTCGAAACGTTATGAATATAAAAATAAAGGTGAAGGCAATATTTTGAAAATTCTGAATGATAGAAACAAATACTCTCCTTTTAAATATATGTTTTGTACCTTGTAATAACTAGCGCGATACCCTTGCTGATAAATCTTTACCGAGCTACAAGTTCCTTCCTTTCTAAAAACTGCATGCTGTTAAATCGAAACAAATCCTATGTAAAATAAGACTTATGTTAGAATCAGTTATCTAAGCAAACACACAATTGCGGGGAGGTTTAATTCTCACGAGGTATTCAGTATTCATTATATCTTACAACTGGATGCATATTATAAGTATTAGGTAGAAACACTTACTTTCATAAAAGACTGATAACACTAACCAAAAAACTGGTAAGAAACAACTATTCGGAAAACATTTTAAAAATGAACAAGAATCTCTAACTTCTAGACTGTTATGGCCCTGGAAGGGGTCACAAAGAGAACAGAACACCTCGGTTATAATATAGGTATATATTTACAAGAACAAAGGATAGTTACAAGAACAAAGGACGGTGAGCTAGTTTACATAAACGCACGGGGGCAAGGATAGCTTCCGGATCTAGACTGACTTCGTATTGCTGCGTCTTCCGGTATTATAGAGAGTGGTTGATTCCATTAGTAGGTGATTCCGCCACAACATAGATAAAAAATAACCCTCAACGGGTTGACATGTCATTAAAATTAATCCCTAAATCAATCGAATGTGTCACTGTAATGAAGTGGTGAACGTCCTGAACTAAGTCATCGTAGTAAGTAAACTCAAACTCTAATCGCTGAAGAGGGGTAAGACCCCCCACCACCAAGGGGTGTCTTGGATATGACACTAAACAGTCTGATGGTAGGTTCCAGTAATGCTGAGGCCTTGGGGAATACGGGGCACCCCTTCATTGCCATTGCTCCCAGGTCCACTCTGGCCCGGTATGGTAGCACTTGATAGGGCTCTATCTTTAATAGAACTAACGGCATACTTATGATAAACTGAATATCTTGAAAAAGAAATGTTTTTTGACAATTGAATCGTGCTTACATTTGAACTGCGAGCATGTGCTAGACTGAATTATTTCAAATAGAACCGTTTTTTTTTAAATTGAAACTGTATATACACTAAACTAAATTGTTTAACGTAGAATTGTTCTGACATGTAACTGTGTGTAAACAAAAATCTGTACTTTTACTAAACTTAATTAGCTGAAGTAGAATTGCTTGACTAAACTGAATAGCTCGAAATAGAAATGTTATTTACAATTAAATTGTACTTACATTTAAACTGTCTACTTTTGCTAAGCTGAATTGTTTTAGATTGAACAATTTTTGACACTGAAACTGGACTCACACTGCACTAAATTGTTATATATAACTGCTTGAATAGTTGGAAATAGAAATGTTTTTGACAATTAAACTGTGGACTCATGCTAAACTGAATTGTTCTAAATAGAATTGATTATTTACATAAAAATGGATTTGGCGTTAAATAACATACAAAGGTTGATATGCCATAAAACCCAAAAAACAAAGCCAAACCAAACCAAACCAGACTTGTATCCTTGAGAAAGTCATGAACCTTCTAACTGCTTATTAGTAGTCACACCACTGGTCAACTCTTCTTATAAAAAGATGGGTTTGATGTTATTTAACCCATGGAGGTTTATATGCCATTAAAACAAAGAAATGAAACCCATAAATCAATCCATATTTTCAACTCTCGATTTTCATGTTATTTTTTCTTGGCAACACCAGATTTCCCTGCTGGTAGAATTATTTATATCACTCTTGGAATCCGTTCAATAATAGAATTTTTAAAACTAATTCCCCATCCCCACACACAAAAAAAAGAAATACTCATTTTTGTCCTTTTTTTAACAGACATTTGAAAACATGAATAAAGAGTTCTTATAATTCTTTCAAAAATTCCATTGTAACAAACGACTCTCCTTCTGAAGGAAGCCGTTCAAAAACAGAGAAAACAAATATAATAGATTTTTATTTGCTTGTTTTTGAATCTTGCAATGTTTTTGTAACGTTCCACGTCATTTTAAATATATTTTCTCTGTTTCTTTGTCACTGTCTCGGGTTAGACGTTCTGATTTAAAAGCCGTTCTGATGTGACAAGTATTGAGGTTGAGCTATATGTGCTTCTCGATAAAGAACTGTGTATTATTCACAAGAGCTCTTAAACTTGTTGAGAAGAGAGTCAATTCCTTTAGCACAAAGCCGTAGAATATTGCACATACATTTTTTTAACAACTTCAACTTCAATCTTTATTTTTTATCTTTGACATTTATCTTTCCCTCTGCTCCTTTCTTTTGTATAGTCATCAAAACTTTTATTTACTTTTCTTCTTCAACTTCTCGGCGATTCTCAATATGTGTTTGCTAGAAATCAAGTGACAGCAAGTATTAAATTTTCTAACTACAACGATCGTATATGAAGACGTTGATCAAGTTTCCGTCGTAATGTAATATTGATAGTCATAAAATGTAGCTTAGTTTGGCGTAAGGACATCCGCTGTTGCCTAGACACCGACGATTGCTATGTCAGTGATTGCTGACAATCGGGTAGGAAAGGGGAAACCCACTCAGTTCTTTGAACCCTGTTGTTTGTCTTGGTTTCGTTTCTGAGACCGGCAAACCTGGTGTGAATAGCTAATTGACAAAAAGTGTGAAGGAATTTCTTCGCTCTAGCAGGAACTAACCCTTCCTTCCACTTTGAAAGATTCACTCACTATTCGTACTCACAAAAGTACACACGAATATAACCCGCCCATTGGTATAATGATCAGACTGATCACTAATGATCCGGGAGACTGGGGTTCAATTCTAGGTCATCATACCAAAGACTGAAAACATGGTACTTGATGTCTCCTTGCTTAACACTTAGCATTAAAAAGTATGGATCAAGGGCGAGTGGAGCCATCCACCGTACTTCATTGTAGTAGCGATTGAAAATTTAACCCACGGGCTGTTTTCGACGACGGTCGACCAACTTATATATATATATATATATATATATATATATATATATTGCTGTAAATTAAGAAATCGGCAAGGTTTGGAAAGAAAAGTATTTTATGAGGTTCATTTTTTACTAAATCTATAGCCTAGTCTATGAAATAGGCACCAGAAATGCTCATAATTACTGAAGGTTTTCTTTTTGAAATACAGGATTTCTGGCTGACATAAATATCATATTAACAATGAAAGATTGCAATATTTTCTTATAGATATGACACTTGACTTAATTTAAGTCTTTAATTATCAGTTGGAAGGACTGTCCAGTAAAGTCACACAACTAGTGTTAGACGCAGAAAACTATAACATCTTTCTGATGTTACTTTATATTAAAATTGATTCATGTTTAGTTTAATTTAAGACAGCTGTAGTTTCCTTCTTTGCTACTAACGCAATTTATAGTGTGATATTTTTAGTGTAATATTTAAAAACAACTTTTAGGCGATCTCTTTTCCCACGCTGGAACTATTTTTAAAACTTATTATTTTCTTTTTATCTTAAGCAAACGAAAGCAACTACATATTGCCTTAAAATTCCCGAGCTGACATGTTTAGACTGATGCCTGAGTGGTATGATACCAATTCAAACATAAAGTTAGGTGGGTTTCAGTTTCGGTTTGAAGTTTCCTACATGTTTAGCCACACTGAATAGTTGTGATACAACGAAACAGTTTTTGTATGGATGACTATATATATAATACCATTGTAAACTCACTTTTTAAAGATAGAATTTTGCTTTGGTTTAAAAATGATTTAATTTTCAGTTTTTTTCTATACCAATACCTTTTTTGTCTAACAGAACTCGAGTATTGCCCTGTTATATTTGGGTAGTGTGTTTGCCAATGGCCCGGGAAACCGATGTTTAATTCCATGTCAAATCATTCAAAAGACTCAAAAAATGGTACTCGTTGCGTCCTTGCTTGACACTCATCATCATAAGGTACAGATCAAGGGTAAAGTGAAGAAGTCTAGAGTAAGGAGTAGCGTCCTCCCTCACATCCCTGTGTAGTAGCAAATTAAAAGGGAGCTTTCGGGTGGCCCTCGACTACGTTTTTACTTTTTCTATACTTATTGCTATTAGAAAATGAAGACCATTGCTACAAATTTATGTGGGTATGTTTTTTTTTTTTTTTATAATCAACGCTTAATTAATATCCCTTATTTCTCAGTTCATGTCTATCTTCTAGTGCGCATCCCTCCGTAGATATCGTACTTGTCAAAGATAGAGTTAAGTCCTCAAAACAATGCAATTTACGAATTGCAGCCCTACTTCAAAACAATGAACCGGACAACTGGGGTTTTATCCCAGGTTGAGTCATACCAAAGATTCCAAAAGTGGTATTTGATGCCGCCATGCTTAATATTCAGTATTATGGGGTAAGGGTCAAGGTTAAAGTGAAACAATCCAGGGAATAGAGTAGCGTACTCCTCTACACCTCGGTGAAGTGACTATTGAAATGGATGTCTTTGGGTCAACCTTGACAAAGTTCGATGACTTTACTTTTTACTTACTATGAAAGTTATACACTAAACTACGGCTTCTATATATATATATATATATATATGTGTGTGTGTGTGTGTGTGTGTGTGTGCGCGCGCACGCGCTAAAATATTGCAAGTACAAATGAATACCACGGGATAGTTATTTATTTGAACGGTTCATTGGCCTAGCAGGTAGAGTGTTCGCCAATGGCCCAGGAGAGCTGGGTTCAATCACAGGTCGATTCATACCAAAGATACAAAAATGGTACTAGATGCTACCTTACTTAACACTCAGTATCATAAGGTACAGATCAAGGGTACTGTGGAGCAATCCAGGGAAAGGAGTAGCGCTCCCTCTACACCTCTGTGTTGTAGCAATTGAAAAGGGAGCCATCTTGTCGCCTTCGTAAACGGTCACACTTTTTAACACATTGCAAACTGATGCAATTGTTAGTAAGTTAGATTTTACATACTACTGGTAACGTGTTCGATTCTCACTGGCCACGCCCTATATATTTAGCTTTGATCGACCACTAAGCCAAGGTGAGTAAATAACTACTTCTTGTGATATAATAGTCAGTAAACTAAATTAAGAGACCATCCTTATTGAGTTCGATTGTCACTGGGAACCCTCTTCTTACTACTTCAAGGTACATTTAAGTTGAGCTTTATTAACAACTTATGATTTTACGTGATGCAGGTCGTTTTGATCTTAGCATAACTGTGGGTTATTCCATGATCCTGAAAGTGTTAATACTCGAAAAAAAGATAAGAACAAATTCTTTCAGGTTTTCTTCCTACGCCAACAGATTATGGGGAATACTCCCTACAGGAATTTGTTCATTTCTAATGTAGAAAAGAACAATGCTCCTGCCGTGTTTGGGGTATGGACTAATCAGTTGAGGCACACAAATCAGTGACTGCACTCAGTCAGAACAAAAAGTAATACAAAAGCATGTATCTATGCATACACATTATATATATATATATATATATATATATATATATATATATATATATATATTGAGAGATATAGAGACAGATGGTTTTTGTCGCAAGATTTTTTGAAATGTTAATCTGAAAGTGTCACTCCAAGATGATTTTAGGTAAGAGAGTACATCGTAAAGGCAGTTACAAGAATTATCTGTAGCGTCGGTGTTTAACTTAGAATAGTTGTGAAAATTTCAAAGATGGCTGAAATACAAAAATTACATTTCGTCTATTGGGAAATGTTTGCTTAGTATTGTAATACTTCTTATGTGTCGGTTACATGTGCATATTAAATGTATTATACTTGTACATGAAACTGGCTCATTGTCCTTGTGGGTAGAGTGTTCACCAAGGGCCCGGGAGACAGGGGTTCAATCCCAAATAAGAAAACAAAACATCCGCAAAATTATAGTATAACTACAATAACATAATATGATATGCCTATCAATATATATCTGAAGAAAACAGAAAAACAGAATAATCCGAAGAGGTGAATTTATTGTGATGTAAATCAACGTTAAAGGTTTCGGTTTCAATTAACTTCATCAGGACTTTGATGTCAAGAGAATTGTTCACACAGTGATGGATGCTGGTTGAGATAACAGGAGCAAATAAAATGTATGCATCAAAAAGATACAAACGTGAACATTGCGTTAAGTTAGAGTATTAAGTACATGTTTGGCACGTTGATTGATATTTGAAAATGTTAGATTTTTTAAGAGACAAGAAAAATCCTCTGTTTTTTAAAGAAATGCGCCAAGATTGTTAATTTTTATCATATACAGATCGTTTTGAAGTCATCCAAGATAAATGTTATGTAAGAATGTATTTGGTATTTGTTTTTTTTTTCGAAAGGACAGTGTGAAAGTAAATATGGATCTAAACCGGACATTATCTATCTATCTATCTATCTATCTATCTCAGTTTAATCATATATCTTTGCTCTCTCTCTCTCTCTCTCTCTATATATATATATATATATATATCATCGAGGCGCATTCTTAGCACAGATTTCCCTGACTCTTGTCATTCGCCTCTACCATGCATCGCTCTCGGCGGGTCTTCTAGATTACATCCTATATTTGTACAGAGTTGTTGTTGGTAAATTCTTTTTCCTCGGCAAGCACTAGCATGACCATATAAAGGACTCCATTAGAGAACATCACTTATGTGATTGTTCTTTCTTCTCCTGCAGTGTCCCACTTGTCTTGTTTATCATTTTAGATGTTTTCAAGATAGAAGCAAATGGCCACAAAGCGGCTATAAAATCGTGGAAGCAATCCCCGCCCCCATGAAATATATATATATATCCCAGTCTGTTAATAGTATACTTGCTTACACATTCTTCTGGGCCCAACTTGGCAATCGTACTAGGTGAGTGTAAGCATGTTACGACCCTTCGTCCTTTGGGGGCCGTCCCCCAGAACTTTGCTCACTTCGTTGGGACTAAGTTTATTGCTTCATGGCTGAGTCACCAAATCAGGGTAATGCCAACGGGGTCAAGACTTTTTTTCGCCTGACAGGCATGCGTCTCGATTCATGTGGGGCCCCAACCATAAAACGGCTTTCTCTCACACTCTGACATAGATAGATGTCAGAAAAATCCCGTCTGTTTATATGTATCGAACTGAAGCTGTTTTTTATTTCCTTTTTGATTTTTTTCCTTTTCTTGATTTCACCCATGATCTCTTTATCTTTATTGTATGAGTGCATCTACCTAGTTATCTTAAGCCCTATTGTACTCTTTCTTTCTCTTTGTATGTCTCAGTAACTCTTTCTCTCTCCCCCTCTCTTTCTCTCTCTCTCTCTCTCTCTCTGCGTGTTTATATATATATATATATATATATATATATATATATATGTATCAGTATGTTTTGTTCTTTACTTTACGTTTCTCTTTCCTTTCCGTCTACCTTTCTCTCTCACTGAGTATTATTAACTAACTACATAAGTCGAATGACAAGAAAGAGTCAGGGAAATCTGTGCTAAGATGGACTGCGGAATCGTAGTACGCGAGTTCGTACTCCAGTCGCGCTATTACGTTAACTTTCGGGCAAATACGCTTGGGAAAGGTATGAACCCCCTAATT
Source organism: Sepioteuthis lessoniana (assembly GCA_963585895.1). Taxonomy (NCBI): domain Eukaryota; kingdom Metazoa; phylum Mollusca; class Cephalopoda; order Myopsida; family Loliginidae; genus Sepioteuthis; species Sepioteuthis lessoniana. Next base: position 46,972,514 of record OY757933.1, read on the forward strand.
CTCCCTCCAGCTATGGGTAAATAGTAGGACGGACTTGGTTCTTCAGCCTTGGTGAGGCAACTAGTCTAGGAGAAGGAAAACTCTGAATTCAAACCTGTTAAACTCCGCTTAAAAATTGACCTTGTGTCATATCCTGCCCGAGCGGAGGGGTTGGTAAATTTAACTACATAAGTCTGTAACTGAATTATTTGGAAAACGGGACATTTTAGCATTAACCTTTCAATGAAATTTTACCATTTGATTAACCCGGCGATAAAAGTTAAATTGGTTTCAGTTCAATTCTGCTACCGGAAAACGAGTTATGGTTTCATTTTGGGTATCCCACAGTGGAAGTTATTCAGCTCTCATAAAAACAACGACAATTATCTTCCTAGTATTTCACTATTTTGAAATCAAATGAAGACTGAAAACATTTCTGCATCAAAAGTATTTATATTTCTTGAAAAGATAATTAGTTAATTTCAATCGATAACAAAATAAGTTTTAGACGCGTGACTCCCCTTCGTGTAGAATATCTACCCAGAATGTTAAGTAAAAAGGGTATTAAACTGTTTTTTTTTTATTTTACAGTTTGTTACGCTTCACTTTAATATGTTGCATTCTCTGAAACAATAAGGGGGCGTCCTCGTTGTGTAATGGTTAACGCGATGGACTGCGGAATCGTAGAACGCGAGTTCATACTCTAGTCGCGCTACTACGTTCACTTTCGGGCAAATACTTTTGGGAAAGGTATGAACCCCCTAATCCTCCCAGTTATGGTTAAATAGTACAACTACTGTTCTTCTTGGAGAATACCTTTGGCATTAAATAACCTACAAAGGTTGATATGTCATTAGAACAAAGAAACCAAACCAAATAAACCATCTGAAACAATAAGTTCTCATTTTTTATGTAGATTTCACTAAGTTCCACCAAAACTTAAACTAACCAAATATAGTGGGTTATTTAATTTGTTAGTAAAATAACAGCGTGCGGAAAAATATCTCCAATATTTTAAACTGTTACCTGGACAGTGCATGTGGTGTCCTCGTGGTGTTATGGTTAATGTGCTAGACTGCAGCATCTAGTTCGAAGTCCAGTCAGGCTACTAAATTCACTGTCGGACAAATACCCTTGGGAAATGTATGAACCCCTTATCCTCCCAGGTATGGGTTTAATACTACCACTACTGTTCTAGTAGAAGGATAGCTTTGGCATTAAATAACCAAAAAAAGTCCATGTGCCATTAAACAACCAAACCAAATCAGGACAGTGCAAAAGATCGTATAAAAATGTTCATAAAAAAATGGAGAAATATTTGCGAGAAGCTACTTTCCTCCAGAGAAGAACTGATGTATAACTTAATTTGGCTGTTGAAACGACTTTTTTTTCAGACAGATGAAAGTGAAATTGCATCTCACCGAAATTTTCATTATCATTTCATGTAACGTCGCAACGGTTCTGTTCCGGATGGAATGTTCCACCCAAAGCTGCACCAGTTTTCTATCCGGAACATCATCATTTTAACGTTTTAACAACCAATGATCGTTATTGAATTTATCTGAAAAAATGGTAAAGATTTAGTTTGAGCGAGCTGCCATTATCACTAGCAGCACATAGGTGACAGTTTTGCCTCCTGAAAAACGTCCGCAATAACTCTATTTTTGAAGGGGAGTCCTTAGCTCAAGCAAAAGGCACTAGTGAATAAATAAAGATGGCAACCGTTTTTATATCTTTATCAAAATATTTGAAAGGAAGTAAAGCTCCTAAATATAAGGCTTAATTGAGATAATTTTTTTTTTCATTTTCGGGATATAAAGGAATAAAAACATGTTCAGAACTTCTTATTGATAAATATTTTTTTTAAAAATTGAAGAATCGATGCAATAAAAAATATATTCATAAGATAATTATGCTGTAATGAATCCCTAGGGTAATGATCTACTTGATGGTGAAAATGTTATATACTCATCTGCATAACAACACAATGAAGAAGAAAGACGAGCGAAGACTTCTTTAACAATATTTTACCTCCTACTTTATTGCAAGGGTTCGAAACGGTTGTTCAAGGGTTGCATGTGAGAGGGCGCTGGAGACCGAATATAAACTGTAATATCTTGACCCCACTGTTATGACCGTCACGTTGTGTCTTTCTCGTTCTTTAGTGCTGTTCAACCGGAGGCCATTGCTGAATGCTGGCTTTCTTTATTGCATCTTATCAGCATCTTCTCTGGACCCCAAACTCCATCGGGGTTTCCGAGGGCCCCCTCAGTCGGGTGTGGCTTTCCCTACCACATCTGGTCTCTAGCTGTCTGGAATTCTACTGGCAACTGCTTCTTGGACTCGAACTCAACCGAGTTAAATAATAATTCAAAGCCCACACGATCGCCCACTGGATCTTTGAAATCGAATGTTTAATCGTCATCAAGCGGAAATAACTGTCACGCAGTTCAGAGGTCACTCTCTTCCGGTGCATCAGTCTGTATTTGCACAGTGGGACCTTCATCTTGTCCCATATTATAAGCCTTAATCCGCCCTCGCGATCTCTTTCGATTACTGGCCATTGGAATGTGTCACTTCATTCCGGTGCATCACCTTGGAATAGCATTTTTTGGGGGGCCGGGTCGAAGGTCAAAACATAACAAAAGGATTGGATAATTCTTCGCAGATTATAGGAACTATAGTTCAAATTATTTTATTATATTTACCCAACCCCTCTTCTCGGGCAGGATATGACACAAGGTCATTCTTTTAAGCGGAGTTTGACATGTTTGAATTCAGAGTTTTCAAATTCTTTAATAATCCAAAATTCAATATCATGTTGGTTCTTAATCAGCAGAGCTATGTTTCAGACCACAGTAGATGATTCCAGAAATCGGATATATTATTTTCTTCTCAGATTCCCTTTCTCTCTCTCTCTCTCTCTCTATATATATATATATATATATATATGTATGTATAGACACACAGATAGGCAGAGATGAGTGATAGACAAATAAAAAGTATTTATGCAACAATTGTTAACATATGATCATGATCTGTAGTTAATTAAAATCATAAAATTGCTAACCAAAAAATAGAAGTAACTCAACAAGTGTTGACATGACGTAATCAAGCCAGCCAACCAACCGAGGATCATCGTAATCCCAAATGGAAAGCTGAGGAGCTTATGAGGAAGAACCTATACTAGGAAGGGCACACTGAGATGTTTGATAGAATTGCTGAAGGATGCGTTCATACTTTCGGACATCTACTATGCGAACACTGAAATCGTAAAAATTGAGATTGAAGCAATAAAATAAAATAAATTTAGAAGGTCATATTGACTTATCATGTGAATATTTCCAAGAACCCTCCTCGAGGTGAATGATGAGATAATACTTCTTCTTCTTCTTCTTCTTCTTCTTCTTCTTCTTCTTCTTCTTCTTCTTCTTCTTCTTCTTCTTCTTCTTCTTCTTCTTCTTCTTCTTCTTACTATTATTATTATTATTATTATTATTATTATTATCTTAGAGATCGGGATACCGAATCAAGACAATTCCCATATGATGATGAAGAGAGGGAAAGCAATTATTGTCCTCTAGTAGATGACGAGATATCTCGCGAGAAATGACGTTGTCCTGAAGCAGCTAATGAAAGATCTTGCAAGTAATTTGCTTGTTCTGGGTCTGCTGACGCTTGCAATCGACCTGACTCTGATTCCTGGAGAATTCGTAAATGAAAAACTGTGAAAGCTTCGTTTATCCTGAAGCAGTCTATTCTCAAGAGATTTTTTTTTCAATCCCGGGTTTTCTTTTGCTGATAATGTGGTGCCTTGCATCGTGTAAGGGTTAACGAGCTTCGCTAACAGACTATAGCTAGTGTGTTGTAATATGTAAATATGAATTGAGATGAAGCTCGATTAATCATTATTTTGTAATAATAAAAAGCTGTAAGAATTAGGAAGATAAAGCATTATACCCGTCAACATTATCGATGATAATGCTTATCAAGGGGTACATTAAGTAATGTTAAAGAGAATGATATTGATTAATTTGATCAAATTCACCGAACATTTTGGCAGTATCTTATATATATATATATATATATATATAATTAAAGCTAGCGCACGTGGTCGTGGGTGACCGGAGGGTTCCCTTTTTAATAGCTACTATACCGAGGTGTAGGGGAGGGCGCAACTCCATTCCCTGGATTGCTCCATTTTACCCTTATAATGCTGTGTGTTATGCAAGGCGACATCAAGTACAATTTTTAAAGCTTTTTGCGTGACTGGACCTTGGACTGATATATATATATATATATATGTGTGTGTGTGTGTGTGTGTGTGTGTATATATATATATATATGTATATGTTTATATAGGATTTATTTTATCCATAAGATCTGAAGAACTCCTGTTAATTCTTTTTCGCGTTTTTTTTATTTTATCAAAAACACATAACAGGATGGAAATAAATTTATAATCCTAATGTGACCGGTTTGTGTTTTTTCTTAATGAAATTATTGCTCTGTAATGTCTATTACATTGAGCTTATTACCAGGAAAATTTAAATATTCACTTTTGAATAGTTTTCTTGTCCTGATGGAATTACTCCCAACACCGGTTTAACTGGACCAAGTGATATATATATATATATATATATATATATATATATATATATATATATATATATATATATATATATCGTTACGCTGACAGCATGGATATCCGTGACGCTTTATCGCCACCCGTCTCTATCGTCTATCGCTCCTGGGAGGTATTCAAGGCTATATCCTGTACCATTACAGAGCTGTTGTTGTATATAGGTTCTAGCTGGCCATCATGCCTTTGCTCGTCCATGTAAATGTGTCCACATGAGTACATCGCTTATGAATTCGTCCTTACTTCTCTAGCAATGTCCCGCATGTCTGGCTCGTGTAACTTATAGTTTTCCTGATTGGTGGCCGTATAGCTGCTGACTCGTCAGGTGTTGCCACCAGGATTTGTTCAGTATAGTATTCTCGTGTTATTGACGTCAAGCTTTTTCTCCATATGTTTTGTTAGCGTCAATGTAATGCATTCATATTAGCAGTAGCGACAAAACTGCTTCCTGAAAAAAAACTGCGTTTTATTTTATCGGTCAGGTCTGATTTCCATAGGACAGATAGTCTATCGATAGCTATCCATGCATTTGCTAGTCACGCGTTGATTCCTATCTCGGTTTAGATACTGCTTCCTAGGAAGGTGAACTCGTCCACTAGTGTGGAGACGTCACACTTTGATTAGAGTACATGTATTCCGGCTTGTTTGCGTTGACATGGCACAAGGTCATTTTAAGCAAAGCTTGAATTCTTATGGCTGGAGGAAGAATATTTGGATTCATGCCTTTTTCTTTGGGTATTTGTTCATCCGACTTCCCACCAAGTCCCATTTGGCATGGTGTCATTTTATAGTGGGGAGCCATGCCTGAAAGAAGAACTTAAGCGAAGACTTTATAAAAAAGAAACCTAGTCGCGTCGGCATTCCACATTTGAGGCGCGTCAGTCAACAACCGATAAATTCCGCCACGCTAAGCAGATATTGCCTGAGAAGAAACACCAAGTGATAAGCAAATATGCTTCTTCATGATATCAATTCGGCTTGGCGTGTCCATTTTCTATAAAAATAACTATTAACTCACTAGCAAAATACATGGTATTTTTAAGCGATCATCCTTCGAAATACGGAATTTGCTCACTGTTGCTTTACTTCGGTGATATAGCAGTATAGTTATGCACACGATTTGACCCAAAGAATGTTCATCTTGAAGATTTATATCTCATCATTAAATCATAACGGAAAAAGCTAATAAATCATAATATTCCTACTTTTTACTCTCCTTCTTTCTCTCTCTCTCTCTCTCTCTCTCTCTCTCTCTCTCTCTCTCTCTCTCTCCCTCTCTCTCTTACCTTTCCTCTCTGCGTATATATATATATATATATATATATATATATATAATTTACGAAAAGGAAAATGTTTAAAAAGTCATGAAAAATAATAGATCAGAGAAATTTCGGAAAAGAAATAGCCATCTCTCTCTCTCTCTCTCTCTCTCTCTCTCTCTCTCTCTCTCTCTTTCTATTTTCTAGTCTCCTTCATCATCTTTCTCCCTATCTTCCTCTCATTTCCTCTCTTTTTCTCTCACGAATAAATAATGATTCATAAAAACTTATAGAAGCAGTAGTAAACCATTCTCTCTTTCTCCGCTTCTATCTCTGTCTCTACCTCTATTTCACTCTCTCGTCTCTGTCAGGGTCTGTCTTTCTCTCTCTCTCTCTCTTTCTTTCTCTCTCTCTCTCTCTCTCTCTCTCTCTCTCTCCTTTTCTCCGTCAGCACATCTCACCCTCTTTGTCTCTATCTCTATCTCATTTTCTCTCTTTCTCTCTCAATAACTAATAATAATTTATAAAAACTCTGAGGAAGCAATAGAAAACCATAATCACTTCCTCTGTCTCTATATATATCTCACTCTCCCTGTGACTGTCAGCATCTCTTACCCTCTCTGTCTATTTCTTTGAATTACTCTCCCCACCCCTCTCTCTTATAAATAATAATACATAGAAACCTTTTAAAACAATTGTAAATCATATTCTCTGTCTCTCTTTCTCTCCCTGTCACTGTCAGCATCTCTCAATTTCTCTCTCAATTTCTTTTTCACTATTAGAAATGATTCATAAAAACCATACTAACTTTCTATCTCGGTCTCTGTATGTATCGCCCTATCTCTCTCCTAAACATAGAAATAAGAGCAAAATATAAACCACGAATCTCTCTCACTCTGTCTCTCCCTGTCTCTACCTGTATGTCAGCGTCTCTTTCAGTCAGTCAGTTTCTACCAGTCTGTCTGCTCCTCTCTCTCTGTCTGTCTGTCTGTCTGTCTGTCTCTCTCTCTCTCTGTCGCTCTCTCTCTCACTCTGTCTCTGTCTCTGTCTCTGTCTCTCAAATAAACAATAGATCATAAAATGCAAACGGAAGAATAATAAAACATAATCTTCCTCCCTCTCTCTCTGTATCTTTCTTTCTCTCATTCTCTCTCTGAACTAGGGTCGCGTATAATAAATCATAATCTCAGCCTTTCTCTCCCAGTCTCTGTCAGTATGTCTATTTCTTTCGAGCTCCGTCTCTAAATCTGTCAAATAATAAATCTTGAAATGATAACGGAAAAAATGATAAAATATAATCTCCCCTCCACTCTCTCTCTCTCTCTCTCTCTCTCTCTCTCTCTCTCTCTCTCTCTCTCTCTCTAATAAATGTGAATTAACTAAAAAGCCATAATCTCTATAAATCTATCATTTTCTTTCTTTTTGACATTACATCTCTCTCTCTCTCTCACTCACTCTAACTATCTATGTATCTCTCTCTATATATATATATACACACAAATATATATATATATATATATGTGTGTGTGTGTGTGTGTGTGTGTGTGTGTGTGTGTGTGTGTTTAAAAGATTACATTTCAGAATAACTGAATAGTAACTATGAAACTTCTGCCCATGTAATTGTATATATATATATATATATATATATATATATATATATATATATATATATATATATATATATATATATATATATAAAAGTCATTATTTGATATATCTCATGGTAGAATATTCATATTACTACATTATTGCTGTCATACTCTCGCTAAAACGAAAATATATGATGGAATACATCAATTTTTATCGAAGATATACTATTATTCACTGTGTTTTAAACAGAATTAAATGATAGTTTGGTAATTTAAGTAATAAAGCATTTCATATTTTTTTTTAAATATGATGATTAGCTTAAATATAAAACAACCTAAACCACAGATCTCTAAAATCGGTTGATTTTAACCACTGAGTGTTGATTAGACTATTTCAGCGTTGATAAAAGCCTATGGCAACAAAAACTATTCTTAATAGAAAAAGTCTCAAGTGCAGAGAAAAAAGTTATAGTATTATTTTTTGGTTTAGTAATACTAACTTAAATAAGACCTGACGGCCAAAGTAGATTTTAATTTCTATTAATAAAACAATTAATATTAAAATCCTACTTGTAACTTCGTTTTAATATGTGATCAATAATACTTACAAAACACTTGTATCTTTCACAATGTTTCCAGTAAATAAATTTTAAATATATATGGGAATGTATTCATTGAAATAGAAAACCTCGATACATATCATTTAACTAATGAAGTGTTGTGTCAAACTGTATAAATGGTTATCGTCGTAGGAACTGGACACGGCGACACGAGTTCAAATCCGGGACGAGACCGACTGCATTTCACAAAGCACTGATATTCTTGGGAAAGGTATGAATCCAATAATGGGTAAATAGTGGGACAGACTTGGTTCTTCAGCCTTGGTGAGGCAACTAGTCTAGGAGAAGGAAAACTCTGAATTCAAACCTGTTAACCTCCGCTTAAAAATTATCCTTGTGTCATATCCTGCCCGAGTGGAGGGGTTGGTAAATATGGTTAAGCAGTATAAATCTGTTGTTCAAAATACCAGAGGAGACGGTTGTGGTGTAATAGTTCTTATGGGAGGAAATGGACATGGACACTAGAATTCAAATCCTAGACGATGCTGTGTGCATTTCACTTAACGCTTATACTATTGGCAATGTAATGAGTCAAACTAATCTCCACAGCTATGGACAAATTTTAGGGCTGGCTTGTTCTTTAACTGTGATATGGCAACGTGCATAAGGCAAAGAAAAAACTGAAGCCTATTACATGCCGCTAAAAAAAGAAAAAAAAACACCTTCTGTAGCAAAATGTGTACCAATGTTTGATCTCTACATATATATTAATGACAGTTCATTTTATTGTGTTATGTAGATAGACCTTAAGGCCTATTTACATAGTTTTTTGGCTTAAGATTCGTTGGACATCCGTTTTAAAGACTAACTACATGAAAGGGTTAAACAAAGTACTTATCGGAAGAATTAAAAACAAAATTATTGTCCAAATAATTCAAATTTTTTGCCATTGAAGGTACTTGTAAAAACCGTACACATATTTTACTTAAATGGTGTAAATTTGTGTATTATTGAGAAAGAAAGAAAATTCAAAAATCAGTTTAAACGAAAATAAATTAAAAATAGATATTCAAGTTTATAAAAACAAACACATTATCATTCGTTAAAAGATATTTTAAAAAATGATAGTTCAATGAGGCAATGTGATAATAACATTGCTTTTCGTGTACCTACCTGGAGTCGACATTCAGATCATATGTTCAGTCTCTTTGGATTCAGACGAAAGAAACACGACATTACAAGTACGAAATAACAAATAACAGGTAGCTTGGATTTGGACTTTACTTTCTCATAGATTGTGTGTCTTACGAAGGCTATAGATATCAGTTTACTCTCCTATTTACTAATAGAAGGGAGGAGAAGAGGTGCATTCAGGCATTTCATAAAACTATAAACGTGAAATAAAACGCAAAGAGTATTGCGCAGGATTAGAACTGAAGATAACAGTTAAGCTCGCTTTCACTCGTAAATGCAAAGCTCGTCTCATTGATTGAGAGACCGTTAGCCGATAAGCGAATATGTAAATATTCTTTTGGTTTTGCAGAGAGATACGATAATTTTCGAGCATGATATCAAGCTGAATCTACGTCAGTCTGATTTAATCCGAACTTGAAGCATCTCGCGTCTTGAGCTATACTAAAGAGTTTTGAGATGACGAAACAGTCTGTCTGTGGATGATTATATATATATATATATATATATATATATACCGACCCCTCCGCCCGGGTAGGTTATGACACAAGGTCAATTTTTAAGCGGAGTTTAACAGGTTTGAATTCAGAGTTTTTCCTTCTCCTAGACTAGTTGCCTCACCAAGGCTGAAGAACATAGTCTGCCCTACTATTTGCCCATAGCTGGAGGGAGAAGAATTGGATTCATACCTTTCCCAAGGGTATTAGTGCTATATGAAATGCAATCAGTCTCGTCCAGGATTTGAACTCGTGTCGTCGTATCCATTTCTTACGACGATAACCATTACACCACAGGCACCTCCATAAGCCTGTTGTCTGGGTGGATGGTCCCCCGAGGACCAATTGATCAACTTAATATTACCCGCCCGGCGTGAACGCCAAGAGAGATCTGGATGTGCTATTTTTAATATATATTCAAAGACTCTATATAAAAGTTGTATAAAATAATTTTATTTAAATGTTTAATCAAATATACGTTTTTGAAAGTTTTTGTAATAGTCTACATAGATTTATTCATAAAGCCTTGTTCTAAATGTTTTCCAGTGCTTGCAATCAAGTTATATATATATATATATATATATATATATATATTTGTAATTTTGTCAACGAATTTTTATATAGAGTATATTTTGGGGGAGTAATACATTACCGGAACTATGTCATTTCTATTTTATTCACACTCAATATAAAACCAAAAAAAAAGTACAGAAAACCAAGTAATTACTGAATTTAATCAATATTTTTGATAATTATTAGATAAAGAGCGAAAAGATATTTTCTTTCCAAATTTCGGAGAAAAAACATGTTTTTTAATTGTGATTACAGCCATTCTTGTTTATTTTGATTATTTATCTTATTTGGTAAAATTGTGAATGAACATGAATTATTACGTAAGGGAAGAAAATCCCAAATTTACATGAGGTTTTATTTTCTACATTATTTTTTGAGCTATTAAGTGCCATTTACAGAGGTAGCATTCCTAACCCGTGTAACGCCGAGTATCTCTACTCGTAATTAATAAACGCACTGAAAAACGCACATATATTAGAAACCGGCTCAAAATCCCAATGTTCCTAAAATAAGATACTGCCATGTAATAAAACCAATAGATCTGGTTAAAAATCTCAGCTTCCGAAAAAAGAAGAGGCTGGGAAGCCGGCTCAATATCTCGGTCTATTCAAAGGCAACAACGTATATATCCCCTTTTTCTTCTGAGAAATGGCCAGTGAATTAGAAAAAAACTTCAAACTGGGAAAAATGAAGTTACCACTGAAACTTAATCGTAAGAAGTGTGCCTTCTAATCCAAAAGAACAGTTTTTAAAAATAATTGTACGTTACATTTGATAGGACTGTTTTCCCAGTGCCAATGTGTGTGTATATATATATATATATATATATGTTCGTGTGTGTGAGTGTATATATATATATATATATATATATGTGCGTGTGTGTGAGTGTATATATATATATATATATATGTGTGTGTGTGTGTGTGCGTGTGTGTGAGTATATATATATATATATATATACTGCATTATGTTGGGCTTACTTTTTAAAAAGTAAACCCTAAACAATACACAAATATAAAGGTTAATTCTTACAAAGTAGTAATGTGTATGCAAAAGTTATATCACATTTGTAATATACCACCCACTGATGATGGCCCAGAAAGTACTTGGGAAATAACTAATTATGGAAAATTTTTTAACCAATACACAACCTATAGTATAAGATCGATACGGCAACTCGAAAGAATTAACAAAAATATATGAAGACAAATAATGTCTATTGTGTTCAATCAAATATGTATCAATGAAGATATGCTGACAAATATATATATATATAGATACATATATATATATATATATATATATATATATATATATATATATATATATATATATATATATTAGTGGTCGCTGAATTTATATATATACATATATATATATAAGTTAATTTAGCAACCGCCAAAATAATATATATATATATATATATATATATATATATATATATATATATATATATATACACGTACATTCATGCAATATGCATACACATACATACCATCTGATTAACGCACAGGCACAGGCAATATATATATATATATATATATATATATATATATATACGACACAAGCATACATATATATTCACGTACATACATGCATACACACATACATAACTACACACGCGGATTGCATCTGACCCACGCAGAGGCAAAAATAAAGCACAGCCGATTCTACGCTGCCCTAATGTTCTCTCAATTATATTGAGCACTCTTTATTTATAAATAGTGTATACTATATAAACTATATTAATACATGTTAGTGTTTGTGTGCATGAGTGCATGCAAGTGCGTTTGTGCCTATGTGTATGCATGATTATGCTTATTGGCATTTATTTTTTACAAAATGGTGGGCATTCAAATTTCAACTTCATCCCACCCAATCCTCGAGCTCTCTGGTAGCCGGTAGGGTATGAAAAAATGTAAACAAAGGCTGCTGGTGCTGTTTGCTAAATATAAAATACCTAAAATTCCCTTAGCCAACGTAGCCCGCTTGTAGCCGTGTGGTCTGAAGCCTTAGTCTATCGTAAAGTTGAACAGGTTTCGATTCCGGCTTCGAGCGTCCTGCGTGTCTAGCCACACTGAAGAGTTCTAATAGAACAAAACAGTATGTCTGTGGATGACTATATATATATATATATATATATAAGAGTGTTGCTCGTCAGTAAATCACTTTGTGTTTATGTGTCGAACCAAGTCCAGTATAATATGGAGAGTGCTCAATAGCTAGGATATAGCTGTTATATAATAATGAATAAATGTATATTATATATATATATATATATATATATATATATATATATAATCCATGGAAAATATTCTATGACCTTAGGTTTCATGAATTTTATAAAACAACATTCATCAGGCAGTTAAGAAGTTGGAATGAATCGAAAATATGACAAAATACAGACACAAACCGTTAGGATTTCGTTTTTGTGTGGTTGGAAGTGTTTGAGTGTGTGTGTGCGTATGTGTGGATGTGTATATAGTTATGTGTGGATGTGTGTATTTAGAATAAGACAAGCTAGGAACGTAAAGCACTGGTTTTAGCGGAATTGGATTGAAGTGTATATTAATTCGTTACATTATTTATTTTGGTGACTATAGCTATGGAACAAAACATCATCGCTACATTTCGGGGAGAATGAATAAGAATTTGATTTGTAAGCGTATATGAATAGTGGTGCTATGGTAGGCAAGAATTTACAGTTCTTAAGTGCCTGATGAATGTTGTTTTATAAACGTCAGGAAACCTAAGGTCGCAGGATATTTTCCATGGATTATATATATATATATATATATATATATATAAAATATATATGATATATATTTGTTTTATATCATTATATATATATATATATATATATATATATATATATATATATATATATATATTTACTAATTTAGATTTGTATGCGCATCGATAAAACCTACAAGATTAATAACAGTGAGATATTAAATTGCTTAATTGCCAAAAACTGTTCAGCAAATATAAAGATATTGAAATAGAAAAAGTAACTAAAAATAAGGTACGTGACCACGATTTTTGACACCCCTTATGCGTTGTTTACACCAATTTAGGAGACTCCTATTAATTTAGTTACCTTTATATTTGGATTTCGATGAATATTGAAAACGAATGGAGACGTTAAAATCAGAATGGTGAGTCATTAATTTTTAATATTTATATACATGCATATATACCACAAATTATCTGTGTGGTGATAACAATATATATATATATATATATATATATATATATATATATATATATATATATATATATATATATGCTCCTCACCCAGGGGTTGAGCACTCTTGCGAGGAGTTACCAATTGCTTCTCGCGTAATACAAAGCTTCTTTAATGAATTTAGCACTGTGGTAGCTGTTAAGCGCATATGTAAACAAAGGAAATTGATACATATACGGTAAATTCCTTCACTTATTGTGATGGCTTTGTGGTAAGATATCCGACTGGCGTACGGTCAACCGGGTATTGGTCCCATTTTGAATTATCCCGTGTGCCTAGACCCATTGATGATATATGATACGACTAAACAGTCTGTCTATGGATGACAATATATATATATATATATATATAATCTTTTTTTTTAATAATTATTTCTAGGAAGTTTCTGTCTCTTTTTGGTATTCTCTATATATACATATATATATATTCTTATATGATACTTCTATTATTTGATTATAATCTGCAATATTGTTAGGATAAATAGGCTAAAAAGGAAAAAAAAACATTGAGAAGTTAGCTATCGTAAACTATAATTACAGATGCATACATTGAAATCTTTCATAGTTTTTTCATCGCATGTATAAAAACTGAGTTGGTGATGGGGTAGGCATTTTTCTGATCATAATACAAAATCAATGACATGTCCAGTGAGCATTTCGAGTCTAAATCTAACAAATAATTTTGATAGCCACATACAAAATTACATTCTTGGAGAAGGCTTCATCCATGAAATAAGATCTACTTACTGCTATTGGCAAATGTTGGATCTAACCTAAAAAAAGACATTGGTTATAATTAGAAAAATCTGTTATATACCATCTCTATGAACATTAATGGGTATGTCTCATTCCTCATAAATACGTTGGACACTATTGTAACGGGGTGGGGAAGAAATATGTTTGCTAAGTAGTCACCACTAGCAGTGAGTACCTTCACGCCGCTAGCGAGTATTGTATTTTGGTAATGTTATAAAGATTTCTATTTCATTTCGAACCTCCGTTTTTATTTCTCATTCAGTAACCTTTTGTAAGGTTATAACAAAACCCATGACATAAAGATTAAAGTCTATTATAAAATAGCAAGGAATTAAAAATAAATATTGATCCCAATTTTGACTTTATGCATTAAATAATCTCCTTCAATATTGGGCTATTCCATAATATTTTCTGATTTCATAGCTAGGAAATAAATACACCATTACTTTTTTTATTTTTTTCATCTAGTTAGTTTTAATTATGTTTTATGAAACAAGAATATTTAGCTATTGAATAAAGATATTTTGCATATTAGATGTTATTAGTATATTTACTGCTAAATAAAAACCCAAATGGAACCACCAATTCGTGTATAAATCTTTAATATGTGTCAATAAATGCATCAGAATCAGATCTTTGTTGGTGATATTTCCGGAATAAATTGGAGTGTGAAATATGTTCATCGCTTGTGTTTCCAATTTTTGTTTTGTTTAAGTGCCAAAAGATGCCCGGAAGATTCCCGGCCGAGAGCAATTCCTGCTATTTGAACCAGTGTATCCTTGTACTTTCGCTGAAATGGTAAATGTTTGGCTCACAAAAGTGTATTCATTCGTTCCATGATAATTTTATTCAACATCCGCTTCGTACGCACACACGCACATACACAGACACATACATATCGATATCTTACACACACACACACACACACACATATATATATATATATATATATATATATATATATATACACTAAAATATTGAAATATTAACTCAAAGTTTCTGAAACTGATATTTTCTGTTTTTAATCCTATTTCTTATTATGGCTTTGTCATTTTGTACAGAGCATTTTATATTTTAATAGAAAAAAATTATTATCTTAATAATAATAATAATAATAACAAAGAAGAAGAAGAAGAAGAAGAAGAAGAAGAAGAAGAAGAAGAAGAAGAAGAAGAAGAAGAATATTATATGTGTGCGTATGATTATGTGTACATTGAGTGTCTATCTCCCTTGCATCTTTGTATGTATGTATCCATAGGTGTAGGTATGATGCTTAATATTTTTATTATGAACCTATCTTTGAGTATCATGTATTTTTATAAATAATTTTCCATCTACAATTTATCTCTTTTTTTATTTTAATAATAATAATAATGATAATAATAAAGAAGAAGAAGAAGAAGAAGAAGAAGAAGAAGAAGAATACTATATCCATATACATATATATGTGTATGTGATACTTTTATTCGTGAATATATGTGGGCGTTTTCATATATATATATATATATATATATATATATATATATATATATATATATATATATATATATATAATGATTAATATTTCTTTTGTCAGTCGAGTTTCATACTCAAGTTATGAGTTGTTTCTTGCAATTCTAATGAAAATTGCTTTGTTTCCATTCTCATTTTAAGGAATCCATTTCCTAAATTTTAAAAGTTCCCTCCCAATGGGTTACACAAAACAAAATATTGCAAAGAATACATCCATATATATATATATGTATAATGATAAAGTTCGTTTCATAGCCCCAGGGGCTCATATTTAATATCCGCCAGTTTTCCCGCGTAAAAAGTAAATTCATCCAATCAAGAGACAAGCTGAGATGTCGTTCGTTTTCTTTTTTCTTTATCCATTTCTTCTTTCTCTCTATCTTTGTTACAGTACATTAGTTGCTCGATATAGCGTCCTTAAATAGCGTGAATGAATTACTACTGACTCCATTGAAAAAAGTAATATAAAATAGAATTATATAAATACAAGAAAGTCACAAATTACACTTTAATTTTTTTTGTCTTTTTGTTTATATTACAATAGATCAAGAAAGAAATTAGATTTATCATAGTTTATTGTTTGTCACATTTTCATTACTTCCAATAAATCTAAATGTTATGTCTTGCTTAAAATCAGACAACACCAGATCTTTCCCGCTGTTTGATTATGCACGACTCCTCAGTTATTTCATCACAACTCTCATCCATATCAAATGTTCTGGAATATTTTGGAATTTGCAAGTTTTCAATGTGACTAATGTATTTTTAGCTGTATTAGGTAGTACCGTAGAAGTTGGTGCGCTGCCACGTTGTGCCTTGTTCCTTCCAGGAAATAGCCCACAACTTTCGAGTAAGTAAAAATTATATTCTCTTATTTGTGCAGTTAGTATCTTTCATATCAGGATTAGGGGTGGGGGGATTGTATCAGTGAGGTTTTATCCTTTATCATCTATGCTGGTTTTCTTGCGTTTCGTAGACATTTAATCAGTTGCTGAGATAATCTGTTGTAATTTACTAAGCTTTTTACCTAGATGTAGCACAAGGCCGCATGAACTGGGCACCTAATGAGAATCGAACTCACTCGTGTAGGTTTGCTAGACTACCTTGCTAACCATTATACCACCCGAGGTGCCCTAGTAATTTACTAAGCTTTTTGCTTAGATTTAGCACAAGGTCATATGAATGGGGCACCCAATGAGACTCGAACTCACCTGTGTAGGTTTGCAAGTCTAGCTTGCTAACCATTACGCTACCCGAGGCGCCCTGCTGAGATAATCTGTTGCTGATTTATTTTTTTACCCAGAATCTATGCATGCCATTGTCACCTGTTGTTTTCAATTTGTTATTTTATATAACTTTGGTTCTAAGCGACATAATTTGTATTTTATTTCTTCGCAGTTCATCTTCCATTTTATTTATATGTTCGTTATTTCTGTTGAGTTGTTTCAGTTCCCATATTTCCCCCTATAATGCTTTCTTTTATTTGCATCCGGCTATACAATTTTCTCCACCGATTTCTAAGCAGAATTATCTTTCATCATTTCGGAATCTCCTGTTTTGCTTCTATTGTTTGATCATGTTCCGGTATCTTTGAGTCTTTCTTCTTTCGTCAATATTTTTGGTTTATTACTTCTTAGTGTCTTGTTTTATTTTGTTTGTTTGTTTTTATAATGTTGACGATTTTTTAGTCTTTCATGCCATTATGTCTTTGTTATTCTTTCTTAAGTAATTTATCATGACTTTGTAATTTCTTTATTTGTCACCCTAGTCTTATTTCTCATCCAGCTTTTATATTTCAAATTCTGTTTCGGTCATTTTGTAGGATCCCAATTTTCTTACTGAATAACTTTGCCCCTTTATAAGTTACTTAATTCACTTCAATGAAGTTATTTGTTTGGACATTTTTTGATAATGTTTTCACCCTTTTAGTTTCATGCTTGATTTTTCCCTGCTGTGATACCCTCATGACGGTAATATCTATATTGTAATTATTATTTGACTTCTAGGAGAATTTTTAATACAGGAGTTAGGTGATAGTCTTCCACTCGATTATGATAGACTGCAAGACTTCTCAAATCTCCAGGACTCTTCTGAGTATTCATGACGATCTTATGTCTCCTCCACCCCATTAAAACAGTGTCCAAAGTATTTATGGGGAAGGGGACATACACATTAATGGTCATAAAGATGGTATATAACAGATTTTTCTAATTAATGATAATATCTTTCACTTCTCTTTCAAGGTCTAGGTATTTATCTGTCTTTTTGATTTCTTTCAAATTTGATGGAATGGCCAAGTCCAGGATTTGGCAGGTTCTCTTTTATTTATTTATTTATTTACTAATCTATTTTTGTTGACAATCACTAGGCCTGGTCTCCAGTCAGAGATTAGGAGATTCTTTTTGTATCTCAAAATCCTAGAGACATTTATATGTTACATTCTCCAGGACTGAATCTGTGTTGTGCATATACCATTTATTCATATGTTCAAATTCAAATTTCCTGCGGGTCACCTTCCCACTCATCCGTGTCTTGTCTTATACTCTTTTAATTATTTACTCCTTTCAGAATTTTTCACACCAGCGTTAGTTGATAGTTTTTCTTTGGAGTTTTAATAAGAGCCAGTCTCATGAAATCTTCAAGGTCCTTCTCAGCATACAGGCCGATATAAATAATGCCGTAGTCTGGATGTTCTCGAGTTGTCCTCTTATTTCTTTGTCTTCCATTCCTTTTAACGATCCCTTGGGATTGTTCCAAGTACACCCAGCATAAGTGGTATCACCATCACCAACATTTTCTATACTTTTTTAGTTCTCTCGGAAGGTCCGAATATTTATCTCTCTTTTTCCTTTCAAGTCCGCTATTCAACAAGTTCTTTTTAATTTTACTTTGACAACGGCTTGGTGTGGTCGTTTGGTCTAGATTAGATGATTTGTATCTCAAAACTAGGGAATTTTGGATTACCTTCCCTTGTCAGTGATTTTATTATTATTACTTACTCCTTTAGAGTTTTTCACATCCGTGTTAGCTGATGGTTTTTCACTGGAGTTTGAGTGACAGCAAGTCTCCTAAAGTCTCCAGGACTCGCCTCAGGATTCTGGCCGTTCTTAGCAATGCTGTCGTTTGGATAGTTCTACCCCTCCGCCAACTTCCAAGTCCTCCAGCCCTTTTAATAATCCTTTAGTTATTGTTCTTAACGCACCAATAAAAATTGTCACAATCGTTATTTTCATGTTCCACAGCTTTTTCATTTCTCTAGCAAGGTCGAGGTACTTATACTTCTTTTCACTTTCCTTCAGTTTTATCCTGTGTTCTGCCGGGACAGCAAAGTCGACAATTTTGCAGATTCTGTTTTTTTTTTTTGTTTTTTTTTTGTATATTATTATAAGATCTGGTTTTCTGGCCGGTATTAGGGGATCCGTATTATTATTATTATTATTATTATTATTATTATTATTACTTGTAGTAGTAGTAGTAATAGTGATAGCAGTATAATTATTATTACTCCTATTCTAGTTTTCACACCAGGGTTAGACGATGGTTTCTCACTGAGTTTGAGTGACAGTAAGTCTCCTCAAGTCCACAGGACTCTTCACAGTATTCCGGCCGATGTCAATAATGCTGTAATTTGGATTGTCTCTATTTGTCCTCTTACTTCTAAGTCCTCCAGCCTTTGTACCAAACCATTAATGACTGCTCCAAGAGCACCAATCATAACTGGTATCACCGTCTCTTTCATGTTCCACAGTTTTTGCAATTCTACCCTGTAGTCAGGCGAGACAGCGACGTTCTTTATTCGGCAAGTTCTTTTTTTTTTCTTTTGATTACGATAAGTTCTGGTCATCTGGGCGAGATTAGGTGATCAGTTTTTATTTCAAAATTACAATGGAATGTGTGCATATCATAGTCATGGGTTTTGCATATACCATTTGTTCAATTGGTCAAAATTTAATTTCTTTCACAAATCCCTGTGAATGACCTTGCCCACCCCGTCGTGTATAGCCTTGTACTCTTTTTGTGTTATTATTATAATGACAATTATTATTATTCCTTTAATTTTTTTTCCACAGCCTTAGGTGATAGACTTTTACTGGATTTTGAGTGATAACAAGTCTCGTTAGGTCTCCAGAACTTTTCTTAGTATTCCGGCCGATCTTAATAATGCTGTCGTTTGGATGGCTTCGGCTCGTCCTCCGATTTCCTCCCTGTCACTAAGAACGCATATTACAACTGGTATCACCGACAACTTCACGTTTCATAACTTTTTTAAGTTGTTTTTCACTCTTCCCTTTCTTTCAATTGTGATCTGCCGGGACTGCAAATCCACCATTCGCCAATTTTATTTATTATTAGGCTTCCTCCTCTGGCCGAGATTAGGGGATCCATTAGTATCTGAAAGTCTCTGAGGAGTTTGTGCGTTTCATTTTCTAAGACAGATTCTTGGTTGTGCATATACCATTTGTTCGTCTTGTCAAACTTTAATTTCTGGCACAGTTGCCAGTTGATTACTTTGCCAACGCTGTCGTGTCTAGTCTTAAACTATTTCTGTGCTAGTTTGCTGCATTCGCTTATGTGATTGAAAGTTCCATCTCTATCACCATGGTACCTTTATTTTGTAGGGTGTTACTTCTTCTTAATTTGATATAATTTGTCTTCATGGCGTTGTTTTGAACGTCTATTAGAAAAGATTCAGGTTCCTTCTTAGATTTTTCTTTTTTTCAACCACGTCCAAGTTTTTACGTGTGAGATGTCGCTTCTTTGTCACTTAAAATTTCCATATTGTTTCCAGAATTGGCTGGTGGTTTTTCACTGGAGTCCGAGTAACTCCAAGTCTTTTCAGGTTTCCGGGACTTTTTTCAGTATTCAAACTCATCTTAAAAATACCTTGACTGAATGGTTACGATTCGTCCACGCATCTTATATTCACTTCTTCGAGTGCATCAAGCAAAACTGGTATGGCCATCACCATTATTATGATTTTTATTATTATTATCACGCCTTTAAAATTTTTCACATCAGCGTTAGCTGATGGTCTTTCACTGGAGTTTGAGTGACAGCAAGTCTCCTCAAATCTCCTGGTCTCTTCTCAGTATTCTGACCGTTTTCAATAATTCTGTCGTTTGGATGGTCTCCACTCGTCCCCCAACTTCAAAGTCCTCCTGGTCCTTTACTAATCCTTTAGTTACTGTGCCAAAAGCGCCTATCAAAAGTCGGCAATTTTGCAAATTTTCTTTTTTTGTTGATTATTATAAGATCTGGGTTCTGGCCGAGATTAGGTGATCCGTGTGTATGTCAAAGTCCCACATCAGTTTATGTGTGTCATTTTCAAGAACAGGTGCTAGATTGTGCGTATACCATCTGTTTGTATGGTCAAATTTACATTTCTTGCAGATTTCCCAATGGATCACCTTGCCCACCTAGACGTGCCTAGTCTTATACTCCTTTAGTGCTAATTCGCTGCATTCCCTTTTTATGTGATTGATGGTTTCGTCGCTATCACTGCATAGCCTACATTTGCTAATATATTGCGTCTTATCTATCTCGCTTTCATATGATTGGTTCTTATGGCGTTGTTTTGTGCTGCAATTAGGAGAGATTCTGTTTCTCTGATTAAGTTTCCTTTTCTTAGCCAAGTCTAGATTTTCTTTTGTTCAACTGGGATCAGCTGGGACAACAAAGTCCACAATTTGGCAATTATTAAAAAAAATTAATTTATTAGTATTGTCAAAAATAAATTCCTTGCACAGTTCCCAGTGGATCACTTTGCCCACCCAGTCGTAATTATCAGTTTTATTTTTGATTCCTTAACTAAGACAATTGTTGGACGAAGTAAGAAATTACGTGAGTTCTATGTATTTATGAATTTTGCTTCCTCTTTAGTTGGTCATATTTCAGTTACATTTATAGTTGTCGATGAGCAGTTCTTCAAAGTGCATTTATTGCATTGCATATAGACTGGTAATACCAGGTATCATATTTACATGTTTAAAAGCTCATTTCTTGCTCATATCCAGTTTCCCATCGTAAGTGGCTTTGTGGTTATTTTAAGGTACAGCATTTTTTTCGGTTTCTATTTCCTGGGTTTTGTGTTTACTACTTATATTCTGATTGATATATTATTAACTGTCTGCACAGACATGTCAGTTAGAATGTAGGTTTTCTTTTATAGTACTTAAGTACTATTTCTGATCAGTTCCGCTTTATTTCTCTATCAGCTTGGAAAGAAAAGTCCCAGAATATAGTTACTCCTTCTGATTCTGTTCTTGGTTCTGGTTGTTTTTTATGCCATTTTTCATAATTGAATATCCCATATTATTTATATACTTTCCAGTGAGGTGCCCGTGGTGTACTGGTTATCGTCGTAGGAAATGGACACGGCGACACGAGTTCAAATTCTGGACGAGACTGATTGTATTTCACATAACATTAATACCCTTTGGAAAGGTATGAATCCAATTATTCTCCCTCCAGTAGTAGGGCAGACTAGGTTCTTCAGCTTTGGTGAGGCAACTAGTCTAGGAGAAAGAAAACTCTGAATTCAAACCTGTTAAACTCCGCTTAAGAAATTCAGCTTGTGTCATATCCTGCCTGAGCGGAGGGGTTCATAAATATGAATATACTTTCCAGTGAATGTCATGTCTAATTTATTCATGTACTCCTTTATTTTCTGTTGGTGCTTGATTTGGTCAATCGATTCAGTGTTTTGTTCCCACAATCTAATGTGACAAGACGCGTAGCAATTCGTTTCAATTTGTGTTGGCGCCACTCAGACGATCTCTTAGTCTGTTTTGGCGCGAAATCCACATAAAGGACTGAGGACAATATCTCTAGCGATACCGGAAGTGGAGGAAGGTCTGAGATAAGACGGATAGAGTTCAGTTGACAAAGGAGGGCAGGAGAGACCAGTCGGCTTGAGATAGCTGTCCAGTGAATGAGACGGTCGGCAGAAGAAGGCAGCGGGGGAAGGGCAGAGAAGATAGCCAATAGAAGTTAGAAAGGCGACTGCTAAGACTTGTTGACCCACAGAGGCCGGGTTAACCAAAGCGAGAAGATGTCAGCTTTGTTAGTGGCTTTGTAGAAGTTTAGCGCAAAATACACACCTGCGATAGTCTTCAGATGCACGGAGAGCTGCACAAAAGTTAAACATATACTCCCCCTTCTTGCGCTTGGAGCTGACCCAAGTCCGTGTTTGTTCGTTTATTCTTTTTCTCCCGTCTTCTCGTTTGTGCTTTGCGTATCTGTAATGAAATGTGTAATGCCCCTGGTCGGAAATGAGAAAAATCACTACACTACCACTGACAGGTGGTTTCTTGTTTTTAGGCCCTCGTCCTGTGCTGCCATTATAAGTCCCTCTATCACTGCCTGAAGTCCAGCAATTTTCAGTCATTGGTGAGTAATTATTATTATTATTATTATTATTATTATTATTATTATTCAACGGCATACTGCTCCGACAACGTCATGTTATTATAATCAAAATCCAATGGACAGATGAATGAAGGGCGACCGCAGATTAGCCAAGAACTACCAAGGTATAAAACTTACATCCATAGCAGCCAAAATATACAATACCCTCCTACGAAACTGCAGAGGACTTAAATTGACAACATTCTTAGGAAGAACCAAAAGGGCTTCCGAAGAAATACATCCACGACCTCGCAAATATTGAATATCCGTAGAATCCTTGAAGGAATACGGGCAACAATCCTACAGGCGACAATACTATTTGTCGACTTCACCAAGGCCTTTGATACCATTCACAGAAGGAAGATGGAACAAATTCTACTAGCATACGGTCAACCAAAAGGGACCGTCGAAGCCATAATGATTCTCATTAAAAACACCAAAGTGAAAGTACGTTCTCCGGATGGAGACACAAACAATTTCGACATTGTAGTAGGAGAACTGCAAGAGGGCACATTAGCCCCATACCTCTTTATCATCTGTCTAGACTACGTGCTTAGAACATCGATTGATTAAATCAAAGGAAACGGCTTCGAGTTGACAAAGAAAAGAAGCAGAAAGTAACCCGTAAAAACAGTTACCGACGCTGACTAAGCCGATGACAAAGCGATTCTGGCAAATGTACCCGCCCAAGCCGAAACACTACAGCATAGTATGGAACGAGCCGCCGCAGGCATTAGCCTTCATGTCAATGCACACAAAACGGAATATATGTGCTTTAATCAAACAGGCGACGTTTTCATACTAGACGGTAGCTCTCTGAAACTAGTTCAGAAGTTCACCTAGCTCGGAAACAGTGTCTCATCAACCGAAAAAGACATCGACACGTGACTAGCAAAGGTATGGATAGGCTCTCGGTCATATGGAAGTCAGATCTGACTGATAAAATGAAACGTAGTTTCTTCCAGGCAGCGATCGTGTCGTTACTGCTATATGGATGCACTACATGGACGCTGACTAAACGGATGGAGAAAAAGCTTGACGTCAACTACACAATTAATGCTGCGAGAAATTTTAGACAAGTCCTGAGGCAACACCCAAAAGGCACCAGCTGTACGGCCACCTACCTTCCATCACGGAAACTATTCAAGTTAGACGAACCAGGCATGCAGGACACTGCTGGAGAAGCAGAAGCGTGTTCGTAAGTGATGTTCTCCTGTGTACCCCCTCACATGGCCGAGCAAAAGCAGGGCGACCAGCTCGAACATACATACAGCAGCGCTGTGAGGATACGGGATGTAGCCCTGAGGACCTGTCAGAAGCGATAAATAATAGGGAGGAGTGGCGAGAGAGGGTCAGAGATATCCGTGTTGGTGGTCCGACAAGATGACGATGATGATGATGATTATTTGTTTTCTTTTGAAATACAAGACTATGGCGAAGGGCAGGTGAAGGTGATTCTTTGGGAACTGTGCAAGAGATTAAGATTTAATAATACTAGCAAATGGAATATGTAAAATCCGGGATACGTCCTAGAGAATAAGATGCATAATATTTTCTGGTATTTTGAAATACAAATTGATCAAGAGTTCCGGCCAGAAGACCAAACCATGTGTTGATTAACAAGAAAAAAGAATTAGATATATTTTCTGTCCTATCGAACCCCAAGGTGAAAAAAAAAAAATGGACAAATATTTGGAATTAAAAAGGAAAGGAACATGTGGGTGACTGTAACACGAATTGCTATTGGTATTCATCGAATGGAACTGAAAAGCATGAAAAAAAAAACTGCAGGGTGTGGAAATCCCCGGAAGAATCAAAATGATCTTGACTACAGTGTTTTTAACATTTGTTAGAATATTTATAATCCTATTTACCCAACCCCTCCGCTCGGGCAGGATATGACACAAGGTCAATTTTTAAGTGGAGTTTATCAGGTTTGAATTCAGAGTTTTCCTTCTCCTAGTTGCCTAGTAGACTAGTTGCCTCACTAAGGCTGAAGAACCTAGTCTGTCCTACTACTTACCCATAGCTGGAGGGAGAATAATTGGATTCGTACCTTTCCCAAGGGTATTAGTGATATGTGAAATGCAATTAGTCTCGTCCGGGATTTGAACTCGAGTCGCCGTGTCCATTTCCTACGACGATAACCATTACACCACTGGCACCTCAATGTTAGAATATTAATAATAATCTTGGAAATCAGAGGAGACTTACCAACTGTCAGAGTCCAATACAAGACACCTAACTGTTGCTTGTCTGAAAAAGGAGTAAAATAATTACGAAAGTTTCAATTATTTTGCTCCTAGAGAGTTTTTTTTTTATGTCAGCGTTAGTTGATGGTCTTTTACTAGAGTTTGAGTGACAACAAGTGTCCAGGACTATTCTTGGTATTCTGGCCGATTTCAACAATGCTGTAGTCTTGATGGTGTCTACTCGTACTCTTTTATCAAAATCCTCCTGTCCTTGTACCAATCATTTAGTTACTGTTCTCAAAGCATCAATTACAAACGGTATAACCGTCACTTTCATTTCCACGGTTTTTTTTTTCGCTTTCTTTCAATTTTATTCTGTGGTCAGCCGGGACATTAAAGTCCATAATTCTGCAAGTTTTTTCTTTATTATTATTATTATTATTATTATTATTATTATTATTATTATTATTATTATTATTATTATTATTCCATTTTTCTCCAACCCATAAGCATTATCTTGGTCATTTAAAATGTTTTAACTTGGCTCACTTTTCTTGGATTTGTTTTTATTCGATTCATATTTTTCTGAAGACTTGAATCTATTTAATTTAAATAAGAGAAAGGCAAAGGAGGAATATTTCATTTTTATTTCCTTTCATATTTTAAAACGTATTTTTTCGGTAAAATCAAGAACACAATTCTAAAATCGTCAATAAATCATGACTTTTTTTTTTATCCAGAGTCATTATCCTTTTCTCCGCTAAAATATTCTGTACTCTCGTTATTAAAATTGTTCAAGTATCGATTTCATTCATTGCCGTGGGGATATCTATCATTTTGAAGTGGGGAAGGTTACTGAGTGTCGTCCGGGACAAAATTCAACATTCGAAAGTTGTATTTGGTAATATTTTTGATTAATTGCGTCAGCTTGCATTATGTAAGTTTAATATGATACTACTTTTAGTTATAGTAAGGATCAATAATGATGTTTGAAAAAAAAATATTGCTAGTCTGTATCAACACATGCATGTACGCACACCGTTTGCTTTCTTTGTTTAAATGACACATCAACTTTCATGGGTTATTTACTTTGGTTTGGATTAGTTTTATCTCATATAACAATATTATAAATTGTTTATTTCCAATTCGTGTTTATACATATATATTAAGTATATATAGGATTTGTAAACACCAGTTGTTGATAACATTTTTAAACGAGCCTATGTTCAGTTTCTGCGCAAAGTTAAATGGTTCCAAGTATTACAATCTAATACGAAAAAAATTATTTACGATTAATCATTTGTTTACACACAGGTAAATTGTTCGTAGTATTGTTTTGTATCACTAACAATTCAATTAAGAATTAGTCATATGTTTACTCACAGTTAAATGATGAAAAAGTTTAATTTCAAGCAGTTCAATTTAGCAAAACCATTCGTTTGCACACAGCTTCCATGTGAAACAGTTCTATTGGATCTAGATATAGGACCCTATCAGGTTCCAACAATCCGGGCCAGAGTGCACTTGGGGGCGATGGTATTGAAGGTGTACACTGCTTCTCCCGAAGCTCCAGCATAAGTGAAGCCTCACTATTTGATTATTTTGAGTCATATCATAATTCTATTTGCACACAGCTAAATTATTTAAAATATGGTAATCTAATATTAATAATTTTCTCTATATGCAGTTAAATGGTTTCACGAATTGTTATTTAACCGCGGTAGATTCCATTTAAGATACTTAATTTGTTTGTACAGTGAAACCGTGCCAATTATTTCTTTATAACACTAATAATTCAATTTGCACACAGTTTCATAGTTTTAAGTAAAGAAAATCATTAGATATTTATATTTCACTTATAGATTGGACCCTAACAGGTCCCACCACTTCGTATCAGAGTGGACCAGTGAGTAATGGTAATGAATAAGTACTCCACTCATTGAACCTGAGGACTGGAGTCTCAATATCCGATGGTTTAGTGTCATATTAAGGAGACTTGTTGATTAGGGAGTGTTTCCTCTCAGCATATTCTACAGCCTCAGTCAACTTGGCTTTAATAGATTAAGTGTATCTTTTATTTGGCATGAAGTGTTTTTGCCTAACCATTTACAATAATTCATTCAACGTTGCATTAACATTGCTCGGACAATATAAATTATACGTATATATGATTGAGCTTTTCACTACGATCAGTCAGCTCCCATCTCCATATATCCCTTCAGATCGTCCGTTCTTCACTTGGTCTCTTCTCCCGAAGGTCGTCTTGTCACACCGTGTCACTCTAACGTCTATCCTTGCCATCCTTGTTCTTGTTCGTTTATGAGAAATGGAAATGAGATTTTACATTTAACGTGCGCATTTTACTTTTTATCTATTGATGACTTTTCCCTTCATTGCCAACCCAGCCTTAATGGGAATTGAGAGAGCCGGATAGAACATTTGATTACTGATGTCTGGTATTTCTCACCAACTGACTAACTTATTCTAACTCCAGAACCGGTTTGGTCACCTGAGTGATACAATCCAATGAGATCTATGGTCTCTGATTGACCTTGAGTTCAACTCTTTTCCATCATACTCGTTTACACTTGTATTTTTGCATGATTAAACGTATAAGACTTAATCTAAATGCTACACTACATTTCAAAAATAGAATTTACTGATCTATTACGTAATATTTTTACAAGCAATAAACTATTTCATGTTTCCTTACCTGAGTTCAACTTAATTCTATTGACAGAGTAAGAGTAGCTAAAGGCTTAATTTTCTTTGGAGGAGTTAAAATTATAGGATGAAAAACACAGAAATTAGAAAATAGATTTTAACTTTAAATAATATTGCCCATAACCGGAGAGGAGTGTAGTTATCATTTTATTCTATGATCAAGGCAACTCAAGACAACGTAAAGGCGGTTAAGTAATAACAAAAAAAAAAAAGGCAAAGAACTTAAAGAATATGCACCCCAAAGAAAATGACTTCGTGTTTTTATTCGATCTAGCACAGAAGAGAGAAACCGCATGGGCTTGTGAGAAAGAACGGCAACCTACCGAGAAGATATAAGATGTCTATCCAACGGAAGCTTCTTCCTATTGATAAATCAATGCAGATCATGGCCATATCTTTATTAGACGTGAAAAATAAACATTGGTCTCCAATAGAAGGACATAAGAATTAGTGTTTTTACAATAATGAAAAACAGTCTATCCCGAAGGGAATTTTCTTTCGTAAAATCGATGTGGAAATAAAATAAGAGGATTTTATAAGAACAAACAACCCAGTTTTAAATTATTATAAAGTTATATATATATATATATATATATATATATATATATATATATATATATATATATATAACACTGAGTCTAAATGTTGATGATAGAGATAAGAAAATAAAAAATATTGATATTTTCCGGTCAGAGTACATACACCAGAATCAGTAATTTTTATTCCTCTCTCCAACAGACTTAATAGAAAATATAAAGAACGAACGAAATGAAAATAAAGGGAAAATATTATTTGATAATGAAGAGGGAAGTTGAAAAATGTTACAGAAAATAAATATATATATATATAGATAGATAGAGACAGAGAGAGGAAGGGACGAACAGGTTATTCAATATCAGTCAACTACATTTGCTGACTGTCACTTTTGCGTCTTGACGATAATTATCTATTGATATAAGGGCATGGGCGAGAAACTGAGTGTCATCAAGCGTTGTTCAATTTGCATCAAGGTTATTATATATATATATATATATATATATATTAGCTAGTGAAAATTTATTTACATTGCCTGATAATCGTAAAAGAGTTAAATGTTTCGATTTCAGTTCCCTTATATATATATATATATATATATATATATATATATATATATATATATATATATATATATATGTATAGTGATTTTGGGTTGCGTGTGCTTGTGCCTGTACAGAAATAAAAGTGGTGTATCGGAGGGGCCAGTGATGTAATTGGTA
>OY757933.1:47006896-47131896 GCA_963585895.1 Sepioteuthis lessoniana
TTATATGTTTATGGGATGTTATATTTGTAAAATTAATGCTAAGAACACGTTCGTGAAGAAAAGAAAACAATACATAGTTGATGAAATTATTTGCCACTCCTTTCCATAACTAAGACTTTTATCATTCATCCATACAACAAACACTCTACATTCAAACTCTTTGTTAATTATAATGCGTAAAATTGAATCATTTGAGAATTTACTCAGAATACAACACACGTCACCAGCCCTAAAATATGCCGACTGTATCACCTTCTAAGACCTGTGTGTGTGTGTGTGTGTGTGTGTGTGTGTGTGTGTGTGTGCAAAAATGTGTTATTAAGCTCTGACTCAAAAATGTATCATCAAGGAGAACTGACCCCCTTAACTGTCTCTATCTCTCTGCTGCCATTCGTCGCTATCGCACATCGCTCTTTATAAGTCTTCTACAGGATGTCTCAAAATAGACGCAAACCATTTATATGATCATGATTTATTACTGAGAATAGCACTATAGCGGCCATTTGGAACATCTCCTGTAAAAAATTCATCGGTTGACGTGGAGACATCGAATCAATGTTTTTTTGTCTAATTGTTATAGTATCAGCTTCCAGGACATCATCTAGGTTTTGGGGATTTTTTAAGTCGACAAACACTATTCTCGTGTAGTTCTCATTTAGGTTTTTGGGATTTTTAAGTCGACAAACACTATCCTCGTGTAGTTCTCATCTAGTTTTTTGGGATTTTTTAAGTCGACAAACACTATTCTCGTGTAGTTCTCATCCAGGTTTTTGGGATTTTTAAGTCGACAAACACTATCCTCGTGTAGTTCTCATCCAGGTTTTTTGGATTTTTTAAGTCGACAAACACTATTCTCGTGTAGTTCTCATCTAGGTTTTTTGGATTTTTTAAGTCGACAAACACTATCCTCGTGTAGTTCTCATCTAGTTTTTTGGGATTTTTTAAGTCGACAAACACTATTCTCGTGTAGTTCTCATCTAGGTTTTTGGGATTTTTTAAGTCGACAAACACTATTCTCGTGTAGTTCTCATCTAGGTTTTGGGGATTTTTAAGTCGACAAACACTATCCTCGTGTAGTTCTCATCCAGGTTTTTTTGATTTTTTAAGTCGACAAACACTATCCTCGTGTAGTTCTCATCTAGTTTTTGGGGATTTTTTAAGTCGACAAACACTATTCTCGTGTAGTTCTCATCTAGGTTTTTGGGATTTTTAAGTCGACAAACACTATCCTCGTGTAGTTCTCATCCAGGTTTTTGGGATTTTTTAAGTCGACAAACACTATCCTCGTGTAGTTCTCATCCAGGTTTTTTTGATTTTCTTAGTCGACAAACACTATCCTCGTGTAGTTCTCATCTAGTTTTTTGGGATTTTTTAAGTCGACAAACACTATCCTCCTGTAGTTCTCATCCAGGTTTTTGGGATTTTTTAAGTCGACAAACACTATCCTCGTGTAGTTCTCATCCAGGTTTTTGGGATTTTTTAAGTCGACAAACACTATTCTCGTGTAGTTCTCATCTAGGTTTTTGGGATTTTTTAAGTCGACAAACACTATCCTCGTGTAGTTCTCATCCAGGTTTTGGGGATTTTTTAAGTCGACAAACACTATTCTCGTGTAGTTCTCATCTAGGTTTTTGGGATTTTTTAAGTCGACAAACACTATCCTCGTGTAGTTCTCATCCAGGTTTTTGGGATTTTTTAAGTCGACAAACACTATTCTCGTGTAGTTCTCATCTAGGTTTTTGGGATTTTTTAAGTCGACAAACACTATCCTCGTGTAGTTCTCATCCAGGTTTTTGGGATTTTTTAAGTCGACAAACACTATTCTCGTGTAGTTCTCATCTAGGTTTTTGGGATTTTTTAAGTCGACAAACACTATCCTCGTGTAGTTCGCCTTTAATCTAAGTGTTCGGGCCGATCTTCAGAAATGAATAGTCTCAGTATTCTGACTGGTCTTAGTTTTGATAATCTCAATATTCAGGCCGGTCTTACGAATGAATAATCTCCTTTATCTTGCCTGTCTTTGTAATGAATACGCTCAGTATTTCGGCCGGTTTAGCTTTGATAATCTCAGTATTCTGGCCGGTCATCGTAATGAATAATTATTTTTTTATTTTTTTATTCTGGCTTGTCCTAGTAATGAAAAGTATCAGTATTATGGCCGGTCTTAGTTTTGATAATCTCAGTTTTCTGGTCGGTCTTAGTAAGGAATTGTCCCAGTACTCTGGCCGGTCTTAGTAAGGAGTAGTCTCAGTATTTTGGTATTAGTTTTTTAATGAGCAGTCTCAGTATTCTGGCTGGTCTTAGTTTTGATAATCTCAGTATTCCGGTAGGTTATAGTAATGAATAGTCTCAGTTTTCTGGCCGGGCCTAGTTATGAATAGTATTTGTATTCTTGCTTGTCTTAGTAATGAATAGTGTCAGTGTTCTGGTCGGTCTTAGTTTGGATAATTTCTGTATTCGGGCCGATCTTAATTTGGATAGTCTCGATATTCTGGCCTGTCCTAGTGATGAATAGTCTTAGTATTTTGGCCGGTGTTAGTTTGATAATCCGATCTGGGTTTTGTTAGTCTCCGTATTCTGGCCGATCTTAGAAATGAATAGTCTGTATTCTGGCTATGTTTATTTATGAATAGTGTCAGTATTCTGACCGGTCCTAGATTTTATAATATCAGTATTGTGGCGGGTCTTAGTAATGAATAGTCTTTGTATTCAGGCCGGTCCTAATGATGAATAGTCTCAATATTCTAGCCAGTCCTTGTAATGAATAACTCAGTATTCTGGCCTGTCTTAGTTTTGATCGTCTCAGTTCATCGTATGATTTCCAACTCTTCAAGTCCCCTTACTAAGCCTTTGGAGCCATCCCAAGCACATCATTTTAATTGGTATTGCTGTCACTTACTTGCTCCATTGATTTGTTATTTTTCTAGCAAGGTGTAAGTAGCTGCCTCTCTTTGCATTTTGTTTGGTTTTCACTCAGTGTTTCTCCCAAAAAGCAAAGTCTTTTAATCGGCAGAATCAATATTTTTTGTTAATTATCACTACATTGTGATAAGGTGATCTGTTTGTTTCTCAAAATCCAAGAGAGTCTTGTTCGTTCCATTCTCCTGGACAGATTCTGGTTTGTGCATATACCATTTGGCAGTATTATCACATTTCAAGTTCTTGCGCAATTTCAGCTGCATCTTCGTACCCACTGAGTCGTGTCTTCTTTTGTAGTCTTTCTGCGCTCGTTTGCTGCATTCGCTCATTATGTGATTAATAGTTTCATCACTATCATCACATAATTTATACCTGCTATAGTTTTTTCTTTATCTGTTTTTGCTTTAGCATTGGTGGTCTTTATGTTAATGTTTTGTTCTGCAACCGGAAGAGATTCAGTCACTCTCCTAAAGTTTTCCGTTCTTAGGCATGTAAAGTTCTGTTTGTATAAGATTTCGTTAGTTTGTTTTTTGAAATACCCATACAGTTGTTTTTCTTTCCATTTTTCTTTCCTACTACGTAGTATTCAGTTGATCTTTAGGTTGCCTTGGCTGTTTCTAGTCGCTGTAATAAGTCGTCCTTTATTCTCTTTTATATAATATTTGATTCCATGTAATGAGGCATCCCTGCCATCTTCACTGCTGGGTAGTCCTTTTCCTTCTTCCTCTTTATTCATATGCATCATCATTAGCTTTCTTGTCCTCTGATCAATTTGTTGAAGTTCTTCCCTCGTCAATTTCAAGAATGGTCCTGAGTATCTTACAAGGGTGAATAGACCAGGTGTTTATCCCTTTGATGAGATTTCTGCTGCAGAGCCTACTTTCGAGAAGTTTTATCGTTCATTTGAGGGTTTTTTTTTCTATTTTTTCTTTCATCTCCAATTGTTTGATGGTGTCCGCTTCCAGTATTCGAAATACTTGTAAGTTACTTTTTCTCCAGATGTTTTGCTTCTTTCTTGATGTTGCAGTTCTACTCCTCCGTTACTTCCCCTTTCCTGCTTTTCATAATAAGTATGATGCATTTTTCTATCCCAAATTCCATCCTTATATCCTTACTGTGTATTTTCCCTTTCTTGGAAACACGTAAATATCATCCAAATTCATTTTGGGGTTGATATTATCTTGCAAGCTTGCAGTTGTGTAGCGCCTGTGCATTTTTATAATTTGTATCTCGCTGGCATCATCACTATTTCAAATAGCAATGGTGAAAGCCCATCTTCTTGGATGATTTTTATTTGGACCTTAGCTAAAGCTTTTCTTCCAGTGGTCAAATCCATCCGACCCAAATTCTTAGCTTTCATCACAAACTATTATTTTGTCCATTCATAGACAATGTATTATCTAACTTAGGGGGAACAAATCATAATCCCTTTTATAGTCAACCCACGCCATAGTTGCATTTTTCCGTCTCGTTCAGCTCTCCTTGAAGATAACCTGATCAAGGTATAGAATATCACCTATCCCTCTTGTTATTTTGTGGCATGCTTTTTATTCTTCGGAAAACAGTCCGAGGCTTATTACAGACTAATAAATTCCCTCCTTAATCTCTACTGTTAGTATTTTCTACATCATTGGTAGGCACATTAACGGTCTGTAGATGTTGTGGGCAGTTTATTTTTCGAGGGTCATTTTGGATCAAGGTGGTCTTCTTTCAGTCTTCCATTCGGGTATATTTGCTTCCTTTAAGCATCTACTCAATTTAAGAGCCAGTCCGACGTGGAGAGATGTGCATTTTTCAAACCAGAACCCATCTATGCCATCATGGCAAGATGTATTCCAATTTGATGTTTTTTCACTATTGCTCTGAGTGAATCAAGTTGCATTTTCGCACCGCTGCCTTCTTTGAGTCTTTGTGATTCTTTTTCCATATAATTTATCAAATCGGCTTTCTGTTATGTTATTTCGTTTGTCATATTTTACCCCAAAATAGTATCTTTTGCCTCATTTTTATCCGGTTGTTCTATGTCCTTTTGCATTCTTTTCCAATTCGTTGGTAGATTTTCTTTCATTAATTTGAAAATTCCTTTTCTTATTGTTTAGCTTGATCATGTCACATTATCTTTAAATTATCCCTCTTTTCTCCAATATCTTTTGATTTATTTCTTCACGTTTGGTTCTTAGATTTGTCAACTGTTTTCTTTTAGTTTTTTCATTCCAACCTATCCCCGTGTTTTTTCCTCTTTACTTAGTCACTTCGTTTGTTGTTGTATTTCATTACCTTTTCGTCTAGTCTAATCTCCCATCTAAGTTTTATATTTGTATTTCTGCAAGGGTTCCTTAGGGGCACACCGATTTTATATGAGACTAATTTTGTTCCTGCATAAATAAACCCATTTAATTAAGTGATGTTGCAAGTTGGGATATATGGTAATAATTTCTTTTATCTTTTCATTTTCTTTGATTTTTTTCATTCGTTCCTGAGAGATGGTAATGTAGTTTTCTTTTCAGTCGTAATTTTCTTCATTAACTCGACATTGATTTTATCGTCTTGGGTTATTTTTTTGTTGTATTGGTGTGGTGTGTTTATTATTTTTTGTTTCAATTTGATTTGTGTCTTATCAATATTTAGCGTTTCAGTTTGCGTAGGGGATTCTTGTTGATAATCGTCTCTATTTATTTGTTGGTATATTTCAAGTATCTTAAGGTCAGAAAACGAACCTTCCTTTAATATCATACACGGTCAGCAAGTCTGGGTTTTTGTGTTAATTCGAGTGGATTTTTATCAAATTTCTTTCTTTCTTTTTCTAAACTCTTTTTGCTTTGGAAAATATTTTTTATCGTCATTATTATTATTGTAGTTTTGAATATTTGCATAAAATACTATTTTAACTAAGGGGCTCCTCAAATATCCTTGTGATAGCAATTCTTATTTCTGCAAGAACCTTCTGATCTCAGGCTTAAATCCTACATTTTTTCTTGATTCTACTGGACTCCAAATTTCACTGGTACGACTGACATCTTCATTATATATATATATATATATATATATATATATATATATATATATATGGGGGTCTTCAAATATAATTATTACCATCTTAGGAAATAAACACGCTGACATGACTCAAATCTAAGCCGAATGTTTTAGGCGTTTAACGTAGCGCTATCACCTTTAAAAAGTATTCATCCTATTATTTCTCGCTCCAACAATGGGTAAATAATCGGATAGACTGATTTCTTTAACTTTGGTTGGCAACATATCTCGGAGAAAGAAAACTCTCAATTCAAACTTGTTAAACTCCGTTTTAAAATTACATTGTGTCACATTCCGCTTGTGCCAAGTGGTTAGTAAACACACACACACTCACACATACACACACGCATGTATATATATATATATATATATAACTTCAATTCTTATGGCTTTTTTCTTTTCAGTATTCACGGACGAATGAAATGCTGTCCTTTGATGGAGTATCACGAAGTGCTTTTCAGGAATCTTCTCAGTATCATCAGTGATTTCTTCAATGCCGTGGTGTAGTTGCCTTCAAATCTTTCCATGAGCTTTTGTTCCTCCACTCTTCATTCTAGGTTACCGACATTGTTTTAAGTGCTTCAACTATTACTGCTATCTCTGTCACCAGGTCTCCAAGACTCTCTGCTCTCTGGCAAAGTCAAGCTACTTAACCATTGCTGTTTTTTTTTCCTATACTTTCAATCTGTGATCTTCTGGAACGACTAGATCCACTAGGTGACAAGTCATCATCATCGTCATCCTTATTATTATTATTATTATTATTATTATAGATTTAGAGGTGGATTTATAATTGCCAATAATTGTATGAATTAAAGGTGAATTGTCGTTAGACCAATGATATTCTTAGCACAATTATACGCTGTGCCGATAGAGAAAGTGCGCCGATTATTGATATTAATAATATACGGAGCCTAAAGTGCCAACCACCTCTCCCAATACTTGGTTGACTTCTGACTTCGATGCAGACTCCTAATTTTGAATAAAGGACAAAGAGTACCAAATTCCCCGCTAGGTTTTCACAATGACCGGGGCGTCACTTTAATATAGAACGGTTCAGCACACACCGCGTCTGGAAGACAAAAGCAGTCTATTGGCTTCTGTTTACGATAGGAATTGCAAGTGTAGCTAAGCAATGACGGGCAAATGGTTATTCGCACTGTCCGGCGAAATTAACATTCATCATGAGAAGCAGAAGACGCCTCAATTATAACCATTATGGAAATGCGAATTTGGTTTAATATTAAATGAGTAATACGAGGGCAGATGAGTAACATTTGGGGTTAGGCATGACGGAGAATTTTATAAAGACACTCAATGAAGGTGACGTAACCTTATATAAAAGAATGAATGAATTTACAGCGAAAGAGAGGAGAGAAAGCGAAAGAAAGAGAGACAGACATAGAAAGATATAAAGAGAGTGAAAGATAGAGAGAGAGGGGGAGGAGATTATGAATCCTGTGTGTATTGATTAGTTAAACATAAATTTCTCAATAAGAATGCCGTGTCTTTAACCGAGGAATACTTTCAATTATCTGAATAACAATTCTCAGAAAATGGTGTACAGAATTTCATATATATATATATATATATATATATATATATATGGAGGTACACACACACTCTGATCGAGTGGGATGTAATACAAGGTCATTTAAGGGGAGTTGAACAAGTTTTAATTCACGGTTTTTGTCCTCATAGTCTGTTTTTTATACAATTGTTAAAGAGTCCATTGACCTAATATTTATCCATAGCTGAATGGAGAATAGGTCAATGCATAACATCCCCAAGGGTATTAGCGCTAAGTGAAATTTTAGCAAACAGCTTCGTCTAGGTT
The DNA here is from genome assembly GCA_963585895.1 of Sepioteuthis lessoniana. Classification (NCBI taxonomy): domain Eukaryota; kingdom Metazoa; phylum Mollusca; class Cephalopoda; order Myopsida; family Loliginidae; genus Sepioteuthis; species Sepioteuthis lessoniana. Next base: position 47,014,686 of record OY757933.1, read on the forward strand.
TTGAATTCAAGCTGCCGATCCTATTTTTTACCAAGAAATCAATTACGCCACGCCTGTCTCCTTCCTAGCTAGCTATCTATCAATCTCCCAACACACTTATACATAGAGAAAGAGAAAGAATAAGAAATAGAGAGAAAGAGTGAAATATAAATAAAATGAAAGAGAAACAGAGAGCGCCGTAATTTTTTCAACGATTTCCAAGGGAGTAGAAATCACACACACACACACACACACACACACACACACACACACACACACACACACACATATATATATATATATATACGATTTTCAAGGAAGTAGATATGCAGTATATATATATATATATATATATATATATATATACTGTGCGTGTTGGCCTACGGTGTAGAGTGTTCACCAATGGTCTGGAAGAATGGGATTCAATCTCAGGGCGAGTCATACCAAAGACTAAAGAGAAATCGTACTTGATACCTCCTGGCATAATACTCAGCAGTATAGGGTGTGGATCAAGGGTAAAGTTGAACAATCCAAGGAATGGGGTAGCGCCCTTTCCTTCAGCTTGGTGTTGTAGCAAATGAAAAGCGAGTCTTCGGGTCACCCTCGACTATGATCGTCAATTCTTTTTTTTACTTATTGTGCGTGGGTGAGTGAGCAGAACAGACACGGTGCTTTTGCTTTGGTAGACAGAAGGAAACACGCTTGATACGAATCAGATGTGTATGTATAAACAGGACTATTACCCCACGCTTGTATGAATGTCTTAATCCTCCAGGTACATAAAACAAAATGAATTTTATTTATTTTTTATTTATTTATTTATTGTTAAATAGTATATCAACTTTCGGAGCTTATTAAATGCCAAAGCAGCCCTTTTACTAGAACAGCAATGGTACACATAGCAGAAGTAATTAGAAAGTTCTTACTCTTGTCAAGTCCAAAAGTGAACGTAATAACGTCAATTTAGTTTGAACTTTCTTTTTACGATGTTACAGTCTTGCACATTAACCGCTACGCCTCGGAGCTTTCCCTCATCTCTGAAGAATATGTGTATATGGTTAACCTCTTACAAACAGCCGGTACCTTTAGCAATGGATGCTATTTGTACAGGGAAAAGGACAATTTGGAGCCACTCTTTTTGAAACAGTTTTTTAGCATTGTGTACCATATTCGCAAATAACCGTATGTGCGAAATGGACATGTAATGTTCATAACGATAGAATATATAAAGAACAGGAATCTCAAAAACACGTAACTACTTCTTGTTCAGATACGAAACCTTTTTATTAACTTTGAGTTAAAGGTTTCGACGTAAGAAGGAGAGACACAATCTTCTATGCTGTCTTATTCATTTGGCCCCCATCGGGTGCACGTTCGCCTCGCGCCTTTTTCCGACCACATTTTCTGGTTCTTTTTTCTCTTTTTTTTCTTTTTTTAAAAATTTTTTTCAACAGTCACTCGTTCGGCATGTATATTTTTTCAGTCTTTAATTTGTTCTCTTATTTTCATATTTAAAAAAAAAATTGTTTTTTTAAATCTCAGATCAATTGCTCATTTTGTATTTTGCATTTTTGCCTTCCTTCTACGTCCGTACTTAATACTGCTAACTTTATATCTCCTTCTCACGTAATATCTGTCATTAATTAATGTACACATTTTAACCTTCCACAACCAAGCATAGCTCGTAATCAAACCAAGATACATGTTTCCCCGTTTTTTCCACCTTTTGACCACCGTCAACCGGTCTATCTCACATCTTTTCAACAGCTTACGAATACCCTCCTTTCTTATCTTCTTTCTTTCTTTCGCCCTTAAAATACTGGGTGTTCTTTTCTAAACCACCCAAACCTTCATCAGCTCACTCAAAAAAAAAAAATTTCTCCCTCGACACAAAATCGAGTCCGCGAATTTTCCAAACACATCCAATGAGACCACCAGAACTCTGCGCACACCTTAAATAACTAATCTCCAAACCCATGTTTTTTCGAACATCTTCCTCAACAAAACCTCACAGTCCCATTCCAGGGGGAACTCACAAAATAACTGTCTGCCCTGTCAGACACAATAAATGTCCGTCTCTTCGTTGATCTGCCTCTCTGGAGAGATATCTGAGAAAATTTTCCAGTCGATACGGACAACGAAACAAAGAGCATGTACCTGGTAGTGCACAACAGCAACCGATGGACAGCGCAACAGACCAAGGAACACGAAAGAAACCACAGAAATGGACTGGCAAAATCACGAACCATGTCATTGGATGCGAACAACAGCAACCGATGGGCAATACCCCGGATTAAGTAACGTGAAAAGATCAACGGCAAACAATGAACACCGCCACGGAAGGAGTATCGTGAAAAGAACAAAAACAACTGATTGTTAACATAACGGACTATGTAACGGTAAAAGAAAAATAGCAACCGACTGTCAAAGTAACTAACCATGTAAGTGGCAATAAATAACAGTAACCGACGAACAAATTAGCGAACCGAGTGACAGGAAACGAATAACAGCAACCTTCAGACAACTCAACGGGCTAAATCACAAAAAAATGGCAACTGGTGAGTAAAGGAACAGAATAATATCAGGAGACAATCAACAGTAACCAATTAATTGACTGGTTGCTTAATCCGTTGACTGCTGTAGTTCTCTTCTCGTTACATAGTCCAATCAACAGCTCATCAGTTGCTGAGTTTCGTTTCCCTTTCCTTGATCCATTGTGGTGTTCCATGAACAAAGTAACAAGAAACAAAGACAATAATCATGGATCAACTTATATTAGATGTTTCCAGAACTAGGTTTAAGTTCCAGGTCACAGTAATGCACAAAAAATAAAAAATAAAATATATTTAGAACCGATAAGCGCTTTTTGATTATTATAAAAAAATGAAAGAGTTTGATTTCTGTGCTCTACAGGGTCATTTACATTGTTTGACCAGCAACAATAAGATCCAATCTTTAATCTTATTTTACTTACTTTGATTTTAGTATTTTCGTGAGAAAAAAAATCCGATTCTTTTTTAATTTTCAATATTTTGCTATTCCTTACAATCTTATCAAACTATTCAAGATTAGCCAAAAGCACCAAAAGAACTGGGTGCCAAAATAGTTTCACGTCAAAACAGCGGCACCCAAAAGTACCAGATCCATTTGAACCAGATGAAGCAAAGCAGTGTAAATTATCCTTTCTAAATAGCGAGATGGATTGTTGACTAATGAGAGTGTTCCTACTTAATCCAGTGCCTTTACCAGTTTCCTTGATAGCCTGGATGAAAGCTTTAGATTGGCGCTTATTGTTTTGTTCCCCTATAACAGGTTTCCGCCGATCACTTTCAGCAATGCGATCAAAGTGGCGTGGGAAGCACACGTTTCCTGGTTTCCTCAAGAGATGGGTTCTCATCTCCTGGCTTAATTGTTTGAGGTTCAGTTTCAAACCGACTTCTCCAGGAACAACGATACCGAAGAATCGGAGTAAGCTGCTTCCGCTTGTCATTCACAGAGATGCTAATGTGGAGGAGACGAAAATCTTCCATATTTTCTGGCTCTTTTCACTCAATTTTCGTTCGTTTATTTTTTATACGATGGCTCTTGCCTGTTCCGATTTAAAAGTGACATCGTTTATGTCAGTAGGAATTATCTCCCTTTGATTTGCTCCAAACAGACAAACAATCTAAACTTCGTTTAGAGTACAGTATTCAATCGTAAAATCAGAAATAATCTTATTCCTTCTTTACTTAAGTGAAATCATCACCTATTTTATTATTGATGGCATTTGCGATTGTTTTTATAAAAATTCATATGAAAGTTTAATTCTTTGCGAAGGAATAAGGTTGACAACTCAATGGATAGCATTTAATATAACTATGGTCCCCCACCGACCCTTAAAAATCGGATATATGTGGTAACTTGTAAATCCAAGATTATCATTTGGGACTTGGAAGCTTGACTGGAACCTGTTTTATTCTTTAAGTATATCGAAATTGTTTCCAAAAGATGTATTATTTAAGTGGAACTACGATAATCAATATGAAAAAAAAATAATCAAATACAGACAGAAAGACGGACCAACAATTTAGTTGATTTGTTTGGTAGCATTTCATGGCATATCAAACATTGTGGGTTATTCAATGCCAAACCATATTTTACCAGCACGCACACATGCAAATATATATATATATGATTTAGAAGCGGATAGTTTGTAGGTAATATAATGGAAACAGAAGCCAGAATAAACTTAAGGGTAAGCTTTATTCTAATTTGCTGTCACTTGTAGATACACATGGTAAAATAATCCACTTACTTCGATGCTATGCAAAAGTCTTCTATTATTATAATTACATTCATAAGAAAGCGTGAGATTGGTTTCGAGTACTTTTACTACAACAGGTAACATTATTTTTAAACGAGCCACAGCTTATTTGTTTGCCAACAATTAAGTAGTTTTAGTAATTGTTATTCGACACTATTAAATCTATTCAATATTAATCATTTATTTGAACATAGTAAAATACTTTCAGTAATTATTATTCGCTACTAACAAATATATTTAATGTCAATAATTGTTTGGCACATAGTTAAACGGTTTCAAGTATTTTTCAAACACTAATAGTTCTATTTACACACAGTTAAATATTTTCAACTATTGTTTTCTATCTATTATGTTGATTAGGGATTATTTGGGTGCAAACGGTAAAATACTTCCAAGTTCTGATGTATAACGTTAATAATTCTACTTAATAATTATAATTCCTAGTAGAATATTGAACAGTTCTATTTGATCCACAGAAATGAACCTATCAGGTATTAACACCCCAGGTCAGAGCAGACCTATAAACAATGATAATGAAGGGCTATTCTTCTATCCAAAACTCTTAGATAGGACCCTCACCATCAGTTAATAGCAGGACACCAAATGGTTCTATGGATTGCTGTAACGTATTGACCATCGACCCAGCCGTCAATAAAGGAACAGGTGCATCCGGTGAAAGATATCAGGGTATAACCTTAACTGTGGACGGGTTGAATTGGGTGCAGATGCGACGCTCACAGGAAGCAGGTGGATGTCAAACAATGATATAACCCGGTGCGACAGGAAGTTCAGTTAGTTGGAGTCAGTCGAGTTGGAGATAAGATGCTGTAGAGAGAACCAGCACCCAGCAGAGGGTTATAGGCCCTCAGGACCCCGATTGAGCAGCCCAGGAGAACGAGAAAGTAGTGCTGCTAAAGACAAAGGAACTGGGGGTCAATATGTTGCAGTTTGTTCAGTCTCCAACTCACCTCTCACACATAACCCTTTCGCAACCATTTCGAATAAAGTGTGAGAGGTATATTTTTTCGAAAGAAGTGTGTTCGTCATTTACTGTTGATTTTGTTGCCGGTTGCATCTGTAAATGTAACCCTGCTATCTAACACTAATAACTCAATTCAACACAATTGATAGTTTGCACATAGTTAAATGTTTTAAAATATTGCTATCTTATGCTCATAATTAAATTTAACATTATTCGTTTATTAGCATAAATTTAAATGTTTTCAACTATTGTAAAAAATTACTTTGTTCTATTTGAGCCGACTAGTCGAAATTTAATTTGATCCATAGATGCGACAGGAAGTTCAATAAAGGGGATCTCCGCATTCCCCAAAGCTTCAGCATTCCTGGAACCTTACAATCAGAGTGTTTAGTTTTATATCCAGGACACTCGTTGAGGGAGTCTTACTCCTCTGCAGAGATGCAGTCAGTGTATTCTGAAGACTCAACTGATAGGGCCTCCGAAACTAGGAATTAAAGAAACCTGATCATAATGATACATACAATCAAGGAGAGCGCGAAATTAGTGTTGATGTATTTGGTATCATCAGCTTTGAACGGACATTTCTTACAATTTTCTTTTTTTCAATCATTTTTAATTTCACACCATTATCACCATTATCCTTTTCAATGGAGTTAGATTGACAGCAATACTCCGCAGGTCTCCAGGACTCTTCTGAGTATTCTGGCCGATCTTGCCAGTGCGGTCATTTGGATGGTCTCCACTCGTTTTCTTATTTCCAAATCTTCCAGTCCCTTTGCCAATCCTTTGGTGCCTATCAAACGCATCGATTACATTGCCCAGTCAGCTGGGGCTGGAGAATACACTGACTGCACCTCTGCAGAGGGGTAAGACCCCCCTAACGAGTGTCCTGGATATGACACTAGACAATCTGATGGTGAGGTTCCAGCAGTGCTGGAGCTTTGGGGAATGCGGAGTACCCCTTCATTACGATCGCACTCTGGCCCGGAGTGGTAGCACCTGATAGGGCCCTATCTATGGGTTAAATAGAATTAACAGCATACTTATGCTAAACTGAATTGAATAAACTGAATAGCTTGAAATAGAAACTTTTTTGACAATTAAACTGTACTTACACTTAAACTGCGGGCTTATGCTATAACTGAATTATTTCAAATAGAACTGTTTTTCGACATTATAAGTGTATTTACACTTAACTGAATTATTACATATAAATGCTTGAATAGTTTGAAATGGAAATGTTTTTGACAATTAAACTGTACTTATGCTAAAATGAACTGTTTTCATTAGAACAGATTATTTACATAAAAATGGATTTGGCGTTAAATAACCTACAAAGGTTGATATGCCATAAAACCAAACAAACAGAACCAAAGCATCGATTACAATTTTTATTATTTCGGTTACACCTTGAGAATGTTTTACATCATTATTAGCGGACTGTCTTTCACTGAAGTTTGGGTGACAGTAAGTCATATTAAGACTACAGGACTTTTTGCAGTATTCTGGCTGATCTAAAAAAAATTACGAGATTTGGATTGGATCCATTTGACCTCTCACTTCTAAGTCCTCTAGTGCTTGTATCAATCGTTTGGTGACGGTACCAAGAGTGCCAATTGCTACTGGTATAATCGTCATTTTCATGTTCCACAGTTTTTTCAACTCCTTTGCAAGGTCTAGGTACTTATCTTTCTTTTCACTTTCTTTCCATTTATTCTTTTGTCAGCCGTGACTGCAAAGTCCTAGATTCTGCAAGTTTTCCTTTTTTGGCCGTTTATCATAAGGCCTGTTTGTCTGGCCGAGATTAGGTGTTCAGTTTGTATCTCAAAACCCCTGAGGAGTTTGACCGTCCCATTTTCCTAGGTAGATGTGGGGTCGTGCATATAGCATTTGTTTATATGGTCAGATTTGAATTTCTTTTACGGTTCCCAGTGGATCCACTTGCCCACCCATTCGCGTCTTGTGAAATACTCTTTCTGTGTTAATTTGCTGTGTTCATTTATTATGTGATCGATCGTTTTGTCTCTTTTACCACATAACCTAAATCTGCTGTTTTATTGCGTCTTATCCATTATTCCTTTTATATGGCTGGTCCTTATGGCGTTGCTTTCTGCTGCTAATAGAAGACATCCAGTTCCTATCTTAAAGTTTCCCTTTTTTTAAACACGTCCACATTTTCTCGTGTGAAATGACTCTTGTCTGTAGCACAAAATATCCATAGAGTTGATTTTCTTCCTATTATTGTTTTCTAGTTATTTTAGCTCTGTTAGTCATCTTGTTTTTTTTTTTTTTTTGTTGGGGGTGTCCTCGTGGTGTAATGGTTAAAGCGATGGACTGGGGAATCGTAGTACGCGAGTTCGTACTCCAGTTGCGCTATTACGTTCACTTTTGGACAAATACCCTTGGGAAAGGTATGAACCTCCTTATCCTCCCAACTATGGGTTAAATAGTACCTCTACTGTTCGTCTATTAGAATGGCTTTGGCATTAAATAACCTAAAAAGAGTTGATATGCCATTAAACAAAGAAACCGAAACCGATCTTCTTATTTTCTGTATTGTTTCTTGTGCCTATTATCAGTCTTCCTCCACGCTCTTCTATGTAGTTGTCCTGTCGTTGTACCGATGCGTCTACGCTGTCTTTAATGCTATTGAGTCCTCTTCTAACTTATTTTCTCGGCATATAGTCTGTCATGATCGTCTCTGAGATGTAATGCCTTATGCATGGACATTAGTTTTCTTTTTCTCTGGTCTATTTAAGTTCTCTGGTTTTCTTCATGAATGGTACCAAATATCTTACGAGAGGGACAGCCCAGGTATTTTTCCTTTTGATAAGGTTCTTGCAATAGACTTTCGTCTCGAGTAGTTTTCTTGTTCTCCTAAGATTCTCTATCTTAATTTTTTCGTTTCATCTCCACTTGTTTGATGGTCTCAGCTTTCAATATTGCCAAGTATTTGTGGGTTTCCTTTTCCCCGAGCGTTCCATTTTTTTTTCTTGATTTGGTAGTTCTGTTCCTTTGGCCATGTGTCATTTTTTGCTTTTTATTATCAGCATGGCGCATTTTTCTATGCCAAATTCCATCCCTTTCTCCTTACTGTATATTCTCACTACGTATATTAGTTTCCATTTCTTTTTCACTTTTTGCAAAGAGATTGATGTCATCCATGTACATTAGATGATTGTTCTTTTCCTGTGATATTATTATTATTATTATTATTATTATTATTATTATTATTATTATTATTATCTAACTCCATTGAATGTTTTTCACTCCAGCGTTAACTGATGTTTTTTTACTGGAGTTTCAGTGACAGCAAGTCTCATCAAGTCTTCCGGACTTTTCTCAGAATTTTGAGTAGAGTTGCTGTCACTAAAATTTAATTGAGAAAACAATCGATTATCTGCCGTGAAAAACTCACTTAAAAATTAACAAAAACGATATGTGTGCTTTAAAAGGAAAACTAAGGAAATTTTAGACCGAATAACCTGGACATGTCTGCAAGGCGTGGGAGAAACATTAGGAGAATTATAGTATAATAATAAACAACTCTATTATTAAACAATACTAATTTCAGTGTTTTAATATATGTTGCATTGCCCTGTCTCAAAGGAAGTTGCTGAAACATATGAGATGATGAAATGACTGCTAGTATATACAGGGAAAAAGGGGAAATTCAATGAGTGGTGATTAAAAGATAACACTTACTTTATAATTATATCACAGCCTCCCTCTGAAGGTCCGAGCCAGAAATAGAAAAAAAAAGAAACAGGGAAACGTAAGCTTGTATTTTTTAGCCTATGAAGAAAGGACCCTATTGCTCCATGAATCCGAATCACACATGGAGAGAGGCGGTTTCGCTTGCTAATAAATCTTAGTAGTTACTTTTCCCTTGCCAGTAGCTAACAAACTGCTTTTAATTTCCAAAATCTCAAACTCTCGTGGGTGGTCTCTTCGTGGTATAATGGTTAAGCGAGTTCGAACTCCAGTCACGCTATTATGCTTACTTTCGGGAAAATACCAATGGGAACGTTATGAACCCCCTTATCCTCCCAGCTATGTGTTAAATAGTACCACTACTGTTCTTCTAGGAGAATGGCTTTGGCATTAAAATAACCTACCAAGGTTGATATGCCATTAAACAAAGAAATCGAAACCGAATAAAACTCTCGTCTGACCGTTGCTCGCGCTTATCTCGCGAGTTCACACGACTGACCCATTGTTATTGGTCAAATCATCATCATCATATCGTGCTGGCAGCACGGATATCCCTGACCCTCTCTCGCCACTCTTCCCTATCGTTCATCGCCCTAGGCAGGTCTTCAGGACAACAACCTGTATCCTCACATAGCTGCTGAATGTACGTTCGTGCTGGTCGTCCTGCTTTTGCGCGGCCGTGTGTGGGGATCCATAAGAGTACATCTCTTATGAGTTCATCTCTGCTTCTCCAGCAATGTCCTGCATGCCTGGTTCGCCTAACTTGAATAGTTTTCGTGATAGGGGGCAGGTGGCCGTACAGTTGGTGTCTTGTGGGGTGTTGCTGCCAGGACTTGTTCAGGATTGCACGCAGCATTCTTGTGTAATTGCCATCCAGTTTCTTCTCCAGCCGTTAGGAGGTCAGAATTTCCGCTGGAGTTGTTTGTATTGGTACTAAATAACATATTTTGGAATTAAAATAATAATACTATTAACACTATCATGTGTAATTGTTTTGAAAAGCAAATGAGATTAAGGGGCGGAGGTATTCTTCAAAAATTATAGTTGTTGACAATATCCGATCTAATAAAGAATATTATGATGATAAAATAAGTAGATGTGAAACGTAGATTTAAAAAAATAATCATTCAATTTTGCAGTAAGAAAGACCAATATTTGACTTTTTGTTTTTTGACATAAAAGATTATACCATCTAGCTATTTTTCCTCACCAGCTACACTCTGATGGCAAGACTGATTGATCTCATGGATTTTGAACATATATCGAACAGATAAAATAAAGTAAAGTAAAGTTGGCGACTGTTGTTGAGGGAAACCAGAGGGCTCCCTTTTCAATAGCTACTACACCTAGATGTAAGGGGGCGCTACTCCTTTCCCTGGATTGCTCCACTTTACCTTTGATACATACCTTGTAATGCTGTGTGTTAAGCAAAGAGATATCACGTACCATTTTTAAAGCCTGACGTGACCTGGGATTGAACCCCAGTCTCCCGGATAATTGGGTAACACCAATAAAAGAACACTTGACCAATGAGAAAATTCCATTTTATGATATCAAAGAAAATATGTATCCTTTTATTTGGTCATTGCTATCACTTATTTGGAAAGATTCTATCGTCCAAATGCTTGTCTTCACGAACTATATAAAACCCTGAAGTCTCTTTCTGAAACTATGCAGTGCTCGCATGATCATTGTCTTACTGCTATTTCTTGACGAATAAATTATTTCATTTCATCAGTTGTCTCCGGCCTACACGTAAAGAACATATATCCTCGTCGATCACGTCCCACATAGCTGGGCGCTGAGGTAGTGGCGAGGCAGCTTCCATATTAGGCTTTATTTGATTACTTATTATCGATAAATCATAAATTTTCTGACATCTGTCAATTTCGTGAGATTACGAACCTGTATCTGATTATTGGAAGATGTATGGATGACCTAGAGTTCCCCATGTTGTAGATTTCGACTTTTCTTAATAAGGATGTTGGCCAAGGAAAGGGCAATATGTTTCATCACATGGCCCTAGTATTCCCTTAGATCTTTATAGAACGAGGTTGAATACAACCGATTTTAGTAGTTCAAGCTTTTTCTTTTTTACATTCCACTCCGGCTATCTATAGGTGTTAATTCAGTTTTAATGATCATCGTCTCAGGAAATGGACACAGTGGCCAGAGTTCCAATCATGGAGGAGGCTGTTCTCATTTACTATACTTTGAGAAAGGTATGAGTCATCCACATGGGTGTAAATATTGAGGCAGACTGGGTCCTTTAATTAGTAAATGAATTCAGACCTCTCAAACTTCGCATAAAACTTGACTATGTCTCGTGTCCTGCTCACGTAGAGAAGTTGGATAAATGTATATTATTCTACTGACCCATAGCTTGTAGGAATAAGATTTGGATTCATGTAATTCTCCACAAAATTACGACAAAGAGAAATCGAAACAGTTTCCTCGAAAGAATAAAGTTGACTCACCGTGAGTAATTTCCAGGATAATAACATTTACGCCACATCGCTTTATTTAAATCTAGATGTACAAAAACCTATTTTAGGGAAAACAGAATCCGTTAACAATAATCCTATTTACCAACCCCTCCGCTCAGGTAGGATATGACACAAGGTCAATTTTTAAGCGGAGGTTAACAGGTTTGAATTCAGAGTTTTCCATCTCCTAGACTAGTGGCTTCACCAAGGCTGAAGAACCTAGTCTGCCCTACTATTTCCCCATAGGTGAAGGGAAAATAATTGGATTCATACCTTTCACAAGGGTATTAGAACTATGTGAAATGTAATCAGGCTCGTCCAGGATTTGAACTCGTGTCGTCGTGTCCACATCCTGCGACGATAACCATTATACCACGGGCACCTCCGTTGACAATAATAAATGTTTCTGGAGCAGTAGAACATACCGACTGCACCTCTCCAGAGGGCTAAGACACCGCCTCAACGCGTGTCCTAGATATAACACTAAACAATCAGATTGTGAGGTTCCAGTGATGCTTGAGTTTTAGGGAATGCAGAGCACTGTGACACTACACCACTGGCCGACCTCCTCTATTTCAACCTCTTAAACCCCTCAGATCGTCTAGCTGTTTTTGTCATCTCCGGTCAGCAGTATTTCACATTTCTTTACGGGCACACAATACACAACTTACCCAACCGAGAAGGTGGAAAAAAGAGAACAAACACGGACTTGGGTTAGCTTCAACCGCCAGAAGTGATAAGTTTGTGACACTTTTGCGTAATTCTACGTGCATCTGCAGGCTATCGTGAGCGTGTATTCGAGCGAAATTCCCATAAGGCCACCAGGAACGTTGACTCATCCTGTCACGTTAGCAAACCTGGTATCTGAGTCGACAGGTCCTAGCAGTCGCCTTTCTCGACCGTCAGCTTTTCCCGACTTCTGTCGACTGTCCTGGTCTGTCCACTTCTCTGTTCTGCTCTGGGATTTTCTCTGTTCTTCCCTGGGACCTTGCCTTTACTCGTCCTCTTCCGGTCTCGTGGGAGATCTCACGATCAAGCTCTTTGTGTGTGTTTCACACCAAAACAGACAAAGAGATCCTCTGAGTGGCACTCACCCACACCCACAACCACACCGACACAACGGATGCCCAACATCGTGTCACAGCACCCCTTCACTCTGTCCCGGAATGATAGCTCCTGTTAGGGCCGTATGAATGGCTTAAATAGAATTAAACTGCATACTTATGCTAAACTGAATTGTTTTGCATTAGAACTGCTTGATTAAACCAAATAGCTTGAAATAGAAATGTTTTTGACAATTAAACAATGTACTTATGCTAAAGTTAATTGTTTGAAATGGATCTGGTTTTCACATTGAAACTGTATTTACACTAAACTGAATTGTTTAATATAGAACTCTTTTGATATTTAACTGTGTGTCAACAAAATCTATACTTTTACTAAACTGAAATGGTTGAATTAGAACGGTTTTGACTAAACTGAATACTAGAAATAGAAATGTTTTTGACAATTAAAATGTTTACTCATGCTAAACTCAATTGTTTGAAATAGAATTGATTACTTATATGAAAATGGATTTGATGTTAAATAACCTATAAACGTTGATATGCCATAAAACCCAAACAACTAACCAACCAATACTAAATGTTTCATCTTTGGTGTAATTTTAGAACTAATTAGTTTGATGATTCGGTTTACGGCATCTCAGAAAATGCTGGATAATTTCATGTCTTAGTCTATAATTTTCAAAAAATTCATAGTCTCATATAACTAATCACCTGCAAACACTATTAGTCATTATTGAATATTCATAATGCTTATAATTTGCACAAAATTATATAGTATCAATTACACTAATAAATAACTTGCAGTTACAGTAAATTTCTGGGAAACTTGGTAAGTGAAATACTTAACAAGTTAGACTAGCAAACCTTCACGAGTGAGTTCAATTCTCTCAGGGTGCCGTATTCGTACAGTCCTATGCCACATCAAAGCAAAATGTTTAGTAAGTTGCTGCTAAAATCGAAATCTTTATCTCTGGTTGACCAGCTTGTGGTAAAGTTTGGGATTTTAACCTTATCTTATAAGTCACCCTAATTTTTTTAGAGATTGTTTTCAGGATTCAAGTCAAGTTGGCGACCGTAGTCGAGGGTAACCCGAAGTCTCCCTTTTCGATAGCTACTACACCAAGTTGTAAGGAAGGGCGCTACTCCTTTCCCTGGATTGTTCCACTTTACCCTTGATCCATAACTTATAATGCTGAGTGTAAACAAGGCGGCATTTTTGAGTCTCTCGGATGACTCGACCAGGGATTGAACCCAGGCGAACATTAGCGAACACTAACCATTATGCCAATGTCCGGTAAATTATGCCATTGTCCGGTAAATTATGCCAATGTCCGCTAAGGAGTAAAAAGTTAAATTTATGCCACAATTTACACTAGATTGTTCCAACTTTTCTTGTTAATACAACATTTTTAAACACGTTGATATGAATCATAGATGGAATCCTAACATGAATATTTTCCTAGTAGGGCCAACGAGTTTGACATAGAAGATGGGCACCTCATTCCCCAAAATTCTTGAAAAGTTTTACCACTGGTAGCAGTTCAGTATCGTACTCAATAAAAACATTTTTTTCTACTTTAGCGTGTGTGGGTTTTTTTACCCCTACACAGGGAATTCTGCCGCAATATTCTAAGAATTACGGGGAGAACATGGGACTTTCTACACAAATATATTTTATATTTTGGCTATTAAAAGCAATTTAAAATTGAGACTATTACACCCACCAAAATTAATTTTTACTGCCTTTGATATTAACACGTTTTAGAATAATTCTATGACACTGATTCCAAATACGTCATTGATTTTGGTAGACTAGCTTAATTCTTTTGACCAGGCACGGGTATCCTTTTTCGGGAAGCTGGATACATGGCTCATAATCAGGCTGGCCGCACTAGGTAAGTTTAATTAATGTAATTTTACGTTTAAGATCCCTCAACTCTTTTCATTACAAAATAACACACGTGTGAACATCTAACTTAGAAATAGGGAAAAGCTGATCTTTTTTCTCTGCTTTAAAAATACATTTTCTATTAAAAACTTGAATATTTACATTGGTCATTCATTAAGCACCATAAGCCGCAGTTAGCTAAAGATAGCTTTAGATAAGAAGTAAGAAAGTTGACGACTGTTGTCAAGGGCGACCCGAAGGTTTCCTTTTCAAGACCTACAACACCGAAGTGTATGGGGAGGGTGCTACTTCTTTCTTTGGATTACTCCACTTTACCTTGATCCGTACGTTATAATGCTATGTGTCAAGCAAGGTGGTGTTAAATACCATTTTTTGACTCTTTGGTAAGATACGACCTGGGATTGAACCCCGGTCTCCCGGACCATTGCCGACTACTATACCCATTAGACCAATAATGCCCTATATTTGAGAATTCAATTTACGTAAACTTTGGAACCACTGTCATCGTCATTCATATACACTCGATACAAAAATTATATAGTTTGGAGTATGTCCCCGAAGCCTAGTGGCAAATGTGTAGGGTCGCAACTTGGTGGTGAGTGAGTTCGAACTTCACACGCGTTATTAAACTCACTTTTGAACTAATCCCCTTAGGCGGGTGTCCTCGTGCAGTAATGGTTAAAGCGATGGACTGCGGAATCGTAGTACGCGAGTTCGTACTCCAGTCGCGTTATGACGTTCACTTTCGGGCTAATACACTTGGGAAAGGTATGAACTACCTTATCCTCCCAGTTATGGGTTAAATAGTACCACTACTGTTCTTCTAGGAGAATGGCTTTGGCATTAAATAACCTAAAAAGAGTTGATATGCCATTGAACAAAGAAACCAAACCAAAACTAATCTCCTTAGGAAAGGTTAGAACTCCCTCATTTACCAGGTATCGGTTAAATAATACTATTACTCTCCTTTACAAAGATGGCTTTGATATTAAAAAAACATGAATTGTGTTAATCAGTTTAACAAAAGACTCAAACTAAATCAAACCGTCTCGTTTGTTTCTTTGATTTAAGATTCAATTAACTTATGTCTATTTTAGCCACATCGTATGTTTTGTATAAAACCCGTGCGTGAAAAATCAGTGATTTGTCAAAATTCCTACTTAAAGAAAATCGCGCATATTTGGCACCGGAAATCCTAGTTTGAAAAAATGGACTTTTAGATGGTAGCATGAATTTTCGGAGGATAAAATATGTCTTTATGATTTTAGGGGTACCCTTAACCTAAAAGAAATAAAACAAATTCAGAAAAATTACTTTGATTTCTGGATTCTGCATCACCAATATGTAGAAATAAATTAACAACTAATCTTTTTATAAATCTATTTTTGTTATGTTTATTCTCTTCTTGGGCTTTTTTAAAAGTTATATTTCTAGCAGTACATTCGTTGTATATTGACCCTTGACCGAACCGACAATCAAGAGACGCCCCTGTGTAAATAAGCGGAAAAAGAAGCGGAAGCAAGTGAACGTTTTGAAAAAATATAGGCAGGTTCCGGAGTTAGTTGAGTTAGTTGGTGACAGGAAGGCCAAAGTGAGGGCCAACTTGCAGACTGAGGGCTGTGGCCCTCAGGGAACCCCGGTTGAGCAACCCCAGCCAAGATGCGGAAGAAGTGCTAAGTGGGTTCTTGAAGATAACACAGCAGGCCTTGGTCAAGAGAACAGTTTGGTCAATATAGCAGTCTGTCCTTGTTTACACACTTCTCTCACACACAAAAGAAACATCAACCCTCTCGAGAATAAAGTGTGAGAGATTTATATTTTTATGAAGAATTGTGTTCGTTCGTTCATTGAAGTTCATCATTATCTTTGATTATGTTCCTGCTTATATTTGTATTTGTATGTGGCTATAAAACACATTAAGGATAGTTATTTTCCCGATCAGTTGAGGCTGTTGAATAAACTGACTGCTTCTCAGCAAAGGGGTTAGACCCCCACTCACCGAAAGAGTTCACTGGATATCACACTAAACAATCTGGTAGTGAGGCTTCAGTAATGCTGGAGCTTTGGGGAATGTAGAGTAATCCTTACCATCGCTCCCAGGTCCACTGGCATGTCGAGGTATTATCTGATAGGGTCTTATCTTTGGATAAAATTGAACTAAACTCTGTACTTATGCTAAACTGAATGGCTTGAAATTGAACTGTTTTGACATTTAACTGTACTGTTTTGGCATTTTACTGTTTGTAAGCCAAAATAATGTTCATACTAAACTGAATTGTTGGAAATTTAATTCGGCGTTAAATGGACCAGAAATAGTTGATACGCCGTGAAACAACACAGCAAACCAAAGGATAGTTATCTATAAGAAAATTAGCTTTAGATTTCTTATCTTGACAAACTCATTTTCTCTTCAATGCACTGAAGATCTTGATATTAAGGGCATAAACATTGTATATATAAGGCAATATTTTCTTTTTACGCATGAAATTGGTATCATAATTGTTTTATAAATCACAATTTTCGATGTTTAATGATGGAAAATAAATATATGATTTATATTCGAAATTTGGTAAACACTCTACAACAATGAGGGGCAATTTATATACGCTTATTTTGCATATATTTTCTTCACATGGTTTATAGCAGCCATCTAGTATTTCTCAGCAATTAATTTTCAAAATAAAGGTCTACGAAAAAGAACAATATATACTTAGAATATCATATAAACTTCAAATATCGTCAAAAGTGTGGAGATCCTTTATTCAGATTATCTTGCAAAATTGTTTGTATAACGTTTTTTTACAATAGTGTTGCCGTTCTGTTCAAATGGGTGACCAGTTAGGAATAGCTAAAAGGAAAAGTAAACAACAGTAACAACAGTTAAATTTCTAAAACTGCAAAAACATTGCAGTTTTTTAACCTCAAATTTTCTAAGTAATTATTAAATAAGTTTGATTTCATATCTGACTTGAAAAGTAAGGAAACTTTTTTTTTCAAGATTTAAAAAAAAATTCTTCAGAATGTATAACGCAGAGACATCTAGCATATTTGAAGAGAGCATTCTCATCAATGTTTGGATTCTTGATGGAAGTATTTCGAACGATATAGCTTTATATTATAAACAAGATGGTAATAAAATAGTCTCATAACTTTGAAGGCCTTCCAAGTATTTCACTTTACTTGTAACTCTAGCAAATATCCTTACACTATCGACCAACAATTCTCATATAAACATCTGGCTTACTTTCCACGAGTGAATTCAACACATTCATCTATGTCTGGATACTGAAGATAAATGAGTCAAATGATATAAAATTCCTTCTTAATTAAATTGATGATAAAATATCTAGTAAATTTAATTACCATGACCAGAAAATCCGCCAAAACCTTACGCGCGTTAGACGAGACTACTGGACAGCTGCTTCGACCTTATTAGGTCTCATCAGCAGTGAATATTGTGATCTCCCCCCCCCCCGCTGGAGATCTAACCAGGGACCAAAGAATTCCAAGTTGTAACTCTACCACTGAGTGACCGGTCCACACCAAACACAAGAGATGCCAAATTAACTGGTGGGGGATATCACGATATGCACTCCTGATGAGACCTAATAAGGTCGAAACAGCTATCTATTTATCCGTATGTCACGGGCAAATTTTTGCCGGATTTTCTGGTCTTGGTAATTTTATTTACAATATAATTCCTCTACTTAAAAAAGAAAAAATATACAAAAAATATCTAGTCTCTTTATATTGAAGACCAACCTTGTATTTCAGTTCATTAAGAACTCTGTGGCACATGTCCTTGTATTTCGAACATGAATTTATCAATCAACTCACAGAATGCATTTCATTCCAAGAATATAAGGATGGAAGAACTGTTTAAAAGGGTCTCTTACTGATAGACAAATAGAGAATAACTCTCAGACAAGTAGAATCGGCAAATATATACCCTCCACTAAAACCCACTTAATACATGCCATTTACAACTCGCCATTATCGTGCCGAGGAAAGTGGCCATCACCACAAAAATGTGCCAAGTTCTCTTCGAGACGAATTGTCAGTCTTGGGAATACAAAACACCGGACTTAATAACAATAATATAAAATTTTCGACATCCATACGTGCATCAAACCCGGGCAGGTGTTTTAAAGGTAAGCATCGTCTATCTTATCGAGTCGCAATGCAGAGTCATATAATATTGCTGGTATTGCTCACTTCATTTTCTGAAAATCCATCGTCTTATGCGGAGCTTTTTATTTGGGGTAATTTGGTGGTTTTCTGAAGTTTTCGAAAAGGCTTCTGTTAAGAGTTATTTTGTGGAAGATATATCTAAAGAGTTTCGCTTGTTTCTTTATATGTACGTGTGTAAGTAACTATTTTTGCTTAAGCGAATGTCTATATGGTACATGTGTGTGTGTGTGTGTGTGTGTGTGTGTGTGTGTGTGTGTGTGCGCGCGCGCTTCAGATTGTGCAAAAGTGGGTGCCTATATGCTGATGATTATATGTGTGCAAATGCACGTAACAAAATTGGCCAACTAGCTAGGACTTACTAGCATAAACTCTATGCGGACGGAGGATGCAGCCGAGAAGACCTGTCAAAAACGATGGATGAAAGAGATGGATGGTGTGTGTGTGTGTGTGTGTGTGTGTGTGTGTGTGTGTGTGAGAGAGAGAGAGAGAGAGAGATTCAGGAACTCCTTCTTGTCAGTGTGACTGTACACTGCTCCTGCTGTTGCTGGCATGCTTTCGCGTTGATATGGAGATTTTTATGTGTGTGTATGTGTTTATGTGTGCGTGTATGTGGGCGTGCGTGCATGCGTAACTGTATGTAGATTTATTCAGTAATGTCAACTTTGGTATATGACTACTCGAGGATTAGATAGAGTATATGAGGATCTGAGAGCCAAGGATATCAGAGTGTATATATGTGTGTGTAAATTTTTTGTAAATAAAAAAAATTTAGTGTGTTTATAGGGGATACGTATGTATGTATAAAATCCTTTGTGTATGTTGGATAACTTTTATGGGCATGGATATTTCTGTGTGTGTGTGTGTGTGTGAGAGAGAGAGAGAGAGAGAGTGAGAGAGTATTTTTATCTATGAATGCAAACTTCATCAAGTCTATACGATATTCATTGTGTTTATATGGTAACTTGTGTGCATATGTGAGCATTTATGTAGACATGGGTTTTTGTGTGAGTGAGTCCGTAACTGTGTCTGTGTGTCTGTGTGCTTATAAGTACGTGTGTCTGTGAGTTCATGAGTGGGTATCTGTAAATAGTTTTAGTGAGTAAATTTTCGTTTGCTTGAAGGGACTAGTAATAACTTCTGTATCTGAGTTCATAGTGCATATATCATGCAATAGAAACCTTTTCATGTTTAAAGGTCCCTTGAAATTTATTGCCCTCAAGTAAGGCTGCACTCAAAAAAATTATAGTACGTTTATGTAAAAACCTTATCTTGAACTTTTAAGTATTAAATTTATAGTTCTGATTGAATTAATAAATGATACTTTAAAAAAATAATAATAAAATGAAGTCTTTAAGGAGATTGTTAATGTTTATGTAAAAAAAATACTGCGATGTCAGATTTTAAAGTGAAATGTTATTTAAAGTCCTTTTCAACAGGTTTTCAACAGGTTTCTGGAAGGTCCCACTAAGTGGCTTAAATAACAGAAGTCTCTTCCTTGATATATGTGAACGTTTTTGCATAAGTATATAACTATATATAGGATTAGCCCGTCTGTATACATATATATATATATATATATATATATATATATATATATATATATATATATATATATATATATATATATATATATATATATATATATTTCATCCACAGACAGATCTGTTTCGTTCAATCAGAACTCATCAGTGTGGCTAGACATATTAGCTTCCCGTAGCTGGGATCGAAACCCGATTGACTCAGAGGCCAATACAAGCCTCTAACCCTCAGCCACGAGAAACCAGTAGCAGCGAAGTAAATTTTAAACCGTTATGAATCACAATTACTATTGTTTACATACATCCGTTTAACGGCTACCGAGACCTCAATTCATATGTGAAGGGGTTTGCAATAAATGATAATGCCAATACGCTAGAATATATATATCTATATAGTCATCCCCCCCATATATATATATATATATATATATATATATATATATATATATATATATATATATATATATATATATACGCGAGTTATTGAAAAATGTCTAAGTCTTACCCAGAAAGAAGAATATAGCTGAAGGTTTTGTTTTTTTGTGACAACACATTGCCATTTCTTACAAAGCGAGAAAATCTTGAAGAAAGTATTTCTAGTTTTATAAAAATTGCTAGTGTCCTGCAGCAACAAAAATGTTCAGCTCTGACTCTTCGTTCTGGATGACGTTTAAAACCTTTCGAGCGACTCTAGATCGTAATTGTACGTGCCATTTCATGTAGGCATTTCATTTTTTGTGAATAAATGTATATGTGTGAGTTTACGTGTGTATATACGAGTGTCATTTCAGAAAAAAGGGGAATTTTTAAAAGCAAAATGTATGTAAACTCAGCCAAAATATTTTAGTCTCGTTTGGTTTGGTTAGAGGCTATTCATAATGACAGCGAATCAAACAGAGTGCTCCAGACTTCCAGAGATATCTGTCCACAAATTTCTAGTTTGCGAAGACGTGCAAACTACGAGAAATATACGGAAGGATATGTACTCTCCAGAGAAAAGCATGATTTAGTCAAAAATGTTTCACAATGGACTAAAGATGAGTTTGCTACAACAAGATAGAGTCAAAGTGACAGCACAGGAAAATGAATTCCACTGACTCTCTGGTAAAGAACCCCCCACCCCATCGTGCAGCGAGTATTACGGAAGGTCATGCTGACAATTTCTGGGTCATTAAAAGACATATCAGAATTGATTCTTTTGAAAAAGGTGCAACTTTTTCTAAGATGATAAACGTTACGCCAAAATTTTGTGTCTGTTTGAGAATGTTATTTAGGCATATAAGTGATCGATCATGTGGGTATAGGTTTGTCTAAGCAATGATAGATTTACTGAATGTATATATTAGTTGACTCACGCACAAGTAAAATGCGACATGAGGTTATATTTAAGCAGAGTTAATAGATTTGATTTTTGTGGGGTTTTTTTTTCCTTTTGTTTTTTTTTTTTTTTGAGGGCCAAAAACGGTTGCCATACCAAAGCTATAAAGCCCAGTCTACCCAACTATTTACCCATTGCTGAAAGAAAACATAGTCTGATTCAAACCTTTCCAAAGTGTGAAATGCATATAGTCTTTCTCAGGATTTGAACTCTAATCAACGTGTCCATTTCCTACATCCATACCCATTACCCGACAAGCGCCTCCAGAATCTATATTGATATTTTAGCGATGCAGCGTGTATGTGAATATTTTTATATTTATTTTGGGTTTTATTTTTTTTCGTGTGAGTGTCTGCGAATTTTATTGTGTTCATCTTCGTAAAACTGTTGGTCTAAATGTCATTGTATATACAAATGTGTGCCGGTGGGGGTACGATCGTTTTCACCGTACGTGAGTTTTGATTTACATACGCATGCGTGTCCGTATGTGTGTTTATGTGCCTACATTTGTCTTTGATTTTGTCTGCAAGTCTTGAAAAATCTGTCGACTTTAAATGTCTCCTGTCTTTATCGACTTTTGCAGAAATATTGCCGACTTTATTACCATCGAGACATTGGATAAAAGCCTTATTATTCCTTCACTCTAAACAACCACTCCAATGCAATGTAAAGCTTTCATTGGCAAAGGTGCGTAGGCCAAAGAGAAAGAATGATGTGATTTTTTTTTCGAATCTGTTGGCTGGATATTTATATGCTGCCTTGGAAAATTCTTAAACTACACTTGGTAGAAAGAAGAATGCCAAAAAAAAAAAAAATGAAAAGAAAAAAGAAACAAAGAACCAAAAACAATCGATTTGGAAAATAAATAGTTCTGGTTGCATATCTGATTAATTGACTGATTATTACGGCGTATCAAAATGTTAATGGTTATATAAAACCAAAAGGTTTAGGAATCGTATTCATTGAATTTATATTTATGTTATTTTGGTCTGTTTATGTCTTAAGAGTTTTCCACACAGTTATATGGTACCAAGTATTCCTATCTAATACTAATAGTTTATACTCGGTTATATGATTTAAAGTTATAATTTCTATTTATACATAGGTAGCAGTGTGTCATCAATCGAGACAGACATCAAAACGTGACAAGCAAATGCATGAACAGCTATCGATAGGCTTTCGGTCATATGGAAGTCAAACCTGACCGATAACATGCTATATGGATGAACCACATGGATGCTAATTAAAAGGATGGAGAAAAAGCTTGACAGCAATTAAACAAGAATGCTGCGAGCAACATTAAACAAGTCCTGGAGACAGCACCCCACAAAGTAGCAGCTATACGGCCACCTACCACCCATCACGAAAACTATCAAAGTCTGACGAACCAGACACGTGGAACACTACTTGGGAAGTAGGGACGAACTCGTAAGTAATGTACTCCTGTGGACCCCTTCACATGGACGAGCAAAGGTAGGACGTCCAGCTCGAACCTATATACAACAGCTCTGTGCCGGTATGGGATGTAGCCCCGTAGATCTGCTGAAAGCAATAGACGATAGGGAAATGTGGCGAGAGAGGGTCAGGAATATTCGTGCTGATAGAGTGACATGATGATGTTTATGATTTCTATTTATTGATAAACATGTGTTTGTGTTATGAAATAGCCGAGGGATTTCGATTCATGCCTTTGAGTTTAGTTAGGCTGAGAACCTCTCGGCTCAACACATGGGTTGGTTGGGTGTAAGATTGAAGCAGGTGTTAACGCGGGTGCGCACGAGCAGATGGAGGTGTCACTCAGATGTCATAACAGTCCGAGACGATACTGGGTGACAAGGTACGGGTGACGTCACGCACCGGAAGCACGCGGAAGTTTGTGTGAGAATTTGAAGAAAATAAGAGTCGGGTACTAGACGCCAAACGAGAAGGATCGATTTTGGAGCTCGCAGGCGCGAGGCGAACGTGCGCCCGATGGGGGCTGCTCGAGTTGGGGGCCAAATGAATAAGACAGCATAGAAGATTGTGTCTCACCTCCTTACGTCGAAACCTTTAACTCAAAGTTAATAAAAAGGTTTCGTACCTGAACAAGAAGTAGTTACGTGTTTTTGAGATTCCTGTTCTTTATATATTTTATCGTTATGAACATTACATGTCTATTTTGCACATGGCCATATTGGTGTATATGGCGACGCAACATTTGCATTCTTATATAGTTTTATTCAACTAATACCCATTCTTTGAAAACTAATATGGTTTCAAATAACCATTACATATACCAATTATTCAACTTTAAATTGAATCAAGTATTCCTATCTTATTCTAAATATCTATACATGATCATATTGTTTATTGTAATTATTTCTTTTTGTTTGAATTTCTGAGATGAAACTTGATAATCTTTTTCTCTCAGAGTATTACTATACATTGATTTACTTACAACGTTTCGGCTGTTATACTCTTCGGACTTCTTCAAGCGTTTCATGTTGAACCTCGAAGCCTACAATGAACCTCGAACAGAACCATTTATTCAATCCACGGGAGATTGTTGTTCTAATTCCGTTAACCATACCCGGGTATAAATGTTGGGACTATAGTAAGGATTCCTTATTATTTTACCTAGAGTTGGTATTGAACCAGTAACCTTCAGATGATTTTGTAAAATACAGCTTGGCTGACAATATGGGACAAGGTAAAAATCCCACCGTGCCGTCACAAAGTGATGCACCAGAAGAGAGTGACCTGTGAACTGCATGGTAGTTATTTCCGCTCGATGACGATCAAACATGCCATTCCAAGGACGGCGGAAGTGCAAATTCCGATGGTCAGTTATGGGAAGAGATCGCGGGGGCGTGGAGGTGTGTCCGCGAGGGAGTTTGATAGTAATATAAGGCCGACAAATTGAACGAAAGACAGTGAAAAATTCCGCTTTTCACGCAAGCTTCTCCCGTCGTTGCCCCGTGTGCGTTTTCTCGGCCATCGTCTACTTACATCGAAGAGTCCAGGCCTCATAGACGAACGATTCTTATACCTTTCCTGATTGCTCCTACTTCACACAAGCTTCCGTCGTGAAAATAAATATATATTGTTATATATATTACGTGTTGTCGTTTGTTTGGCCAGAGCGAAACGTAACAATTTTATTCCGAAGCACTTTTCAACCAAATACCTTATACATTGGGCCATGTGTCCTGCTGGACATGTATAATCATTTCTATTTAAGGATAATCATTTATTTACATGGTTGTATGGTTTCAAGTACTTAATATTAATCCTTTTTAAACAACTATGGCTTTAAGAAACTATTCAAAATAAAAAAAAAATGCTTCACTTTATATGTTATCATTAATTCGGATCTAATACTAACAACATATCTATTTGACCCATGGGTAGAACCCAGACTTTTACGATATGTTTATGTATCTTCCACGTCTTCAAATTCATTAATGACTTTTCAAGGAAGGAAAAAAGAAATCATGTAGAGTCATAATCATTGATGGAATGATTGCTTTTAATTGCATGTTCATTCGGCTCTGTTTTTTTTTTTTCATATCTAGATGTCAGAGAAACGTGTACTTCATCTATATATATGTGTATTTTCTGTGTAGCCGTTGCTAAAGAGTTTTTTGTTTGCACACAGTTATCAAATATTTGTATCTAATACTAATGATTTATACAGAGTTATTCGGCTTAAATTTTTTTTATCAGTTTAGTAGTAATCATTTCTTTACTTAAAAGAATGATGTTAATAACATGGCAACGAATATTGGGTTATTCAAAGTTTACATCCCAAGGAATCAGTACTTAGTCGGCTGGGACTGTAAAATACGCCGACTGCATCTCTGCCGAGGGATAAGACCATATTAGCAAGTGTCCTGGATATAACACAAACAATCCGATCATGAGTCTCCAGGAATGCTTGAGCTTTGTGATATGCGGAGCACTCCTTCATTACCATCACTCCCAGCTCGACTCTGGAGGAGAGTAGAAACACCTGATAGGGTCTTTACTATGGATCAAATAGAAGTGTTTGATATTTACACTGTGTGCAAATAAATAACTTTTGCTGAATCGAATTGTTTGAAATAGAACGGATTAATAATTTAACAGTGTGTAAGCAAATAACTGGTGTTTTATTAAATTATTACTGATACATAACAAAATGTTTGAAATAGAACTATGTGATCATTAAACCGCGTAAACAAAAAACTGATGTTTAAATTGTTTTTTTTTATACATAGCTATTGATTGGAACAATTTTATTCGGTTGACTTATGCTATATTGAAATAGAATTTTTTGGTCATCTAAATGTGTATCTAAAATGTGTTTAGAAATCATATTTTTGATATATATTACAAACAGGTTTCAGTTTTAACTAACCAGCAATGTTTGAGATGCCATAAAACCCAACTAAGAAATCACTTGGTTGTACATTCATATTTATTTCTAATCTGTTAGATTCGAATAATTTTTGCGCGAAGTTGTATGATTCAAGTTTTACTTTCCAAAACTAAAAGTTTTTACGAAATTTAATGACTTCAAGTAGTTTTTCCTATTTAACAATCGCCATTTATATATTTTTCAGGTAACTAATAAAAATCCTTAGAAAACATCTTTTCCTTCAAGTAAATATTACTAAAAATAATTCTGATATAATTATCTTGATTCAAACATTCCTATCCAATACAAATAATTTTCTAACAGATCTCTTTGATTGATCGATGGGACCCCGACAGATTCGTATCGATGGGTCAAACTGGAATTAAAGCTAATGAAGTGGTATTCCATTCAACCATTTTTTCCCCAGCTGCTGCTTAGTCATTATATGTCATCATCATCATCATATCGTGCTGGCAGCACGGATATCCCTGACCCTCTCTCGCCACTCCTCCCTATCGTTCATCGCCCTAGGCAGGTCTTCAGGACAACAACCTGTATCCTCACATAGCTGCTGAATGTACGTTCGTGCTGGTCGTCCTGCTTTTGCGCGGCCGTGTATGGGGATCCATAAGAGTACATCTCTTATGAGTTCATCTCTGCTTCTCCAGCAATGTCCTGCATGTCTGGTTCGCCTAACTTGAATAGTTTTCGTGATAGGGGGCAGGTGGCCGTACAGTTGGTGTCTTGTGGGGTGTTGCTGCCAGGACTTGTTGAGGATTGCACGCAGCATTCTTGTGTAATTGCCATCTAGTTTCTTCTCCAGCCGTTTTGTTAGCGTCCATGTAGTGCATCTATATAGCAGTATCGATGTGACCGCTGCCTAAAAGAAACTGCGTTTCATTTTATCGGTTAGGTCTGATTTCCATATAGTCGATAGCCTATTGATAGCTGTCCATGCTTTCGTTAACCTCGTTTCGATGTCCTTTTCGGTTGATTCGACGCTGCTTCCTAGGTACGTGAATTTGTCTACTAGTTTAAGACGGGTTCCTTCTAGAGTGGAGATGTACCCCGTTTGGTTATAGCACATATATTCCGTTTTGTGTGCATTAACATGGAGGCCTATGCTTGCTGCTGCTCGTTCCAAACTATGCAGAAGTGTTTCGGCTTGGTCAGGTGTATTTGCCAGTATCGCTATGTCATCGGCGTAGTCGGCGTCGGTAATTGTTGTTGCGGGGTATCTTCTGCTTCTTTTCTTCGTCAGTTCGAAGCCATTCTCTTTGATTTTGTCAATCGATGTTCTAAGTACGTAGTCTAGACAAATGATAAAGAGATACGGAGCCAGCGTGTCTCCTTGTAGTACTCCTGCTATTATGTTGAAGTATTCTGTGTCTCCATCTGGTGATCGTACTTTTACTTTAGTGTTTCTATAGAGAATCGTTATTGCCGCTACGGTTTCTTTAGGTATGCCGTACGCTAGTAGGATTTGTTCCATCTTTCCTCTGTGAATGGAGTCGAAAGCCTTGGTAAAGTCGACAAATATTAATGTCGCTTGTAGGTTCTTTGCCCGTACACCTTCAAGGATTCTGCGGATGGGTAATATTTGCGAGGTCGTGGATCTATTTCTTCGGAAGCCATTTTGGTTTTTTCTAAGTATGTTGTCGATTTTGGGTTCTATTCGGTTTCGTAGTAGGGCATTGTAGATTTTGGCAGCTATGGATGTAAGTGTTATGCCTCGGTAGTTTTTGGCTAATCCGAGGTCCCCCTTTTTAGGGAAGGGGAGTATGCATCCCTTCGTCATTATATGTGGATTACTGTTATACCCAGGATCTGCCGTTTTTTGATATGGGGATGACTCTCAGCAGAATATACAGTCAGTGTTTTCGAAACCTTGCCAATAGGGTGGAGGTAACCCAGACAATTAGAAAACCATTTTTATATTAACAAAGTATCGTACAGTCTTTTGCACCTTCAATTCAACAATAGAAAAACCAACTTGACGTTTTAAATTGCTTACTGTGAAAATGTGATCGGAGTCTCTCCCGAAAAATTCATTCAAGGTTCTAATGACAGTTTGAAAGCAAAAAAGAACAAATGTTGCAGAATACATTGTGGGGTCAGTACCGTGGTATAGTGGCTAACGTAGTCGACAGCAACATTGTAGTAAGCGAGTTCAAACGACAGTTGCTCTATTGCGTTCACTTCTGTAGTGATTGTCTTGGGAACATTATGAGGTCCTTTATGCCCTCCCAGTCAAACAAAACGTAAGGAATCTCGTTGTTTTACATGTATATTTTTCTGTTGTTGCTTCTAATAATTTCTTGCGCATAATTGCATAATTTCAAGTATTAATTTAAAAAACTAACAATTCATACGTCATTTATATATTTTCAAGTAACTTATAACAACTATTCATCATCATCATATCGTGCTGGTAGCACGGATATCCCTGACCCTCTCTCGCCACCCCTCCCTATCGTTCATCGCCCTAGGTAGGTCTTCAGGACAACAACCCGTATCCTCACATAGCTGCTGAATGTACGTTCGTGCTGGTCGTCCTGCTGTTGCGCGGCCGTGTGTGGGGATCCATAAGAGTACATCTCTTATGAGTTCATCTCTGCTTCTCCAGCAATATCCTGCATGTCTGGTTCGCCTAACTTGAATAGTTTTCGTGATAGGGGGTAGGTGGCCGTACAGTTGGTGTCTTGTGGGGTGTTGCTGCCAGGACTTGTTCAGGATTGCACGCAGCATTCTTGTGTAATTGCCATCTAGTTTCTTCTCCAGCCGTTTTGTTAGCGTCCATGTAGTGCATCCATATAGCAGTATCGATGTGACCGCTGCCTAAAAGAAACTGCGTTTCATTTTATCGGTTAGGTCTGATTTCCATATAGTCGATAGCCTATTGATAGCTGTCCATGCTTTCGTTAACCTCGTTTCGATGTCCTTTTCGGTTGATTCGACGCTGCTTCCTAGGTACGTGAATTTGTCTACTAGTTTAAGAGGGGTTCCTTCTAGAGTGGAGATGTCCCCCGTTTGGTTATAGCACATATATTCCGTTTTGTGTGCATTAACATGGAGGCCTATGCTTGCTGCTGCTCGTTCCAAGCTATGCAGAAGTGTTTCGGCTTGGTCAGGTGTATTTGCCAGTATCGCTATGTCATCGGCGTAGTCGGCGTCGGTAATTGTTGTTGCGGGGTATCTTCTGCTTCTTTTCTTCGTCAGTTCGAAGCCATTCTCTTTGATTTTGTCAATCGATGTTATAAGTACGTAGTCTAGACAAATGATAAAGAGATACGGAGCCAGCGTGTCCCCTTGTAGTACTCCTGCTACAATGTCGAAGTATTCTGTGTCTCCATCTGGTGATCGTACTTTTACTTTAGTGTTTCTATAGAGAATCGTTATTGCCGCTACGGTTTCTTTAGGTATGCCGTACGCTAGTAGGATTTGTTCCATCTTTCCTCTGTGAATGGAGTCGAAAGCCTTGGTAAAGTCGACAAATATTAATGTCGCTTGTAGGTTCTTTGCCCGTACACCTTCAAGGATTCTGCGGATGGTTAGTATTTGTGAGGTCGTAGATCTATTTCTTCGGAAGCCATTTTGGTTTTTTCTAAGTATGTTGTCGATTTTGGGTTCTATTCGGTTTCGTAGTAGGGCATTGTAGATTTTGGCAGCTATGGATGTAAGTGTTATGCCTCGGTAGTTTTTGGCTAATCCGAGGTCCCCCTTTTTAGGGAAGGGGAGTATGCATCCCTTCGTCCATCTATCTATCGGATTTTGATTGTATACTGCGTTGCAGTGTCGGATCAGTATGTCGTCGAATTGTCTGGTCTTCCATACTTCCGGGGGAATTTCGTCCAGTCCTGCAGCTTTCCTGTTTTTAACTTTTCTGAGAACCGAGTCGAGTTCTCCTTGTGTGAACGGTCCAAGTTTAATGTCTAATTGTTTGCTAATTATTCTGGTGATTGGTTCATGCGTTATTTTTGGTGGGTTTCCAAGTAAGTTTTCGAAGTGCTGTTTCCACAGTTTTATTCTTTCTTGTTGGTTTGCTGCTTTAAGTTTTGCTTTGGCTGTGTTCTTTCTTCTGCTCACTTCGTTTATTGTTTGCCAGGCAATTATAGATTGTCTATCTTCCACCGAGTCTCTAATCTTATCTATCTGATTTTGAATGTATTCTGTCTGTTCCTTTATATATATGCCTGCTAATTGATATTGTGCCGTTTTTAGTTTTAAGGCATTTGTGTTTGTTGGGTTTTTTCGATATTTTTTGGAGGCTGTTTTCACTAGTGCACGTTTTTCTCTCACCGCTAAGGTTTCCCATGGGACTCTATATTTAGTTTTAATTTTTGTTGGAATGTATTTTGCTGCTGCCTCAAGGTGTGCATTGACGAAATTTTCGTACGAAACATTTTTCTTTAAGAGTTCTTTCATAGTTCAGATAGCAGTTTGAAACAAAACAAAGAACAAATGTATAAATAATGGTGTAGGTCCCGTGGTGCAGGAGCTAACGCGTTGGACTCCGAAATGGTACAGTAGTTCGAACAATAGTCGCTATATAACGTTCACTTCCATACCAATAGTCTTGGCAGAGGTATGTAATGATTTATTCCCTTTCTTCTATGGGTTCAGTAGTACTATTGTTATCCTTCCTCAAGGAGATTTTTTGGCATTAAATATCTCACGGAGTGGATATACAATTTGAAACAAATAAGAAAATAAATAATAACCAGTAACATATTTTTAAATGTGCTTGTCTATAAAAATGCGAAAACGTGTAGCATTAGATAAGAAAACTATAACATGTATGACAAAATCTATTCGATAACATTTTTACCATTTTCGGTAGTTTTTAGAGATGTTTTTTCCTAGCAAAAATACTTGAAAAAAGAGAATGTTAATTTAAAAGATATATGTTGAAAGCAATCTACAGTATCAAATGAAAAAAAAAATTAATTAAGAAAACAACAAAGAGTAAAAAAAAACTTAACTAAATTTTTATCACTAAAATTGTTGATGAAACTTCAATGGCTTAGACACGAAAATGTAATGATTCTTTTTTCATTATTACAGTCACATTTAATGGTTGCGTATATTCACAACTTTCGAAAAAGAAATTCTCAGATATATCAAAGAGTTAGACTTTTTCTCGATTTAATTTATGATTGCTCCTTTCCTAATGACTTTTTGGTACAAGTATATATTTACTTACCTCTTTGCACTAGCAGGATACAATAAAAGGTCTATTTCTAAGCTGAGTTTAACGGGTTTAAATTCAGAGTTTTTCCTCGCTTAGAACGGTTTACATACCAATGTTGAAGGGTCTAGTCTTCCCTAATATGCATACATAGCTAAAGGGAGAATAATAAGATTTTTACCTTTCTGAAGAGGATTTGCACTGTATGAAAAGCAAACAATCTCGTCGAAGATTTGAGTACGTGTCACCGTGTACATTTCCTATGAGGGTATCCAGTACATTAAGAATACCTTCTAAATGCTTTTTGACACAAGTAAAGGTAATTTAACAAGAATAAACAAGGGAGATATTAACTTCCTATTTGTCAAAATCATTAAAAGTTGTGACAGTAATAAAATGTCGTTCAGTATTTTTACAGGCTTTTTTTTTGTCCAATATATTAACTGAATTTCTTCTTTTTTTGATAAACGACGTCTTGATGGCGTGGAGGTGCACCGGAGATCTGTTGGAAGTTATTTGATCCCGGATCACGAGCCGTCGATCTATTCAGCCACATTTTGCGTAAGATCAGAAGAGATCTTCAAGTCAGGGTTGAACCTTTTTTTAAGTCGTTAAATAATAAGGTAGGCAGTTTCCACGCAATCAGAAATACAACGGGACCAAATGGATATTCGATAACAGAAAGCAGTGTCTTTTGTATTCATTTTGCAAGATTAATACAGATCACTTTAGTAGATGGTTTGGTTTCTTTGTTTAATGGCACATCAACCTTTGTAGGTTATTTAATGCCAAAGCTATTCTCCTAGAAGAACAGTAGTTGTACTATTTAACCCATAGCTGGGAGGATAAAGGGTTTCATACCTTTCCCAAGGGTATTTGCCCGAAAGTGAATGTAATAGCATGACTGGAGTTCGAACTCGCTTTCTACGATTCCGCAATCCATCGCTTTAACCATCACACCACGTGGACACCCCCCTAATACAGGTCAGTTTGATTTTGTTTTATTTTATAACATATCAATCATTGTAGATTATTTAATGCCAAATTCTTTTTTTATAATATTTGCTTAACACAATTTGTAGATAATATTTTTAAACAAGCTTTGGCTCACTTTTTTGTGAACACAGTTAAATGGTTCCAATTATTTCTGTCTAATATGAATAATTCTATTTTCTATGAATCATTTGTTTGCACGCAGTTAAATATTAAATATTTCTATTTAACACTAACAATTCAATTAAACACCAGGTTTTTGTTAGCCCACAGTTCAAACATCAGACAGTTCTATTTCAAATAATTCAAGTCATTTGTTTGCCCTCAGTTTAAATTTCAAAGTACACAGTTTAAATGTAAATCAGTTATATTTGACCTATTGATAAGACCCAATCCACTGCTACCGCCTGGGAGAGATGGCAATGAAGTGGTAGTCCGTATTCCCCAAATCTCCAGTCTTACCGGAGTCTCATCACCGGACTTTTTAGCTTAATATGAAGGACACTCGATGGTGGAGTATTGCTCCTTTGCAGAGATGCAGAAGTTGTATTCTACAGCACCAACTTACTTGGCAATATAAATGATCAGGATTATATCTTGATGTAACATGTGACCTTGGAGAGTTGGGTACGCTGATAGCTTTCTCCCGAATTTTCGGTTTGAAAAGAGACCGAATTTTTAATCAATGAAACTAGTCGATGGACTATGAGGACTGTGAATCGTGTTTTGCATCAGTAATCTACTTATTCGTTCGTTTGTTTGTTTCAGCTGTGCTGCTACTGATGATGATGGGGAGACTAAACTTCTTCTTCTTCTTCTTCTTCTTCTTCTTCTTCTTCTTCTTCTTCTTCTTCTTTTTCTTCTTCTTCTTCTTCTTCTTCTTCTTTAAATATATGTGTGCCAGTGTGTAGATAGATAGATAGATAGATAGATAGATAGATAGATTAGCGTAGACACAAAGTCCAATAAAAAATAAAATATCATTGACACAAACACAGTAAGTTTGAGTTTTAAGTTATTGAAGATTTCAAAAAAGATATCCTAAACGTTTCTTCTTCCTTTATCTTGATAATGTCTCGAAGAATTACTGTTCGAGTTTTGAAAAGTTTGAAGAATACCTGAATCCTCACAGGTGTTTTCCTGAATCTAATCAAAGAAGTATATCTAAAACTAAACACAAACAAACCAAAAATTGTCTGTAGAATTTAACCCTAAGAAACCGAGTAACCGTTATTTATACCACAGACTAGAATTCCGACCAGGTAATCCGGAACCATTTCAAAAGAGTCGTTACCAAGCAACAATATATACGTGCATCTGAGACATGATCCATCGCATTTAGCCAGTATATTTGGCTCGAATTCCTACCGGGAAATATCCATTTCGACATCGGTATTGCCCAATAAATATGTAATATGTTATTTAACTGCTTTTTAAGATTATAATTAACACATTACAACATTTTACATCTTCAGCTATTTTTTACCCGAGTTCCTTGTAAGAATTGTAAGAGCTCAGGTTGGTAAAGTTCCTAGGTCAACGCTGACCCTGAGTGGTTGCACCTAATATATGTTCAAATGGATTTGTTAGACATTTAAACTGAGTGCAAACAAATGACTAATGCTAAATTGATTTGTTTGAAAAAATGATTGACCCGTTAAATGTATGTAAACAAATGACTGATGATTAATTAGGTTGTTAGTCATATATAGAACATTTGAACCATTTAACCCTGTTGATTTATGCTAAATTGAATCGTTTGGAATAGACCAGTTTTATCATTTTAGAGAGTATAAATAAACGACTGGTGTTAATTGAAGCAATATTTGGAACAATTTGATTTTAGTTTGGTTATGTTGGGTTTTATGGAATATCAACCATTCAAGGTTATTCAATGCCAAATCCGTTTTATACAAATAAACAATTCTATTTCAAACTATTCATTTTAGCATAAGTACACAGTTTCGATGTCAAAAAACAGTTCCTTTTTAAACAATCCTGTTTAGCATATGAACACAGTTTAAATGTAATAAAATAGTTCTATTTCAAATAATTTAGTTTAGTATAAATACACAGTTAAGTTCTATGTGACTCATATACTGCACCATATCATGGGCTTACATTCCGGGCCAGAGTGGACTTAAAAGCGATGGCAATGAAGGGGTACTCTGATTTCCACTAAATCCATGCATTACCGGAACCTCACTATCAAATTGTTTAGTGTTATTTCCAGGATATTCGGGGGTGGCCTCGCGGTGTAATGGTTAAAGCGATGGACTGCGAAATCGTAGTAAGCGAGTTCGAACACCTGTCGCGATATTAGGTTCACTTTCGGATAAATACTCTTTGGAAAGTTATGGGCCCCCTTATAGTACAACTACTGTTCTTCGAGGAGAATGGCGTTGGCATTATATAAACTACAAAGGTTGATATGCCATTAACCAAAGAAACCAAACCAAACTAGACTATTGGTTGGAGGTTTTATACCTCTTCCGAGAAGAAGTCGGTGTATTCTCCAGTCGCAGTCGACTGAGAATCCATTTAATGTTGTTAACTTGTGTTTACAAATTATATATATATATATATATATATATATATATATATATATATATATATATATATATAATATGTATGCATAAGCCGGATTTGGTATTAAATAACCTACAATCGATGATAAGTCATGAAACCAGCCCAAACCAAAATAATGTCATGAAATCTACCCATATAAAACGTGATGATACGGAGAAGAATAGAACGTGTATGTAATGTGGTGACAAAGATGCAATCGTTAATCACAGAATAAGCGAATGCAGCAAATTAGCAAAAAATAAATTAAAAAGTTGGCATCACTGGGTTAGAATGTTGATTTACCGAGAATTGCGCGATTGATTAAAGTGTGGCCATGCTGACAAGTGGATATCTGAACGTGTCCTACAAAATAAGACGCATAAAATTCTTTGTGATTTTGAGATATAAAAGGATCGTTAAATCTCTGCCAAAAAAAAACCTCTGATATAATGTTAATTAACAAGAAACTATATATCTCTATATTTATACATACACATTTGTATACACATATATATATATATATGTGTGTGTGTGTGTGTGTGTGTGTGTGTGTGTGTGTGTGTGTGTGTGTGTGAATATGCGTAAGGGGAGTTCAGAAAATGAGGAGACAGTTAAGAATATATAGATATACACCAGATCAGTGGTATAATGGTTTAGAGTGGTCGACAATTGTCCGGGAGTCCCGGACTCGATCCCAGGTCGTGTCTTAACAAAGACTCAAAAAATTGATTCGTGATACCTCCTTGCTTTACACTTTTCATTATAAGGTACAGATCAAGAGTAGCGCCATCCCTAACACTTCGGTGTAGTAGCTCTGGTAAAAGTAGATCTTCGGGTCGCCCAATTTACTTATAGAGATAGATTTTCATCAAAGCTATTTGTTTTTAGGGAAAAGTCGTTTTCGAATCTCTTTGAACTAGTTTTTAAAACACGTTATATTATATAAGAATTTAGCAAAATGTATTGTGATGTCAATGTCCGGACATTGGCCTAGCGGTTAGAGTGTTCGCCAATCGCCCGGGAGACCTGGGTTCAATCCCAGGTCGAGTCATACCAAAGACTCAAAAAATGGTACTTGATGCCTCCTTGCTTAACACTCAGCAATATAAGGTACGGATCAAGGGTAAAGTGGAGCCATCCAGGGAAAGGAGTAGCGCCCTCCCCTACACCTTGGTGTAGTAAGCTATCGAAAAGGGAGCCTTCGGGTCACCCTCGACTATGGTCGCCTACTTTACTTACTTACTTATTGTGATGTAATATAAAGACGTAACATATTCAGTCACTGGATTAAAGATATTATTATTATTATTATTATTTACTCCTTGAGGGTTTTTCACATCAGCGTTTGCTGATGGTTTTTCACTGGAGTTTGGGAGAAATATTAATATTCTGGCCGTTCTCAATAATACTATACTTTGGATGGTCTCCACTCCTCCTCCAGCTTCAAAGTCCTCCAGTCTCTTTAATAATCCTTTTGTTACTGTGCCCAAAGCACCAATCACAATTGGTATAATTATCATCCTCATGGTCTCTTTTTTTTTTCAATTCCCTAGCAAGTTCGTAGAACTTTTTTTTTTTTTTGTGAAAAAAGGATAAGTTCTTTCAGTTTTATACTGTGGTCAGCCAGGACAGCAAAGTCGACAATTTTGAAAATTCTTTTTTTTTTATTATAAGGTCTACTCTTCTATAGAAGTTTATGTGTGTAATATTCTAGGACAGTTGCTGGGTTGTACCTTTGTTGTTATTGTCAAATTTAATTATCTGGCACATCTCCCAATGGATCACCTCACCAACCCAGTCATATCTCGTCTTATACTTCTTCTGTGCTAATTTGTTACATTCACTTATTTTGTGATAGACGGTTTCGTCTCTGTCACTGCATAACCGACTTTTGCTATTTTGTTGCGTCTTATCTATTTTCGTTTTGATAGGATTGGTTCTTTTGAGCTACTATTGGAGAGATTCTGTTTCTCTCTTAATGTTGCCTTTTCTTACCAAGGTCCAGTTTTTCTGGGGTGAAATGTTGTTTATTTGTCATTTAAAATGCCCATATAGTTGCTTTTCTTCCCATTTTTGTTTCCTAGTTGTTGTCTTTCTTTTATTCATCGTGTTGTCAGTATCGTTTCTAATGGCTATAAATTTTCTTCCTTCGTGTTTTCCTATGTTGTCTTCGAATCTTTGTGTCGATGCGTCAACGCTGTCTTCGACGCTGGCAAGTCCTATTCCTTCTTTTTTTCATATAGTCTATTAACGTCGTCTCTGGGATGTTGTGCCTTATGCATGGTCATTAGTTTTCCTTTTCTTTGGTCCATTTGTTTAGTTTCATCTCTGGTCCACTAGAGAAAGGGTCCCAAATATCTAACGACGCGTTCAGCCCAGGTATTTATCTCTCTTGTAAGGTTTCTGCTATTGAGTTTTGTCTCGTGTAATTTTATAGTTCTCCTGCAATATTCTTTGTAAATTTTGTCTTTCATTTCCACTTGTTTGATGGTGTCAGCCTCCGAGCGTTCTAATTTTGTAATGATTTGGTAATTCCATTCCGTTAGTTATGTCATTTGCCACTTTTCATTACAAGCATTGTACATTTTTTTATGCCGAATTCCATTCCTATGTCCTGACTGTATATTCTGACTGCGTGTCTTAGATTTTTCTGTTCTTTTTCATTTTCAGACATGCAGGACACTGCTGGAGAAGCAGAGATGAACTCATAAGAGATGTACTCTTATGGATCCCCACACATGGCCGCGCAAAAGCAGGACGACCAGCTCGAACGTACATTCAGCAGCTATGTGAGGATACAGGTTGTTGTCCTGAAGACCTACCTAGGGCGATGAACGATAGGGAGGAGTGGCGAGAGAGGGTCAGGGATATCCGTGCTGCCAGCACGATATGATGATGATGATATACATTAGGAGTTTGACCTTGCGATCTACTAAGTTTGTATCCGGCAATGCCTTTTCTGAGTATGTGGTTAAGTGTCATCAAGGCAATTACAAATAGTAAAGGTAATAGTGTATCCCCTTGACAAATACCTCTTTGAATCTTTGCTTCAGCTAAGCTTCTTCCTCCTGCTATCAAACCCACTCTTCAAGTTTTCATGGTTTTCTCGAGAAAGATTTGACTGAAATTTTGTACATTTTGAGGCGGTTTATTATCCAGTTTTGTGGAACCATATCATATGTCTTTTTGTAGTCAATCCAGGCCATAGATAGATTTTTCCGTCTGGTCTCGCTCTCATTTAAGATCTATTGATCTATGTAAAGCATCTCTGTTGTTCCTCTGGAGCTTTTGCGGCATCCTTTCTGATTGTCAGGGAACAATCAGCGGCTTGTTAGCGAGTAGCAAATCTCTTCCCTTCTTTGTGCTGTTGACATTTTCCACATCATCGGTATGCAAGTTATGGGTCTATAATTGTTTGGAAGTGTTCCTTTACTTGGGTCTTTTTGAATCTATGTGGTCTTTCGTTTGGTCATCCAGTCACTTTTGCTTCTTGTAAGCATCTGTTCATTTCTAGTGCTTGTCTGTTTTGAATGGAAGGAAATTTCTGGCACCAGAAACAATGTATTCCATCATGGCCATGCATTTTCCAGTTTGATATTTTTTAGTGTCGTTTTGATCAAATCAATGTGTATTTCTACTTTCGGCCATTCTTCGAGGCCTTTTAGTTCTCTTGTCATATTGCTAATCCATTCAGCATTTTCGTTATGTTTCTTTGGTTGCCATATTTTAGTCCAAAATTATTTCTGTTTCTCTTGCTGGTTGTTGGTATGTTTTTATGTCATCTTCTCCGGAGTTGTGGATAAAAATTTTTTTGGTTGTTTTGGAAATTATCTGTTTTGTCTGTATTGTTTAACCCTTTGTCGATATCTCTTCAATCTTCCTTATTTCGTCGTTACTTTCTGGCTTATTTCCTCAAGTTAAATTGTTATATTTTCCTTCGTTGCCTTTTCCTTTCCGTGCTAACATATTCCAGCGTATTTCTTTTTCTGTTTTATCATTTTGGCCTTTTATTATTATTATTATTATTATTATTATTATTATTATTATTATTATTATTATTATAGAGCTTTTCACATCAGCGTTAGCTGAGGGTTTTTCACTGGAGTTTGAGTGACCACAAGTCTCCCCAAGTTCCAGGACTCTTCTCTGTATTCTGTCCGGTCTCCATGATACTGTCATTTGGATAGTCTCTACCCGTCCGCCAACTTCCAAGTCTTCCAGTCCCTTTAGTTACCGTTCAAAACACACCAATTATAATTGGTGTAATTGTCACCTGCATGTTCCGCAGTTTTTTCAATTCCATAGCAAGGTCGAGGTACTTAGTCTTCTTTTCACATTCTTTCAGTTTTATTCTTTGGTCAGCCGGGGCAGCAAAGTCGACAATTTAGCAAGTTCTCTTTTTTCCTTTTTTTTGTTGATTATTATTAAGTCTGGTCTTCTGGCAGGGATTAGGTGAACCGTTTGTATGTTAAAGTCCCATATAGTTTATGCGTGGCATTTTCTAGGACGGCTGCTTGGTAGTGCATATACAATTTGTTATTATGGTCAAATAAAAATTTCTTTCAGATTTCCCAGTCGAGTCTCGCCTTATACTCCCTCTGTACTACTTTGCTGCATTCGCTTATTATATGATTGATGGTTTCATTATTATTATTATTATTATTATTATTATTATTATTATTATTATTATTATTATTATTATTCCTAGGTAGTGGTTCATATCAGCGTAAACTGATGATCTTCCACAGGAGTCTGAGTGACATGAATTTCCCCAAAGTCTCCAGAACTCTTCTCGGGATTCTGGTCGATTTCAATGATGCAATAATTTAGATTGTCTCCACTCGTCTTTTTATTTCCAAATCCTCCAGTACTTTATTAATCCTTCGGTGACTATTACAATAGTACAAGTTATAATTGGTATAAACGTCACTTTCATGTTCCACAGTTTTTTTTTGTTCCCTAGTAAAGTCAAGGTCCTTCTTTTCACATCCTTTTAATTTTACTCTGTGGTCAGCTGGGAGAGCAAAGCCCACAATTTTTCAAGTTACTTTTTGTTGATTATTATTATTATTATTAATATTATTATTATTATTATTATTATTATTATTATTCACTCATTAGAGATTTTCACATCAGCGTTAGCCGATGGTTTTTCACTGCAGTCTGAGTGACAGTAAGTCTCCGCAAGTCTCCAGGACTCTTCTCAGTATTCTGGCCGTTCTCAATAATGCTGTCATTTGGATGGTCTCCACCCATCCGCCAACTACTAAGGCTTCCAGTCCCTTTAGTAATCCTTTAGCTACCGTTCCAAATGCAGCAATTACAATTGATATAATTGTCACCTGCATGTTCCACAGATTTTTCAATTCCCTAACAAGGTCGAAGTACTTATCCCTCTTTTCACATTCTTTCAGCTTTATTCTTTGGTCAGCCGGGACAGCAAAGTCAACTTTTTTGCAAGTTCTCTTTTCCTTCTTGATTATTATTGAGTCTGGTCTTATTATTATTATTATTATTATTATTATTATTATTACACACATAAGTATATATATATATATATAGCGGAGTGAAATATGTATTCGTACATATGAACATTTTTATTTTTTTTTAATTTCAAACATAGCCGGATTAAAATATTTTCATGCATTTACTGAATAACGATATATTCTACTAATATGTATATAAAAACTTAGGTTAACAATTAATTTTACAGACATTAATGCCATTTATTCATTTTTCATGAGTGAAAAAATAATCATACAATACAAAAAAATAACGAATCATCTCCATTTAATTGTTTGTAGAATATGCTTCACCCACTTCAACAGTCAGTAATCACTTCCTGTATTTTTCAATCAATTTCATTCAATAATTAGTAGGTGTTTTGTACCATTGTTTTTGGCATATTGTCTGCAGATTATTGATGTTTGCAGGTGCTATTTTTCGGATTTGAATTTTCAAAAATCGCCACAAGTTCCAAATTGGATTCAAATCAAGGGACTGACTCATCTATTGGAAAACACTACCATTGTTTTCAGACAATCACTTCTTCGTAGATTTAGCTGTGTGTTTAGGATCATTATCCTGCTGGAAAATGTAATCAGAAAGTATCTCAAGACTTTCAAAAGAAGATATCAAATTTTCTAGCAAGATCTGTTTTTACATTAGGACATTCATTTTACCGTCGATTACCGATATTTTGCCAACATCTTTTGCTGAAAAACATCACCAAATCATAATACTGCCACCGTCAAATTTGAGAGTTGGTACCGTGTTCTTTGGTGAGTAGGCTTCGCCATTTTTCCACCACACAAGATTTCGATAATTATGACCAAACAACTCAATTTTAGTTTCATCTGTCCCTAATACACTTTCCGAAAACTAATTTTCCTTTTCCTTATTCTGCCTGACGAATTTCAACCTTGCATCTCTACGTTGTTTCAATAGGAGAGGAGATTTTATTGGTCTTTGTGACTTTAAAACATTTATCAGCATTTCATTACTTATTTTTCTTTATTCGTTTGGTTACATGACATCCTGATGTACACAAATCTTCCGGCAGCTCTTTACTCGTAACCATTGGATTTTGGTTAATCAGGCGTCGTTATTTTCTAGATAATCTAGGAAAAATCTTCCTTGGAGCACCTGCTTTTTTTGTTTTGAACTGTGTTACGTCTTTTAAACCTTGCAATGAATCAGCTTATCGTTGTTAAAATAATATTCAAATTGCTTGAGATATTTCTATAACTTTATCCATCTTTCGAAATCAGTGTTTTTTGTAAATTATTCTATGCTTTGTCTGTTGCCGTGACCATAACCTTCTTGTACGAAAAACAAGTTCTGGTCAGGATTTTACGACTGACAATAGTTACTGATAACATTATTGGAACCTTATTATGGAAGGTTAACCATAAGTACTGATTGCATTATTGGCGCGTTGTAAAGGCTAACTATGGGTACTGATAGCATAATTGGAACAATATAGAAAATTACTGCGACAATATTGCATTGTGCAATTACTTTTTTTCACTCATGAAAATGAATAAATGGAATTAATTCCTGTAAAATTAATTGTAATAGACGTTTATATACACATATTAGTATAATATATCCTTATACAGTTA
The DNA here is from genome assembly GCA_963585895.1 of Sepioteuthis lessoniana. Classification (NCBI taxonomy): domain Eukaryota; kingdom Metazoa; phylum Mollusca; class Cephalopoda; order Myopsida; family Loliginidae; genus Sepioteuthis; species Sepioteuthis lessoniana. The sequence goes on from OY757933.1 coordinate 47,056,487, forward strand.
ATGTATATAAGATTTTGTTCAGGCTCTGTTTGAGAGATTAAAAAATTTTAAAAAATTATATGTACGAATATTTATTTCACCCGACTATGTATATATTTGTATATATAACTACATGGACGTTAACTATACGGATGAGGGGGTGTCCTCGTGGTGCAATGGTTAAAGCGACGGACTGTGGAATCGTAGTACGCGAGTTCGTACTCCAGTCGCGCTATTACCTTCACTACTCTTGGGAAAGGTATGGGTTGAATAGTACCACTACTGTTCTTCTTTGGCATTAAATAACCTAAAAGGTTGATATGCCATTAAACAAAGAAACCAAACCTATACGGATGAAGAAAAAGCTTGACGCTAGCGAGTAATATTGAACAAATCCTGCAGGCAACATCCCACAGGCAACATCCCATAAAGCAGTAGCTATACGGCCACTTATCATCCCTAACGAAAATTATCAAAGTTAGACGAACCAGACATGCATGACACTGCTGGAGAAGTATAGACAAGCTCATAAGTGATGTACTCCTTTGGACCCCTTCACATGGACGCGCAAAGGAAGGCGACCAGCTCGAACCTACATACAGCGGATGTGTGTAGATACAGGGTGTAGCCCCGAAGACCAGCCGGAAGCGATGAAAGATAGGGATGTGATATCCGTGCTGATAGCGTGACATAATGATGATGATGATTATGATGACTTATAAAACAGTTATTGAATTTATTTGAATGCCAGATTCTAAGCCTTGCAGTTAATAGATTTTATGATTCTTCACAATGTTCGTTTTATGGAATAATGTATTAAAACATATGTGTACTCTTTTGGCCAAGGGGTTAGAGTGTTCGCCAATGGCCCGGGAGACCTGGGTTCAATCCCAGGTCGATTCATACCAAAGACTCAAAAAATGGTACTTGATGCCTCCTTGCTTAACACTCAGCATTATAAGGTGCGGATCAAGGGTAAAGTAGAGCAATCCAGGGAAGGAGTAGCGCCCTCCCCTACACTAGTAGCTATCGAAAAGGGAGCCTTCGGGTTACCCTCGACTGTGGTCGCCAACTTTACTTTACTTACACTTTATTATTATTTTGGTTTACCAGAAAACGTATTATTGAAGTTTATTATCATTGATATGTGCAAAGATGGTAGTGTTAAAAGTAAAAAAAAAAAAAAAAAAACTTACATGTTAATAATATAAGGATCGTGGAATGAGCACTGTTGGAATATATTCACAAATAAAATATTACAATCAAGAAAACATCTTTCAGTCTCGAAAAGAGCGTAGTTGGTGTATTTAATGCCTAAAAATAAATTTACTACTATATGTTTAGTAAACCCTCTGCACAAACTGGATAAGATACAATATCAAATTTAAAGCCGAGTTTAACAGGTTTGAATTCAGAGTGTACTTTCTCATATCCCGAGGCTAAATGTTGTGTTTTGACCTTTTGACCCGGCCAAAAATGCCATTCAAGGTGGTGCACCGGAAGCAAGTGACACATCCCGGTCGCTGGAAATCGGAAGAGGTTGCGCAGACGTTGAGCCGTGTCTATATTACTGCGTGGGAGTTTGAAGGTAATATAAGGCCGACGAATTGAGGACAGTAGGAGATAGGCGAGAAGGAGGGCAAGCAGTACAGTGGAAGACGGAGGTAGACGCGATTTTGTAGGGAAAGCCAACACACAGAAGAGTTTACTCCAGGGTCCGGTTGAGCAGCCATGAAGAACGAGAAAGACACAACGCTGATGGCCATAACTTTGGGGTCAAAATATTTCAGTAATGTTCGGTCTCCAGCTCTCTCTCACACGCAAACTTGGAACAACCCTTTCGAAACTTACAAATAAAGATGTGAGGTAAAATATTTTATAAAGAAGTCTTCCTGCGTCCTCCTTGCGTGCGTCGTTTGTTCCTGCGACTTTATCATTATGCATCTGTTTAATTATTTATTGTGTCGTTATCATCGAGCGTCTTAATTATTATGCATCGGTATGTATCGAGCATATATATGTATATTTCTGCATGAATCAGCAGATGACTATAGAACATAAAGAGTTCAGTCTACCCGACTATTTTTCTCATAGCTGTAGATATATTAGCTTCAATAGAAATGCAGACAGTCTTGTCAAGGATTTCTACTCGGGTAGCTATGTCCGTTTCAAAAGACGAAAACTTTACATCTCAAGTACCTCCGTACTTAAACCGGACATTGGCATAATGGTTAGAGCGTTCGCCAATGGCCTGGAAGACCTAGGTTCAATCCCAGGCCGAGTCATACCAAAGACTTTAAAAATGGTACTGGATGCCCCCTTGCTTAACACTCAGCATTATAAAGGTACGGATCAAGGGTAAAATAGAAAAACCAGGGAAAGGAGTAGCGCCCTCCCCTACACCTTGGTGTAGTAGCTATTGAAAAGGGAGCCTTCGGGTCACCCTCGATTAAGGTCGCCAACTTACCTCCGTATAAAAAAGAATTTACCTGACGGCACCCTATCCGCTCCAGTCTTGGCTAAAAACCTAAATAAGCGAGAGTCAAAATTTAAATTCTCTAACGTCAAAAAATGCTATAAAAATTAAAACACAAAAATTAAAAAAGATTCGATTGTAACTCGAATGTGAACATCTTAATTATAAAAAAAACAAAAAAACTTTTACTCAATTTTAAAGAAATAAAATCGCAAGTGAAATTAAACACTAATAAATTTGGAACATATTTCGTGATTACTCGAACCAAACTCTCTTAAAATAACAATAAAAAATTGATAAAAAATCTTTAAAAACCACAATAAGTGTGTTGATAAAAAAAACTATATATATATATATATATATATATATATTGTCATCCACAGACAGACCGCCTCGCCCCGTTGGTTGTCATTATCTCACTTTATGACAAAGGAAATATTGTATAACTGAGATAGTGCTCAATATCTGCCATATATCTATTATATAATTATAATGAGTGAATATATATTAGTTTTATACTGATTTAATAGCGTGGAAGCTTGACTATAACCATAGTTTTTATGCTGTATTATAAATGACAATTATCACGCAGAGAAGAAAAGATGTCTTTCTTTTTCTGACAGATGATTGTCGTTTATAAGACAGCATTAAACCTAAGGTCCCAGATAAGCTTCCACGCTATTAAATGTATGTAAAAACTAATTCATATTTACTTATATATATATACATACACATCTGGAGCAATAGAATGCGCTGGCTGCATCTCTGCAGAAGTGTTCGATACCCAACGAGTGTCCGAGATATGACATTAAAACATCTGACAAAGAGGCTCCAGTTCTAGAGTGTCTGGAGAACGTGGAGTTTCTCTTCATTACCATTGCACCCAGGAAAACTCAATACCGGACTGGTAATACCATCTATTGATTAAACAGAATTATTTCACTGTTAACATTGTGTAAATAAATAAATAAATAAATGTTACCTTAAATAGTTACAGTAACATCAAGATCTGTAAAATCATTATATATATACATAATGGTTTCACGGGTCATACCAAAGACTCAAATAGCACTTGATGCCGCTTTGCTTAACACTCTGCAATATAAGAGGTAAGTATGATGGGTAAAATAGTGCAATCCAGGGAATGCAGTAGTGCCCCCCCCGCTACACCTCTGTGTAGTAATTATTGAAAAGGGACCCTTCGGGTAACCCTCGACTAATGTCGCCAACTTTACTACCGACATATATATATACATACATATAATCAACATCATATCATGCCGCTAGGAATGATATCCCTGACCATCTCACGCCACTTCTCCCTATCATTCATCGCCTCTGGCAGGTCTTCAGGGCTATATCCCGTATCTTCACATAGCTGCTGTATGTATGTTCAAGCTGGTCGTCCTGCTTTTGCTTGGCCATATGCAGGGGTCTATAGGAGTACATCACTTATGAGCTCGTCCTTTCTTCTCCAGCGGTGTCCTGCATGTCTGCTTTATATATATATATATATATATATATCAAATAGCGAGTGGGGCATTTCCTACTAAAGTTTTTCCTCACCGGCTCATCAGGGAATCTAGCACCGACTAGTACTAGATTTCCTGATGAGCCGGTGAGACGAAACTTTAGTAGGAAAAGCCCAACTCGCGATTTAATTTTTGTAATTGGCTCTACTTTGTAATGAGCACTCTCTGTAATTGTAGCATTGCAGCATTTTGCGGTGGGTTTTCTTTTTCTTTTTACCAACTGATTGCATATCTATTGATTTTTTTCAAGTGGTATGACGAAGTTAGCCTTTTGCTTTTTTTTTGTTTTTTGTCCTATGATATTTTTCTTTTCCCCCCGGGCAGTAATTCGAGATCTTATTATCTCTAGATACTGACGTTTTTTTTTCTTTTTTCCTGGTAACCGTGAATTCTGGTAGATAGTAGGTTAGTATATATATATATATATATATATATATATATATATATATATATATATATATCTTTTATGTTATTAAGTCTTTGGTTGTTCTTAACTTGTTCCTGGCTTAGGTCTTCATCGAGGCATTTTTTTTCGAATGTCTTTAAAACATTAAAAAAAAGATATATACATAGCAAAATGTGGGAAGATGTAATATAAAGACGTAGCATATTTATTCTTTGTGTGCAAATAAATCTATTAGTGTTAGATAGATTCAGTTAAAGCCATTTCTGTTAGTGCACAGAAAGATTAATTCGTAATATATTCATTTGTTTGATAGTGATATTTTAACCATTTAACTCTGTACAGAAAAATTATGAATATTAAATAGGAGGAGACAAATGATTAATGTTAAATTGAATAGTTAGTTTTACATAGCAACACTTGAAATCATTTCACTGTGTACAAACAAATAACCTATTGTAAAATCTTTTATTCATGTTAGAAGTACTTGTAAGCATTTAACGGTGTGGCAAAAGAATGAGGTCTGTCTCATATAAAAATGTTATTTAACAAATGAAACGTTTAGAAATGATTTATATTGTATATACATAGGTATAAATAGGAATTGGCTTTGAATAACCAATAAGGGTTGATATGCTATAAAATTCAACCAAGCTCGATCATACCAAGTAATTTAAAATCGCTCTACTCTTTGGAAATTTATTTTATTCTCTCACAGATATTTACGTCAACATTATAGCAATAGTCATTTTCCGATGTTTAAGTTAAAAAAAATGGCTTTATGCAAATGACTTGTCACGTCAAGAGACATCCCAACACCTGCTCTTACTCGATGGTCATTTGAGTAAATTGCTTCCACTCAAGTGACTATAATTTTACGTAAATTTTCTTCTAACATTTTTCTTATCAACAAGTTGACATGAATATTCTCAAGAAATATTGGAAAACTTACTCACTTTTAAAACGGCCACATTGATTATTCCCATAGAGCAGCGGACGTGTGAACATTCGTATAGAAACGAATTATATATATATATATATATAATTAGTTCATATATATATATATATATATATATATATATATATATATATCAGGGAGAGGAGTAGCGCCCTCCCCTACACCTCGGTGAAGTAGCTATTGAAAAGAGAACCTTTGGGTCGCTCTCGACAACAGTCGCCAATTTTACTTATATATATATATATATATATATATATATATATATATATACATTTTTTTTTTCATTAACAAACAAGAGATTTAGAAATAGTGTTAATTTCCATAAATATTAATGTTATATATATATATATATATACGAGGATCAGTAAATAAGTTTCAAGACTTTTTTCGTATAAGCAATTTTATTGATAGTACACATGAAGAACTGTCTTGGTCAAATAATCTGTGACAAGGATGGAGTTGTGTACTGGTGCATTATCCTGGTGTAAATGCCACTGACCCAATTTGACGCGTGCTAGCCTCTTCCGACTGAATTTCCCTGGACTCCCTTAAAACCTCAATGGAGTAACCATAAGCCTAACCCTTTGGCTTATCAACTCTGGTGTATTGACTTCCTTACTCCCCCCACACCTCTCATCATCCCTGAAAGACTCCCTGCCTTTTTGAATCTCTTATGCCACTCAAAAACTAATGCTCGATTTATGCAAGATGGTCGAAAAGTAGTATGAAGCATTCTATATGTTTCTCTGGCTTTTTTCCCCAAGTTTAAAACAAAATTTTATTGCATATCGTACTTTTAAAGTGTCCTCACGTCCGGATTGCACTTTTTAAAATCACCAGCTGTGTCAATCAGGCTATAGTAGGGTGTATTCCAATTCCTGCTGTAGCTGTTCATTTAAACCTGAAATCATAAAATTTGATCTGTCATCTCATAAGATATATAGCAATAAGATACTGAATTTTCAAGAGTCTACGACAATCATAAATGCCTGTAAAAAAAATTCTGGAAACTTATTGAATGCCCCACGTATAAATATGGCATTACTATTATTTATTACGTCGGATTCCAAAATAGAATAGCATCTTAAATACATAAGCAATATAACGTATTGCTGAATAAAAAAAGTATCGTTCTACTAATACTATGATATTATACCTGACAAGAAAAAGGAAGAAAATCTATGAAATTTTACAATTTCATAATGATCTTGTAAATTGGACTGTAACCAAAACATGAATTGAATATATATATATATATATATATATATATATATATATATATATATATATATATATATCAGGGTGACTTGCTCAAACCTACATACAGCAGCTCTGTGAGGATACGGGGTGTAGCCCTTGAGGACCTGCCGGAAGTGACGGTATGATATATTTTATATCTCATAAATAACTTTGGGTCCTTAAGGGTGTACAGATACACCACAGTGACATTGACATATGTCGAATTTCCACTCAGAATAGAAATACTTCTTTGGGTCCGATTTGTGGATTAATATATATGCTTGCACAATAAAGATATTTGAGCGAAATATGTATTTGATATTATTACAAATGTAGAAACTTTTAATTTAACATCTATGTCTAAGATAGATGTAACATATATGTCTTTTTGATGAGCATATTTGAATCTTGGGTTATTTATTCGAATTACGAGTAGTTACTTTAAGCATAAACAGTTTCAAAAATATCATAATCTGTTATTTTAGCCGATATACTAAACTTTAAAAAGAAAAAAAAATAGTTAAATAACACTGTAATTTTTTGTAGAACAATATATTTTTGCCACAATTAAATCGCTTAAATGATTCAAGTTTTTTTTTTTTTGTACTCAGTCTAAATCTTAAACATATTGGTGGGGAAAACTCCGTAGCGTAGTGGTTAACTTAGAAGTCTGCGATATCGTATTCCGACAAATACCTTTGAGAAAAGTATGAACCCTCTTATTTGCCCCACCTGTGGATTTATTAGTACCACTAATGTCGACAGGATTTCTTAAGCATTAAGAAACACTCACAAGTTGAAATACTGTGAAACCAACAATTAAAGCAATAGATAGGTAAACAGCATAAATTGTGGTATACAAGTCAAACTTTAAAGCCCGAAAAAAACCAACAAAACTAGAAGTCGATTTATATGGCCTAGCTGATCTCCCAACATTTACAACACATGAGTCAGCCTGTGGAACAGATCTTCTAACAATCGATATACACCATTTACTGTAACTCCCGCAAACTACCTCAATCATTTCCAACTTTAACATTTAACAAATTAATACAGAGATTAATATAAAAGTAAAGTTGCTGACCGTAGTCGAAGGCGACCTGAATGCTTCCTTTTCTACAGCTACTACACCGAGGTGTAGGGGAGAGTGCAACTCCTTTCCCTGGATTGCTCCACTTTACCCTTGATACGTACCTTATATTGCAGAGTGTTAAGCAAGGAGGTATTAAGTACCATTTTTAAAGTCTTTGGTATGATCCGACCTGGGATTGAAGCCAGATCTCCCGGACTATTGGTGAACACTCTATCCACTAGACCAATGTGCCGGTTCGTAACAAAACTCTAAAATAAATTATTATATTAAAACTATATCTTACGCAACAACTGACGCACTGACAGTAAACGCTTACTGAAACGTCACAGCTCCTACAGAGCCGCTCCCACAACTACACTACGTATTTGATTACATACATCATACACAACTGGGGCAATGATATTTTAATGAGACATAAATTTAGTTCAATGAATGAATTTTCTATGACAAGCTAAACGTACCAGGTACATATGAATTAAATTTTAATATTATAGTCAAGATGAAATAGAGAGACATAATCTATTACGAAACTATTATTCATTGAAACTCAAACTTATATATATATATATATATTTATGAAATTATAATCATAAAATGTGCCAGTGGTGTAATGGATATCGTCGTAGGAAATGGACACGGCGGCACGAGTTCAAATCCTGCATTTCACATAGGTCTAATACCTTTGGAAAAGGTATGAATCCAATTATACTCCCTTCAGCTATGTGTAAATAGTAGGAAAGACTAGGTTTTTCAGCCTTGACGCGTTAACTAGTCTAGGAGAAGGAAAACTCTGAATTCAAAACTGTTAAACTCAGCTTAAAATAATTGACCTTGTGTCATATCCTGCCCGAGCGAAGGGGTTGGTAAATATATATAATTATAAAATACCTCCTTCTGAACTTTTCACACCATCTGACATAGGTAGTATTTCACCAAAGAGACAGCAAATCTCTTCACATCGACATGATTTTTTTGAAATTTTAACTGATCTTGGCAACGCTGTTGTCTGCAGTGTCTTGATTCTTTCTCTGATTTCAAAATTGTCCAGTCTCTTTAGGGACTTTTCCAAGCGCAACAACTACAATTAGTATCAGCGTCCATCTTAATTTTCACTGCTTATTCAGATCTCTGGAAGATGTCAGATATTAGTCTTTCTTTTTCCTTTTTTTTTGTTTTTTTTACTTTCACACTATGGTCCACCGGAACATAGAAATCCAAAAGACAGCAATTTTTTCTTGTTAATTAACCCTATGTCTGGTCTTCTCTGGAGATCATCGACCCACGTGTATAACAAAAGCCCAGATAATTTTATTCGTCTGATTCCCACTGTTAGATTCTTTTTTGTTCAAATACTATTTGGTTATATGGTCAAATTTTAAACTCTTTCTTGCAAAATTCACAGTGGATACCGTTTCACATCAAGCTCTGTCAAGTCTTATACGTCTTATGAGCAAGTTTGCTTTATTAGCTTATTAAGGGATTAACAGTTTTATTCTGTTTCACCGCATTTCTATCTGGGGTTGTAGAATACATCGACTGCACATCAGATGTTTGGTAAGACACACCTAACAAGGCTCCCTGTGAGTAATGAGTGGTGTTCGGTAATACTCGGCTGGTTTTCTCGACTTTAAGCACCTATATAATTCTTGAAATACTCTTGTGGCAAAAAAAAAACACAAATCGTCTCATCCTAAAGAAGCTGGAAGGGCTGCAAATGAGAAAAAATATTTAGACTGTTGTGATTATGACACTAAACTGGAACTGATGATGAGGCTCCAGTTCCGGAGTTTGGGGTATGTGGAGTATTCCTGCATTGCCATTGTACTTGCTTCCACACTGACCAGTAGTGCTAGTAGCAATTAGTGTTCCATACATAGCTCAAATGGAACTGTTCTATCATTTAGAAATTATGATTATTTGAGATATTTAAGTTGTGCAAATTGCTCCTCCAAGATAGGAATACTTGATGAATAGAATTATTATTTTATTAAGTAAGAAAAAAGATCTCATACCACAAAGGAAATTGATCAGTAACGCAGCATTACAAATTTACCCTCATATATAGTCTTTCTAAGATTCAGAGTATTCTATTTCATTTAGACCTATTGTCAACTACAGAGAATCAGTATATTACCCATTGAACCGCTTCTTTATGGAATAGTCACCCAAACGTCGAAATGTTCATCATATGTCAAGAACTTAACCACTTTAGGGAAAAAATCATTAATGCGCTCATCCTTTCCAATCAGATAGTGAATCTTGATGTAACAACTCTGTTCACGAGAGGATCCACCGATGAGACACTAACAGTAGTACATGTTAAATTGTCAGCAGATCGTTCTCTGAAGAAAAGCTCTTGTATGTTAATAAATTACCTGATTGAGATGACTTGTGTGGAAGTAACATACTTCGTGATTGTCCGGTCGGTTGAAACTGTAGAATACACTGAATGCTTCTCTGAAGAATGGTAAAACTCTCCCAACGGGTGTCCTGGAAATGACCCTAAATAATCTGATAGTGAGTTTCCAGTAATGCTGGAGCTTTGGGGAATGCTGAGTAACTGTTCATGGCCAGCGCTCCTAGGTCCACACTAAGCTGGAGTGGTAGCACCTGATAGGGTCCTATCTATGGGTCAAATAGAACGAAACTATGTACTTATGTTAATCTATATTGTTTGAAATAGAATTTTTTTCACATTTAAACTGCTTACTTATAGTTTTAAATAGAACCGTCTTGACATTTAACTGTGTGTAAACAGAAAGCTGTACTTGTACTAAACTGAATTGTCTTGACTTTAGTAAAAATGAATTAATTCGGGATTAAATGATCCAAAAGGCCTGATACACTGTAAAATAAACGAACCAACCAACCAACTTCAGGATGGGGTATGAGACGTACCGACAAGTAGAAGAGCGAGTTAGGAGATCACCGTTATTACCGGTATTGATCAATGTATACATAGTATACGTCGAAGAAATGGCATAGGACCTACATTTCTTAAGGCATCGGTGTGGCTTATACACGGAAATGATACATTCATTTTCTGTCCCCATTAAGACGATGTTTGATGCAACTGGATCACGTGAACACAATCAGACCATATAAACCTTTCAATATGGAGAAAGATCAAGACAACAAATTATCCTTCCTATTAATAACTCACACAGAGCAAGGTTTCAGGTCATTTGCGTATCGAAACCAACCTTCACCGAAAAATAGTACAACTTTCACTCTCACTATCCATACAATGTAAAAAAAACGTTCATTGCCTATAAAATCGACAAAAAGTCATTAGTCGTGACAGCGAAACATTTCCAGGAGATATGATTAGTTTAAGAGACAAAGTAGATCGCAACAATTACCCATAAGATCGGTTTCAAGAAATATGGATCGAACGACAAAGAACAATGCCAGAAAACTCAACACCATCTTTCGGCCCATTGCCAAAGGCATAGTTGAAAAGATTAATAAGCTACGTTGTACATAAAAGATTAATAAGCTACGTTGTACATATGATATGTGAACAATATTCAGGAGTGGTACATCTCGTCAAAAATATCTCTTCTGAGTCAAGTTCCCACTGAATACAACATGACCAAGAATTATGTGTACTCTGTTTCATACAGTTTTGGTAAAGTATATTGTATATTGACCTCCGACTCGGCCAAACATGCCATTCCAAAGATGGTGGAAGTCGCATATTCCGTTGGCCAGTTATGGGAAGAGATTGCTTAAGCGATCTTGACTGACAATACTGATGCACTGGAAGAGGGTGACCTGTGAACTGCATGACAGTTATTTCCGTTTGATGATGATCAAACATGCCATTCCAAAGAGGGCGGAAGTTGCATATTCCATTGGCCAGTCATAGTAAGAGACTGAGTGGGTGTAAAACAATAATATAATTCGGTGCACAGGAAGTTCGAGTTAGTTGGAGATAAGATGCGGTAGAGAAAACCAGCACCCTGCAGAGGGGGCCCTCAGGCCCCCGATTGAGCAGTTGTAGTTGGAGTTCAGATCATTTAGAGAGATAATGTTGGAATGAGGAACATGTCCCCGAGAGGCTGGGCCCCCAGGCCCCTGGTTGATCAGCCTGGGGAATGTGAAAGAAACGCTGTCATGGCCATAAGAATGAGGGTCAATATGTTGCAGTTCTGTTCGGTCTCCAACTCCCTCTCACACACAACCCTTTCAAATAAAGTGAGAGGTATATTTTTCTAAAGAACTGTGTCGCTCGTCTTCATTGCGTCGTTATGTTTCTGCATGCATCTACATATGAGTATGCAACAAGTTCACAAGAGCTAGATACGTCACCCACTAAAAGTAAGGCAAGAAGAACGTCGAAAAGCTGTGTTATAAGGGATTTCGGTTTATGCCTTTGGGTTTGGTTAGGCTGAAGGCCTTTCGGCTCAGCACATGGGTTAGTTAGGTAACATTGAAGCACGTGTTAACGTGGGTGCGCGCTGGCAGATGGAGGTGTCACTCAGATGTCATAATAGTCCGAGACGATACTGGGTGACAGGGTGCAGGTGACGTCATGCACCGGAAGCGCGCGGAGGTTTGTGTGAGAATTTGAAGAGAGAAAGAGTCGGGTACTAGACACCAAACGAGAAGGATCGATTTTTGGAGCTCGCAGACGCGAGGCGAACTTGCGCCCTAATGGAGCCGCACGAGTTGGGGGCCAAATGAATAAGACAGCATAGAAGATTGTGTCTCTCCTCCTTACGTTGAGACCTTTAACTCAAAGTTAATAAAAAGGTTTCGTACCCGAACAAGAAGTTGTTACGTGTTTTCGAATTCTGAGATTCCTATGTTCTTTATATATTGTATAGTAATGAACATTATATGTCCATTTCGCACATAGCGTTAATTGTGAATATGGTACAGCAGTATGTCGAGTTGAAATCAAATAGTCGGGTATGCAACACCGTATATGGAAAGAAAAGGGAAACTGTAACCTCGTATGGGAGAAAGTTAAAATAATACATAGATAGAACATTGGAGAATAAGACGTCTTAAAATAGACGTGTGCATGTTGGGTTTCAGTGACCTGTTGAGCTGTCTAAGTATAAAGTATCATAAGAAATGGGAATCAATGATTAAAAGGGCTGGATAAAAAAGACAAAGCTAAGGTAAAAATGTTACATAGGAGTAACATATAATGAGTCATAGGCTGATGAATACATTGCTTTATAAGATGCCAAAATTCACTTGGAATTCTAGAGCTGGGAGTGACAGTGTGTGATTAGTATAAAAAAATACTGGAAGAGAAAAAGGAAAATAAGAGATATGTGAAGATGAGGACACAGAGTTAAAGTAAAGTGAGTAAGTACCATATTTAAAAAAGTATAAATAGAGCTAAAGAGAGAGAGAGAGAGAGAGAGGGAGAGAGAGTGGGAGGAACTCAATGCAGATAAACAGTGGGAAGGGGGGGCTATGACCAGGAGAAATATAAGCAAAAGTTATATTAGATTAACCCCATCATGTGAGTTAAATAAAGGATTCGATTCGAAGTCCCGAAACACAGGAAGAAGGCCGACAGAAGTATCGGCTGAAATGTTATTTATACAATAAAGACGAAGACAATAGTCAAAATACGGTAAATGGTGAAATTTATCTTGCTTCAACGCTGAAATTTAGTCAAATCTTTATTACAGTTGAATAGCAACAATTCCAAAAATGTAAAAAAGTAAAGTTAGAGACCTTAGTCGAGGGTACCCAGAAAGCTCCCTTTTCAATAGCTACTATACCGAGGTATTCTCTTTATTTGTTTATTATTACTATTATTATCATTAATGCTATTATTTACTACTCCAGAGTTTTTCATATCAGCGTTCGCTAATGGCCTTTCACGGTAGTTTGAGTGACAGCAAATCTCCTCAAGTCTCCTGGGCTCTTCGCAGTATTCTGACTGTTCTCAATAATGTAGTAGTTTGGATGGTTTCCTCTCGTCGTCTTATTTCCATGTCTTCCAGTCCCTTCAATAATCATTTGGTGACTATACAAAAAGCTCCAACCACAATCAGTACAACTGTCTCTTTCATGTTCCATATTGTTATTATTATTATTATTATTATTATTATTATTATTATTATTATTATTCAATTTTCAACTGTACTTTCGTCATCTTATAATCTTTCGATGTGTCTTTACCGGAAACCTTGAGAGGCTGATGTTAAAGATTATATGTATTCTACATGTTTAGGGTATTTTCTGTCGCTTTTAGGAGTAACAATCCCACTAACATTTATAGTCCTCATCAAGTATAAGACCAGTAACTCAAAGTGCATTTTTTATATTCCACGATGTTTGGGGTTGCCAGGAATTTTAAAGGTGTTTATGTCTCCCTTTCTTGATCATACCAAACGTTCCCATTATTACTGGTACGATGGTTGTTTTAAGGAGTCACCTTTTTTCAATTTCCTTTTCCAGATGTTTGTATTTACTTATTTTCTTATACTTTCGACTCATATGTTATTATCTGTTGCGCACTGACATAGTCATTAGAAGGCAAGTTTATCTTTCATAGTCTTTGACCGATATATCTTATCTTCTGCTCTTTAATTTTTCTGTGATTTTGGATCGTAAAGCTCTTGGGAAAAATATTTGTTTGGCTTCTGTTTTCGCTGTGTTCGGTGTCTATATAAAATTAGTTTTCAGGATTCCACTATATTTGGTAGGAGCTTTTGTGGCGTAGTGGTTAACGTGTTGGACTGTGATATTGTCGTAAATGAGTTCAAGCACAAGTCGCGCTATTACAGTCACCTTCGGACTAATACTTAACAGAAAGATAAAGACCTCCATATTCCCCAGCAAAAACGCAATAGTACTGCTATTGTCTTCTACAAAGATGGATTTAGCATTAAATAAGATACGAATGTTGATATGCTATCAAGCAAAGAAACCGATCAAATTTATAATTTTTGCACATTATTTCAATAAATGAAACGACCAATTTAATAATACTTTTTTCTTAAATTTTTATGTAGTGTTATACTCATATATTGTTAGTATTATTATTATTAGTAGTAGTTGCTCAAGTAGTAAAAGGTCAGTAAGTAAATTTCGTGACCGCAGTCGAGGGCAACTCAAAGGCTCCGTTTTCAATAGCCATTACACCGAGGTGTTGAGGGAGGGCGTTACTCATTTTTTGGATTCCTCCACTTTAACCCAAATACATACTATATAATGCTGGGTGTTAAGCAAAGAGTTATCAAGTACTATTTTTTGAGTCTTTGGTATGACTCGACCTAGGAGTGAAGCCAGGTCTTCCGGGCCATTGGCAAATAATCTATCCACTTGGCAAAACAGATATGATTCAAGAATAATATTTTGGGGAACATTATTATTATTATGTTTAAGTGATGCTGAACATATTTAATTATGTATTTATTTATGGTACATACCAATATATATATATATATATATATATATATATATATATATATATATATATCACTTCAGTTAGCCATTCGAATAGTTTGCCTAAAAATTATCAAGAGTTATATTTTCAATTAAATATTGACTTAAGTTTCTGTCAAATATAGTTTTGAAATTTCCATGTGCAAAATGATTGTTTTATAGGTTATATTCCATTGCTATGACGTCATTCTACCGAATCATGTCTCCAGGAAACTCTATTCAGTATAGGATACAAACAGAATCTAGAACAGGATATGTAAATCAGATTTTATAAAATGAAGTGTAGTGTTAAACATGATTCATGTGGCGAAAACACTTAAAATTGCTTATAATATATTGTGCCATTTTATTGGAAGTTGTGACTACTTCAGGTTTTATACCATTGTTAACCATAATAATTGATCATTAACTGAACTTGTAAATATTCTCTGGCGAGAATAGTAACAATCACACAACCCCCCCACACACATATATATATATATATATATATATATATATATATATATATATATAAGAAAACAATTGTCTTCAAAACAAAGCAGAACGTTTTAATATATATCAAATATAATGCCTTAACAAAATCAATCACAACATGGATACTGATACAATTATGTAGTTTTATATATATATATATATATATATATGTGTGTGTGTGTGTGTGTGTGTGTGTGTGTGTGTGTGTGTATACAATATCCTATGGCACGTACAAAATTTTTAAACACCTTCAAGTACATATTTTACAAGTTTTAAAAAACTGACGGGGTATAACCGATACATATATTAATATATATATATATATATATATATATATATATATATAGAGAGAGAGAGAGAGAGAGAGAGGGAGAGCGATAGATTGATTGATTAATAGATATCATCATCATTATTATCATCATGTCGTGCCACCAGCACAGATATTCCTGACTCTCTCCCTCCACTCCTCCCTATCGTTCATCGCTTCTAGCAGGTCATCATGGCTACATCCTGTATCCTCACAGAGCCGCTGCATGTAGGTTCGAGCTTGTCACCCTGCTTTTGCTCAGCCATGTGAGGAGTCAACAGGAGAACACTTCTGTGCTCGTCCCTGGTTCACCAGCAATGTCCTACATGTCTCGTTCGTCTAACTTTGTTAGTTTTCATGATGGGAAGTATGTGGTGGTATAGCTGGTGCTTGGAGGAATGTTGCCTCGCGGACTCAAAATTGCTCGCAGCATTCTTGTGTAGTTGCCGTCAAGGTTTTTCGCTATCCGTTTATTTAGTGTCCATATAGTGCATCTATGTAGCAGTAACGACACGACCGCTGCTTAGAAGAAACTGCGTTTCATTTTATCGGTAAGGTCTGACTTCCATATGACCGATCACCTACCTATAGCTGTCCATGCCTTTGTTAGTCGGGTGTCGATCTCTTTTTGGGTTGATGAGACACTGTTTCCTATGTAAGTGAACTTGTCAACTAGTTTCAGAGAGCTACCACCTAGTGTGGAAATGTCACGTGTTTGATTAATGCAGAAACCTAATATTTATATAAATTTAGTTAAAGTTTGATCTTTCCTTTATTTTGATCTTACCTTATTTCTTTTGCTTTTTTTAATATTATCAGGAAAATATTTATAGAAAATTTGCGAAATGTTCAGCTTGCAGGCGATTTAATAATTTTTAATATGTTTGTGTTACTGTTGAATGCTTTTTTATTGATGTTGGGTTGTTCGTTTTCTTTTTATGTTCAATGCTCTTTGTCTGAAACCAAATTTAACAAACAATCTATCAATCTAATTTTCTTTCTATATTTGTGTATAATATGGAAATATACTTTTCCGACAGTATCTTGCATAGTATTAATGACAAATTGGAAATATTTTTGGTATAAAATCTTTAAATTTTACTTAACATGTTTCGCTATATTACATAACATTTTCCACGGTCAGTATGAAAATGGATTTTTTTTATGCTATGTCATTTTTAGTAACAATGTAGTGTTAGTGTTTGCTTTAATGTACATTTATGTTAAGGTTTAATTATGTGATGATCAACTGAGCCAAAGTTGGAGATAATAGAATTTTATCAGTTCTTTGTATTATTGTTTCGATTAGAAGAATAACTAACGATTCTATGTCCAATCATTTCTTTTGATTAGGAAAATGATTTATAATTTTTACTCCCTTTAGATCAGAATTATGTTTTTCTTTGTTTTTGTGTAGGACTATGGCATAGATAGTGTCGATTTTTAAGCGACCTTGTTTTTGTTCATAAATCCTCTATTTGAGATGTCTGGATGTTTCTCCAATATATCGTTTATTACGAGTTGCATATTTTATTGAATAATCTTCTGCTTCCGAAGCGATATTTTTTTTATTTACTTTTTCTTTATTATAAAATATATAGTTTTTGATACTGAGGCGTGTAGTGGGTTATTGAGTTTATGGGGTGTATGATTCTTCTGGAATTATTACTTGTCGTTTACTTGGAAACGTTATTATATATGTTGGAAGTTTTTTCTTTTTGCATTAAGTATGAAATATTTAGGGTAGTGTAAAAGCTGGAAAGTATTTTTTATGTATTTTTCTTCTTTATGTATATATTCAGGACTGCATATTCTTAGTGCTCTTAAATAAAAATCTATGAGTATGGCGGATTTTATTTTGTTTTTTTAATGGGAATAAAAAGGTAACTATAAGTATTATAAAAGTAAACAAGGAGTATTAAGAATTATACTCGTACAAACACAGACTTAAAATAGATATAAGTAAAGTTGGCTACCATAGTTGAGGGTGAGCCAAAGGCTCCCTTTTTAACAACTACTACACCAAAGAGTAGGGGCGGGCGTTACTCAGTTCCCTGGATGGATCCACTTTACCCTTGATCTTTACTTTATATTGCTGAGTGTTAAGTAAGGCGGCATCAAGTACCATTTTTTGAGTCTTTGGTATGACTCGACCTGAGATTGAACCCCGGTCTTCCAGACGATTGGCGAACACTATACTTATGAGGGAAGAGGCAAACAATTAAGATACAAACAGCTCCTTGTAACACGGACGTCAAAGTAAAAAGCTACATCCTTTAAAATATAAATCAAACAGAAATAGATATGTGTTGATAAATAGATTTATATATTTTTTACACTTAAACTAGACAAAAACACATTAATCACTCAACTTTAACCGACTTAATATTAATGCCATCACGTTGATTTCTTGGTTATTTTTTACTGTCAAATGAAGAAATCATTTGTCCTCGAAATATAACAAGAAACCGCAATCACTTATTTTAAAAGCTTTCATGCCAACGCCCTTTTATATAAGTAAGTAATGTTGGCGGCCTTAGTTGAGGGTGACTCAAAGGCTCTCTCTTCAATAGCTACGACTCCGAGGTGTAGGTGAAGGCACTCCTCCATTCACTGGTTTGCCTCACTTTATCATTGAGCCTTACCTTTTAATGCTGAGTGTTAAGAAAGGTGGCATCAACTACAGTTTTTTGAGTCTTCCGTACGGCTCGACCTGGGATTGAACCCCGGTTTTCAGGACCATTGGCGAAATTTTTATTTCCTCAAACGTGTCATTTTTATCTCAACCCACTATATATATATATATATATATGACTTTAGTTTATAATATTGAACGACTGACAAGACGACCTGCACTCTCATTTAGTCTTTTTCACATGTTATAATGAATGTAACATCCACTTAATTTTCTTCCATATCTTAAACAGAAACGTTTCCCTTCGAAATGGTTATTAAGAAATTACATTGCAGTTTCTCTGACGCACATAAAATAACTAAAAGCATTTGATCTTGCGCAAGAACCCCCACCATTTTACTGATGATAATATATATTAACTAAAACATAATATGTACTCCAGATTCTACTACAAGAAAAATAGCATTCAAGGAGATTTGCAATAGGAGGAAAACGGATACAGCTTCTCATACATTGTGGCATATTATGGAGGGCTAGCTATTTTCTGATTGTGACAACTTCAGTTTTCATATTGTGAGTTTAACAATTATTGATTATTAAATGATCCCAAAAAGACTGCTGTTTAGGTTGAAACAACTACCAAACAATACTGATCAATATGTCATTTCGACGCTTTAATTAAAAGTGACATATTTGCCTGCATTACAGTCCGATTTTAAAATCCTTAATCATTTTCATAAGCTGGATACAATTTTTCAAATAATAAATGACCTGTATCAGTTAATTAAAACGGAGTGTACTTTATTTCAAAATATTTTTACTAAAGAGACGGTTAAAATCATTGGTGTTTGACGTGCATTGCCCACAGTATCGTTTTGAAACCCCTGCTGAGGTAGGACAATCTGAGTCTGGAGATCTTGGGATTCTAATATAGATATGTGGTAAGAATTAGTTGGTCCGGAAATGCCGAGGCGAACTTTTGTTGTTATCCATTAATGCTCCGATTTATTCTCGACGTACAAGGTACCGGCCAATTGCCATAATGGTTAAAGTGTTCTCCAAAAGTCAGGAAAACCAGGGTTCAATCCCAGGTCGAGACATACCAAAGATTCAAAAATGGTACTAAATGATTAAAGGAGTAGCCCTTCCTCTAACTCGGCGTAGTAACTATTAAAAAAGAAGCCTTTGGATCTCTCTCGACTGCAGTTGGCCAACTTACTTATAGTTGGTTAGATGTAGGTATAAAGCCATGTTCATTAATAAATTATGTGCGTAAGAATAAGAAGGGCCTTGTTTATTTTTTCAGCGGTTAATTGCGACCAGCGAAGAAGAAATAGAATGAGATTTTGCTATAGCATTTGTGGACAGTTAAAAAAAACTGTATTTGAAAGTATAGTTTGAGTACGGTTATTTTCGACCATCGTCGGTCATTCTTGAGATTGCAGGTACTCCTCTGTTGTGGATAGAATGAAAATGGTCGTAACTTTCTACACTCAAACGACATTGACACTGAATTCTGTCAGATTTTAAACTGCCTACAATATCACGTTCATCAAAAGAAGAAATTGAATAAAAAAAACATTTTTTACTTAATACTTCTCAGTCATTTTCGAAAATGAATACGTATATGAATACATACACGCACACACACAACCACACTCGTACTCATATGTGTGTATGAGTGTGCGTATGTGTGTGTGTCTATATGTGTGTGAAGGAGATTATCATTTCAGCAGTTTTACTATTTTTTATAAAAACAATTAATGGTTGAAACAATAGTTTTGTTAGATATGTTTAATTGATAATAAATAAAAATCCACAAATAAATGAAGAAAAACTTCTAAAGAATGATTTAACGGCTTAGTTGTCTTACAAAAATATTATTCCTATTTAATTAAACATTACTAATTAAGTTTACAGGCTGCTGTTTAAACTGGAGATGTGAAATAATTACTCGACGTTCTTCATTACTTTAGATTAAAAATGTCGACCTGCAAACAAAAAACGGATTTAAATAATGAATGCAAAATCTTGAAATTATTTTGACACCCTATTTTAAAAACCTAATTAAAATTTTAAAAATATTAGTCTGAATTTTCTGTTTTGTTTTCCCTCAAGGGCAATAATTAAAATTACAAAATAAAATATAAAGAAAAAAATTTAATTAACATAGAATGAGATCGTTTTAAAGGCAATGTCCTCTTTCATCGGCAAATCTACAAAAAATAAAGCCAACATCAGATGATTTATTACAGTTTTTAATTCTATCTTGAGCTCATTTTTCGATTTGTATTGTGAATATTTCAATGTTTAAAATCCAATAGAATTTACACAGATTTTAATGTTGCATTTTGTTCCAACATTTAAACAAATCGTTAGACGAAATTATTTCCGGTACTCAGTTTATTTTTTTTAAATACTCGAGGGTATATAAGTACGTCGTATAAACAAATATAAATATAATTAATTAAAATCACCAAACAATAAACTGTGAATGTTGCCCATTCTAATTTCTGGCTCACAAACAGGGTTTGGTTAATTAATTGGATGGTGTTTTTATGGCAAATTAAGCCTTATGGCTTATATAATCCCACATACGTTTTTATGATTTGTAAAGGAATAATTTCCCGGTAACTTTATTTTCAAACGAGTAATTAAGGCTCATTTTCCTACATACAGTTTAATGATTTCAAATATTGCTACTTAACTTTCATCATCATGTTGCGCTGCTAGCATGGATTTCTCTGTTGTTCACTCACCAAGCGTCTCTATCGTTCATCGATCATGGAATTTCCTTCAGGCTACAACCTTTATCGGCACCGAGCTGTTGTAGATAGGTTTTACCTGGTCGTACAACCTTCACTAGTCCATGTGAAGGGAACCACAGGTATAGATTGCTTATGAGTTCGTCCTTACTTCTCCAGCAGTGTCCTGCATGTCGGGTTCGTCTAACATGGATAGTTTTCGTTATTAGTGGTAGGTGGTCGTACAGATGATGTTTTTTTTTTTTGGTGTTGCCTCCAGAAATTTTTCAATACAGTTTCCAGCATTCTTGTGTAATTGACGTCAAGGTTTTTCTCCATACATTTAGTTAGTACCCATGCGGTGCATCCCTGTAGCACTACTGACACGACAGATTCCTGGAAAAAAAATGCGTTTTATTTTCTCGGTCAGGTCTGACTTCCATAAGACCAATCGCCTATGGATTGCTGTCCATGCTTTTTTTAGTCACGTGTTTATGTCATTTTAAGTTGATGAGACCCTATTTTCAGGTAGGCGAACTTGTCCACTAGTTTCAGAGGATGACTCTTTAAAGTGGAGATGTCGCCTCTTTGATTGAACCAAATATATTCTCTTTTGTCTGAGTTGATATGGAACTCACTTACTACGATCTTATAGTTCTACACATTAGCCACAATGGCAAGAAAAATGTGCAAAATCTTAGTTGAATGAAATCAGCAAAAAATAGCAACAGAAGCAAAGAAGTCTGACTATAAATTTGGAAGAATTCAAATAAAGAAATGGCCACTAAGAAATGGAAACTCGCAAGATAATGAAAAAAGATTTTTAAAAAAGCATATAAACAAAGCAGGACATTCGAAAATAATGACAGAAAATTCTACCAATACGTTGGTTGATAAAGGATAAATAATAAAATTCAGTCAAATAGTAACAAAAAAAAGACGTAAATTTCGGAGTCTGCAAAACCCTTTCTTCCTGTTGGGGAGTGAGCTTTGATTTGTCATAGCTTCCTTAATCGACTTCAAATATTACTTCCCATCTTTAAGTTTTTGAGGCCGGTCCATAGGTAAGTTCCAAAAAATAGCCTGAGTAAGATTTTTCTGTAACCACGGCTGGGACTTTTCATTTCATCTTGACCTTGTTTACGCCCACTTCTTGGAGACAACAGTGACGTTACATTTAATACTTTTAAACAAACATATAAGACGTTTTTGTACACAAGTATAAGCAATTTACCAAAGTTAGCTCGTAGTGAAAAAAAAAAGCCATAACTATTAATCACTCAGTGAGAATCGAACCTATAAAAATCGGTAGCAACCGAACTCGTTATTTCACTACACTTTATTCCCTCTATATACTTAGAACATTTATTAATACTCTAATTCTTTTTGGTTAGAAGTGTTTTTACGGCATTTCAACCTTTATAGGGTATTTAATATTAAATATGGTTTACATATATTAGTTAAGTATATGTGATGTGGAAACGAATACTTTGTTAGTAACATTTTTAAACGAGCTATGGAACATATGGTTGCGCAAAGTTAAACATTCTCAAGTATAGTAAATGTGTTGTATATTGACCCTTGACTGAGCCGTTAATCAGAGACTTATTTAAGCAGCACTCAACAGTGTAAATAAGCGGAAGAAGTTACATTGTTGAACGGAAATGATGGGTGTTATGAAACGATAAAGGCAGAAACCCACGTTAGAGTTGGGGTGGGATTAAGTCGGTCTCAATTTGCAACCAGAAGAGAGCGGGTACTCGCCGAAAACGGACCTCAGTGGCAGCGGCTCACATCGGGCCTCCGGTTGAGTACCTCCCGGCCGATGAAGTGCCAAGTGGAGTCTTGAAGATAACACAGCCAAGTTGAGTCTTGAAGATGACACAGCGCGGTATGGTCAAAAGAAGAAAAAAGTTTGGGTATATATCACAGGCTGTATTTGTCTCCACCGTCCGACTGTCTCTCTCACACCACAGAAGCTTTGCCTTCCAGAAGATAAAGAGAGTTATATATTTATGAATTAGTGCTGTGGTTCTTCCTACATCACCAGTATATAACAAATGGTTGGCCAGTTCCATTGTATCCTGAGATAAGAACTTATGAATAATGGTAATGAAGGGGTACTTCACATTCCCCAGAGCTCCAAGATTGGAGCCGCGCCATCAGACAATTCATTGTCATAACAAACACACGTGCTGAGGGGCAACCTTACACATCTGTAGAGATCCCGTAAACCTATTCTTGAGCCACAGCAGAAAAAGCTGAAATAACCCGCTGTCTATTCTTGAGATAAGCGTTTAATCTATACGAGAAATAGATTCGTCCTTTTCAAAGCACTGGATTCAAATGCAGTGAATGTTTCAATAAATCTTTTTCTAATTACGACGTCTCAAACTGTGAATTCATTGATGCACTCTTGTATATACCGGATACCAAAGGCAATTTGTCTTGGAGAAGGAAAACGCTGAATTTGTACCATAGCCAGATACGGATATGTGAAACGTACATAGAATGTTCATAACATATATACATAGAACATAGGAATCCTGAAATACGAAAACCACTTACGACTTCTTTGTTCAGACACGAAACTTTTTATTACCTTTGAGTTAAAAGGTTTTTCGACTTAAGAAGAGAGGCACAATCTTTCTATGCTGACTTTTCCATCTGCCTCTCCTCTTACATGTGTGGCACCCGCCACAAGGCCTCGGCGAGCAAGCGAAAATCACCCTTCTTCTTCGGACGGCAAGACTCAACTCAACTAACTGACTTTTTTCAAAATCCCCAAAATCCTCCGCGCACGCTTCCGGTGCATGGCGTCATTCACATCCCCAAGTCACAATTTTCTATCTGGGATTTTTATTTTGATATCTGAGAACGACACATCCTCCCAGCGCGCGCGTTAACACTTCACTCAAGTTAGCACCTAACTAACCCATGTGCTGAGCCGAAAGGTTCTCAGCCTAATTAAACCCAAAGGCAAGATATATAAAACGAAATCCCTCGGCCATTATATTACAAACTCAAACTTGTTAAACTCCGCTTAAAAATTGACCTTGTGTCATATCTGGCCGAGCGGAGAGGTTGGTTGATATTTATACCGGATACCAAAGGATGATTATGTAAATTACTGTTTGCTATCTGATGAACGAAAATAAATTGACATAGAACGCCTCTTCACTGACCTGAAACTGTTGGTAGTTTAGTTTTATAGACAATTACTAGTTTAGGAATATGAATGCTTACTTAGTGCTCTTCATTTTAGGTTTTGTGTCAGATTATGTTTAGGGAATAATAAACATTTTCAAAAAGTGAAATCTTTCAAAATTCCATACATCCGAATGAGAAAGAAAATTTAAAATACATACATATATGAATGGGTATCATTGAAATGATTATGAATCGTACTTTAGTATTTTGCATATAAGAATAATACAAACAGACATACACATTGAAATTATATATATATACATAACAAACGATTTTCACGCTAACACTCAGTTGTCAAAAACATTAATCTTATGAATAAATACACACACATATATATATATATATATATAAGGAAAAAAGAACGAGAGAGAAAGAGAAATAGAGAGAGAATGAAAATGAGAGGAAGGTTCATAAGTGAATATACGCCTATGTTGTTTCAAAATCTTATTTGAAGTATTTCAAGTAGGTTATAGTTGCTTGGCATTGTTTCAATTTTATAACACAAGTCAATAGACCGAACGCCATTCCTGACGAATGTTCAAAAACAATCGATCGAATTTAATCGGTCAATTACAATTTTTTTATGCAACGTTAAAGTCGTTTAGTTCCAAAGCGATTTTTCCTTCTTATCAACGTGTGTCTTTGAAAATGATGATAAAATGCTCACTAACACTCTTTGAAATCTGAATGGATCATCGAGAAAGAAACTATATATATATATATATATATATATAAGAACACTAGAAGTGTGATACTTGAAATTCCAAGAATTGTGTACAATCATCAGACGGATAAATGAAGAGTGGTTAATCACTCGTATTGATAGTGTGGTGTATAGTCATAAGTTAACATAGAAGTACATGTGATTGTAACACAAATATATCATCATCATTATAAGCATGAAGTTGATTTTATAGCAGAGTCTCTCTCACTATGAATCCCTAGTTATTCGCCCTCTCTGATGTTCTGCAATTCGGCATCCTTTGTCAGCACAAAGCTGATGTATATAAATATTTGTTGATCGACCAACATTAACGTGTCTATGTGTAGGACATGAGAAACCGCTGCTTAAAATTTGGACCTGCTTCTCCATCACAGTCCATCAAGTGTTTGTTCATTTTATTTTAATACTTTGTGAGATAGGAAAAATTTGCCGAACACCATGTGTTTTTAGGGTGCAGCTTAATGATTTTGTTTCAAAACTGCGCTTGGAATTTTCGTGTCGTTCACTTCTAACGTTTTCTCTACATATTTCGTAAGAGTTCATCTGTTGTAACTATATATATATATATATATATATATATATATATATATATATATATATATATATGCATAGGATTAATGTATATATGCATATATATGCATGGGATTTATATATATATATATATATATATATATATATATATGCAGGTCGCTTAAAAATAGTATATATATATATATATATATGCACAATTTTTAAGCTCTATGCATATATATATATTAATCCCCACTTTATCGTCAACTAAATTTACTCATTGTTTGCAACTACTAGATGTTATGTTTTATTTTCCAGAAAAAAAGTGACCGAAAAAAATGTTCCTTTCCTATAAGTCATAATGTATGCTTTGCTTAAATCTATCCTAGAATCCTCTATGTATGGTAGGATTTTCATATACTTTAAGCCCCACAGGGATTAAATCAAAATACGTGCTCTCAACCATATCATCAAACTTAAGAGGAAAATTTGTATTCAAAAGCATGCAGGTGTAGTTCCATAGTTTTCTTTACTTTTCTTAATTTACTATTAAGGCATTATAATCTATGTTTCCCGCATGAAATCTGTTGATGTTTCCCATTTCTATTTGACGACCTGTGTAAGATGAATGTGTTGCTTACGTTTTTAACTATTTATGCATTCATGTCGTCACTGTTGATTGGAACGTTGTATTTCGGGATACTTCGAACAAGGGAGGATAGCTCGTTATAGAAGGCGATGAGGTCCCCTGCTTCACTCACAATGGTAGGGCTGCAGCAGGAAATGATTGTTGCGGTGGAGTTCCCATTAAACGTAGCTAACATCATCGTCGGGTGTATTTTCTCAAGGCTATTTTAGGGCCTGAGATCCGACAAAAATACCTACACCACCTATCGTAGCTTTACCAGAGTTTTTCCATGCAGATGACGAGACAAACATCCATCTATTGCCGCTATTGTGGTATTTTATATCTGTGTTCTTTGACGTATATTATGTCTATTTCATGATCTATTGAAGAAGCTGTCAGTTCCGCTAGCTGGCCTATTCTGTTTAAAGTTCTAACGTTGAATGTCCCTATTTGCATTGAGCTTGTACATTTTAGTAATTTTTTTTCTGTAACTATTTTTTTCGAACCCTGGAACCAGAGCTCCAAACTCAGCAGGAAACGCCCCTTTTTTAGCAAAGCAAAAGGGGATGTGGATTGGACATGTGATTTGTGCATGAGTCATGGTAATCTTTCGATGGCTGTGTTTTATTCTCATCAATAAACGCCACACGAATAGATTAGCAGTAAGAAATGTACACCTTTTGACCATCGTACATGGACGAGCAAAGGTTGGACGACGACCTAGAGACTCTATGCAACAGCTCTGTGCCGATACATGATATGGCCTGGAAGGTTTCCAAGGAGCAATGGAGGATAAAGACGTGTGACGATAGGAGTGGGGCAGGGAGATCCATGATTACAGTGCGACATGATGATGATGATGAAAGCATACGGAAAACTTTTTTAAAAAATGCATCTTACAACAAGTGGTCCCGAAGTTAATTGCTTGTCGTATGTTTAGATCGCGAGTTAAATCTAGTACATATATATATATATATATATATATATAAATATATATTAATCTTTAAATCAAATCTATGCCGCAATGTTTTAATGTTTTTGTCTAATCCATGTAGCCATATTTTAATGCTTATATCTAATCCATATAGCGATGTAGGAATTATTTTCACACACACACACACACACACACACACACACATATATATATATACGGTGTGACAAAAAAACAGAAACCATAAACTTTTTTATTACTTATACAAAAATAAAACAATATAATTATAATTCTGTTTTTTGGGGGTCACCTTAATATATATCTATATATATATATATAATATCTTCTAGAGTATTTATAAACTATATATATATATTTTCTAAATAGTACAGAAGTTTATATATATATATATATATATATTTATATGAAAATAACTTCTACGGGGCTACTTGGATTAGACATAAACATTAAAACATGGCTGCATCCATTAGATTTAAAGATTAAAATGCAAACATATATATATATATATATATATATATATATATATATATATATATATATATATATTCTTCTACACTATTTCAAAACTATGCAATTTGATAAATAGCTCTTACAGAGAAATCTAGGCATTAATGAAAATGCATAAAAGCTTCTCGGATACCGAAAGCTCACATTACTTTAAAGGAGAATTTCGGAAATTACAAATCTTCATTATATATTGTTGATTGCTTCTTGTCTCTGTCTTTTCTTCTCAGTTGATGGTTGCCTCTTGTCATTCTGTATTTCGTCGTGACCTTCTTCTGTTTCAAGTCCTCTACTCCTGGAAATGAATAAGAACGACATTTTCCGTGTGCAGGCATACTTCACTTTTATCTACGAGTTTTCTTATGTATCTTACAGGCTTCGTATGAAAGTGGGGAATTAGCCATCGTATCAGAGATGGTCGAGGGACAACCACGCTTGCTGTGGTTTCTCGGTTAACAAATTGAATGTTACAATCAAACTTCTAGCGCTCAAGCAAAAGCTTTCAAATGACTTCAGTCCGTGAATCACTCTGATTTACATGAATGTTTTCCGATGATGGGATAAACTTTTTAAATATTTTTTAAAACTATCTACACTACTTCTAAAGTACAGATACATATAGCTAATCGATTTACTGTAATTCTTTTTTGACACGTCTATCACTGGATTGTTAGCCAGATTTGGCTTTCACCTAGGTATTAATGTAGATGAATGTTTTCATAGAAAGGAGTTGAAATTCATGTTTGATACAACCTAATAATAAACATTTTGAATTTGTAATTTTCAGTTAGAAGTAATAAAAGCCTCTTTATTTGAAAAAAAATCATGATGGAAACTATAGAAGTAAGCTAAATGCAGTTTTGAACAAACCCAGAACACAACGTGGTAAAAATTGCAATTGCCCGACCTCTTACTTCCCAAAGCATGCAAGTAAGATTAACAAAAAATGCTAAGTATTGCTTGAAAAGTTAGGATGAAATCATAAACGAGGTTAATGGGCTCCAGGACACGGACGACCAAGTTAGGACGAAATCAGAAACGAGGTTTATGGGCACCAGGACTCCGATAACCAAAAGTGTTTTCCGACCAGCAAAAACCTATTCATCAGATCTATGCAGACACGAGATAGCATATAGAGATGATATCAAGTGGTTTAGCCGATAAAGATGGATTGTGAAAGAGATTCTAAGGAATCCGTACTATCATGACGACTTGAAGATGATGTTTAGTTAAGAAGAACATGATCTACTTCTAAGAAAAATGGTTAGGCTGTGCTAATTCATGATCGATATTTAATATTAAACACACTCTTCACGCAACAGTACAGATGTGAATTCTTTACATGTGTTTTTTATAGTATTAAAAACTTGTGCATGACAAGCCACATATTTTGATGAGCTGATAACAGAAAAATGGAGCAGGAATGAGCGCAACAGATTCTCTGAATACAACTTCTCATTTTGAATTCATAGATTTTCTATTTCTGACATCGGTAACGTCACAAGAATTAAAAGGCTCTCACAGTCCTAATAATGTCCTTTAGGTGGAAAAGAATAAATGGATTCAAGATTTTCCCGAGAGCATTTCCTTGAAATGTAACACAAACACATCAACGGGATTAGAACTGTAGTAACTCCATCTCTCTCTCTCTCTCTCTCTCTCTCTCTCTCTCTCTCTCTATCTATCTATCTATCTATCTATCTAACTGCAACGTTTACAACGAAAATCTGTGAATAATGGTATTAAAATGAGGATAGATAGATAGATAGATAGATAGATTCAAGATTTTCCCATGAACATCTCCACTAAATGTGACGCAAGAACACCTCCTGGGATTAGAATTTGGCTTGTTTTTATCATTGTTTGCGAGGATAGCCATTTCCTCCCACTATGTTTTTTTCTTTCTCTCTAGCAACTCATTTTTTTTTTCATATTTATTTAAGTTAAAAAATATCTATCTATTTATCAATCTATGTATCTATCTGTTGACTCAGTTCATATTAGTCAATTAATTTCTATCTATCTATCTGCATAGTTTACAACGTATGTCTGAGAAAAAAAATGTATTGAAAGGAGATAGATAGATAGAAAAACAGAGCAAAGAGAAGAATATGAGGAGGAAGAGAGAGAGAGAGAGAGAGAGAGAGAGAGAGAGAGAGAGAGAGAACATACCATTACTTTTACTATTTTTTTTTCCTTCTTTTTATGCAATATCTTACGCTTCCTCTTTTATCAAAGACTCACTGTGTAAAAAAAAAACACTTACAGTACTCTTATCAATTCGAGAATTGTGAAGCCTATTGTATGTAAAATTCAAAATCATTTAAAATACTTGACACTGGGATCTTTTCAATATTTTAGCTTTTAATTCAGTTCAACTTTATAACAGATTGGACCACTTAAAAATCCTACTGATTTTGAGTAGTCACTTATTCAAGACGGGAATATATAAGCATTTGATAAAAGGAGGTTTCAAATTTTGCCACATTTTTATCTAAATGATTTATTATCCGGAAAGGTTTTTCCGCTATAAACTTAAAAAATAATTGAATTTAGATCTTAATAGTAAGCCGCAGCAGAAAATATATATCAGTTATGAGTCCTGGAGAAATGTGAATGTAGAATAACCCTTTATTGTCATATCTCCTAAGTCCACTCTGAAAGGGAGTGGTAGTACCTGTTAGGGTTCTATACGTGGATCAAATAGAACTGTTCAATTAATTATGAAACATTATTATTAGTGGTTATATGTAACCTTACTCATGAGTACAAATTATTTATATTACATGGGAATATTTGAAAAAATAGAATTATCAGTGATAAATAGCAATAACTGAAACAATTAAACTGCGTGCAGATAAAGTAATAAAATGAAAAAAAAAGTTTTTGGATTTGTGGAACCATTAACTATGGGCAAATATTTAAAGTAAAACAACTCATTTAAAAACAAGTTTACCTAAAATTTGCACGGTCACGAATTATAAGTGGCTGTATGTTTTTCTCTCTCCCTCCTCCCCTCTCTCTCTCTCTCTCTCTATATATATATATATATATATATATATATATATATATAAATATATATATATGTATATATATATACATATATATATATATATATATAGAGAGAGAGAGGGGGGGGAGAGAGAGAGAGAGTGAGAGATAGAGATAGAGAGAGACAGAGCGAAATATAGAAATATACGTACATACATGCATTGAGACGAAGATATATAAATAAAAAAAAAACATATTCGTATATCTGTGTGCATGTGTGCGTTATATATAAATATAAATATATATATATATATATATATATATATATATATTTTGTTAGATAGGTAGATAGAGATAGATAGAGAAATAGAAAGACAGAGTGTGCTTGGGCACAATATATTCATAAATATGGCAAACTATATAAATATCCCTATATTCATATGTATGTTTATGTACCTGTATGCATATATATATACACATATATAAAAAGAGAGAAAGAGAAAAACAAAAAAGAGATACACATGCACGTTCACGCACGCTTACACACACACACACACACACACACACACACATATATATATATATATATATATATATATATATATATATATATATATATATATATATATATATATATATATATACTGAGAGAGTTAGTAGGAGGGACATACTTCCTTGTGAGCATCTATATAAATGACCCGCATATAATGTAACTACACAGCCAGATATGCACAGACACGCATAATGACTTCGCTTATGACTCTTGCCTATTTATTAGCTTCGGTAAAACTCTATCTTCTCACGAATATTACAAAGACCTCTTATGCTTTCTTGTTTAATGGATGCTTGTGATTTATGAATCAACGTTCAACCCTTCCGTTTTATTTTTGTTGATTTTTTTCTCTTCACTCTTCTAGTTGACGAGATCGCATCGCTTACGTAGCATAACTTTCCAGCAATCAAGTGGGAGGTAAAAACCTTTACGAAACTTGAACCCGTCCGGAAAAATTCCCTGATTACACATTTGGCATCGTCCATTACGGTCACCGCAAATATTGCTTGTACCCCCACCTACCTGAGACACACACAGCTCGGCAAGACGTCGTTGGCTCACGACACATATTGAAAATATGAAAGCCAGGTTGCATAAACACGGTAATTTAAGATTTTCCTTCTAAAAGGCTCAAAAGAAACAAGATGAAAATAACAGGCAAAAGTTAAAAAAAAAAGATGAATAAAAATATAAACGAGGGATACAATTATCTTTTGTCGTGCACAGATGTAATCCGTGTATGACTGGATGTGAAATTTGTTTTCGTTTTGTTTCTCTTTTGTCTGCCTATTTGTTTGTTTGATTGTTTTCTTTCTCATTCTTTCTTCCTTTCTTTCTTTCTTTTTCCATTTTTTTTTTTTTTCATTTTTTGGACAGTTATGGATCTTTTTCCAAGATGGATTTTGATTTGCTACCAACTAGCCTGACAAAAACTAGTTTGTATTCTGTCAACAAAATCATTTACTACTATTATTTACTATATCGTATTGGCATCTGGTTCTCGCTTGCAGTTTTTATTCAACATAATATGCATCTCGATTTGTGCATATCCAGCAAAAAAAAAAAAAAAAATGACTCTCTCAGAACTGCTTACACTAAACCAAAATTACCTCAACTTCATTTAATCTAGTCTGCCAGGAGGCCAGGGGTGATTTCTTTACGGAAAATCTTAAAGAAGTTGAATAAATACAAGACAAATGTAATTTCTATTTAAT
This sequence comes from Sepioteuthis lessoniana, assembly GCA_963585895.1. Classification (NCBI taxonomy): domain Eukaryota; kingdom Metazoa; phylum Mollusca; class Cephalopoda; order Myopsida; family Loliginidae; genus Sepioteuthis; species Sepioteuthis lessoniana. The sequence goes on from OY757933.1 coordinate 47,089,035, forward strand.
ACAAGGTTCATTCAAACATTCCTGAGCCTCGCACAGAAGAACTTCTTATAAAACTAGAAATTCACATCCCTGTCTGAATATCTGCGCAGAGGAGACCCATAAAAATAAGGTTTGCGACAATTATACAATCTAGTAAAGGCTAATAAATTTTGAACGATCTTCATACTTATAGTCGTCGAGGGTGACCCGAAGGCTCCCTTTTCGATAGCTACTACACCAAGGTGTAGGGGAGGGCGCTACTCCATTCCCAGGATTGCTCCACTTTACCCTTGAACCGTACCTTATAATGCTGAGTGTTAAGCAAGGTGGTATCAAGTTCCATTTTTAAAGTCTTTGGTATGACTCGACCTGGGATTGAACCCAGGTCGACCGGGCCATTGGCGAACACTCTAACCGCTGGGCCAATATATATATATATATATAAACATATAATCATCGTCATCACCATCTTGTCGTGCCACCAGCACGGATATCCTTGCCTCTCTCTCGCCACTCCTCCCGATTATTCATCGCTTCTGGCAGGTCCTCAGGGCTTCATACCGTATCCTCACAGAGCTGCTGTATGTGGGTTGGAGCCGGTCTCTTTGCCCTTGCTTAGCCATGTGAGGGGGTCCATAGGAGAACATTACTTATGAGCTCGTCCCCGCTTCTCCAGCAGTGTCCTGCATGTCTGGTTCATCTAACTTTGATAGTTTTCGTGATGGGAGGTAGGTGGCCGTATATCTGTTGTTTTGTGGGGTGTTGCCTCCAGGACTTGTTCAAAATTACTCTCAGCATTCTTGTGTTGTTGCCGTCAAGCCGTCGAGTGCATCCATATAGCAGTATATATATATATATATATATATATATATATATATATATATCGTTTCACCGCTATCACCACATTATTATTTTTGTCCTTTGAGAGTTTTTCACATGGTTTCTCACAGGAGTTTGAGTGCCTGCAATTCTCCTCAAGTCTCCAGGACTCTTCTTAGTATTCTGTCCAGTCTTAACAATGTCGTTTTTAGACGCTCTCTAATTGACCACTTGTTGTCAAGTTCCCCAGTTCTTTACGTATCTTTTGGTGATTATACTAAGAGCACCAGTTACAAGAGATATCACCGACACTTTCACATTCCACAGTTTTTCAGTTCCTAGTAAGTTCTTTGTACTTATCTTTTTTCCTCTTCCTTTCAGTTTTACCATGTGGACTACCAGGATAGCAAGCTCCACAATTCGGCCGGTTCATTGGCCAAGGGTGTAGAGTGTTCACCAATGATCCGGGAGACCGAAGATCAACCCAAAGTTGGGTCATACTAAAGACTTTAAAAATGTTGGGTCATACTAAAGTTGGGTCATACTAAAATGTTGGGTCATACTAAAGACTTTAAAAATGGTACTTGCTTAACCCTCAGTATAACAAGGTACGCATCAAGTGTATAGTGGAGCAATCTATGAAAAGAAGTATTGCCATCCCCTACACCTCGATGTAGTAGCTATTGAAAAGGGAGCATTCGTGTCACCCTCGACTACAGTCGCTAACTTTACTTTTACTTACTTATCACCAAGTGTCGTCGTCTGGCCGATATTACGTGATCTGTTTGTATCTCAAAATACCTAATAACTTTGTGCGTCTCATACTGAAGAACTGATTCTGGGTTGTGCATATACTATTTTGAAGTATTTGAATTTCTTGCACAATTCCCAGTGAATCAACTTGCTCTTCCAGCCATATCTCTTTCTATAGCAATTTGCTACATTCGCTTATTATTTGATTGATCGTTTCGTCACTTAAACTACATTTAATATTTTGTTGCGTCTTATCTATTCTTGATTCGATAAAATGGGGCCTTATTGCGTCATTTATGCTGCTATTTGAAAGGACTCAGTTTCTCCCTTGAGCTTTCACTTCCTTTTCCATGTCCAAGTTTTCTCGTGCGACATTTCTCTTGTTTATAGTTTGAAGAATCCATACAATTATTTGTATTCCCATTTTTGTTTTCTAGTTGTTTTGTTCTATCGATCCTCGTGTTGTCTGTATTGTTTCTGGTGGCTGTAATCAATCTTCCTCCGCGTTTTTTGATGTAATCTTCAAGTCGTTGTATCGATGCTTCAATGCTACATTCACTGCTTGCGAATCTTCCTTCTTTTCTTGAAACATATAGTCAGTCAACGTCATTTCTAGGATGTAAGACTTTATATTTTGTCAATAGTTTTCTTGTTCTCGGTTCCATTTTTGGACGTTCTTACCTTGTCCACTTCAAGAATGTTCCCGATTATCTTAAGAGGATAACAGCTTAGGTTTTTATTCATCTTATGGGGTTCCCCCGGAATAGATGAGTTTATATTAGCTTTTTTCTTATCCTGAGATACGCTTTTTTCTTTCATTTTCTTTCATCTCTACTTCTTTGATGATGCCCGCTTCCAAATTCCCATGTATTTGTAGGTGTACCTTTCTCCTAGCATTGTAACTTTTTCTTCATTTGGTAGTGACATTTCTTATTTCATGTGTTGCGTCCCGCCTTACATCATTTTCATAATTTTACTTCTTGAGGCTTTTTCGCATCAGCGCTTGCTGAAGGTCTTTCACTGGAGTTTGAGTGAGAGATAGACTCCTCAAGTCTCCTGGACTCTCCAGTGTTCTCGCCGATCTTATCAATGCAGTAGATTGAATTGTCTCCACTTGTCTTATTATTTCTAATTCATCCAGTCCCTATAAGAAACCTTTGATGACTATACCAAGAGAACAATGACAATTGGTATTAGCGTCATTTTCATTTTACACGGTATTTTCAATTCCCTAGCTAGTGTAATATTACGGACGGGTGCTGTCGTCAATCAGTGAAGGTGCCACGAGACTAGCGCGTGAGGGCAGAATAACCTGAAAAGTTAGATGTGATTTTAAAATAATCTCAGATGTATTATCACGTGTTTCACTGGTGACATCGAACATTCGAGGATCTTCGATTTATTCTCCAAAATCACTATATAAGAAAACAAGTAACGAGATTTTAGTAGAGTTGAAGGCAGTTGTCAAAACGGGTGCGTTAAAGGTTCCGAGGTCCCGACCCGTCCGATCCCAGTCTGCTACGACCTATCTGTCAGGCATGTGTGAAACAGCCAGCTCTCACCCACATCCCGTCACCACTGAGAGGAAGGGAGAAGAAGGACGCAACCAAAATGAACTTTTCGAGTTGCAGTGATCATAGCTGAATAATAAACGACTGCTATATTTTCTTCCCTTACCTTCGAGTTTGAGTATTTCTTTTTCTGTGGACTTCTTTCTTTACAGCACAAAACGTTGGTTCTATGGTACACTAAGTCCAGGTATTTATCCTTCTTTTCATTTCCTTTCGAATTGACTCGGTGGTCAACCGGAAAAGGAAAGTCCACTAATCCACAAATTCTACTCTTTTGTTGATTATCATTAGATCTGGTTGTATGGTGGAGATTAGGTGATCCGTTTTGTTATTATTCTTCTTGTATCCGTTAGAGTTTTTCACATCAGCAATTGCTGATGGTTTTCCACTGGAGTCTAAGTGACAACATGTCTCTTCATGTCTCCAGGACATTTCTCAGTATCCTAGCTGATTTTAGTAATATTGTTGTCTGGATTGTCTCCACTCGTCCTCTTATTTCTTAGTCCTTAACTTCTTTTACCAATCCTTTGCTGATTGCACTACGAGCACCTATTAAACAATTGGTATAACCGTCACTTTCCAGTTTTTTCGATTCCCTAGCAATGTCCAGGTACTTATCCTTTTTTCCGCTTTCTTTAAATTTTACTTCGTGGGTAGCCGAGACAGCAAGCTACACAATTCGGCAGTTCTCTTTTTTTCTTTTTTTGTTGTTGATTATTGTAAGGTCAGGACGTCTATCCGAAATCAGTTGATCCGTTTGTATGTCAAAATCTCAGGGCAGTTTGTGCGTTTCATTCTCCTGGATAGATTCTGTGTTATGCATATGCCCTTTGCTAGTATGTTTAAATTACAATTTCTTGCGAAGTCCCAGTGGATTACCTTGCCCTCCTAGTCGTGTCTGGTCTTATAGTATTCTTGTGCTAACCTGCTGCTTTCGCTCATTATGTGATTGATCATTTCGTTTCTTTCACCATATAACCTACATCTACTGTTTTGTTGCATCGTATCTATTTTCGTTTTGATCTGACTCATCCTTATGGCATTATTTTGTGCCCGCTACTTAAAGAGATTCAGTTTCCCTCTTAATGTTTCCCTTTCTTAGCTACGTCTACGTTTTTCCGTGTGAGATGTCGTTTGTTAGTACATTAAAACATCCAAAGAGTTTTTTTTCCTTCATATTTTTTTGGTTATTACCATTCTACAAGTCCTCGTGTCGTCAATGTAGCTTCTGGTTGCTGTAATCAGTCTTCATCTACGCTTTTCTATGTAGTCTTCAAGTCGTTTTATCGATGTGTCAACGCTGTCTTCAATGCTAGCGAGTCCTCTTCCTCCGTCTATCCTTGATATAAATATAGGCTGTCAAAGCCGGGATGAAATGTTTTATGCATGGTCATTAGTTTTCTTGTTCCCTGGTCCATTTTTTGAGTTCTTGCTTGATCCACTTCAAGAATGCTCCTGAGTATCTTACGAGAGGGACAGCTCAGTTATTTATTCCTTTTTACACGGTTCCTGCAATATGTTTATGTAGTTTTCCGATTCTTCTGAGATACTCTTTTTTATCGTTTAATTTTATTTCCATGTATTTAATGTAGCCAATTTCCAATATTCCTAAGTATTCGTAGCTTTCATTTTCTATGAGCGTTTTGATGACTACTTGATTTGGTTGTTTGCCGCCTTCCGTCATGCGTCGTTTGCGGCTTTTCATTACTAGCATGGCTAATTTTTCTACGTCAGATTCCATTCCTGTACCATGACTGTATATTCTCCCTGTCTGTTATAAGGTTACCAATTATTTTTCATTTTTGGTAAACAGTTTGATGCTGTCCATGTACATTTGGTAGTTGATATTCTCTTGCGATTTACTGAATTTCTATCTGGCAGTGCATTTCCTAAGAATGTGATTGAGTGTCATCATGGCTATTACAAATAGTAAGAGTGATAGTGCATCTCCTTTAGAATATGCCTCTTCGGATTTTTACCTTTGCTACGTTTTTGTTTCCTGTTGTCATTTTCCCATTCAAGGTTTCCAAAGTCTTCTCGATTAACTGTACGACTTAGTCGAGTATTTTATACATTTTGAGACAGTGTAGTATCCAACTTTGGGGAATCATACCGTTAGCTTTTTTGTAGTATTTCCAGGCCATGGCTACATTTTTCTGTGTAGTTTTACTTGTGTTAAAGATGTGTTCATATTTATATTGAAGTTATCCTGTGTTTCTAGTTATCTTGTGATATCCTTTCTGTTCCTCGAGGATGATTCCCTGGCTTAAAGATGAATAGTGGATCTCCTCCATAATTTGTGCTGTTAGTATTTTCCACATTATTGGTAGGCATGTTATGGGTCTATAGTTGTTGCGGCGGTTCCATTGAGGGGTTCTTTTTGGATCAGTGTGGTGATCACTTTGATTATCCTTTCATGTATTTCAGTTTTCTGTATGCATTTATACATTTCCTTAGCAAGTCTGTCGTGGATAGAGGTGAACTTTTTAAAACCAAAATCCGTGTATGATATCTAGGTTAGGGGATTTCCAGTTCGATATTTTTCTAAGTGTTGCCCTGAGCTCGTTAGAGTGTATTTTCTCTTTAGGGACTTCTTCGAGTATTGGTTTGTTAACTTAACCGAATTCTGTCCAGATTTCTGTCATTCTTTTTCTATACCCTCATTGTGCTGCGTTGCTCCTAAAATAACAATATAATGCTAGTTTGTTATCTTCATTACTCCATATTCTTCGCTAAGGTCTTTGGTTCGAGTGGACAATTTGTTCATCGTTTTTGTACCTGAAAAAAGAATCATTTGTGTACCTGGAAGGAAAGCAGCCAACATTAGCAAGATACCAAGGCTCCCCTATGTTGACCATCAAGGGACCACCTGTCGATCATGACACCCAAATCTGTTGTCTGGGTCCTATGTTGAATTTTTCGATTAGTCATTTTTTATGGGTAGTATATTGTGGCCATACCAGACCCAGGTTTTTTTTTTCTGCACGCCTGACACAGATGTGGACGTGAACAGTAATGGTAAATGTTCTTGTACAACTGTTTGCAAAAAAAAAAGAAATAGAAAAACAGAAATAAAGTTTAAACTTAGGTAAAGTCCACAGACAAGCTATTTTGTACTTTACTTCTCACAACAGGTAGTTTCAGGTATTCCTGTATCACCTTTTTGGTTTTAAATTTACTGCCGTAATTTGAGATTTTGTTTCTACTGAGTCTGGTATTTTCAGAGTTATAACCAGGCTCCTAATATGTCTTATCGGTTTCATTGAGGACTGTAATTGTTCTTTCAGACTATCCCAGATACAATACCTTCCTATCTATCGAAAGAAGCCACTGGTAAACGATATCGCAGAAAATCTAAATGTTCAAATCTAATTAATGCTTTTGAAATAGTTTAGCTGAAAAAAATTCTGAAAAAATTTTACACATTTAAATCACAAACATTTACCAAAATACTTCACGAGCAACAAAATCTATTATGCATTTTAAATTAAAGACAATTTTCGCTAACCGGAACCTTTTTTCCTTTCGTATAGCAGATATTAAACAGCTAATATTCGTTCCTACAACCTACTTGCGAGGATTTCGAGTCTGCGGTTCCTATTCTTTATTAGGAAGACAAGATCTTGTGACATTCGAGAATATTTGATTCTAAAGTCAGCATCCCACTTTAATTACTGTTATTGATCATCTCATATACTTTACTTTCCCATACATCACGATAAGGCACTGGTAAAGGATATAGATATTACTAGTAGTACTATCATTCCTAGAGGATTTTTCACATTACCGTTAGCTAATATTCTTTCACAGGAGTTTGAGTGACAGCAAGTCTCCTCAAGTCTCTAAGACTTTTCAAGTGTTCTGGCCGATCTCAATAATGCAGTAATTTTAATGGTCTCCACTTACCTGCTATTTTCCAAGTCCTCTAAACCTTTTATTAATCCTACGTTGACTGTGCCAAGGGCACCAATTATAATTGGTATAAACTTCACTTTCATGTTCCACATTTTTTCAATTCAAGCTATTTATCCTTTTCATCACTTTCTTTCAATTTTACTCCGTGATCAGCCGAGACAACAAAGTCCACAATTGTACAAATTATCTTTTTATTATTATTATTACATATCCAATTGTTTGGCCGAGATTTTGTGATCCATTTGTATGTCAAAGTCCAATAGGAGTTTATGTGTGTCATTCTCCAGGACAGCTGCTGGGTTGTGAATATACCATTTGTATTTCTTTTTCTTGCACAACTCCCAGTGGATCACTTTACCCAACTAGTCATGTCTAGTCATAAACTCCCTCGGTGCTAATTTGCTGCATTCGCTTAGTATGTGATTGATCGTTTCTTCTCTGTCAGCACATAACCTACATTTGCTATTTTGCTGCGTTTTATCTATTCTCGCTTTGATATGGTTGGTTCTATTGGCGTTCTTTTAAACCTGCAATTAGGGGAGATTCTGTTTCTCTTTTAACGTTTCCTTTACTTAGCCACGTCCATGTTTTCTTGTGTGAAATGTTGTTTATTAGTCGTTTAAAATGCCCCTCGAGTAGTTTTTCTTCCCATTTTTGTTTCGTAGTTATTGTTATTCTTATGTCCATCGTGCTGTCAGTGTCGTTTCTGATGGTTGTAATCAGTCCACCTTCGTGCTTTTCTAGGTAGTCATCGAGTCGTTGTATCGATGCGTCAATGCTGTCTTCAGTGCTGGCATGACCCTTTCCTCGTTTCTTTATTGATACATATAGTCTAATATCGTCGTCTCTGGGATATAATACCTTATGCAGGGTCATTAGTTTTCTTGTTCTTTGGTCTAATTGCTTGAGTTATTCTCAGGTCCACTTCAAAAAGTGTCCCGAATATCTAACGAGGAGTACACCCCAAGTACTCATTCCTTTGATATTGTTCCTGCTAGATAGTTTTGTCTCACGTAGCTTTCTATTTCTCCTAATACATTGTTTCTTAATTTTGTCTTTCATCTTCACTTGTTTGATGGTGTCAGCCTCCACGATGTCCAAGTATTTATAGGTTTCCTTTTCTCCGAGCGTTCTAATCTTGTTTTGATTTTGTAGTTCCATTCCTCCAGCCATATGTCGTTTGCCACTTTTCATTACAAGCATTGTACGTTTTTCTATGCCAAATTCTAATCTTATATCCTGACTGTGTATTCTAACTACCAGGATTAGAGTTTCTAGTTCTTTTTCATTTTTTGCTAATAGTTTGATGTCCTCCATGTACATTTCTTCGAAAACGACAAAGCAAAGATTCGGCCGTCTCTCCTAGTTCGATTCCTGCTTTCTACCTTTAGTTCTTATATATATATATATATATATATATATATATATATATATATATATATATTCTAAGAAATAGAGGTCATATGACATTCAAGAATGTTCGATTCTGAAGTTATTTCTTTTTGGTGGGGAGTATTTTTCCTCATCCTACTTAGATTCTCTCACACCCACTCCTCGATACAAGTAACAAGTAAGTCATATATTTCGTGATTTCTGTATATTGTAGCTGAGAATAATTATGGGAATCAAAAAGTCTTCATTTAAAATACACATGTTCATGTAAAGATTTTCGAGTTAAGAAAGATCAATGTTTTTTCAATTAAAGACAGATTTTACTGACCCAAATTTCTTCGAAAACCACATAAAAAAATTAATTCGTATTTGCGAGTTTTTAATCGAGTATTATCTGATTGTTTTTTCGTGGAGTCTGAGTGACGGTAATCCAGAACTCTTCTCAGTATTTAGGCCGATCTTAGATTTGCAGTAATTTCGATAGTCTCGGCTAGTCTTTCGATTCCCAACTTTTTCACTCCCTATTCCAAGTCTTTGAGGATTGTCCCAAAGTACCAATTAAAATTGAGTCATAGTCACTCTTATTATTATTATTACTATTGATTATATAAATTGTAATAATATTTTAGTAGAAAAAGTTGTACTTATTTTATTCTTTTTATAAACACATTCACAGTATTATTAATTGTTTTATATCCCTCAACTAGTGGGTATTTAATTGCATATTCGAACATATTTCAGTCCAACCCTTTTGAAGAAAAGAAAAAAATATTTTTATATCATATTAAAAGAAATCATTTTTATTGCATCTGAACCTATTATAAAAAATATGAACATGCTTTTTGACATTCTTACAATATAAATAAAGTTTGTTTTTTTTTTTTTGGTACTGCAAAATTTATGATAAAATGTGAAATGCTAATTTCCAGATTAATTTAGAACAGCCAGTTTTTATTCATAAATGAAGTTGATGACAGCTATTTGTTTTTGCTTTCTGTTTGTAATTTAGGAATAAAATATTTCGAGTCTATTTGCCGTTTATCACACTATGTTCACGTGTTTTCGAAAATAATTTGGCGTATTGGGGATACAAGTGGTACTTGTTTATGGAGATATCTGATCGTACTCTGCTTCGAAATGGTGATAGGTTAATTAATTAGATAAGCTAGTGATGGCCAATCCAATAAAGAAATTTTATTCTTGAACAAGTTTGGACAGATATTCTTTTAAAGAGCAAGTGAATAGATATATGACGCTCGTTTGACTTATCATCAAGTTTTATATTTTCTAAAATTATATAAAAGAAAAAATACTTACACATATTTCAAATTGCTTGATACACAATGAAAACTGACATTGTTTAAATCGTTCGGAGGGAAAATATGCGATAATTGTTGACTGTATCCATAGGCAAGAAAGAGACAATCAACAAGCATCGTTGACTTTGTGTCTCCACTGTAATACCATATCTACTCTAGTATTGATTAGCCCAGCTTTCTGGTGCTGTAGAATTCATTGCCTACATCTCTGCAGAGGGGTGAGACATTGCACCTATCGAGTAACCAGGATATGACGTTCAACTATTTCATAGGGAGTCATCAGCCTTGGAGATTTAGAGGATGTGAAGTACCCTCCGTTGCCATTACTGCTAGGTCCACTCTGCACCAGAGTGGTAGCACCTGATAGGGTACTATCTATCTGTTAATCAGAACAAACTATGGGTGCAAACAAAGGACTGATGTTAAATTGTGACTGTTATATAGCAATATTTGCAATCATTTAACTGTGTGCAACAAAGTGCTCAGGTTCGTTTAAGAATGTTATCTACAAAATGTTTACTAGTCATATATTTTTAAAGTATAACTAAAAACAGGATTTTACATCAAATAAGCTTCAATGAGTGATACGCAATAAAAAAAAAACAATCTAGCATTGATACAGGGCAAATGGCTTAGAAATACTTTCGCCATTTACGATGACCCCGACATAATACTAATCTGTATCAGGTTATGAAGTGCGGGTTTTAGGGATTTTACAAATGTGAAATCAAACCTCTGTTTTTATGAACCATGTTCAACAAAAAGGTGAATAACTTTTTTTTCTCATCTTTGGCTTAAGCAGATTGTTTGAAACTTTTTTGGAAACCATAAAGTTGTGTCTAAGTACGTTATTAGGATGAACAAAAAACATATAGTTGTGTATGAATCATTGATGTTTAATGGCAATACTTGCAACTTTATAACTTAAAATTGTTTGTATTAAGAAGATTTATTTAAAGCCAAAATTGTCCACTACATATTCAATAGTTTTTTTTTAATCAAGTTCGGTGGGGCTCTTGAGGTTACAGTAATCGTCTCAGGGAATGGATCCGGTGAACTGAGTTCAAATCTTACACGAATCATTCTTGCGTTTTACTTCTCGCTGATCCACGAAAAAAAAACAATCCATATTTTCTCCTTCAGCAATTGTAAGACAGCCTGCTTTTGTTAGTCGGGGTTAGGCAACCTGTCAATGGCCAGAAATACTATAAATTATTTCCACTTAAAAATTGACCTTGTGTTGAAGTGATTGGATATGTACCAAAAATGATATATTTGATTGTAAAGGAAGTGACTTCGGTTTTAAAAAAAACAACATATTTTGTCACGTCTTAAAACAAGCTATTTTATACTTTTTCTTCTTTTTGTCTTAACTTTTTCAGTTTTTATTTGTGTTCTCTTTTTCTCTCTTTTTATTTGCCCACTCGGCAGGGACAGTAGAATACACCGACTGTTTCTCCGCAAATGGTAAGACCCCCACAACGAGTGTCTTGGATATGACACTAAACAATCTGCTGATGAGGTTCCAGTAATGTTGGAGGTCTGGGGAAGGTGGAGTAACCCTTCACTACCATCACTCCCACGACCACCTGACCCGGAGTGGTAGCACCTGATAAGGGTCCTATCTATGGGTTAAATATAACTAAATTGTTGTTTGAGATTACCGTTGTTTGCATTTAAACAGCGTATTTATGCTAACTGAATTGTTTAAAATAGATTTGTTTTGGGATATAAACTGCGTATTTAGGCAAAACTGAATTGCTCAAAATAGAACTGTTTTGGAATATAAAGTATGCACTTATGCTAAACTGAATTATCTGAAATAAAACTGTTTTGACATTGACTCTGTGTATTGCCCAGTAGGCTGGGGCTACAGAATACACCGAGTGCACCTCTGCAGAGGGGTAACACTACCCTGCAAGTGATATGACACTAAACAATCTGATGGTGAGGTTCCAGTGATGAAGGAGCTTTGGAGAATATGGAGCACCCCTTCACTGCCATTGCTCCCAAGTCCACTCTGTCCCGGAATGGTAGCACCAGATGGGGCCCTATATATGGGTTAAATATAACTAACTGCATACCTATGCTAAACTGAATTGTTTGAATTAGAACTGTTTGACTGAAATTAATAGCTTTGATAGACATGTTTTTTGACAGTTAAACTGTACTTACATTTAAACAGCATGCTTATGCAAAACTGAATTGTTTGAAATAGAACTGATTTGGAGTTAAATAACCTACAAAGATTGATATGCCATAAAACCCAAACAATCAACTAAACATCTCTTTTTATTTTATTTTCTTTTTCTTCTTTTTCTTTTTGCTCTTTCGATTTTACACTCTGTCTCGTTTCTACTCTTTTTTTTACTTTGTTTTTCCTATTTATCTCTATTACTTTCTCTCTCTTTCTTTCTCTCCCTCTCTCTTTCTCTCTCTCTTACTTCTCCCTCTCTCTGTCTCTCCCTGTCTCTTTCTGATATTTTTTTGGCCCATTTCTTTCAAGCATTTTATGAGAGATTCCAGTTCACCTTCGTGTTTGTGAACTTTTAGCAGCGTCGAATCAACCGAAAAGGACATCGAAACGAGGTTAACGAAAGCATGGACAGCTATCAATAGGCTATCGATTATATGGAAATCAGACCTAACCAATAAAATGAAACGCAGTTTCTTCCAGGCAGCGGTCACATCGATACTGCTATATGGATGCACTACATGGACGCTAACAAAACGGCTGGAGAAGAAACTAGATGGCAATTACACAAGAATGCTGCGTGCAATCCTGAACAAGTCCTGGCAGCAACACCCCACAAGACACCAACTCTACGGCCACCTGCCCCCTATCACGAAAACTATTCAAGTTAGACGAACCAGACATGCAGGACACTGCTGGAGAAGCAGAGATGAACTCATAAGAGATGTACCCTTATGGATCCCCACACATGGCCGCGCAAAAGCAGGACGACCAGCTCGAACGTACATTCAGCAGCTATGTGAGGATACGGGTTGTTGTCTTGAAGACCTACCTAGGGCGATGAACGATAGGGAGGAGTGGCGAGAGAGGGTCAGGGATATCCGTGCTGCCAGCACGATATGATGATGATGATGATCTTATTTCCCTGTCCATTTTTGTCACGCAATTTCTGTTTTTGTTTGTTTGTTTGTTTTTTTTTTATCGCCCGTGTAAAGTTCTCGTTCCTTCTCACGTACACGGCTAAATAGACTCCATAAACTAGCTATATATACTGGAGCTTTTTTTGTCAGAGGATTACATAACTAATTGGTCTCAGTAAAAATAGTTAAGCTATCCTATAGATACTCTATTACTATTCATAGAATTATTCTGTTAACGCAGTAGAAACAAGAGGCATCACAGAGATTATGTAAAATACAGCTCGGCTCACAATATGAGACAAGGTAAAAACTCTCACTGTGCCGTAAAAAAAGTGATGCGCCGGAAGAGATTGACCTATGAACTGCATGATAGTTATTTCCGCTCGATGATGATCACACCTGCAACTCTGAAGACAGCGGATGTGACACATCCCAATGGCCAATAATCGAAAGAAAGCGCGCATGTGTGCTCGGCTGATGCACCGGAAGAGAGTGACCTGTGAACTGCATGACAGTTATTTCCGCTCGACGACGATCACACAGGCCATTCCAAATGAGCGGAAGTAACCTCTCTCGTCGTCACGCTGTGTGCGTTGTCTCGGCCATCGTCTCCTGACATCGAAAAGTTCAAGCCTCATCGACGAACGATCCTAATTCCTCTCCTGACTGCTCCTACTTCACACAAGCGTCCGTCGAAAAAATAAATATATATTGTTATATACAAATTCCGTGTTGTCATTTGTTTGACCAGAGGGCGGAACGTAACAATTAGTGTAAATACCTTAAAACTAAATGCTCTAACTTCGAAGAATCGTCGTATCGAGTTTAATTTGAACAATGATGCTACTCATTTACATACTTAGAAAGTGCTCTAAGGCTACAAATTTACAAAATCACAAAGATTAATCAATTAATTTATATGAACGACATCAAACTGTATAAAGGGGGTGTCCTCGTGGTGTAATGGTTAAAGCGATGGACTGCGGAGTCGTAGTAGGCCAGTTAGAATTCCAGTCGCACTATTACGTTCACTTTCGGAAAAATACCCTAGGGAAAGGTATGAACCCCCTTATCCTCCCAACTATGGGTTAAATAGTACCACTACTGTTCCTCTAGGAGAATGGCTTTGGCATTAAATAACCTAAAAAAAGGTTGATGTGCCATTAAACAAAGAAACCGACCAAATAGAACAGTATAAAATGAAACAAAATTGGAGACTCGTATACAAAGTGTAAGAATATACAGTCTGAATAGAGAATTAAAATTTGGCTTTGGTAAAAGTGCCTTGCTCGTAATGAAAAGTGGAAAAAGACAATAATGAAAAGTACAGAACGGCAAAATCAAGAAAGGATCAGAACATAAGGAAAAAGGAAAATTACAAGTTCTTGGCAATATTGGATATGAACACCATCAAAAAAACGGAAATGAAAGAAAAAATAATGAAAGAGTACTTCAGATGAACGAGATACTCGAAAACTGCGCCAAAAATGAGAAAAGAATGTCTAATTAAAGCAACTAGTGCGAGCATCAACAACATTAATGATGTAGACCCAATTTGGGACCACGAAAGATAACTCGGAACACGGTATAAGTTTAAGGATATGTAAAATATACAAGATAGGACCAAGATATGAATACGGATATGTACATATTGATACCGATACGGAAAACGTTCACAAGTGTTCATACGCGTATAGGAATCCGAAAAACACGAAACACTAACGACTCTCTTTTTTAGTTCAGGTACGAAACTTTTTTTTACCTTTTTAAGTTTAAGTTTTTTCGACATGAGGAGAGAGAGAGAGACACACACAATTTCTTTCTATGCTGACTTTTCCATCTGACCCCACCACGTGCGGCCCCCGCCGCAAACTACTGGTCTGGCCTCGGCGAGATCCGAAAATCGACTTGCTTCGTCCAAGTCCAAATCTCTACTCACTGTCTGTTTGTTTTTTTTTCAAATCCCAAAATTCTCAGCTCATCGCTTCCGGACATGACGCCAATCACGTCCCCGGTCACATTTTCCATCTGGGGTTTTTATTGTGACATATGTGATTGTCACATCCACCTTGCGCGCGCGTTAAGGCCTACCCTGAATGTGTGCACCTAACTAACCCATGCACTAAGCCGAAAGGTTCTCAGCCTAACTAAACCGAAAGGTAAGATATACAAAACGAAAAATGATAATATAAAAAAAATCCCTCCGCAATTATATAACAGATATATTGAAGCAACAAGATACTGAGAAAAGTGGTGGCGTAAGCTAGGCTTACTAGTCAGTCGAATATCTAGTCTCTACGGCCGGTTTGCCATTCATCCCAACGAGAGTACTTGGCTCTCGATTAATATAGGATTTGGAAGAGTCCATCAATGGGTAGGTAACGGTCCCATAACTATAAATACAAACGGAACCAAAACAAAACCGAGAAAACATAAATGGGCAGAAATTGACGCTATATATACAGCTCATTGGCCTTGTGGGTCGAGTGTTCGCCAATGGTCCGGGAGACCTGGATTCAATTCCAGGTAGAGTCATACCAAAGACTTAAAAAAAATGGTACTTGATAACTTCTTGTTTAACATTCAGCAATATAAGGTCGGTATGAAGGGTAAAGTGGAGTAATCCAGGGAAAGGAGTTGCGCCCTCCACTACTCCTAGGTTTAGAAGCTATTTAAAAGGAAGCCTTCAGGTCGCCCTTGACTACGATTGCAAACTTTACTTACTATATTTCAAGCAACAAACTTGCGGAATCTTACACAAGAAGACCTCGACAAAGCTAAGAAACTGTAGTCGTAGTCGAGGGTGATCCGAAGGCTCCCTTTTTCGATAGCTACTGCACTAAGGTATAGGGGAGAGCGCGACTCCTTTCCCTGGATTCCTCCACTTTACCCTTAATCCTTACCTCATAATACTGAGTGTTAAGCAAGGCAGCATTTTTTTTAGTTTTTGGTATGACTCGTAAGCGCCTTTGGTGGTGTAATGGTTAGCAAGCTCGACTAGCAAACCTACACGAGTGATTTCGAGTCTCATTGGGTGCCCCTTTCATATGGCCTTGTGCCACATCTAAGCAAAAAGCTTTGTAAATTACCTTTGGTATGACTCGACCTGTGATTGAAGCGAGGTCTCCCGGGCCATTGGCGAACACTCTAACCATTATGCCAATGTCCGGTTCTTCAAATGGCAGCATAAACAACACCATAACGACCAATTATATTTAATTATAAATGGATGATATATAATGGAATTGACAGTGAAGACTTTATAGTGATAGAGACGAAACCAATAACCACACACAACGCGAATTCCGCAATCTAGCGCAAAAGGAGTAAAAAGACTTATTACAATATTTTTATCTAATGATACTGAAATTCATTCCTAGTTGTATTTTGTTTATCTTATTGCAAGCGTATTTTTATTCTACGTATTTGTAAAATTGAACACTTGAGTAATTGTTTTTAATTGTTCACGATATTAACAGCTTCTTTTAAATGTTATACAAGTGATGAAACGCTGTGTCTGTGTGTTGGGTTTGAAAAGTCCAGTCACCGGCGTTTCAAATTTAAACAATAACATCCGATGGCGTCGTAAACTGGCAGGCGTCTGCGTGTTAAATAAGCAGAAAAATGTACTTGTTTCTTTTTCCAGTGTTTCATAATATTAGAGAAAAATCGTTATTTGAATATTTACATAGTGTTATGATCATAACTTCTATACATAACTAGTTATGTATTTATATATTGTAATGTTTTACTTGCTTCCTTAATTTGAATTAGGAGGTTATTTTCTAAAAGAAAAGTGATATTCAAGAATTCAATAACACTTTTTTAATGCGTAATTATTGATTATTTTTATTGTGTTTCTGATAGTAGAAACGTAGTACATTTTAAAATGAAAATCTCTAATCAATATTGTTAAAGCTTAATGTTTGATAATAATTTTCTTTTTACAGTCGTAATTAACACGATAGTTTTAATTCCCATTCGGTGTGTACGATCGGTTGATTAAGTTAACATTACTTAAGACTATAATATTTTAGAGATTTTTTCTTACTTATTGCATATTAGCAAACATTAAAAAAAAGACTCTTACAAAAGTTCTCTTTATTCATTTTTAAAGGATTGTATTAATATTACAATATCACTTGATGTATAAAAATTTTGCCTTCTTCGTTACCTTTGATACAGTAAAACTTTTAAGCGTTTATCTTCTAGATATCGCTCGAGAACTGTTAAGCAAATGTTCTTTATATATATATATTTTTTTTTTGTTTTAAATAAAATTTCTTGGATTGGATTTCTGGGTTTTAATTTATTTTTCATCTTGAAAACTTTCAACTGTAGCGTACGAATTAGCAGACGCTTTTCATTTTATTAATATCAGAATTTATCTTTTATCTGGCTGATAACGTTTAACAGTAAATTTCATCTTTTTCTGCAAAGAAAATATTTGCCATCTTTGGAGAAAAAAAAATTAGAATCGACTTTATTAAATTTGGCTTTTGTTTTTTTTAATTATTATATGTTGCTAAAAATTGGTAATAATAAACTTTATTTTGATATTGATATTTTTTTAAATTATATAGACTGGGTGGGGAAAGTGATCCATAGGAAATGGTGCAAGAAGCTGAAATCTGACCCTACTTCCAAATGGAATATGCGCAAACCAGAATACATCCTAGAGAAATAGATATAAAACATTCTCTGGGATTTCGAGATACAAAGCTTGCTTAGAACACCTACAGATTATTTACAAAAAACGAAAAAAAAAAAGAATTTGCTGTGTTGTGGACTTTGCATTCCAGGGAAACACAGCGTGAAACAACTACTTAAACCTTTCCAGAGAACTAAGAAAGCCGCGGAACATGAGGGTGACGGTTCTACCAGTTGTTATTGCCGTGTTTGGAACGGTCTCATAAGATTTAGTAAGGCGACCAGAAGATTTTGAAATCGGAAGACGAATCGAGATCATCCCAGAGTACAGAATATTGAGAAAAGTCCTTGAGATTTAAGGACACTTGCTGTCACTCAGACTCCAGGGAAAGTCCATCAGCTTACATAGATATAAAAACTCACAAGAAGAAGATAATAATAATAATAATAATAATAATAATAATAATAATAATAATAATAATAATAATAATAATAATAATAGTAGTAGTAGTAGAAGAAGAAGAAGAAAACCAAACCTAGTATTATTTAACATGAAGAACAAAATGTAATCTTGTAAATTATTCCATTCAAACAGACTACGGATAGAAAACGTAAGAAGGCAAAAAGATACACACATACTTAGATCGTGCCAGAGAACTGAAAAAACTGTGAAAGATGAAAGTGCCGGTGATATTAATCGTGAGTAGGCTCGCCCAGAACAGTTACCAAATACTTGGGGAGAATACTGGAGGAATTGGAGAACTGATGAAGTATCATGATAATACATACCACATCATTGGTAAGATTGGCTAGAATACCCAGATGAGTTCATGAAACCGTAATAGACTTTCTTTCGTTTCACAGAGACTCCAGTTAAAGATCTCCAGTAAATGTTGGGGCAATAATAATAATAATAATAACCTGATAGAATAAACTAAAAAGGATATCAGAAGAGGATCCAACAGCAGAAGCTTAAAAAGATATTCCAAAATAACGAAAATAAATTCTATCAACAAGTCGGTAGAAAAAGCAAAAAGAGAAATGAACAACCAGCTGCAAAATGAACTTGTAATATATGGAAGAAACTTTAAGAATAATCAGAAATGTCGAATAATTAAAAAACATGAAAAATGAATTGCAAGGAATGAAAAATTCCCTGAGATAGAAATACACATGGTCTTACTCATTCATTTACTAATTTGGAGGAGGTGCCTGTGGAGTAATGGTTATCACCGTAGGAAATGGACACGGCGACACGAGTTCAAATCCTTAGCACTAATACCCTTGGGAAAGGTATGAATCAAATTATTCTCCCTCCAGCTATGGGTAAATAGTAGGACAGACTAGTTCTTCAGCCTTGCTGAGGCAATTAGTCAAGGAGAAGGAAAACTCTGAATTCAAACCTCTAAAACTCCGCCTAAAAATTGACCTAGTGTCATATCCTGCCCGAGCGGAGGGGTTGATAAATAGGATTCATTTAATAATTTGGAAAATACCAGACCACGATGGGTTCTGGTTTTATAAAATTCAGCTCTATCGACGGCAGATGGTCTCAGGAGTTCGGTAAATGTCTACCGGAGGAAGAATACTCGAATCTATGACCAAAGAGAAAACTAATATAACCCACCACGAAACCCAAACAGTAACAATCGCAATCAGCATCATTTTACATAATAGATTAGTGAAATCTATTATTCATAGATAATGAAGGATCTGAATTGATTCTTAACCGTTAAGCATCAGGAGAAATACCATTAAAATGTCATTCAGTTTGAGTGGTGTATGGTTACCACAGCAGTCATTTAAATCCATGCCATGTGTTCAGCTAGCCGACACCAGTCAATGTGACAAGATGCAATTTTCTATTTGCAGTTCGCGACTCATAACCAGGTCAGTTATCAATAGAAAATGAAGAATATTAAATGTATTCACAAAGGTGACTGCTTCTTTATTCTTCCCAACAGAAGATGCTTATTCCTCTGGACGGAACGACATGCAGCATTCAAAAACGAGGGACTTGGGCCTTCATCAACGTTAGATTCCCATCAATATTAGATTTCCACAGAGACATAGCCGAAGGCTATCTAACACTAAAAACCGATACCGTGTTTATTTATGATATAAGAAACCTTAACTTTGCAAACAAGAGAATAAATCTACTCATCGCTTAAAAACTGCAGGCTCTTTCTGGAACACAAAAAAAACGGTGTCGCAAAGAAACATAAAGTAAAGACCAATTATATAAAGCTCAGCACATTAAAAACAAGAGAAAGACTAGTAAGAAATATGAAGCTATAACATGGATAGACAACAAAAAGGTGTATAACAAAAACCTGCTGTAACATAATAACCGAATGACTGCTGGAGTCTGCCAATTTAAATCGTTCTATCTCTCTGGTAACTTGATACACCTAACCTAACTCTCGATGACCAGTCGGGGAAGATTAGAATTTAAAATATCACACACTCGAAACAGAAGAGCGGAAGAGGTGTTTCGTTTACTCAGTACATGAATTTGAAGTGGTTTTCATAATTTTCTCTCGTCTCACAGCTGAGATGCGAAAGCTCGAGACGAGTTTGTCCAGCTAGAAACGAAGTAGCTACAATGTCCTGTCCACTGTCCATTTCTTCCTGCTTTCATGATTAAGAAACCGAGTTGTGTTTCATGTGAAATTGATTCCCTAAATGACAAGACATAATCACGGACAAAGCCGTTCGATACGTAATCATCTAGGATATGTGACTACCCAACAGACGGTCATTCCTGTGACAATGTTACATTTAATTATTTGAGACATGTGGCTACATCGCTCACGGTCATTCGAGTGATAACGTTACATTTATTCATTCTGAAAATGGGACAATACCGCAAACTATCATTCGGGTGACAATGTTACATTTGATCCTTTGGGTCATGTGACTACATCACAGACGGTTATTCAGGTGATAACGTTACATTTATTCATTCTGAAAATGGGACAATACTGCAGACGGTCATTCGGGGGACAATGTTACTTCTGATAATTTGGGTCATGTGACTACATCACAGACGGTCTTTCGGGTGATAACGTTACATTTATTTATTCTGAACATGGGACAATAACGCAGACTGTCATTCAGGTGATAACGTTATATTTATTTTTTGGGGACATGCATCTAAATCGCTGGCGGCCATTCGAGTGATAGGAATAGAGTTATTCATTTGGGAAATGAGACAATACCGCAGACGGTTAATCGGCTGATAATATAACATTTTTTTCATTTGGGACATGTGACTTAATCGCAAAGGGTTATTTGGATGATAACAATAGATTTATTAATTTGGGACATGACACAATACCGCGGATGTTCTTTCGAGTGACAACATAAAGTATATTAATTGGGAGCTTATGATCACTCTGACCACATTACTCAACACTCTCGAATTAAAGATGTATGAAAATAATGCTGTTCTGGTGTAGAAAATTTATACAGCTCTGCATGAAATGAACCCGAAAAGATCTCAGTGAAGCAATTACAGATTCACCAAACTAAAAATGAAAGTTATAACGGCTAATGCATGCTGTTAATTTTCCAGGCTATATAAATAAATGAGAAGACTTTATTCAAATAGAGCTACTATAATTACTTGCCTGAAGTCACTTGCGTGACATAGGTGACAGTTTTAATTATTACAGGTATTTTTGTTGCACCCTGTAATAAATTATACTTTAAAATAATCTAAAGATATTTTTCTACTCTATGGCCACAGGTATTCCTATCGAATATAAATAATGTTTAAACAAATATAGTTGAACCATAGATAACACCCTAACAGGTACAACCACTTAGCGTCACAAAGGACCTGGGATGATGAAATAAAGAAGTACTCTACACTCACTAGATCTCTAGAATTTGAACCCCACACTCAGATGCAGTTAATTCTTATAACCAGGACACTTCTTTTTTAGGGGCCTTACTCCTTGACAGAGCGTATTCTAAACATCACCGACCTGGCTTGATTTTTGCCGGTTTTACTATATCTGTTGAATTAAGAGTTTCAGAAGAGATCAATTTAGAGTTTGCCTACCCAGCAACCCAGCAATTATTTGGAATTATTTTGTGAATACAATTAGAACTGGGTTAGCCATGGAAAATGCAACGATTCGTACAATTTTCTAGATTCCTATTAACTTGAGATAAAAGACGATATGTTCAAGTCTGGGAGTTTATTCTCTTAAAAGAATTCGTAAAGTGGGAAACCCAACAATGATATATGAAGAGAAGACGAGACAAGGGATAAGGTTTATGGTCAGTGTTTGTATCTTAAGAAGACAGTAACATGTCGAATACTAGCAGTTAAGGTGTATCACCTTTCAGAGCTGTGATGGAATTACTATCTGGCCTTCGGCCATTGCCAAGTATTACTGAGAAATATGTGTGTACGGTGATGGGGAACCAATAACGAGAATCATTTGTTCACGTTGATTTCAAGAGACGATCTTCTTGTGTCTGACCTGGCTGAGACAAGGCGGACACTTTCGACGTACAATCAGAGCAAGGTTACAATTTGAGGCCAAATACCTATGGAAACGCTTTAAATAAGCACGCGTAACACTCTCTTTGTTTGTTTGTTTCTTTCTTTCTACATTTGCTTTATTTTCCTTCTCTGTTTCTTTCACTGTATAAAACACCCTATCGGTGGGGTTAAGAATAAGTTTACAGTGTCTTTTACCGAAAAGTAAAGACTTCTGTCACGCACCCAAAATTAGGTTTTCCTCAATACGCACTATACTGCATCAGACGGTGAGACTCCAGTTTTGGAAATCTGGGGACAGTTCAATTTCTTCATTTTATGGCCTATCAACCTCCGTGGAGAATTTAATACCGAAAGCATATTCGCTGAAAAACAAGTTGTTCTATTTAACCAACAACTCTGTTGCCCAGTCGGCTGGGGCTGTAGAATACACTGACTGAAAAGACCCCTCCCCCAATGAGTGTTCTGGATATGACACTAAACAGTCTGATGGTGAGGTCCCAGTAATGCTGGGGCCTTGGTGAATACGGAGCACTCCTTCATTGCCATTGCTCACAGGCCCACTCTGGCCCGGCGTGATAGCACCTGATAGGGCCCTATGTACGGCTTAAATAGAACTACGGGTATACTTATGTTAAACTGAATTGTTTGATTAAACTGAATAGATGTAAATAGAAATGTTTTTGACAATTAAACCGTACTTACATTTAAACTGCGTTCTTATGCTAAACTAAATTATTTGAACTGTTTTTTGACATTGAAACTGTACTTATACCAAAACTGAATTGTTATATATAACTGCTTGAATAAACTGTATAGTTTGAAATAGAAATGTTTTTGACAAACTGTGTACTCATGCTAAACTGAATTGTTTGAAATAGAACTGATTATTTACATAAAAATGAAGTTGGCGTTAAATAACCTACAAAGTTTGATACGCCATTAAACTAAAGCAAACCAAACCAATAACTTTGGTTTGATTTGAGGTTTCATATCTTTCCCAATGGTATTAGTTCGAAAATGAACCGTAATAGATCGAATGAAACTCGAAGTTGCTTACTAAAATATTTCAGTCCAGCATGTTAAATACTTTGTCTCGGACACTACGCCCGGATATCTAGAGGGTGTGAAATAAGTAAAACTGACGACCGTACTCGAGGGCGACTCGAAGTATTCCTTTTCAATAGCAACTACAACGAGGTGTAATGGAAGACGTTACTCTTTTCCATGGATTGCTCCATGTGACCCTTGAGTAATACCTTATAATCCTGAGTGTTAACCAAGATGGATCACTTTTCTGGGTCTTTGGTGTGATTTGACCTGGGAATGAACCCCGGTCTCCCGAGCCATATGCGGACACTCTAAAAATTATGCCAAAGTATCCCTTCATTATCAATACACCAAAGTCCAGTCTGCCCAGGAGTGGTAGTACATGATTTGATCAAGCTTAACGCCAAAGACATGTGTTTAAAAACTAAAAACCTTGTATAATTTTGTAAGGTGGAGCAATCCAGGGAAAGGAGTAGTGCCCTCGCCTACATCTCGGTGTATTAGCTATTGAAAAGGGGGTCTTTTAGTCTCCCTTGACTACGGTTGCCAACTTTACAACTTTACATATATATATATATATATATATATATATATATATAAGGCTTGCAGTTAAAGTCAGTCAATAAATCAACGGATCATTTGATGCCTCTCCCTTGATATCTCATGCAGAGATCTCAGAGCATTGCAGTTCCATAGGAGGATGCATACACCTTTCTTCCGCAGACTCAAAGAAAATACTTCAACGTCATAACGTGGCTGAAAGAGTGCTTTCAAATAAAATTCAAAAACAAACAAAAAAGAAAAACAAATGTCTCAAATGTCATCAAATATAAGGGGCCTATCGGACTTTTAAGGACCTCATACTTCAGATTTTCCCTTTCTACTGATAAATTCTGAACTCGTTCCTATATGTCCAATCATAATAGAGAGAAATGCAATAAGATAAACAAACAAATAATCTAGCAAACAATTTGCCAATAAGGACGAGATGTCATATCGGACATTGAACTAACTAACCTCAGCAGATAAAAACAAATAAATAAAAATCAATGAATAAAAGAAACAAATAAGGTGTAAAGCTAGTGTCACAGCCGTCAGGAAAATATATCAATCCGTATTTAAATTAAATTTATCGAATGTTCTGCCAGTTAACGTATCGGCCTCCGAAAAAGAGTTATTCATCCTTGAGCGATCGGGAGAAACCCTTAAACGTCAGAAAAAGCGATCTGTTCAGCGCAATCTTTGATTGAACGGCTGCAGCTTTACATTATTTTGGTTTCCTGTGAAATTAATTTCGATCGCATCTATGCAGATGTTTATCGTCTCAATAAGATCTTTGTTTGTTTTTCCTTTGTGAGTCTGTTTTTTCTTTGTTTGTTTGTTTATTTTTGTTGGTGGGGATGACATATCTAGCAAAGGAATAATTTCAGTAGATGGGGATTTGTTTTTTTTTAAATTCCTAGGTGATATATTTTAAGAACGTATTTATATAGATTTTTTTCTACATCTAAACAAATATTAATATTTTAAGACATCTCTCTTTCTCCTTCCCACTCTCTCTTTCTTTCTTTATTTCTTTCTTTCTTCCTCTCTCTCTCTCTCTCTCTCTCTCTCTCTCTCTCTCTCTCTCTCTCTCTTATTCTCTGTCACCAAAATAATTAAGTGAAAATTTACACTTGACTCTTGTTTTGGAGTGGTTGATCTTAATGCTATGCCAACCCATCAGGGTTTGTTTAAAGTCTTGAATTTAGGGAATCGCACTCACTTGACTTTCATGTTAACATTTTTTGCAAAGTTTTTTTTAGAAGATCATTTTTACTCCTCGTCTTATCGATTACGTATAATATCGAAACAGACGTGTTTGATCTATGAGTTAGATTCTAATGGGTACTACCTCTCCGAGTCACTGTGGACCTGGGAGTAACAGCAACGGAGAGGTACTCTACACTACCCAGATCTAATGAACTGGAGCCTCAACATTAGACACACGTTGATGTACCACCCAGTAAATACTCTTTTACCCTTTAGTAGAGGATACAGCCAGCTTAATCTAAATTCCTTCGTCAAGTTCGTTAACTCTTGTTGCGCAGTAACTCTAAAATTCCTATTTAATTAGATAGAGCATCTGAATGTAAACAATAATATTTTCTAAAAAATGCATTTAAAAGAAAAGTTTTTAATGATATTCAGTTTTTTGAAATAGAAAAACAATGTAATACTTTTTAATATTACTAAACGGTACTTGTTTCTCCCTTGCTTGTCACTCAGCATTACAAGGTAAGGATCAAGGGTAAAGTGGTACAATTCAGGGAAAGGAGTAGCGCCCTCCGCTACACCTTAGTATAGTAGCTATCGAAAAGGGAGCCTATGGGTCACCCTCGACTACAGTCGCCAACTTTACTTTTACTTATATATATATTGTGACGGTGCAAAAATATTTATCCCAGGACTGGAGTTTATTTTACGCACGTGTGAAGTCGGGAGAGTCTGGCACTTGATCCCTCGCAGAATGTCCTAGTCAAGAGACCTTTCTCGGGCATATGGGAACTGGCAGATAATGTGGGGGTTCACTTGGGGCTAAACTGACAGCCGCTGTCAAGGGGTTTCCAAATTTCACGTTACACACACACCGGGCCTCTTCGACTTCCTACCACCCCAAGGATAACGGAATGTATGGGCCTCTAGGTTAAGATAAGATATTATTATTTGTAACCGGCAATTCCAATTTCCCGTGTAATATTTTTAAAGGCGAATAGGACATTTAGCGAGTATAAATTGAAGCGAATGAAGCTGAAAAGGAATATGCAAAAGAAGGTAACTCGATAGGCAGACAACACAACGAATAAATTTCGACACGAGGGGATATTTAAAATATAACAAGTTTTTTAATACGTGCGGACACAAACAAATATTTAAGGTGCCGGCTATATTACCAGCAGACAGAATTAAATACAAATGTCTCTCTTTCTTTTTCTTTTCTCTCTTTTCTGTCTTTACTCTTGAACCTTGAAAAGGTAGCAAAGACCATTCATATGTTTAGAGTTTATGAAATGAATCTTTTCATTCTATTTCACTTCTTTTCTTTTTTCTTAATGCATATGATTCTTTATATGCTTCTTTCTTTAAATTGAGAGAGAGGGCATATAATTGCGACACTTAGGAAGGGTGGAGGTAGAAAACGGTTTTAAGGTTTACTTAGCTTTTTCGACGGGTTTCTTCTGTGAGTATTTTCTCTTTTACGGGCTAGCGGGATTCTGTCGAATTTGATAGGAAGGCACCAGTTAACTTCTTGTCCCAGAATTCTTTCCACTTTTCCCCGGAGTTTCGGCGACAGTTTAAAGACATCTTGTCACGCCAACTGCTGTCCTAAAACTCGGCTCCGCTTCTTCGCCAGGACTTTTGGCATCAGATCACACGTCCTCTCACGGCGACCTTCGTCCTAAAAACTGAATTCTTTATTCCTAGTTCCTCTGACGAAAAGGATACTACTTCCGGCTTTAGGGTTCTGGCTAATCATTTGGCCTCTTTCTGCTTCCTCACCCTGTCATGCTGTTTATTCGGGCTACAATCCTGACTATGTCCACTTCTCCATCCACCCAGTCACAGAGTGTAAACATCTCTTGGCTTTCATTCTGACCTGGATTCGTTACTTCCTTCAACAGGCAGGCCGATGAGTTGATCTACATTCCTTATTCCTCTTTTAACGGTCAATCTTTGGGGCTTGTTAATTCAAACACGGAGGGGTCGGGGAAACTGATCTCACCTCTCTGCTCTCAGTGGCCGACAACGTGACAATATATATATATATATATATATATAAAGCTGACTCACAAATTTCTATAAATATCAAATCTTATGTAAATACGTTACAAACATTTAAAGCATGCACACACGCTATGTCTATCTGTCTGTCTGTCTGTGAGCCTCTCTATCTCTCTCTCTCTCTCTCTCTCTCTCTCTCTCACACACACACACACACACACATACATACACACACACCCACAAACGCACATAAACATAGAGGAAGGCTTTCAATTAACCGTACGTGTAAAAAGCGATTCAAGTTAATCTTTAAGCTTAATTTTACAGGATGAATTCCGAGTCTTTTTCTTTTCCTAAACCACTTAGAATACCAAGGTTGATGAGCCCAGTATACTTTACTCAATGCCCGTAATTGAAATAATAATATCTAAATGTATGCCATTACCCACGTTATTTGGGGAGGTGCCCGTGGTGTAATGGTGTATCGTCGTAGGAAATGGACACGGCGACACGAGTTCAAATCCTGGACGAGAATGATTGTATTTCACATAGTTGATTATAAAATCATAAAATGAAAAACATGTTTTCTTCTTGCCTGTTTCACGGATGTTTCATATTTATTCATTGCATTTCTGATCAACAACGCTTGAATCTTAAGTAGCCCCCCAACACACGTACACACACACACACACACACACACATATATATATATATATATATATATATAAATTTTATTTTCTTTAACTATATGAAAATAAATTGTCATTAAGCAGATTTTGCCGTTCCAGCGTGCTTCAGAATAAAGATAAAAGAAAGAAAAATAAACAGATCCCTGTATCTTGCCAGTGAGCCAACGTTACCGTGGAAGGAGAAGTTGGCGTTGAAACCAATTGTGTTTGAAACCCGAGGAATGATCCCCCAAAGCATAGAAAAGAGGCTGGTGGAACTGAAGAACAAATGAAGACATAAAGACTGCAGCATTGTTAGGATTGGCTAATATTCTGAGAAGAGTCATGGAGACCGGAGGGAACTTACTCTACACTCAGATGCAGCGAAAAACCACCAATAACAACTCGTGGTAAAAAAAGAAAACTCACACTCAGTGAAATAGTATTAGTATTACTACTACGACAATTACTACTTCTACTATTACTAATAATAATAGTGACAACAACAACAAAAAAAGGGACCTTGCATGAGAAATTAGAAAACTGTGAATATAGGGGTGGCGGTGTAATTCTAATTTGCTCGCTTCGAACCATACCTCAAGGCCTGGAAAAGAGACTAAATTTGAGAATCGGAGGAAGAATCGATATAATTAAAACGACAGCATTATTTAGATTGGACAGAATACTGAGAAGAGTTTAAGAAATCTTAGTGGACTTGCTGTCACTCAAAATCCTGTAAAGGACCATCTGCTAACACTGGAGCGAAAAACTCACCGAAAGTAAAATAATAATTATGATAAAATAAAGCACAAACAAGGTGCCCGTGGTGTAATGGTTATCGTCGTAGAAAATGAACACGGTGACACGAGTTCAAATCCTGGACGAGACTGATTGTATTTCACATAACACTAATGCCCTTGGTAAAGGTAGGAATCGCATTATTCTCCCTCCAGCTATGGGTAAATAGTAGGGCAAACTAGGTTCTTCAGCCTTGGAGAGGCAACTAGTCTAGGAGAAGGAAAACTCTGAATTGAAACCTGTTAAACTCCGCTTAAAAATTGACCTTGTATTACATCCTGCCCGAGCGGAGGGGTTGGTAAATATGATAATGCACAAAAAACACAACGATCACCAATAAAGGAAAAACAATAATGAGAAAAGAGAAATTGAAAAAAAAAAAACAAATAGTAAGAATATTTAAAGTGATAATCAAGTGAAATTTCATACGAAAAACTTTGGAAATATCTAAGAAAAGAAAAACTTAAAAGAGAAAAGTAATCGATTCTAATAGCACAAAAAAAACACCATAATGATCAACTATATTAAAGCAAGAATAGATCAAACGCAGCAAAATAAGCAAAGTAGGTTTTGTAGCGACGACAAGGAAACGAACAATCACATAATAAGTGAATGCATCCAAGTGACCAAAAAAGGGTACAAGGTTAGACACGATTGGGAGATATCGACAAAGGGTAAAACAATACAGACAAAACAGGACATTCCAAAACGAGGAAAGAAAATTCTACCAACAACGGGGAGGAGATGACGCAAAAACATACCAACAAGCGGATGCAAAAGTAACCGAATAATTTTAGAAAAAATATGGCAACCAATAGAACATAACGGACAAGCCGAATGGATAAACAATATGAATAAAGAATTAGAAGGACTCGAAGAAAGTCCGAAAGCGGAACTACACATAGATTTATTCTAAACGGCACAAAAAATATCAAACTGTAAAACCGCAAGCCATGATGGAATACATGGTCACTGGTTCAAGAAAATTCACTTCCATTCACCTCAGACTAGCACTAGAAATTAATAGATGCTTACAATGGCCACAAGTACCTGAATAGATGACCGAAGAAAAGATAGGGGATCCACAGACAATTATGCAAGAAATTGGAGTTTGACTATACAAAGAAGTATACCTACAATTCAGGATCCGTCCGGTTATTTTAAAATACAAATGGATCACCTAATCACGGCTAGACGACTAGACCCAGAGATAATCAACAAAAAATAGAAACAACCGAATAGGGTACTTTTCCGTCCCTGTATACAACGGAGTAAAATTAAAAGAAAGCGAAAAAGAAATATAAGTACCTAAACTTTGCTAGAGAACTAAAAAAATGAGCTATGGAACATCAATGTAACGATGATATCAATTGTAATTCGTGCGCACAGAATATTCCTCAAAGAATTAGAAACGGGACTGGAAAATTTGGAAATAGGAGGACAGGTGGATACCAAAGTCTACAGGATAACTAAGATCAGCCAGAATACGAGAATGGTCTTGGAGACTTGAAGAGATTTGCTTTCACTTAAAATCAAGTAAAAGCCCATGAGCTAACGCTGCTGTGGAAAACTCTCGAAGAAGTAGAATAATAATAAATATATATGTCAAGTGATAAACTGACGAAATCTAATCCAAGAAAACCGGGGGTCGGGCAAAGAAATGTGAATCTATAGAGAAATGAAATCTCTTCTAATAGCAGTAGAAAACGACGCCATAACAACCAACTATGTTAAAGAAAAAAAAATGACGTAACAGAAAAGCAAATATAGGTAATGTGTTGATTGTGATAAAAGATTAATAGAATAATAAGTGAATGCAGCAAATTGAAGCAAAAAGTGTACAAATTGGAGCAAAAAGTGATTTAGATCATTCAAGTGAATTGTGCAAGAAATTGAAATTTGACCATCCTACCTAATGCTATTTGCATAGACCGGAATCCATCCTAGATAACGAGAGGCACAATATTCTTTGGGATTTTGAGATACAAACAGATTACCTAATCCCAGCCAATAGTCCAGGCCTTGTGATGATATAAAAGAAAAGAGAATCTGCTGAATAGCGGACTTAGCGGTCCTGTTGGCCCACGGAGTGAAAATCAAAGAAAACGAAAAGAAAGACAAGTACTAAACCTTTTCAGAGATGATAACAGTGAAACCTACTGAAAATATCCCTAAAAGCTTAGGGGGCTAAAAGAGGTAGATATCGGAAGACATGCCGAGGCCCTCAAAACTACAATATTGTTGAGATCAGCCAGAATACTGCGAAAATTCTTGAAGACTTAAGAAGACTTGCTGTCACTCAAACTCTAGTGAAACACCATCAACTAACGGTGGGGTGAAAAACTTCTACTACTACTACTACTAAAAAATAACTATAATAATAATAAAAAAAAAGTTGGCGACCATAGTCGAGGGTAACCCGAAGGCTCCCTTTTCGATAGCTACTACACCAAGGTGTAGGGGAG
This sequence comes from Sepioteuthis lessoniana, assembly GCA_963585895.1. Lineage (NCBI taxonomy): Eukaryota > Metazoa > Mollusca > Cephalopoda > Myopsida > Loliginidae > Sepioteuthis > Sepioteuthis lessoniana. Next base: position 47,119,806 of record OY757933.1, read on the forward strand.
GGCGCTACTCCTTCCCTGGATTGCTCTACTTTACCCTTGATCCATACCTTATAATGCTGAGTGTTAAGCAAGGAGGCATCAAGTACCATTTTTTGAGTCTTTGGTATGACTCGACCTGGGATTGAACCCAGGTCTCCCGGGCGATTGGCGAACACTCTAACCCCTAGGCCAATGTCCGGATATTTATCCGGACATTGGCCTAGGATAATAATAATAATAATAATAATAACAATAATAACAATGTCTCTAATTTAAAAAACATTGACTTTGTATGACTTGTAAAGAAAGGTTGGTTTTATTACATTGAAATATTTGAAATACATCAGAAAATAAATAATCAACAAGGTAATAATACAGTACAAAACACATCTAGAATTGTCAAACAATAATAACCTAAGAGAAATGAACTGCCATCCTCAGAATATGAATCACCTCGCAGCCAAACAACGCACAGCCAAGCAACCCTAAATAAACACGATTACAAGAACAAAAGATAAATCTAAAGAGAATTATTAACAGTGAGAAGACTACTCTACCATCATTAAGAAACATAGAATGGAAAAGCGGAAACGTATAAAATAAATAAAGTACTAACATACATTTCAGCGAATAATATAACCGAATTAAATGAACTAATCTATGCAGGGGCGAAATTAGTATGTGAGGACATTGGGATGCCCGCAAAAAGCACAAAGAAAAAATCAAAACCAGAATGGTAATTTCGACAAGAAATGCATATAAAAAAATCTACAAAATCAGGCCAAAATGATAAAAGAAAGAGACGCTTGAAAAAGTAAATCAAGAGTTAGACCGATTAATGAATATTGGCATATTATCGAAAGTGGAATTCAGCGAATGGGCTGCTCCAACAGTATATATAAAAAAAACTCCCCGGGAGAAAAAAATACTTTAAAAATTATCAAAATAACACTTCCTGTTGGGAACGTGGAACGATTAAAAAAAAGAATTGGTGATATGGTGTACATTGTAGAAGGAACCAAATACACACTTAACAGACACCAGAACCACAAACAGAAGAAGAGCCAATATACACTATTTTCGAGATGTACGAAACTTATTACCTTTTCTATGTAACTCTATCTTTCTTGTGCAATATAATCTGTTTACCTAATATCCGTGTCAGTGTTTTCATTAGTGACCCTTTCAGGGGCCCCAACAAACTGGGTGGAGATGACGTGAAAACATACCAACAAGCGTATGCAAAAGTAACCGAATGATTTTAGAAAAAATATGGTAACCAAAAGAACATAACGAACAAGCCGAATGGATAAACTATATGAATAAAGAATTAGATGGACTCGAAGAAGGCCTGAAAGCGGAAATACACATAGATTTACTCAAAACGGCACAAAAAATGTCAAACTGAAAAACGGCGAGCCATGATGGAATATACGGTCTCTGGTTCAAGAAAATTCACCTCCATTCACCACAGACTAGCAATAGAAATTAACAGATGCTTACAATGGCCACAAGTACCTCTAATGGGTGACCAAAGTAAAGACCACATTGGTCCAAAAAGACCCAAGCAAAGGAACTGCCCCCCAAAATTACAGACCCATAAACAGCCTACCGATGATGTGGAAAATATTAACAGCATAAGTAAGGCATGAGATTTGCTATTCGCTGACAAGTCGCAGGTTATTCCCTGTGGAGCACAAAGGATGCTGCAAAGTATTAAGAGGCACAGCAGGGTTACTTTACTTTACACATCCTAAATGAGAGCAAAACCAGACCGAAAAACTATCTATGGCCCGGGTTGACTATCATACTTACTATTAAAGATTAAGAAAGAATATCTCAGAAGAACTAGAAAACTACTCGTGACAAAATTATCTAGCAGAAACCTTATCAAAGGAATAAATACCTGGGCTGTACGCCTCGTTAGATATTCGGGACCGTTTCTGAAGAGAAGAACATAAGCAACTGGACCAAAAACGAGGAAACTAATGACCATGCATAAGGCATAACATCCCAGAGATGACGTTGTTAGACTCTCTGTATCAATAAAAGAGGGAAGAAGAGGACTTGCCAGCATTGAAAATATTGTTGACGTATCGATACAATGACCCGAGGACTACATAGAAAAACATGAATGAGGATTGAATACTGCCATCAAAAACTATACTGGAAACACGGTGACCAATAGAATGACAATAACTAGAAAACAAAAATGGGAAGAAAAGCAACTCTATAAGCGCTTTAAACAACTCATAAACGACCTCTCGCACGAGAAAACCTGGACGGGGCTAAGAAAAGGAAACTTTAAAAGAGAAACAGAATCTCTTCAAATAGCAGCACAAAACAACGCCATAAGAACCAATCTGATCAAAGGAGGAATATATAAGGCAGAACCAAATAGTAAATATAGGCTATGTGGTGATAGAGACGAAACCATCAATCACATAATAAGCGAATCCATCAAATGAGCAAAGAAGAAATATAAGACTAGTCATGACTGGGTTGGCAAAGTGATCCACTGGGTGATGAGCAAGAAATTTAAATTTGACCATACGAACAAATGGTATATGCACAAACCAGCACCAGTCTAAGAAAATGACACACACAATCTTCTATGGGACTTTGACATATAAACGTATCACCTAATCTTGGGCAGAAGACCAGACCTAATTGTAATCAACAAAAAAAAAAAGTGAAGTTGTAAAATTGTGAACGTTGCTGTACCAGCTGACCTCAAAATAAATCTGATAGAAAGTGAAAAGAAGGATAAGTACCTAGAACTTGCCAGGGAATCAAAAAACTATGGGACATGAATATGACGATTATAACAATTGTGGTTGGTGCATTCGGTACAGTAACTAAAGGACTATTAAAGGTACTGGAGAACTTGGAAATTGGAGGACGGGTGGATACCATCCAGACTACCACATTGCTGAGAACAGCCAGAATACTGACAACAGTCCTGGAGTAAATAATAATTATAATAACAGTAGTAACGTTAATAGCAACTAAAGAAGAAAAAACTGCGACTAGAAACAGAAATAGGAATAAATACAACTGCACGGATATTTCAAACCACAAACTGACAGGATTATACAAAAAAGGACCTAGATTTGATTTAAATTCGGAAAACTCAAAGGATTAATTGAAACTCTTTTAATAGCAGCACAAAACAACGCCATAAGAATAAATTTTGTTAAAACGAACATTGATAATACACAACAAAATAGCAAGTGTAGTTTATGTGGTTAAAGAGAAGAAACGATTAATCATATAGTAAGCAAATGAAGCAAACTAACACAGAAAAAAAACAAGACTATATATGACTGGGTGGGAAATGCCATCAACTGGGAATTGTGCAAGGGATTCATTTTCACCTTACAACCAAATAGTATATATACAAACAAGAATCGGTCCAATGAAATGATATTCATCAAATTCTCTGGGACTTAGTGATACAAACATATCACCTTATTCCGCCCAAACGACATGATTCAGTTTTAATTAACAAAAAAGAACAACAACTAAAAAAAACATAAATCACTGTTAGAGAATGAGACCCAAAAGATTATCTTGAATTGTGATATGCAGAAGGATCATCTAATATCGGCCAGAATACCAGAACTTGTGTTAATTAAGAAAATAAATTGTGAAGTCGGTTTTACCGTTCCGCTGGCCCACAAAGTCAAATTAAAATAAATAACAAAGATTGATAAAATCATAAACTTTGACTGGTAACAAAAAGAAAGTTGTATAATATGAAGGTGACGGCGACACCAATTTTAGTTGAATGCTTGCAACTTTTTCTAAAATCATGGAAAGAAGTTAGATGAATTGGAAATCAGAGAAAGAATTGAGATGATCTTGGCGATAGCGTTGTTAAGATCGGTTAAGAATCCACAGACGCGACCTAGAAAACTGAGAAAACTGCTGTCACTCAGACTCCTGAGAAAGACCACCAACTAACACTGATGTGAAAGACTCACAAGGAGTCTGCACGTGTCTGTTCCGGTGTATATATGGACGCATATGTTCCTGATTTTTTTTCTTTCTTCAAGATTTCTGGCATATGAACATCTAGAAACTTATCAAATGCTAATTCCATCTTCCCAGAATTACAGGGTTGGTAATATTTAACCCATAGCTGCGAGATTAGGGCTTTCGATATATTTCCCAACCCGAAAGAAAACGTAATAGTGTGAGCGGAGTTCTAACAAAGATGTCGCTCTTCAGCAAGTCAACAACTACGCATCGGAGATTCCTATTTGGCTAATGTTTTATGTCTACCTGTTTAAATATTGGTTCGCCTACATGTCTGTGCTTATTTCTTTATGTGTTTGTGTGTGCTTGTGGAGATATATATATATATATATATATAGAGAGAGAGAGAGATACAGATAGAGAAAGAAAGAGAGAGATCAAAAATAAGATAAGAGAGCATGAAAGTTTACTGAGTTCATACCTCTTTTGGATATAACTCAAACAACGCACTGGTATCAGAAATAATAATTTTGCTTTTCACTATTGTCAGTCTTCAAATTTAACCGCAGTGCCCTCTACAAATGTTATAGATGAAAGTATAACTCGGCTCTGCGTGTTCAAATCTATGGGATTTAATACTTCCACGCCTATCATGGAATAATCTGTTGCATATGGAGATATACATATCGGCAATGGATAGAATCAAGACAATTTTGACACCGATAACTTTCAGAAATAAAACTATCCTCCGGGTGGCTCCCTCAATGTTCACTCTTGACACGACCGTGTTTACATTGTGCAACCTTCTTCGAACCTCAACACTGTTCTTTTCTGATCCAGAACGACTTGAATGTAGCAGTTCTATGCTACACTATATGGTCCCAGCAAGGTAGCTTAAATCAAGAAAGAAGGAATCTGTCGAACTGTCTAGTAAATTCCTATACTGTCGATCCTAGTTCTAGAAGTCATTAAAATTTCGTAAAGCTGCGGTATATATGAAAATCTCATCGGAGCAAGGCAGTAAAATTTTGACAACGAGTTGAAACGGCTTTACAGTTTGTAATCACCACATTGATCATAAATAAAGTATATATTTAAACAGTCCGCTACCATACACAACATATGACATTAGGTGAAATTTAAACGGAGTAGAGCTGATCTTAATTCAGACATTTTCCATCTCGTACTAAGATTAAATGTTGCAAAATAGCCTCCCATCCAATGCTTACAGACGTCCAACGAAGGTATGGAAGCGTTGATGAACAAGAGACAGGTTAATTGTCAGCTTTATTGAAAAAAAGGGCTGAGAAAGTGTGTTTATTGATTTTGGTAAGTTTCGTTTCTGGAGAACTATGAGGCAAATCGTGTTTGAGGGTGAACGTATAAAAATCTCCTTTTTAGGGGTTTTGATTGAAACAATCGAAGGAACAACTATTTTTATCATTTCACTGAAAGACGGTTTGGAATCCCACTGAGGTTGTCGTCTTGATTTTTATAAGATTAAAAATAACGTTGAAAGCATCACATAAATTAGTTTTGGTCCACTTATTTCGTCATTTGAGAATGTCATCTTGTTTGATTTATTTCCCCTTGCTTTCATTATATGTGTTTCTGGATTATCTGGTATATTTTTGGTTATCATATATCCTTTTTCCACTAATGTAGTCTAAAGTAAAAGGAATCAGGTGAATCCTTTTTAAATAGCGAAGACTCTAATGCAAAACTATTTCGCAAATAGTAAAAATCAGTTTGTTTTATTAATAGTTACTTGAATTTATATTTGTTTTCTAAGGATTATTATTAGTTACTTGAAACAATAGAAGCCAGTGCAAACAAATGGCTTTCATTAGATATAAGGAATTACTTAAGACCATATAATTTTTATAATTAGATAGGTATACTCGAAACCATATAACTGAATGTAAATTATTTTTATAAGATTCGAATACTTGATATAAATGTAAATTATTTGTATTGAGAATATCTATTTGAATTTATGAGTTTTCTTTCGATTATTACTGTTTACTTGGAAACATACCACTGTGTACAAACTAAAATCTATTATTAAATAGGAATGATTACTTGGATCAGATAATTATTAATACCAGATTGGAATACTTGAAACCATATCGCAGCGTGCAAATTATTCTTCGAATATAGGAATATTTCATATCACATAATAGCGCGCCAAAAAACTCTTCAGAATGAACTGCAAAAAACAAATTTAATGAATAATGAAAGCGATTCTCTAAATTCTAGGTTTAAAATTACCCTAGACGAGTTGACATATTGTCAAATAAACTAAAAAATATTCCTACACACGTTATGTCCATTTATGTTACATCCTTGTTTGGACATATTTGTTTATTTCTGTCATGGATTTTTTTTTCAACAAAACCTTTAACTTTTTCCTCTTCTTTTCCAGTTAGTCATTAAATCGTCTGGTGTCTTATCTTCCTATTTTATCTGATATTTAACATTTGTTTGAATATGAGAATCATCTTTTATTTATTTATTTATGTATTTATTTATCTATTTAGTCATTCGTTCGTTCGTTTTGATTTATCTTGTTGACTTTTTTTTATCTATCAATAAATCTTTTCTTCCCTTTTTCATTAATCTCAAAGATAGATCCAGGATTTAGATTTAGGTAGGGTCTAAAATTGTGATGATTCGCGGAGCATCCTTTTGATCAAATTTCTATTTTTATTGGTTTTATTTTATTTATTCATTTATTGGCATTTCACTTTTGTCTTTTATTTATTCCCACTTTTTCGTTGCCACTTTTAGCTTTTCATTCTTTGGTAATTTTTTTACTTTACTTTTTGTTCTTTGATTTTACTTTCGTTTTTATTTATTTCTAAGTTTTCTTCAAATATTCCTACAAACGTTTTGCGTACGACATAAATCCAGTATTTTAACAGCAATACTTAACTCTGCCGAAAAGGTTTCGAATACAGTGGAGGTATTCCCCGAAGAGAGCCAAGACCTTTCGCTCCCCCAAAAATGGATATCCTGAATATGACACTCACCTGCATCTGATGATGATGATGTTCCATGTTTGGATATCGGGAGAGTTTGGAATTCCTCTTCATAAACATTACTTCCAGCTACACTCTGAATCGTAGTGGCGTACCTATTAGAATCTCACCCATTCGTCAAATATATAAAACTGTAATATGAACCTTATCTGCAACAGGGCTGAGGCTCCAGTTCTCAATAAATAAAGAGTGAGGACTACCCCTTATTTCCCGGTTCACTCCGTTGGGTTCCATCCATGGGTCAAATAATTATGTTTAAAATTATGTCTCTTTGATAAAACCATGTGCAAAAAGAAAACTTTTAAAAAACAACTAAACAAAAAATATATGATCAATCAATTTTTCATTAATTTTTTTTTTTTAATCTTTGAAGAAACACAAAATTATAAATAAAAACGTCCAATGAACGCGATTTCCTAACCTCTGGGAATAAAATAATACTTGACAATTCAGCATGCCGTAAAATTCAATAATCAATCAACTCTTTATGGGTTTTCTAAAAAAGATAAAATTATACGCAATATATTTTTAGGTGAATGACGTTCATCCTAGTGTTCATTCATGTGCTATTAATAGAATTATCCGACGTAACACCGAGCCAGATTTGACTCTGTGTCATTTCAATATCGGATCCACGCACGATCCTTCATAAACAACTACTTCATCCCTTTTGGAATTTCTATTTTGAGGCGCCTCAAGACCAAGCAATAAACATAAGCTTGTTATCATATTTACCAACCCCTCCGCTCGGGCAGGATATGACACAAGGTCAATTTTTAAGGGGAGTTTAGCAGGTTTGAATTCAGAGTTTTCCTTCTCCTGGACTAGTTGCCTCCCCAAGGCTGAAGAACCTAGTCTGCCCTACTATTTACCCATACCTGGAGGGAGAATAATTGGATTCATACCTTTCCCAAGGGTATTAGTGCTATGTGAAATGCAATCAGTCTCGTCGAGGAATAGAACTCGTGTCGCCGTGTCCATTTCCTACAGCGATAACCATTACACCACGGCCACCTCCATAAGCCTGTTATTTGGGAGGATTGCCCCCCCCCCGACCAAGTGATCAACCCGCCCGGTGTGAACGCCAAGAGAGATCTGGATGTGCTATTTTTAATATATATTCAAAGACCTTATATAAAGGTTGTATAAAATAATTTTATTTAAATGTTTAATCAAATATACGTTTTTGAAATTTTTTGTAATAGTCTACATAGATTTATTCATAATGCTTTGTTCTAAATGTTTTCCAGTGCTTGCAATCAAGTCCTCCTCTTCCTTGGATTCAAACAATCCTAATCGATAACTGATTTTCGTCTATATCGAGACATGATTACAAAAAGACGACCCCATCTTTAAAAACTATAAAAAGTCGCAATTTTTTGGCACAGATCATTTCACTGATTAAGTAACACTGTCTCGGTGAGTTATAGATTAATAAGTTTGGTTAGGTTTTATTGCATATCAACCATTGTTGATTATATAATGCCAAATCCTCTTTATTCATCTATATCAAATGTATATGATTTGGTTTGGTTTGGTTTGGTTTGGCGTTATGGCTTATCAAATATTGCGGGTTATTCAATGCCAAATCCTGTTTGTACATATGTATTGAATATATACGATATGTCAACTCATTTTCGTGATAATATTTTTCAACGAACCGGAGCACATTTTTCCCCACAGTTTTGAGGTTTCAAGTATTGCTCTATAAAAGTCACAGTCCAATATTAATCGTGTCTTTTCTCTCATAGTTTGTAGATAATTTCATTTTTAAATGAATTAGAAGTAATTTGCTTGCACACTAGTAATGCTAATGTTTCAACACAGTTTAAAGTCTTTAATTATATCTTTCTAACACTAATAATTCTATACGCAACTGATCATTTGTCTGCTCCCAGCGAAGTGGTTACAATTATTGCAATTACTTATACTGCTATTTTACCCTAATTTTTCTGGGATGAGGAAGGGCTCGAGAAAAAGTGATATTTCTTTTTAGAAAAATTGAAAACGATAAATAAAAAAAAATGACTGTCGAAACACCCTTCTCTCCCACATGTTAGAGCTCAAACACACATTCCATTTTCCCAATCCACCCTAACTAAAATAATACACTGCGAAAAATCCAGATGACTACTAGAAATCGTTCATTTCCAAAACAAACCTTATAAAACAACGTCCAGGTTTTTACCTAATGTCATCATAGTTGACGAACATCATACTAAACAAAAACAAAATCAAAATAGAAAATGGATAAAAAAACATTTTCTTCACTCTATGCCACCATACTTTTGAGAAACCTTTCCTTATCACTTTACCTCTAGTCCTTCCTCACTCTAATTACGACCTCGACACCACACTATAGACACATTTCTGGGACATCACATTATAGTCAATATCTTCCCACGAAACAAGATATGCTGAAACCCCTTTCACCCAAACCTTCCCTACTATTTTCTTATCAGTTCCCTAAATCTATCTTCACTTTCAAAACAAAAAAAAATCTTCAATGAAACCGAATACATTTGACTTTAAATTCCCCGTTCTTTCCTGCTACAACTATACCCTCTCCACCATCTTATCATTCCACCTCACATGCTTTTAAAAAGAAGAACTCTGAAAACAGTCTCTTTCTGGAGAGATTCGATGAAATAAAGCCGAATGAGACATCACATATATTAATTTGTATTAAGCGTTTGATTCATCCAACTTTCCACATTTTTCGATCATACTGTCAGATTCACTACAACCCATCATTTCAACATCTGCTATTTTGTTGGGTGTTACTTCCATGATTTGTTGAAAACAGCACATTGAATTTTTGAGTAGGTTGCACCTAGATATTTTCCCAAAAGATTTTTTTAACAGATCAGATTTCTGTATGATAGTTAACCTGCCACTGACAACCTATGCCTTAATTATGATTTTGTCCACATTGTTTTCGGTAGATGAGGCATTTCTACCGACGTATATAAAGTACTCTACTGATTTCAAAGACTTACCATTTAAAGAGGAAATAGTAATATCTTCTTTGAGATATATGAACTCTGTTTAATCGGAGTTCACATAGAGATCAATCTCTCTTTCTGTATGCTACTGGCCAAGCTGAAGAGCGAGCAATTATATTCCTTATCCAGGTTAAACAACTACCTATTAATCTCATTATTACTTAAATATGAATAATGTTTTAGTAAAACAAACTTATCAGCTATCGTTACATTTCTTTCCACTTATTTATCCCAAAAAGCTCGAGTCACTTTGAGGCCAAACTGAAGACAATTTGTCAAAATTGAGTGAAACGCATCATCTGAAGAAAATACACAGTTGAATGGAGTTGATATTCTGGGACTTTGAGATATAAACGGATTGCCCAATCCAAAGAAGAAGATCAGACCTGGTTTTAATTAACTAGAAAAAAAAAATGTCATCTATTGGATTTTGCCGTTCCAGCAGACCACAAAGTGAAAAGAAAAGGAAGTGAAAAACTGAATAAATACGTGGACTTCTTAGAGAACTGAAAAATTTGTTGAAGGTGAAGGTGATATCAGTTGTAGTTAGGGTCATCTGAACAGTACCCAAGATCCGAGAAAAAGGACTGTGTGAACTTGAGATAAGAGAAATGATTGAGACTATCAGCAGTGCTCAAATCATCAAGAAAAATAAGATATTCTCGATAATAGAGGAGACTTGATGTTAGCGAAAACCCACCAATTACAAAATAATTATGGGGGAATGTTACATGTGTATACGATAAGCATAAGAAGATCTGTAAAATATTAAAAGAATCCTTTATTCTTTACGTGTCCTTAAAATAAGCTCTAAACTAAAGGTCGCTAAAACTCAAAGTACTTTAAATTTATCTAAATATTTCTGTCTTTCTTTCTGCTGCCTTTGATAAATAATAGTAATAAGCTATTTGATTCTTTGTATGAATGAAAGAATACTGAATACTAAAGGAACGTAGTTTAAATTTCACTTATTTATTTATTTATTTTTTATTTTTTGGTATAGATATTTAGACTTTTCCTTGTTTGTTTATTTGTTTGTTTGTTCATGTCTTTCTTTCTACATTCCTTTACTTCTGATTTCAATTATGTCTTTCTTTCTTTCTTTCTTTCTTTTTCAGTAATTCATTATATTGTATTTGATGTGTCACCTTTTATTCTTTTTTTTATTCCTTTCTTTTTACAAATCGCTGCTTTTTTTCAATATTTTTAAAACATATGTTGCTTTTATCGATTATATTTCTTTCTTTCTTTCTTTCTTCCTTACTTTCTTTCTTTCTTTCTTACTTTCTAACTTACTTTCTTTCTTTCTTTCTTTCTTACTTTCTAACTTACTTTCTTTCTTTCTTTCTTTCTTACTTTCTTTCTGTATTTTATTTGCTTTTTGTAATTTCCTCTTTTTATTTTTTTTCTTTCACTGATAATATGTCTTTATCGTTTTGGTATTTTTCTTTCTTTCTTTCTTTCTGTGAATGCCATTTCTTTTTTTCTCTTTCTTTTTTACTTTATCCTTTTGTAATCTAATTTCTATAAATTTATATTTTCTCTTTCTCTTTCTCTTTCTCTCTCTCTCTCTCTCTCTCTCTCTCTCTTTATTTCCAGCATTTTATTCCTCCATATTGTCTTTCCATGAACCTCTCCCCGTTATCTTGTTTAACCTCCTTTGGATCTCAGCCTTTCCCAAGTCTCAGCTTCTGACGAAGAATACTATCTTTCATCTTTGCCGTGTTTATCCAAGTGAGAAGATAAGAGAACGAGGCGGCGGCAAAGCGAAATAAATTCCGTCGCACTGATATTGTTAACTATTCAAATGATGATGATAACTTTCATGCTAATAAACAAGAAAAGCCCAACCTCCAAGTGAACCTAAATACGGACGAATCATACCATGGCAATTTATTATTTAAAATATCACTGCCACTTCTTAGTGCGCAAGCATATATACATGTAAAAAAAAAGTTTTGGATTAAAATTCTGAAAAAAAAATGTTAGTCAATATAAAACTACATGTCTAATGAGATGTGAATGAAACTGGAAATAAAAGATTTTTAAAAATTTGAATATTTATAGCTAAGATGTTCTCCCGCT
>OY757933.1:47136896-47169396 GCA_963585895.1 Sepioteuthis lessoniana
TTCCTTGGTAGGTTAATTTGTCAACCAGTTTCAGAGAGGTTCCGTCTAGTGTGGAAATGTCGGCTGCTTGATTAAAGTATATTTTAAGCTACACACACTTAAATGATCAAACAGTTCTATTTCTAACTATCAACAAATGCATTACATAAGTCAACAAATGTATACGTTTCTATGTACGTTCATGTATCACTTACGAACCAATCAAACATCAGTCATTTATTTACACACAATTAAATTACCAAAAAGTTATATTTTAAACAATTCAATTTAGAATAAGTAGACAGTTCAAATATCAAAAAGTTCTATTCGACCCATTGATAGGAGTCTTTCAGATACCACCACTCTGGGCCACAGTGTACCTGGGAGTGATGGCAACGAAGAGATACACCGTATTCCCCAAAGCTCCAGCATAACTGAAGCCTCATCATTAGATTGTAGAATGTCATAACCAAAAAAATTATTTGGCGATCTCGTCTTACCCCCACCGCCCTGTTGATATTTAGTCTGTGTATTCTTCACCGTCAGGCGACGTGTTAGCATATATATAAGTATATGAATGTGGCATTTATATATATGGATCTATAAGGACATATGTGTAGCTTATATGCAGTTATAGCATTGTCAAATATATAGCAAGACAATTTTGCAAAGTCGGTACTTTTAAATAGATAATAACATTGAAAGAGGCATATTGATGGGAATGAAAAGATGTTGTTTTCATTTGGTTTTGTTTGTTTGTTCGTTTGTTTGTTTATTTCTTTTAGTATCCTCAATTCAATGGTGCTTGTAAAGTCAGAAGTTATTAGACAAATATCTCATGCTTTAAATTATTTTAGTCTTAGTTCAATGTTTGTTGTACCGCGAGATGACTTAGATGATTAACGTTAACTATTCATAGCACTAATATCCTTCTAATTTGGTTTGGCAAAGAAAGTTTTAGTATCCCTGTTGGTATGGCTTTACGAAACTACTTTGCTAACTATTATTGCTTTTTCTGTAAGTTTGTGACGAGGGTCTCTAATCATTAGCGAATATCGAAGAACATGCAGTCAAAGGAGAAATCATCAAGAAAAAAAGGATATATATATAAATATGTATATATCCAATAACTTTCCAGATAATTTTTGTACAGGCATTTAAAATTGTTGTAGACTCTTGAAAATTCAAAGTGTTATTGCTATACATGATATGAGATGACTGACCAATTTTTATGATTTCAGGTTCAAATGAACAGCTACAGCAGCAATTGCCTGATTGTCACAGCTGGTGAATTTCAAAAATGCAATCTGGACGTGAGGACATTTTAGAAGAACGATATGCAATAAAATTCAGTTTTAAACTTTAAAAATGCGACCGAAATGTATGGAATGCTTCAGACTGCTTTTGGAGCATCTTGCATGAATTGAACATTAGTTTTTGAGTGGCATAAGAGATTCAAGGAAAGCAGGGAGTCTGTGAGGGATGAGGATGAGTTGGGGAAATGTAAGGAAGTTATTAGACTAGAGTTCATAAGCCAAAGGGTTAGGGTTAGGTTTACTATGTTGAGGTTTTAAGGGAGTTCAGAAAGAGATTCCATCGGAAGAGGCCAGCACTCTTCAAATCGGGTCAGTGGCATTTCCACCTGGACAATGCACCAGTCGACTACTCTATGCTTGTCACTAGCTATTTGCGCAAGATGGGCATCAAGACAGTTCGTCATCCTCCCTATAGTCCATACTTAGCTCCCTGTGACGTTTGCTTATTCCCTAAGCTCAGAGGCTGTCGTTATGAGACAATTGAGGAGATGAAAGAGGCTGTAACGAAGGTCATTGATATACTCACACAAGAGGACTTCCATGAGGCCTTCCAGAATTTGTTGGAACGGTACAACAAGTGCATTGCAGTCAGAGGAGATTACTTCGAAGGGGACTAGAGTTTCATGTATGTACTATCAATGAAAGTGCTCATATGAAAAAAGTCTGGAAACATACTTAATGATCCTCGAATATAAATATATATATATACATATATATATCATCATCATCATCATCATTTGTACGGATATCCCTGACACTCTCTCGCCACTTCTCCCTATCGTTAATCGCATCTGGTAGGTCTTCAGGGCTACATCCCGTATTCTCACATAGCTGCTGTATGTATGTTTGTGCTGGTCGTCCTTCTTTTGCTCGGCCATATGTGGGGGTCCACAGGAATACTTCACGTATGAGCTCGTTCCTGCTTCTCCAGCAGTGTCCTGCAAGCCCGGTCTGTCTAACTCGGATAGTTTTCGTGATAGGAGGCAGGTGGCCGTATAGTTGGTGCCTTGTGGGGTGTTGCCGCGAGGATTTGTTCAATATTGCTCACAACATTCTTGTGTAATTGCCATCTAGCTTCTTCTCCAGCCGTTTTGTTAGCGTCCAAGTAGTGCATCCATACAGCTGTATCGACACGACTGGAAGAAACTGCATTTCATTTTATCGGTCAGGTCTGATTTCCATATGATCGATAGCTTATCGATAGCCGTCCCTAAATATGTCTATATATATATATATATATGTGTGTGTGTGTGTGTTGTTGTTGTTGTTGCTGTTTAACAGTCTTTAATTTCAGCATGTTTGATTAAAAAATTTGGACACATCTTGTCAATATAACTTGGTTAAGATTCAATCAAGTTCCCAGATAAGTGTCTTGGTTTCAGGTAGTAACTGGTTGATGAATTTACGAAAATTGTTCTTTAATATATATATATAGTAAGTAAAGTTAGCGACCATAGTCGAGGGTGACCCGAAGGCTCCCTTTTCGATAGCTACTACACCAAGGTGTAGGGGAGGGCGCTACTCCATTCCCAGGATTGCTCCACTTTACCCTTGAACCGTACCTTATAATGCTGAGTGTTAAGCAAGGTGGTATCAAGTACCATTTTTAAAGTCTTTGGTATGACTCGACCTGGGATTGAACCCAGGTCTCCCGGGCCATTGGCGAACACTCTAACCGCTGGGCCAATGTCCCGGCCTGGGAGACCTGAGTTCAATCCCAGGTCGAGTCATACCAAAGACTTTAAAAATGGGTCTTGATACCTCCTTGCTTAACACTCAGCATTATAAGGTACGGATCAAGGGTAAAGTGTAGAAATCCAGGGAAAGGAGTAGCGGCCTCCCCTACACTTTCGTGTAGTAGCAATCGAAAAGGGAGCCTTCGGGTCACCCTTGATTAAGGTCGCCAACTTTACTTTACTTATATATATATATATATATATCAGCAAAAATAATTCATATCAGAATATACAGGGGAAACGAAATATTTTTTCTGAATGAACAGTAAATTCCTTGCGTGTGTATATATGTATATGAGCAAATATATGTGTGGATTGAAAAGTCCTTATATATATTAATTGAGGAATATATCCAGTATGTACATGTGTAGTAATTAATGTATGTGGAAATAGGAATGATACTTCTTAAACTGACCATTGTCAGTAAGGTATTTGGTCTTGTGCAAAACATGTTTCGGTCGGACTCCAGCCAATTAATCCTTCATGCGTAGGGGAGCAGTGATTATTAACAGTTTGAAGGATCTGAAAGCTAGTGACTAAGATGTTGACTATTTATTTGTTTACTTATTCATTCGTTTATTTATTTCCCTCGACGTGAACAAAAGCAGCTTTGAGTGGAAGTCTTTTAAGTTAGGTTTGAATCATTCTGGTTGGTCAGATGATACAAGAATTGTTCCTAGCTCATCGAAATGATGTGTGCTCAGCCTCTTATGTACAGACGTACTCTCACCTTTAAACGTTAACTTCTTCGAAACTCCCTCACTTCTTTTCCGTCATGTAACGCCGACATAATTAGTATACTAGAAGCTCGGTTGGAAAAAATAAATGTTGATGGCTATTGTCTTAGCGGCAACACCCCACAAGACGCCAACTGTACGGCCACCTGCCTCCTATCACGAAAACTATCCAAGTTAGACGAACCAGACATGCAGGACTCTGCTGGAGAAGCAGGGACGAACTCATAAGTGATGTACTCTTATGGACCCCCCACATATGGCCGAGCAAAAGCAGGACGACCAGCACGAACATACATTCGGCAGCTATGTGAGGATATGGGATGTAGTCCAGACGACCTGCAGAGGCGATGAACGATAGGGAAAAGTGACAAGAGAGTGTCAGGGATATCCGTGATACCAGCATTGGTCACTCCAACACATTTAAAATACAAATGATCATTCATCATTTGAGTTCTATTCAATAAATCAGGAGAATTTTGCCTTAGGAGTTGGCAATCAGAAGCACTGTTTTCAACTGCATCTTTTTCAAGGAAATTAAAAGTGATATGTCCTTCCATATTTCAGAAGACTGTCATCTAATACTTTTTTAATGACTCAGGCGCATGGAACATTTTAATTACCTCAGAGCCAGTGCGTTACTACACGATTGACTATCATTTCGACTATGTGTAGTAGAGATAACCCTTGTAAAACCCGTCTATGAAAATTTTGACTAAAACATTCTTCTTACATATCAAATTATTCTGTAAATTTCACATGGCTTACTTTTAACCATCATAATGTTGATGACAGACCTCTGTTCAAACAATAAACCATTGTCTAATCTTCTGTCATTTTGAATAGCTTCTAAACAACTTTTTGTTTGTGTGAAATGAAAATAATTTTCGCCATAAACCAAATTTACAATGCAGAGTTGACATTTATGAGCAAAATAAAAACCGTAGAAAATATTTGTTAATTTCCTTATTAAATGAACCTTTTGTATATATATATATATATATATATATATATATATATATATATTTTGTGATTATTTATGAAGTAAAATACGGGAAAAGGATTAATAAAATATAATAGAGAAAATAAATGACCAAATCATTAAATTAATATGACGATATAAATAAGCGAAACAACGCTAGAGAACTCTCAAGAACCTAGTGCACTCTCCCAATGATTTAAAAAATACCTGCCTTTTTGAAATCATTTCATCTGATGGTCAAATAGATGAGAAACTGACCATCATGAACCACACATGACAGTTTTTTCTATCTGTCTGTCTGGCTCTGTGTATATATATATATATATATGCCACACATCTGTACGGCCACCTGCCTCCTATCACGAAAACTATCCAAGTTAGACGAACCAGACATGCAGGACTCTGCTGGAGAAGCAGGGACGAACTCATAAGTGATGTACTCTTATGGACCCCCACATATGGCCGAGCAAAAGCAGGACGACCAGCACGAACATACATTCGGCAGCTATGTGAGGATATGGGATGTAGTCCAGACGACCTGCCAGAGGCGATGAACGATAGGGAAAAGTGACGAGAGAGTGTCAGGGATATCCGTGATACCAGCATTGGTCACTCCAACACATTTAAAATACAAATGTATATATATATATATATATATATATATGCCACACATATATATGTGTATATATATATATATATATATATATATATATATATATATATATATATGTGTATATATATATATATATATATATATATATGCCACACATCTGATGATGCCTTTTTGAAATCATTTCATATGATGGTCAAATAGATGAGAAACTGACCATCATGAACCACACATGACAGTTTTTTCTATCTGTCTGTCTGGCTCTGTGTATATATATATATATATATATATATATATATATATATATATATATATGCCACACATTTGATGATCGTATCAACGTGAAAGTAAATTAATCAAATTTCTTATATCATACAGACTTGGTCATAATCCAAATTTTGTATTGCTGAAATTTCTTACGGTTGTTAATATTTAAAAAGACTATCACGCATATACCATTACACACACAAACTCACACACAGACACACACACACACACACACACACACACACATATATATATATATATATATATATATATATATAATTTTCGTGGGTAAATGAAAGCCAATTCTTAATGCACTGATAAGTTCTCTGCTGGCAAGTTCAGACACTTCCACATGAATATATATGTATATATATATATATATATATATATATATATATATATATGTGTGTGTGTGTGTGTGTGTGTGTGTTATGTTTGGTCAAGCATATTTCCATTCAGTGTATGCGCATACCTATTTGTTTAAGTAGTTTTACGCGTCTTTCCTCCCTTTGAACATATTTTTCTCTCTCCAAATATTTCAAAACCTGTGCCATTAGCATATAACAAAAGCTATCATCTCGACCGGACAACAATGGATTGGCGCTGGATCACGGCCTCGTCGCATCTTCAAAGGACTTGAACGGCCGGTCGGACGCCGTCCGAACAAGCCATGCAAAAGAAACACAAGTGAACGGCAATATTTGGCGGGAAAATATTCACTCTTTTGCGAGGCGGTCGCCATTTTATTTTTGCAGCTGTCTTCTTTGTTTAATAATATTGCCGCTATTTTTTGTTCCCTTCACGTTCAGGTACATGGCCGCGGGGAAAAAATTCGCTATGCGATGAATGAATCTGTTTACAAAATCCATATTTATTTGGCATTTTTTGTGCGTTTATTATATTTTTCGATATGTTTATTTTTTTTTATGACTACTTTTAAAATGTCTACTGGAATATCTTCCCGCCGTCCATATTAGTACTAACCATCTGTTCACGGCGTCTTTCATGTATTTGGTTTCATCTTTCTCCTTTTATTTTTTATATTATTTATATCAATGAGGTTTTACGTTGCTTTCTTTCTCTCAGAAAAGTCTCGTCTTCGTTATTTCTCTTTTCTTTTCTTGGTACCTATTCTCTTCTTTGCCTTTATCTACCTACTGATTGATTCTTTCTTTCTTTCTTTCTTTCTGTTTTATTACTTTTTCTCTTTTTTGTCTTCTTTCCAAAATCAATATTCTCTTTCTCGGAATTCATATGCTTTTCGCTGTTTTATTCTGCTCATCCTAATTCCTTTCTTTCCACCCCCCACCCATTACTTATTTCTATCGTTTCTTCCTTTCTATTTTCTACTTCATTCAATTTTTTGTGATGTGATTGCTTTCGCCCTATTTTCTAATTTTCTTTTCCTTCTTAATATTTTTTAAACATTGTATATAGATGTCTTCTTATATTCAATTGCTTTGTGTTCTTTCATTCTTTCTTTCTTTCTTTCTTTCTTTCTTTCTTTCTTTTTGTTTCATTTCGAGTTTTCTCTTCATTTTTGAAATTCTATCCACCTCTGTTTTTATATATTCCGACATTTTGTTTTATTTTCTTCACCCATATAATTTTTTTTTTCTATTCTCTATTCCGTCTTCTCATTAGTGAGATAATGTCTTTCTGTCTTCTTTTCTTGTTTTATTTTTCCTTCTTTCTTTTGATCTTTTAATCATTACACATATCTGTCTCAATATTCGACTGTCTGATTTATGATGTTCATCCTTCATTCATATTTGTATTTTCTATTTGTTATCTCTATTGTTTGTTTGTTTTTTCTTTTTAGTTTCTATTCACCCCCCTTTTCTTTCTTTTTATCTTCTTTACGATTTTGGAATCTGTCTATCTATCTCCCCACTTCTGTTTTATTTTCCCTAATTTTCTTAGAGGAGTCATGGTCGAATAGTTGTTGACGTGTTGGACTGAAACATTATAGTTTGTCTGTTCGAACGTCAGTTACGTTACAACGTTCACTTTCGGACAAATATTTTTGGAAAAGTTATGAACGTTTTAATTTTCCCACCCAGTGATGAGCTAAATTGTTCCACTACTATTATTCTACAAGGATGGATTCGGCATTAAATAGCCAACACGAATTGAAAGACCGTAAAAATCAAATAATCTTCCCGAACCTCTGATAACTTTGCAGTTTACATTATTTTTCATACAAGTATCATAATTAAACTTTTTCAATAACAAATTTTATCATCCCTCTTTAGTGTACTCTTTAGATTATCTCTTCTTTCTTTATTTCTTTTCTCTCTCTTTCTAAATATTTCTCAGATCTTTTCTTTCTCTCTCTTTTTCTTTCTCATTCCCATCTAAAAATTCATCTTTTCACTTTTTTTACGTCATCTTTTTCTTTCTTATTTTATTTTTCATGGTATGTCTAATGTTTGTTTGTTTGTTTGTTTCTTTCTTTGCATTAAACTTTTTTTGCTCAATTTCGTTTGCTTTCTTCACGTCTTCTTTTCTCTTATTTTATATTTTACTAAGCTTATAACTCCAATTTCGTTTGTGAATAGATTTTGTTTCCTTTTCATTATGTGTTTTTATTTTTTTAATTCTTCTTTATGTAATGCCTGTTGTTTCTTTGAATAATAGATCCGAATTTATTTTCTTTCTATTATTTGAAAACATATCTTCAGTTTTTTTCTTCATTTACACTTTTTACTTATTATTCTTCCTTCTTTTTTTTTACTTCTTTTCGCTTTTTGTTTGGTTTGGTTTCTTTGTTTAATGGCATATCAACACTTTTTAGCTTATTTAATGCCAAAGCCATTCTCCTAGAAGAACAGTCGTGGTACTATTTAACCCATCGCTGTGAGGATAAGGGTGTCCATACCTTTCCCAAAGGTATTTTCCCGAAAGTGAACGTAATAGCGCGACTTGAGTACGAACTCGCGTACTACGATTCCGCAGTCCATCTCTTTAACCATTACTCCACGAGGACACCCCCTCCGCTTTTTGAGTTTACCCTTCATTTGGATGCTTCTCTTTTACTTTCTTCATAATAATTCTTCTTTTCGCGGTTTTTGTATTTGGATCTTTCTTCGAATACCTACCATTTTCTTACATCTATTTTTCTTTTTTTCAGTCTTTTCTCGTCTCTTTCTTTCTTTCTTTCTTTCTTTCTTTCTATTCCGTCAATTTATGTGTTTTGATTGCTTTATAATTTCTTTCTTTGAAATGAAGTGGCAATATTTCCCATGAGAGAAAGCTGTTAAAACATATCAAAACAAGAGAGAAATAGAAGAGTATGAAAAAAACTTCTGGAGGTCTTAAATCACAGAAGAGGATACAGTAAGCAAATTATAAGTCCCATCAACAATGATACTTCCCTTTATGGGGTGTCCTCGCGGTGTAATGGTTAAAGCGATGGACTGCGGAATCGTAGTACGCGAGTTCGTACTCCAGTCGCGCTATTACGTTCACTTTCGGACAAATACCCTTGGGAACCCCCTTATCCTCCCAGCTATGGGTTAAATAGTACCACTACTATTCTTCTAGGAGAATGGCTTTCGCATTAAATAACCTAAAAAGAGTTTTATTCTAATCTACACACCAGTAATGAGCACCTTTTTAAATAAGGTAAAAGATTATATACCCGATACTTTTGTTTATATATATATGTGTGTGGGGGTGGGTGGGTGTGTTCTGTTTAAAGATCTACGTGACCTGTGGATGACAATATATATATATATCAATAAGTCCACAATAAATCTACATCACTTTAAATATTTACTTTTTTCTCTCTTAGGACTAACAAAATATCCATATATAAAAGTAACTGCATCAGCTATTGTAATGAGCGACCTGAAGTTTCAGTTTTCAATACCTCTTACACCGACGTTTTGGGGAGGGGCCTGCGCCTTTCCACAGATTTCCCCACTTCACCTTGATCCATACATTATAATGCTGTATTTAGCAAGGCGGTATTGAATCTTTGGTATTACTCGACCTGGAATTGAACCCTGGTCTCCAGGGCCATTAGGTTAACACTCGAAACATTATCCTAATGGTTCGGTATAAATGATGCACTTGAGTAATGGTTATTGTCGTTGGAATTGAAAAGGGGGAATCGATTTCAAGTCTTGGACGAGGTAGCTTTGCATTTCACATACATCTGATACGCTTGGGATTAACGTCAATCCAATTATTCTGCAGCCTGCTAAGGACTATTAAATTGACCACTTATATACGTACTTTATTTCATATACAACATTCTATATACTGGTATTATACATATTTCCGACGATGAAAAAATGCCCTTTCTATGTAAATTTTATATACTGTATCTTTTAAACGGCAAATATTTGCTTTTTTTGACAACAGAAATTTAGTATTAGTATGTATATTATTTTACTATAATTTATTTACAGTTAATTTATTCATTTTTACGACAATATGTATGACTTTTTCAAAATATATTTTTTGATTACTATATCATTCAGATTTTTATTATATACAATCATAAAAACATTTTTATTCATACATTATTTTATATATTAGATTTTTTATACTGCTCTTAAAGATATATTTAGGACAAAATGCGCTTTTAACAGAGGTATGACGTACAGTTTAGGAGAAGGAAAACTCTGAATTTAATCCTTTTAAAATCCGCATAAAAAAACATAAGAATTGACCTTGTACCGCATCCTCTACTCGCACAGATATGTTGGCTAAATACACATGCACAGACGTGTACATATATATATATATATATATATATATATATATATATATATATATATATATTAGTTGTTTTGAATGAGTGTCATGACACAAATTAGCAACGTGTTATCCCGTCAGCCACTCTCGAAACGAGGACATTTCTCGCGAGATAGTCTGTCAGTTTTCCAATACAATCATTGTTTTCATTGCCTTCATCCTGATCTCCCAATTCTCTTGCATCATTATCTGATTCATTGCCACTGTAAGAAGACCATTACAAAGAAAGTCTTCAAGTGATATCTTGTCAGCCTCTCTCGGAACAAAGAGATCATTCACGAGATCTTTCCTCAGATGCTCCCGGGCAAAGTAATAACGCCAGTGTGTTAGACTAAGCAAAGCTTAGTAAATAACAAGATGTCATGGTATATTTAGAATAAATGTATTACATAATTTCTTATAGATTGTTTTATAGATATTACATAGGATATATATTTTATTCTTTTATATTTTGTATAGAATATCTCATGTACTTTTCTCTTCGAAGTTTATAAATTATTAGAATCATCCCTATTTTTAAGGTAAGTTGAGAATATGCTTGCTGTATGCCTTGCAAATAACAAAGACCTTCACTAAAAAAAAAAAAATATGGCTATGACACTAAACTACAAAGGTCTAAGAGGCTCCAATTTATGAGCAATGGGAATTATGTAATACCTCGTCATTCCTATCCACCTAGTCGACTGGAGCTGTAGAATACTCTGAGGGCATTTCAAAAGACTAAGACTCCCGAACAGAGTATCCTGGTATATGACTCTTAAAAAACTGATGGAGAAACTCTAGTAATGCTGGTGCTTTGGGGAATGTGGAGTAGCTCGTCATTGCTGTCGCTCCCAGGTCCACTTTGGCCTAGAGTGGAAACCACTGATAGAGTCCTATCTATGGGTTAGATAATTTTAAACTGTGTACTTATAATAAATTATACTGTTTAAAATAGAACTGCTTAAAAAATGGATTTGGCATTAAATTACTTACCATGTTTGATATGCCATAAAACCAAACCAAACCAAACTCTTATTCCTATTACTCCCAGGTGGATTGTGCAAACTAGTATCTACTAAAGTTTGATCAATGAGTCCAATAGTTCTGTTCAAAAATGATTTTTATCCAGTTGGGCCGCCGGTAAATAGAAAAAAAAAACCTCCAAAAAACGATCTCTTGCTAAAACCTTCACAAAAATATAAATATAACTGAAGAATGAAAGCGATTCCCTAACTTCTTGGTATTAGATGATCAAAGAAAGGATGGTGTGTCGTTAAAATCTCTTAATTCAAAACATTCACGTGTTTATCTGCATATAAATTAACCGTAGTGGCGCTTGTACCGTAACAGAAAGTCTATTTATCTCTCCGAGTTCAAATCTTGAATGAGGCCGCTTGCATTAAACATAAAGCTTACACTGTTGGAAAACGTATAGATCAGCTTATTCTTATTTTACCAGCTATGTGTAAATAGTACGATCGAAAGAGTTCTTTAAACTTGGTACAGTGACCCTCTTAGAAGAGGAAACACTCTAAATTCAAACCAGTTGAAGAACTTGAGAGGTCATATGAACAGTGGACTCGATAATTTTCATTACCCAAATTCTAGGAACTACACATGGTGTCGTGGCTAATGTGCAGGACTGTGATATTGTTATATTTTAACCTTCGACCCAGCCTAAAAATGCTATTCCAAGGTGATACACCGGAAAGAAGGGACACATTCCAATGGCCAGTAATCGAAAGAGATCGCGTGGGCGGATTAAGGCTTATGATATGTGACAAGGTGAAGGTCCCATTGTGCCACTACAGTGATGCACCGGAAGAGAGTAACCTCTGAACTGCATGACAGTTATTTCCGCTTGATGACGATTAAACATTCGATTTCAAAGATCCAGTGGGCGATCGCGTGGGCGTTGAGTTATTATTTAACTCAGTTGAGTTTGGGTTCTAGAGCAGTTGCCAGCAGACTCCCAGAGAGTTAGAGATTAGATGTGGTAAGGAAGGCCACACCTGACCGAGGGGGCTCTCGGAAAGCCCCGATGGAGTAGACACCAACATCAGGAGAACAAGAAAGACACAACATGACGGTCATAACAGTGGGGTCAAAATATGAAGTTTATGTTCGGTCTCCAGCACCCTCTCACATGCAAACATTGAACAACCCTTTCGAACCCTTGCAATAAATTGAGAGGTAAATATGTTGTTAAAGAAGTCCTTCTTGCGTCGTTTATTACTGCGTCTGTTATCATTGTGTCAGTATTTATCCAGTATATATACGTATGCAACAATATCATTGTAAGTGAGTTCAAACTCCTGTAATGCAATTGCATTCACTTTTAGACTAAAACCCTTTGAAAACGTATGAACACCCTTATTCCCCATCTATGGATTAACTAGACGTTTCGATGAAGTCACACCACCGACTAATTGATATCCATATTTGTACACACACATATGAGGCATGCAAATATGGCCATACAGCACGGGTATAGAAAATGCATAAGCGGCAACGAATAGCAGTATGGGAGTGGTAAGATTTTGAGTCCAGCTGTCTAGTAAACGTCGCGCCATACGTACCACCAACGCTCCAATCCGACATCAACAAATACTGGCGACCTCAGCAAACCAAACAACATCTATTACTACTGTTCCTCTACAAGGGTGGGTTTGAAATTAACCCCCCATGAAGGTTGATATGCCTTTAAACAAAGAAAGGAAAACTAACTTAATTCTCGTAATAAAGAATTACTATTGAATATCAATTAACTATATTAGTGATGTTTTCGCGAATTAATTTGTTATTAGTTTTTTTCGGCCTACTCATGGTACATTTCTCTTCAGGTGAGTTATCCATATAGAGAAAAAAAATCCTTTCTTTCTTTATATTATGGTAAGGCTTCAAGAATCCGAATACTTTGAAAAAAGTATTTTACGAGAAAAAAAAAAGGTACACACACACACAAATATATATATATATATATATATATATATATATATATATATATATATATATATATATATATATATACATGTATATGTTGTTTGTGCTTGTGAATATTCTATCTTTTATATACTTTTATTATAAACTAGTTTATAACAATGAAAAGAGTACTCTACATAAACTTTTTATGTACAATAGTTTTTTGCGACAATGAAAGACATCTTTTTATATATAACTTTTTTTATATACATATAGTAACTATATTTTTACACCAATAAAAATGACAGTATCTTTTTTAACAATTTTTTGTATATTATATCTTATACATCGCTGCTATGTATTATCTTTACGACTATAAAGAAGAGTGATTCTATATTAACTATATTGTGCAGTACGTCAACTACAAACTTTTTTACGACAGTGGTAATTTTTCAGATAGTAGTCATTTTTCAGACAGTACTAATTTTTCAGACAATTGTTTACTATATTTTATATACTATTATTAAATGCTTTCTAAATTCTATAAAAAAACAATTTCTATATAGACTGTTTAAATACTATATTTTATATATTGTGAGTATATACTTTTGTCAACAATAAAAAAAGAGTATATCAATCTTTACTATTCTATATACTATAGCATATACACTGTTGATATCGACAATTAAAAGTAAAGTAATTAATTCATACATATTTCTGCACAATATGTTAAATACTGTAAAATGTACATTTTTACAATGATTAAAACACTCTTTTATAAAAACTTTTCTATGTACTATTTTTTATATACAGTTATTAGATACTTTTAGGACTATTAAATAAAACACGTATATACGTACTTTATTTAATATACAGCATTCTATATACTGGTATTATATATATTTACAACGATGAAAAATGTCCTTTCAATGTAAATTATATGTACTATATCTTTTAAACGAAAAATATTTACTTTTTTGACAATAGAAATTTAGATTATCATTTATTTACAGTTAATTTATTCATTTTTACGACAATATATATGACTTTAAGAAAATATACATTTTGTCTACTATATTGTTCATATTGTTATTATATACAATCATAAAAAAGATTTTTATTCATACATTATTTTATATATTAGATTTTGTATACTGCTCTTAAAGATATTTTACCGTAATAAAGTAAATAAGTTGATACATGCATATATATATATATATATATATATATATAATCCATGGGTCGGATTATCCAATATGACTGCTCAATGCCAACGGCTATCGACATATAATTAATTTGGAAGTAAGAATTCATCAACGTGCTGAGCCAAGAAAAAAAAAAGTTGTATAAAAAGAAACATAAAAGATTAAATTCTTTGGTGTACTTACAAATATTATAAATTTATTTGAGGTCTATTATGACCCTATATGAAGATGGTCATAATAGACGTGGTTTTATTTATATATATATATATATATATATATATATATATATATATATATATATATATATATATATATATATATATATATCCAGTCGCCAGGATACATTTCCTATCCAGATTTATATACCGAACTTCACAAACAGAACGTATACAATGCAGTAAAGACAGCTCAAACTTGATTATATTTTTCAACTTCCAAATAAACGTATAAAGTCATCTGATGAGACGAAGGGTATAATGATATTCTTCGCTGAAATAAATTTATAGTGAAAATTTAAGCAGGTTCGATTTTCCTTCTAATTGCATATATATATATATATATATATATACACAATAAACTCCAATTCAATATATTTAACTTTTATGTACAAAGAGTAATTATATTATAGTTTTTACGTGCTATTTCTTTATACTGCTTGTATATACTTTTTCAAGCAGTATTTTTATATTTACCTTTTTTGTAATTTTTTAATATAGTGTTATTTATACTTTTACAAGTATAAAAACTATTTTCATTTAAACTATGCCGTATAAACTGTTATATATTTTTAATGATATAAAAATTCAATTTTTATATATTCGTTTTTTATCATATTTCATAAACTATTTAGAAATACTTTTTACGACTATGAATAAGAGAACATTTTATTAATAACTATGTATCTACTATGTTTTATATATTATTTAGTATAAACATTTTTACGATTATAAAAAAGAAATATTCTTATGTACTTAATTTGATATACAGTGCTGACCATGCTAGTCATAATAACCTGAGGTGACTTAAGGTCACTGAGACTCCACTGTAAGACCATCAGTTATAACTACTGTGCACACGAAGATTATATACAAGAACACGATGGAGGACTGTTTACAACCATCCGAAACGAAACTGATAACCCGATGGACAAGAGAATGACAATAGATAGTAAACAAAAGGAAAGAAAGCAACTCTATGGGTATTTCAAACTAAAAATAAACAACATCTCACACGAGAAAACCTGGACATGGCTATGAAAGGAAAGCTTTAAGAGAGAAACATAATCTCTCCTAATAGCAGCACAAAACAACGCCATAACAACCAACCATATCAACGCGAGAATAGATAAGACGCAGCAAAATAGCGAATGTAAGTTATGCAGTGACACAGATGAAACCCTCAATCTCATAATAAGCGAATGCAACAAATTAACAAAGAAGGAATATAAGACTAGAAACGACTTGGTCAGCATGGTGATCCACTGGGAGATGAGCAGAAATTTTAATTTGACCATACCGACAAAATATATATGCACAATCCAGCACCTGTCCTAGAAAATGACACACATAAACTCCGATTGGACTTTGACTCACGGATCATCTAATATCGGCAAGAAATATAGACCTTATAATAATCAACAAAAACAAGAATATTTGCAAAATTGTGGTCTTTGCTATCCCGCCTGACAACAGAAAAAAACTGAAAGAATGTGAAAAGAAGGATCAGTACTATCGACCTTGCTAGGGAATTGAAAAGAACAATGGAACTTGAAAGTGACGATCGTACCAAATGTGATTGGTGCTTTTGGCGCAGTAACTAAATGATTAATAAAGGGCCTAAAGGATGTGGAAGTAGGCGGACGAGTGGAGACCATTCAGACGACAGCATTATTAAACACGACCAGAACACTGAGAAAAGTCCAGGAGACTTGAAGAGACATGCTGACACTCAAAGTCCTGTGAAAAACCATCAGCTAACACTGATGTGAAAAACTCTAAAGGAGTAAGAAATAATAATAATAATAAGAAGAAGAATAGACTTGGTAGTTGGCAGACGAGTGTAGACAATCCAAACGACGGCATTATTGAGAACGGCCAGAATATGGAGAAGAACCCTAGAGACTTGAGGAGACTTGTTGTCACTCAAACTCCAGTGAAAGACCATCCGCTAACGCTGATGTGAAAACTCTAATAATAATAATAATAATAATAAAAGTAACTACCCACCAGATCTCAGCGTGAGAATCAGTAAATGCAGAAAAACGGATCAGTATTTGGACCGGGCCAAAGAGCAGAGAAAAATGTGGAACATAGGGGTGACGGTGATACCAAATGTAATTGGTGCCCTTCGAACAGTCCCCAAACGCATTGAAAGGAGAGTGATAAATTAGGAAATTGGTGGTCGAATCGAGACCATCGAAAAAGCGGTATTGTTGAGATCAACCAGAATACTGGGAAGAGTCCTGGAAACCAGAGGTTACTTGCTCTCACTCAGACTCCAGTGAAAAGACCAACTACTTACAATGGTGTGAAAACTTCAAAAGTAGTAAAATAACAAAAACAACAATCAGAATAATAATAAACTGGACGTGGCTAAGAAAAGGAAACTTTAAGAGAGAAATAGAATCTCTCCAAATAGCAACACAAAAAACGCCACAAGGACCAATCATATCAAAACGAGAATAGATGAGACGCAACAAAATAGCAAATGTTGGTTATGTGGTGATCAAGACGAAACCATCAATCACATAATAAGCGAATGCAGCAAGTTAGCACAGAAGACCAAGACACAACTGGGTGGGCAAGGTGATACACTGAAAAATGAGCAATAAATTTAGATTTGACCATACGAACAAATGGTATCTGCACAACCTGAGATTGGTCCTGGAAAATAACTCACATAAACTCCAATGGGACTTTGATATGAAAACGGATCACTTACTCTTGACCAGAAGACCAGACCTTAAAATAATCAACAACAAAAAAGAGGATTTGTAGATTTTGCTGTCCCAGCTGACCACAGAATAAAACTGAAAGAATTTGAAAATAAGGAGGAATACCTCGATCTTGCTCGGGAATTGAAAACTTATGGAATATGAAGGTGATAATGTTACCAATCGTGATTGGTGCTTTTGGTATGGTATTAAAGGGTTATTAAAGGTACTAGAGGACTTTAAGGTTGGAGGACGAATGGAGACCATCCAAACTACAACATTTTTGAGAAGGGTCAGAATACTGAGAAGAGTCCTGGAGACTTGAGGAGACATGCTGTCACTAAGATTCCAGTGAAAACCATTGGCTAAAACTAATGGTAAAAACATTCAAGGAGTAAATATGAAAATGATGTTGTATACAAAATTGTAAGAAAAACAACGAAGCGGATGATTAAAGGAATATAGCATCAGAGCTGAACTGGACATGTTTGCGCAGAGTAAGCTAAAAGGAAGAAACTGAATTCCAACAAATAGTTGTTGCGTATACGTGGTAAAATCAATAATGAGTGTCCAGACTTTTTTTTTTTTTTTGTTCAGGCATTTTAAATTGTCGGAGACACTTGACAATTCACTATGTTATTGCTATACATTTTATGAGATGACTAACCAATTTTTATGATTTAGGTTCAAATGAACAGCTACAGTAGCAACTGGAATACACCCTACTAAAGCCTGATTGTCACAGCTGGTGAATTTCAAAAAGGCAATCTTGACGTGAGGACACTTTAGAAGAACGATATGCAATAAAATTCTGCTTTAAACTTGGAAAAATGCCACAGAAATGTGTGGAATGCTTCAGACTGCTTTTGGAGCATCTTGCATGAATCGAGTATCAGTTTTTGTGTGGCATAAGAGATTCAAAGAAGGCTGGGAATCTGTGAGAGATGACGAGCGGTGTGCGAGGTGTAAGGAAGTCAATACACCACAGTTGATCGGCCAAAGGGTTAGAGTTAGGGTTACTATGTTGAGGTTTTAAGGGAGTTCAGGAAGAGATTCCATCGGAAGAGGCCAGCACTCTTCAAATCGGGTCAGTGGCATTTCCACCAGGACAATGCACCAGTCCACACCTCCATCCTTATCACAGACTATTTGACCAAGATGAGCATCAAGACAATCCTTCACCCTATCTATAGTCCAGACCTTGCTCCCTGTGACTTTTGGTTATTCCCTAAGCTCAGAGGCTGTCATTATGAGACAATTGATGATATGAAATAGGCTGTGACGAAGGTCATTGATACGCTCACACAAGAGGACTTCGATGGGGCCTTCTAGAAGTTGCTGGAACGGTACAAATACATTGCAGCCGGAGGAGATTACTTCGAAAGGAACTAGAGTTTCATGTGTGTACTATCAATAAAAGTGCCCATAGGAAAAAAGTCTGGAAACTTATTAAATGATCTGCGAGTCTGTTTTGGCGCGAAACCAGACAAAGGATTCTTGGACATGAAATCTCGCCGTATCCGGAAGTGGTAAGGGGACCCGAGAATGAGAGTTGACGATGCGACCCGTTAGTAGACAGTTGGTAGTTGGACAGGAGACCACGGAGGAGTTGGTGGCTGGAGAGCGGAGAGAAGGCAGTTGAGACTGGACAAGAGGAGGCGAACAGCAGAAGTTGGCGTGGAAGAACGGAGGGGCAGTCAACACCAGACACCGGAACAGAGAGGCGAGGAGACAAGATGGGGTCCAATGAAGAAGAGTCTCAAGATGTCTGATTCCAGTAGCATTGTGGAATTTTCGCTAGTAACCCACGCTAGCGATAGTCCATATATCTACTATCAGGAATGCACATGCATGTAGTGTTGCATACCTTCCTCTGCCCTTGGTAACCCCAAGCTTGTCCGTGTTTGTTCGTTTGTCTTTCTATTTTCTCCTGTCTCCCTCGATCGTATTCTTGTGTAGGTAAAGAAATGTGCGTTACCCCCTCGAACCACTAGTTGATCACCGGCCAGCAAAGAAGAAGACATGGTTAGAAGACTGAGATAATGTGGTGGGGTGAGGGGTAACGTTTCACAATGGCGCCGTTGACCAGGATGAAAAAAAACCTGATGAAAAAAAAAATAGGAATGAATCGAGGGATGAAGGAGTCGGGAAGCGAGCGGACGAAGAAGAAAGAAAAAAAAATGCAATAAGGACCCTGCGAGCAACGAGAAAAGAAAGAAGAAAAAACGAAAGAAACAAAGAAAAAGAAAAAAAAAAGATTGAAAAGGAAGAAATCTACAAAGGTAGGAATACACATTCCCCACCCACCTGCACTCGAATATAAGAACAAAAATTTTTTTTTTTAGATTAAGGATATCTAAAATGTAGAGAGAAAAAAAAAAGAACCCAAGTAATCTATTTCGTTTGTGTGTGTGTGTGTGTATGTTTAAGCCCCTTATAACTGCTGATTTTTTTTGTTGTATTTTTGTTAGAAGGGAAAGAAAGAATTATTCCCCTACCCTCCTCGCACACTTATCTTGACCAGTAGAATTCAAATGATTTTTTTTTGCGTAGCAGTTTCCATGGTTAGAAGACTGAGATAATGTGGTGGGGTGAGGGGTAACGTTTCACATAATGATGAAACAATTAATCACATAATAAGCGAATTCAGCAAACTAGCATGAAAAAATAAAAGAGTTGACACGACCGAGTAGTAAGCGTCATTTTATGGGAATTAAGTAAGTGACAAAATATTAGACATGCTATCAAATGGTCAGTACACAAATCCGAATCCGTTCCAGAAAATGAGACACATGGAATTCTCAGGTATTTTGAAATACAAATGGATTACCAAATCCCTGCCAAATGAGCTGATATAGTGTTACTTAACGAGAATGAAATAACTTGGTGTCAAGAGTATTTTGCCGTTCGAGCGGACAACATATTGAAAATAAAAAATCTCTAAAATATAAAGACGATGGTGATATCAATTTTAGTTTGTATGATTCAAATGGTCCTCAAATATTTTGAAAACAGATTGTTGGAAAAGAGGGTCAGATTTTGTATCGATATAATCCAGATTTTAGCTATTTTAAAATTGACTGGAATACTTAGATGGGTCTTGGGTGTCTTAGTTTAATTTCTGTCACTAAAACTCCCGTGATAAAAGCATCAATTAAAAATGGGATTAAAAAACCTCGATTTTATCATATTCACCAACAACTCCGCTCTGGCAGGACATGACACAAGCTCAATTTTTAAGCGGTGTTTAACAGGTTTGAATTCAGAGTTTTCCTTCTCCTAGACTAGTTCGCTCACCACGGCTGAAGGACTCAGTCTGTCCTACTATTTACCCATAGCTACAGGGATAATAATTGGATTCTTAACTTTCCTAAAGGTATTAGTGCAATGTGAAATGTAATCAGTCTCGTCTAGGTTTTGAACTCGTGTCACCGTGTCCATTTCCTACGCCGATAACCATTACACCACGAGCACCTCCTAAAAAAAACTCAATTTTATAGTAATATGAACACAGTGTAAAACTGAAATAAAGCAGAAGGAGCGATAAGTACTTAGACCTTGCTTGATAGCTGAAAAATATATGGAACATAAAAGTGACGGTGATAACAATTGAATTAGTGCACTCGGTACAGTCATTAAAGGATTGGTACGGAGACTGAAGGACTGGGAAATAAGAGAACGAGTTGAGACCACCCAAACTGCAGCATTATTGTAATCAGGCAGAATACTGAGACGTCTCCTCGAGACTAGAGGAGACATGCTCGAACTCCAGAAAAAAAACCGTCCACTAACGCTAGAGTGAAAAAATTTCAAAAGAGTAAAATAATAATAATAATAATAATAGAATGACCATACATGAGGCATTACACCCCAGAGACGACGTTGACAGACTATACGTAACTAGAAAAGAGGGAGGAAGAGGACTTGCCAGAATCGAAGACACCATTGACGCATGCATACAACGGCTCGAAGACTACATAGAAAAACACGAACGAGGACTAATCACAACCATCAGAAACGATACAGACAACACGATAGACGAAAGAATGACAACAACTAGGAAACAAAAATGGCAGGGAAAACAACTTTATCGCTGCTTTAAACGTCTAATAAACAACATCTCATTCCAAAAAACGAAAAGGAAACCTTAAGAAAGAAACGGAATCCCTCCTAATAGCAGCACAGGACAACGCCATAAGAACCAATCATATCAAAGAGAGAATAGATAAGACACAACAAAACAGTAAATGTAGGCTATGCTGTTACAGAGACGAAACGATCAATCACACAATAAGGGAATGCAGCAAATTAGTACAGAAGGAGTACAAGGCTAGACACGGCTGGATAGGCAAAGTGATCCACTGCGAAATGTGCAGGAAATTTCAATTCGACCATACGAACAAATGGTATATGCACAACCAACCACCTGTCCAAGAAAATGACTCGCATAAACTCCTATGAGACTCTGCTGTCCCGGCAGACCACAAAATAAATCTGTGAAAAGTGAAAAGAAGGATTAGTACCTCGATTTTGCTAGAGAATTGAAAAAGCTGTGGAACATGAAAGTAACGATTGTGCCAACTGTGATTGGTGCGTTAGGCACAATAACTAAAGGATTATTAAAAGGACTTGGAAGTTAGCGGACGGGTAGAGACTATCCAAACGACGCATTGCTAAGAACGGCCAGAATCCTGAGACGAGTCCTGGAGACTTGAGTGGACTTGCTTTCGCTCAAACTCTAAAAGATACATGATAATAATAATAAAACAATAATGTGAAAATCTCTAAAGGAGTAAATAATAATAATAATAATAATAATAATAATAATAATAACGCTATACGGTGACAGTGTAGGCATATCAAAGCGAGAATATATAAGACATAACAAAATAGCAAATTGTCTAAATTTCTGAGACGAAGCTTGTTGATTTTTATCATGAATGTTTTTCGGACTGTTGTCTTCATCTTTATTGTTATTTCGATAACGTTTCGGCCGATATGTCCTCCGTCCTTCTTCAGGTATTTGTCAAACTCGGGAACCTTCACGGAACTTCGAACTACGTCCTTTATTGAAACCACGGGGGTCGCCTGTTCTGATTCCGTTTGCCATAACCGGGTGCAAGTGTATATTACTCACCTGTAGTGAGGATTGAACCTGTAACCTTCAGATGATTGTCTTCTTAGAAGCTCAGGGAACCAACGCCTATAACCTGAAGACGAAAAGGAAGCTGTCACAAATCTTGGGTAAGAATAAAGATCTCATACCACAGACAAAATACAGACAGCTAATTCAAAATTACAGTAAGCTACCACGCATATATGGCCTTCCAAAAATTCATAAAGATGGTATTCCATTGAGACCCATTGTCAGAAACCGAGGTTCAGCATGTCACCCATTGAGCCGCTTCCTTGTGGAGATCATCAACTCACTAACTGGTAAGTCCTCATCATATTTTAAGAACTCAACCCACTTTGTGGAGAAAATCAGTGATGCCCCCATTCATTCTAACTAGATGGTGAGTTTGGATGTAATGAGTCTGTTTACAAAGGTACCTACTGATGAGACACTTGCTGTAGTGCGGGATAAACTGTCTGCAGACCTCTTGCTGGAAGAACACACTTGTATCCCAATAGATAATTTAATGGAAATGTTGACCTTCTGTGCGGAGACAACCTACTTCGGGATGGGATCTGATATATACCAACAGGAAGAAGGACTGGCTATGGGTTCACCATTGTCACCAGTGTTGGCTAACTTATACATGGAATACTTTGAAGAAATGGCATTAGGATCTACATCACTAAAGCCATCTATGTGGCTTAGATACGTAGATGACACATTCATTCTCTGGCCTCATCAGGAAGATGTTCAGATATAACTTGATCATGTGAACTCAATCCGTCCATCTATACAGTTCACTATGGAGAAAGAGCAAGACAACAAATTACCCTTCCTCGATGGATTAATAACACGCTCAGAGCAAGGATTCAGGTCACCTGTGTACCGTAAGCCCACCTTCACCGGACAGTACCTCAATTTCAACTCCCATCATCCATATACGGTAAAGAAAGGAATAGTCCGTTGCTTACAACATCGAGGAAAAACCATTAGTAGCGATACTGATGCATATCAAGAAGAAATGATTAGTCTGAGACACAACCCCCATCGTAACAACTACTCAGAGAGCATAACATCGGCTCCAAGAAACCTAGATAGGAGGATGGAGGATAATACCCGAAAAATCACCATAGTATGTCTGACCTATGTCAAAGGACTAGCTGAAAGAATCAAAAAGATATGTAGTCCATATGACATTAGGACAGTATTCACAAGCTGTTCAACTCTCCGTAGGTATCTCTTCCGGGTCAAACCACCAACGGAATTCAACATGACCAAGAACTGTGTTTACTCCACCCCTTGCAGTTGTAGTAAAATATACAAAGGTAAGACTGGTCGCCCACTAAAAGTAAGGCTAGAATAACATCGGATAGCAATAGTACGAGGGGCGATTGAAAAGTCGGGTATGGCGGACCATATATGGAAGGAAAATGGAAATCATCTGCCCTTATGGGACAAAGTTGAAATAATTGATAGGGCTGAACATTGGAGGATTAGACGCCTTAAGGAATAAGCACATATTTGGGCTACAATGACCTGCAGAGTAGACCAAGTATAGAGTTAAATACAATATGGGAACAAATAATCAAGAAGGCTAGATTTTTAAAAAAAATCTGAATATGAGCACAGGTAAAAAATCATACATAATATTAGTAATTTTAGCTAAAAGTAAGAACATTAAGTTTATAATACCCAAAAATTCCCTCTGGATTGTCCAGCAGGACATAGGCGTTGGTTCCCTGAGCTTCTAAGAAGACAATCATCTGAAGGTTGCCGGTTCAATCCTCACTACAGGCGAGTAATATACAGGGATACTTACACTTGTACCCGGTTATGACAAACGGAATCAGAACAGGCAACCCCCGTGGTTTCAATAAAGGACGTAGTTCGAAGTTCCGTAAAGGTTCCCGAGTTCGACAAACACCTGAAGAAGGTCAGGGGACCTATCGGCTGAAACGTTGAGGAAATAAGAATAAAGATGAAAACAACAGTCCGAAAAACCTTAATGATAAAAATAGCAAATGTAGGCTATGCGATGACAGATATGAAACGATCAATCGCATAATACGCGAATGCAGCAAATTAGCACAGAAGTAGTATAAGATCCACAGGAAAAATTTGCAAGAAATTGAAATTTGATCATACGAACAAATGGTATATTCACAACTTAGCATCTGTCCTAGAAAATGACACACATAAACTCCTATGGGACTTTGACATACACACAGATCACCTAATCTCGGCTAGAAGACCAGACCTTATAATAATCAACCAAAAAAGAGGATTTGTAGACTTGGTGTTCCGGCTGACCACAGAATAAAACTGAAAGAATGTGAAAAGAAGGATAAGTACCTCGACCTTGCTAGGGAATTGAAAAACTACGGAATATGAAGGTGACAATTTTACCAATTCTTATAGGTGCTTTTGGTATAGTATCTAAAATCTTATTAAAGACGAGTTGGAATTTGGCGGACGAGTGGAAACCATCCGAACTACAGCATTATTGAGGACGGCCAGAATACTGAGAAGAGTCCTTCAGAATTGAGGAGACTGGCTATCACTCAAACTCCAGTGAAAGACCATCACCAAATGCAGATGTGAAAAACTGTCAAGGAGTAAATAGTAATATCATCTACGACATATAAAGGGTGGATCGTAAATCTCTAATCAATATGCAGCTAGCCCAGAAAAAATATTCAACTAAAATGTAATACAGTTTTGTTGGGGGAACTCATACTTCATGATTTATTAACGACTTATATGAAGATTTTCAGAGGAAGAATCTGAAAAAGAAATTGAATCGAGTAGGTATTATTATTATTCACTCATTTGAGCTTTTCACATAAGCGTTAACCGATGGTTTTTCACTGGAGTCTGAGTGAAAACAAGTCTCCTCAAGTCTCCAGGACTCTTCTTAGTATTCTGGCCGTTCTCAAAAATGCTGTCGTTTGGATGGTCTCCACTCGTCCGCCAACTTCCAAGTCCTCTAGTCCCTTTAGTAACGCACCAAACGCACCAATTACAATTGGTATAATCGTCAGCTGCGTGTTCCATAGTTTTTTCAATTCCCTAGCAAGGTCGAGGTACTCATCCTTCTTTTCACATTCTTTCTGTTTTATTCTGTGGTCAGCCGGGACAGCAAAGTCGAATGTTATTATTATTATTATTATTATTATTATTATTATTATTATTATCGCCTTTTTTATTCGTTAGTTTTTCTTATTTTGCTTGTTTGTTTGTTATTTTGTTTGTTATGCTTCTTTGGACATCTCCGCTTTTCACTATTTTCTTCTATCAACAAGGAAAAAAAGAATCTTTTGCACAGAATATAAAGACAATTAAGAAAGTAAGTATATATATATATATATATATATATACTTCTGTTAAGTAATTCATCCAATAATTCCCAAAAATACACTCTTAAATTCTTTTCGAAATATTTTTTTCTGAAACCATCCAATTTAAACTTAATTTTTTTTCGCCATTGCTGTTACTAATCTGATTAGACAATTTGTTCCAAAAATATATTACACTATTTGCGAAAAATTCCAATTGGTTATTTGACCTATTTTTTGAAATCTGTCTTGACATTAAATTTCCAGTTCGATCAGAAATCTTTAAAAAAATATCTACCACAATTAGATATTCCATTATTTCGAAAGTTTCAATTTGATCAACTCTCATTCTTCTTTCTAATGAAGAAGTTACTCCTAATTTCGTTAATATCGCTCTGTAACTGTAATTTTTTTACAATTTTTATTATTTTTATCTCTTTAATTTATTTGCATTCCAATCTCAAAATTACACTTCAATTTCCATGTCTCGATAGTGGAACTCAGGCCTGAGTACAATATTCTCTGTGAGGTCTTAATAAAGTTTTTTTTTTATAATTTTAAATGACATTTACCTACCGTAAAATAAAATTTGTAGCCATTTAACAAATTATTCCATTTACCCTAAAAAAATAGAAAAAATATGATTGTCTGCTTAAAATGTAACAGCAAAGCCATTCCCTTGATTTCATACTTCATTTACTCCTTATTTTCCCTTTTGCTTTATTTATATTAAACTTTCATCTTCTTGATAGAATCTTTCTATTTGTTAATATTAAATTTTCAGCGTCAGAAATTTAAAAAAAAATCAGACTACATCCTTTTTTATTTCAGCTGTTAACCTTTTTTTTTTTTTTTTACTCAGAACTATAAATAAACTTATTACAAAAGATGTAACCTTGCTCAATAACTGAGCCAAACCTTAAGTAGTTGTTTTCATTCATGAGATTTCAGATTTTCAGCTCTTCGTAACTTCTCTAGGCCACAAATTTACTCACTCTCATAAGCAGAATTAGAATTTGTTTTATCTTAAGAAAGTACAAAGACCGTTACTGCCTGAACAAAGAAATTGATGTTGCTCCCTTTTTTACTTCTTGCTAATGGCTTTAAAAAAGCATGAGACCGTTTGTTCTTCTCTACAAGCTGTGGGTAAATAGTTGGACAAACTTATTTTTAGCTCTGTTCAGAAAACTTATCTAGAATGACACCTCTGAATTTAAACCAGCCATACTCCACTTCAAAAAACATTGACCTATGTAGAATCCTGCTGTAGTAAACGGCCACTGGGTCTTGACATCAAATGAGGAATACGTATATAAAAAGAATATAATCTTATATTTTTAGTCTTCTACGTTGATGATTGTGTGAAGCAGGAGAACAATTAGGGGGTGTTCGCTCCCAAGAAGGGGCTGTCGGGATTTTTAAAAAGCCAGCGGCAAACATTAGAAACAGCCAGCCAAATGCTTAGAGTGTATGTTGTCTTAAAACAGCCATGTGACCACCACGCAATGCTGTTTTTTCATTGGTCATGTCTTACACACACTCAGTGCTGTTTTTTCATTGGTCATGGCTTACACACACGGATTGCTTGCTTTCCATTAGTCACAACTTACACCCCCGCAATACTTGTTTTTCACTAGCTATGGTTTACGCCAATGCAGTGCTTGTTCTCCATTTGTTACAGCTCCCACCGACGCGTTACTTATTTTTCAATAATCACTTTGTTAATTTTATTTACGGTTGGAGGTTTCTGTCTATTACATTCGTTGGGTTCATAGCAGGTCAAGGTGATATTTTACACTCCCTGGAGTTGAGGGTTTGAGCAAATACTAACATGTTTAGTGTTTAATACTATTTTTCCCCGTGTTTATTCCAAAAATACAGTCGCCCGTCGTTAAGAATTGAAGACTGAGAGCATTTTTTTTACTCGCGGAGAAGAAAATCGTTTTCTCTAGTTAACCTTATGTTTTTTTTTGGGGGGGTGATTGTTTACCTATAATTTTTCCTTGTATACTGTTGTGTTCTGGTTAGTGATCACAAGTAGTAGTAATAATAAGACAAACCACGATATGTGAGGAAAATAGTTATATTTACAGGAAAGAGTATTTACAAGAGAAAGCTTGTTAGTAATAAGAACATAGGATTAGTGATAGAGTAATGGTATACTTCAACAATAGGAACGGCTCTTCTGGTCTGACTCGTAGGCTTATTCCCAGAATGATCTCCGCTACTGCCATATATGACAGATGGAACAGCTCATTATGCTAAAAAGGAAGGTGATACCCAACATAAACTGAGATAAATTATTTTATGAAATTATTATTTCAACTCATTTTGTCTTCACAATTTTCTCGAGTTTCAGTACTTGCTGAAACTGAACTTTTTTTATGAACTGCGTTTTCCCAATTTATTTTATATTTTCATGGATATTCGGGGGGGGGTCGGAAAAGAAACAATCGTTTTTTTTTTTTTATTTTTTTTGTTTTTTTTTGTTTTGCTACTGTGATGGATGTAGAGCATTTCTTTTATTATTTCTAGTTCAAGCAGAAACACTTCGTGAAATAGATTAAATTTCAACGGGCAGTTTCAAAGTGTGCTCCACAACATTGTTCAATAAACTTCTAATATATGATGAAGTACATGTTAGCCTATCAAGCACAGGTTGTTCAATTTCTGTTACAATTTGTCCTGGTATTATCTACAGAT
Source organism: Sepioteuthis lessoniana (assembly GCA_963585895.1). Taxonomy (NCBI): domain Eukaryota; kingdom Metazoa; phylum Mollusca; class Cephalopoda; order Myopsida; family Loliginidae; genus Sepioteuthis; species Sepioteuthis lessoniana. The sequence continues at coordinate 47,165,486 of OY757933.1, forward strand.
AGTGTAACATACTCATAATCAGATGCAGGCAGAAACATATTCAACACAATAAAGACGAGCGGACACAGTTCTTTAGAAAAGTACCTCTCACTTTATTGAAAGGGTTGTGTGTGAGAGGTGAGTTGGAGACCGAACAAAGACTGCAACATATTGACCCCCCAACTCTTCTGGCTATCACAGCCTTTCTTTCCCGTTCTCCTGGGCTGCTCAACCGGGGGCCTGGGGGCCAGCCTCTGCTGGTACATGGTTCTCATTCCAGCATCTTCTCTCCAACTGATCTGAACTTCCTGTCTCCGAGGTTATATAATAATTTGACACCCACCTACTTCTTGCGAGCGTCACATTTGTACTCAGTTCAACCCGTCGACAGTCAAGGTTATCCCCTGATCCCCTGATATCTTCGACTGGATGCACCTGTTATTTAAACAGGTGCATTTCTTCTTTTGACAGATTGGCCGGGGTCAATATGTAACAATTGCCCGATTTACCTTATATATTGAATATGGAACTGGTAAAATAGCATTAAAACCTTAACTAGATATATCACTGAGACATTTGTAAAATAATTTCTAACTATCCTAATGATTTGGTTGCTGGTATCTGCTAGAATAACGAGAACCTTAGAAGAAAATTGATCTTTTTAATGTACATTAAAAAACCCTAGCAATACGATAAAATATAAAAATGCCTAAGATAAAAATTGTAATCATAATATGAATAATAGTTATACATCTAATAAAAACAATCTCCAAGTATTTAGAGATCAATTTTGATCAGGAGGCTGAAATTGATCTTAAAATACAGACCTTGTTATAAACAAGAATAACGAACTTGTCAGCTAGTCAACTTTGTCGTACCAGCTGATAACTCAGTTATAATAACTGAATGCAAAACGCTTGAGTAGTACAGTGGATCTTGCTAGAGAGTTAAATATGATGAAGAATATGAAGGTTACAGTAACATAAATCATAGAAGTCTCAGGAAAAGCTTCAAGGACCTAGAAATAAAGAAGAGGGAAACTAAAAATTCGAGGAATAATTAATGCTTTCACGACTTACCCTTACACACACACACACACACACACAATCATATATATGTGCACATGCACACTCGTGGGAGACTTACCCATCGCACCATAATGGACTCTTCTTACCGTATTAGTACAGAGAGATTTCGGTGTTATCCGATCAGTACGAGATTTCTTACCTTTTCTATGTAACTCAATCTTTCTTGTGTAATATAATCTGTTATCTAATATCCGTGTTTGTGTTTAATTATTGACCCTTTCCGGGGCCACAACATACTGGCGACGAGGAACTCGAACGAAAAAAGGGACTCTCCAACAAGCAAAAGGGATTAATCGCACAACATACTGGCGAAGATACATCGACACAACAAACATATACCCAACTACAAGTTGTTAAAGAATCTACGACAAAGTTCCAGTATACAACGAACCGAACAAGATTTTTGTTAAACAACTAGAAGGTATCAAATTGTACAAACGACGGAGTGTGTCGGATTGCGGATATTTAAAAAAAAATCTGTAAGTAAGATTGTCACGTAATCACGTATTTCTTTCTTCCCCCTACTTCAGAGAGAAAAAGTTAATTCGGTGCTTACATTTTTGTGTTGCACAAAAACACACACACACGCACAACAATTATTCTTGATTTCTGGGGATATTTGCTGACGAACCTCCAACTCAAGAAAAAAAATTTTTTTGGGATAGAATTTTTTTTTAAAGTCTAAAATAAAATGGAAGACCTTTAAGAAATGTTTGCACAAATGATCAAGTTCCAAATGGAGTCTCAACAAAAAAATGAGGAAAAACTCCTTCAACTTCAGAAAGAAAACGAAGAAAGAATCTTTCAGTTGTTACAAGGAAATAAGGAAAAGGAACAAAAAAAAAAAAAAACGAGTAAAAACAACAACGGTTCTTCCTTGAATTGCAAAAACAACATGAGGCACTTTTTAAAAGTCTAAGTAATAACCAGCCTACAGATAGTACAACTATTTTCACTCAAAATGCAGTGTGGGTCACAATCGAAGCATTCTCCTACGCACCGGATGTGGATAAGATCTTTGAGGCATATTACAGAAGATACGAAGATATCTATATTACCGACTGTGGCGATTGGACAGATGAAAAAAAAAAGTCCGGCTACTTCTACGAAAGCTAGGAACTGTGGAACACAACAAGTTCGTAGATTATATCTGACAAAAAAAAACTTGCGAACTTGGCTTTTTAGAAACAGTTAAATTACTGTCAAAATTATTCAGCTCCAAAACGTCTCTATTCCACAAAAGATGGAAATGTCTCAACTTAACAAAAAGGGACAGTGACGATTATCTAGGGTTTGCCTCGGTCGACAATAAAAACTGCGATGATTTTAAACTAGGCGAACTGTCCGCGAATGACTTCAAATGTCTGATATTCGCACAAGGCCTTGTGTCGGCAAAAGACGCACAAATCCGACGCAGAGTTTTGTCGAAATTAGAGAACGAACCGGATCTCACACTTCAAAAACTGGCTAAACAATTTCAGAGGATAGTGAGTGTTAGTAAAGACTAAAATAATATCGAGGAGTCTGATGTTGCTTACGTAAAGAAAGTCAAGCATAGATCCCAATCATACTCTCCGGTAAAAGAGAGAAAAAATATGATTACCCAAAATTTTAATACAGGCAGAGTAGTGACAACCAAAAAAAAAAAAAAAAAAAAAAAACCACCCAGCGCTTGCTACCGCTGTGGAAAAGTACATTGGGCCAAGGACTGTCCCCATCGAACAAAAAATGTCAAAACTGCGATAAATTCGGACATAAGTGTAGAAACAGAGAAATAATTAAAAGCCGAGTCAGACATACAAAAAGTGAGGACGAGTCAGACAAAGTCGTTCGTAAAAACATAACAGTCAAAGTGTTAAATAAGTCGGTAAGATTTCAGTTAGACTCTCGCTCTGATCTACCAATAATAAACTTACAAACTTAGTAGTAGGTTTTCTGCATCTGAGAACCTCAGGCCATTTACTACGGGTCAACTATTGGGTTGCTACATGAACTGTTTGCGCGGTTTGGTGTTGTAAATTGTGTGGTCAGCGACAACGAAAGCCAATTCACATCAGTCGAATTCAAGGAGTTTTGCGAAATTTCCAAATATAGCACATAACCACACCGCAATATCACCCAAGATCAAACGGCCAGGCTGAAAGTTTTGTAGACACGTTAAAGCGATCACTCAAAAAAGCATCAGGTTCCCTGAGAGACAAGGCACTACAGCAATTTCTGCAGGTATACAGAATCACACCCAATCCCAATACACTACTAGCAGTCTCACCAGCCGAGACGATAAGATCCATCTTCGATAAGCTACTCCCGAAACAAAATAAGCTACGAAATACCACATTAGCGCCTAAAAAAAGGTTCAACCTGGGAGAAAAAATTTACTTTAAAAAATATCTAAATAACACGTCCTGTTGGGAAAGTGGAATAATTAAAAAAAGAAATGGTGATATGGTGTACATTGTAGAAGGACCCAAATACACACATAAGAGACACCTGAACCAGTTACAGAAACGCCGTTTGAAAGACTCCAACGACGTACCAAAAACAGAAGAAGAGCCAATAGACACCATTTTCGACATGTTCGATTTAGATCCTCCCCGACCAACACCTGAAATACATCGGCCCAGGAGAAAAAGGAAATTCACCGACCCGTTAATTATCGACCCAAAAAGAAAAAATATTAACAGCACTTTTACGAAGTAAAAGGTTTGGGAGAGGGGTGTTGTGGAAGCCTTACCCATCTTACCATAATGGTCTCTTCTCACTGTATTTGTACTGAAAGATTTCGCTGCAAGAGAGGCAGATCAATATCGGTGTTATCCAAACAGTACGAGACTTCTGACCTTT
>OY757933.1:47174396-47179996 GCA_963585895.1 Sepioteuthis lessoniana
CCAAAATTTTGATGACAGACCTCTATTCAAAGCTAAATCACAATGTTTGATTCGCTGCCATTATAAATTGCCTCGTGGAAAATCCTTTTTGCTTTAAACCAATTCAAAACCTTATAGAGTTTACATCTAGGGAAAAAAATTCTGAAAACAAAAATAATTTTCTTTTTTAAAAAAATAGATTGTCCTTATTTATTGATAACTTTTGTATGTGTTTGAATTTATTTACGTTATATCAGCAACTTAATGGTTATTTAATGCAACAATTTCTGTGGTCAACTGTAACTTTACCTATAATTGATATAACGTTTTTAATTGTATTATTTATCTTTGATAATTTGTTTTTACGCTGTTATATGACATCGAATTTTCCTATTTAATACAAATAATGTGAACATTGGCGCCAGCCATATGTATATATATATATATATATATATATATATATATATATATATATATATATATTCATATATATATATATATATATATATATATATATATATATATATATATATATATTTCAATAATCAATAATCATAATAAAGAGATAATTAAGGAATTTCAGAACCGAACAAATAATAATAATAATAATAAAAATAATAAAAATAATAATAAATTTAATAATAATAATAATAATAATAATAAATTTCAATAATAATAATAATAATTTCATTCGTTATCAAAACGAATGAAATTGTAAAACTCCAAATGATTGTCTAATGAATGGATTGTGTAACTTAAATAATGTAGTATATCAATGAATTATTTACCCAAAAGAGAATATAAATGATAGAAAAACTTATATTGGAATTTCCTCCACGAAAAGGAAAATTAGATACGCTAATCATAAATATCCTTTCTCCCATGATCATCTGAAACATCAAACCGCTCTATGAAAGCATTTTTGGAGTTTGAAAAATAAAGGTTTAACCCGTGAGATTCAATGGTCCATATTAAAAAGATCAAATACACTAGACAGTTTCGATAGCGGATGTAATCTGTGTTTAGAAGAAAAGATATACATTTTACTTTACCCAGAACCGGAAAAAATTATTAAATAAGAGATGAGACTTAATAGCGAGGTGTAGATATAGGGCTAAATTTAAACTATAGATAATTAACATAAATAATGTTTTTTTTTAAAAAACATAGGATTAAATTGAGAATTGATGTAAAGAAAAAAAATATATATATTAGATAGAAAATGTGGAAAAATCATACCATATATACGTACTAATCATTAAAAGTGTAACTGATTAATAGGCTTTAAAAAAATTTGATTTTTAAAAAAAAGTTAAATTCAATTAAATCTTGAAATTAATTTAATATAATTTTTACTGCATCGTTACGTAAAGTTATTGAATAAAGTTATTTTTCTAATGTAATACTAACTCTGCAGTTTTAAGATGAAAAATAATTAGAATTTCAAAAATATCTTTTTTTAAACTAATTTACTATAATTCTTACCGGCAATAAAATAAAAAAAGGAAGTGGGCTAAATGAGGAGATAACTCTTCCGCCCTCTTCTATCGCCTCCTACCTTCTTTCCAGTGTCTATTCTGATTTATTTTAGCCATAACATCTGAAGAAGGCCTGTTAATTTTTTTTCGTGTTTTTTGATTTTTCAAAAACACATAACAGAATGGAAATAAATTTATAATCCTAATGTGACCGGTTTGTATTGTTTTCTTAATGAAATTATTGCTCTGTAATGTCTGTTACATTGAGCTCTTTACCAGGAAAATTTAAATGTTCGCTCTTGAATAGTTTTCTTGTCCTGATGGAATTACTTCCAACTCCGGTTTAACTGGACCAAATAATACACACACACACACACACACACACATATACATACACACACACACACACACACACACACATATATATATATATATATACACACACACACACAAATATATATATATATATATATATAGGGGTAATTGCACGCAACTTAGACTAGCAAACTACCACAAGTGATTTCGGGTATCCTTGGTTACCCCATTTATTTGCCCTTGTGCCACACCCTAAGAAAAAACTTATAAACCGATAATATCAAAACGTAATTTTTTTTCAAGCAGCGCTCCAGTGGTCACAGCTATATGTATGCACTGCATGGACGCTAACTAAACGTATGGAAAAAAAGCTTGACAGCAATTTCATAAGAATGCTGCGAGCTGTATTGAACAAGTCCTCGGTGCCCGTGGTGTAATTGTTATCGTCGTGAGAAATGAACACGGCGACACGAGTTCAAATCCTGGACGTGACTGATTGCATTTCACATAGCTCTAATACCCTTGGGAAAGGTATGAATCCAATTATTCTCCCTCCAGCTATGGGTAAATAGTAGGACAGACTAGGTTCTTCAGCCTTGGTTAGGCAACTAGTCTAGGAGAAGGAAAACTCTTAATTCAAACCTGTTAAACTCCGCTTAAAAATTGACCTTGTGTCATATCCTGCCCGAGCGGAGGGGTTGGTAAATAGGATTGAACAAGTCCTCGAGGTAATGCCCCTAAAAAAAGCAGCTATATGTCCACCAACCACCCATCACGAAACCGTAGACGAACCAGATTTGTGAAACACTGCTGGTGAAGTAGGGACGAACTCATCAACGACATACACCTGTAAACCCCTTCACATTGACGCAGTTTTCCATCCAACATTAATAGCCTCTTTTCTTTTTTTTTGTACAATGATGAGTTCTTTCCTCACGTATGGTTTCACGGATTCAGTTCAAATAACTTTCAAAGTTATATTTTTCACGATAGAAAGGGACCTTATCAGATACTATATCTGCGTGTCATAGAGGATCAAGAAATAATGTTTATGAAGGTTTACTCTATGTCACGAAACATGCAAAAGTGGTAATTTACCATCGGATACGTGTTAGTGTCATTGGCTGGACATCAATTTGGGAGGGGCTTTTACCCTGCGGCAGGGAAAACAATCGTTTTATTCTACTCCAATTGACAAGATGGCGGTGGAGAGAAATAAATGATGAAAGTTTGGTCTCTTTGTTAATAGCATATCAACCTTCGTGGGTTAATTAATGTCAAATCCATCCTTTCAGAAAATAGCAATTATACTTTTAAAGTCCATAAATAGAGGGGATAAATTGGATCATACCTGTCCCAGGGTATAAGCCTTAAAGTGAATATAATAGCGCTAGTGAGTTTTACAATTGCTTAATACGATGTCGCTATCCAGCACGTTAGAAACTACGCCATGAGAAATCACCAAGAAGAAGAAGAAGAAGGATGTGTACATTGTCTAAATGCATGCATGGTAATGATCAAATTATATATATATATATATAGATATATATATATATATATATATATATATATATATATATATATATATATATATATATATATATGTGTGTGTGTGTGCATGTATGTATAACGAAAGATTGTGTAAGTGATTCAATAAAACACCGTTGTAAAAATTTAATGGTTTCTATTCCATCAAATTCAATGAAAAGATGTTGAAAAACAGAAGTTACAAAATATTTTCTTGGAAGAAAAAATAATATTAACTAATGCTTAGATATTCTCCAATATTTATATTACAAGAAAGAAAAGTTCATGGAGCAGTTTGCTTATTCATAACTAGTCAATACTTTTGTGTGTGGGAAAGATGTTTGTGTGATTGTCGCTCTGTATGTGAGAAAGTACATCTGTGCGCTGATATGTAAGAAAATGCAGCTAAATATTTCATCAAATGAGTTAAACTAATGGTTGTGCGAATTCGTATGTAAAAATATATTTACGTTCAATTCAAAATGCAAAGTAGAAATTAAATGCTTAATTGAAGGAACAGAATGTTAGATTTTTCCGCAAAAGAAATAAAATCAAAAGTTTTTAGAAAATTTACAGAATTAATTTATAAATCTACTTAAGATTTATCTGTTTTATTTCTTATTTTCAAGATTGAGGGAGATTTTAATTATATAATAAAAAGTTGGTGATTTATCTATGAATCTGATTTGTTAAAAAGTGTATTTTTTTTCAAATAAGGAGGGAAAAGATTTTTTAAATTATTTTTGTGTTGTGATCCGTCATATTTTGTGTGACAAATCAAATATGGTCTCAAAATCTCAAAGAAATTCTAAAACGTCTTCGTTAATGCAGATTGGTCAGTAAATGCCAAAAATACGGATAAAACATTTTTGGCTTCTCGAACCTCAAAAAAATTACCATTTCTTAGCATCGATGTAATCAGTTAATTTTTCTAGATATGTATAAATAAGCAACCTCATGATCATGATACAGTATAGAATCCTTTGATTCCCTCTCTCTCTCTCTAAATATACACATATATATATATATATATATATATATGGAGAGAGAGAGAGAGGGAGAGAGAAAGAGAGAGAGAGAGAGAGTGTGTGTGTTCGCCAATGGCCAGGGAGTCCTGGGTTGAATCACAGATCATCATACCAAAGACCAAAAAAAATGGTACTTGATGCCGCCTTGATTAACACTCAGAATTTTAAGGTACGGATCAAGGGTAAAGTGGGACAATACATTGAAATGAATTGCTTCTCTCCTACACGAGTAGCTATCGAAAAGGGAGCCTTCGGGTCACCCACGACTACGGTCGCAATCTTACTTATATTGCTATCCACAGACACACTCTATCGTATTATAACAATTCTTCTGTGAGGCTAGACCTGCTAGATGCTTCAACCTGGGTTCGAAACCCTTCGTCAGTCAGACAACGTACCCCTGGGTCATCGTCATTCTCAGTGTGAGTAAAGGATATTATATATATATATATATATATATGTATGTATGTATGTATGGGCCATCACTCTGGGCACGTCTCCAAGAATGCATCTGATGACCACAAACAGCTGGCGTATTAAATCTTTGCGGGTCGACTAGCATTGCTTCATCCATATGTAGGAGTATCTAGGAGAATGTTGCTAATGAGTTCGTCCTTTATTTCTAAACAGTGCCAAGCTTATTTCGTTCCTCTTATTTTGATCGTTTGTAAGATGGGAGGCAAGTGGACGTAGAGCAGTTTTTGTGTCGTACTGCGTCCAGGATTTTGTTAAGACAGCTCGTAGCATTCTTGTGTTGTTTTTATGTATCTTTTTCGTAAAAACTTACTTGAGTTTTCTGGTGGTGAACTCATACAGTCATATCTTCGTGGAAGAAATCCCTTTTAAATTATGTGAAAGATCAGATTTTCATATGATCAATAACCCACTAAATAGCAGTCCATGCATTCTCTATGCATATGCTGACATCATTTTCATTTAAAGAAATATTTATATCGATATATATATATATATATATATATATATATATATATATATATATATATATATTATTTTACCATGTAGGAATACTGGATATCATATCTGTGCAGAGAAATGAATTTAAAACAATCAAAAATTCAATAGAAGATTGAAAATACAGTGATCAAAGTTTTAGAAATGAATTCTATTTCAGCATTAAATAAGCTATGAGTCTTTGTAATGCCATTAAACAAATAAACCAATTATTATTCCTCAACTATTGTCTTACTTTTCGGCTGGTTTATCAATACTATTATTTTACTCCTTGAGAGTTTTCAAAAAACCGTAAACTGGT
>OY757933.1:47180196-47350196 GCA_963585895.1 Sepioteuthis lessoniana
GATTAACTCCGAGGATGCTGACGCCAGAACACAAACTAAAAATATTTTCCGAATACTTCTGAATTTCCGACTTCTTGTGGGAGGGGCTAAGACATTTATCGTGTATATATATATATATATATATATATATTTACCAACCCCTCCGCTCGGGCAGAATATGACACAAGGTCAATTTTTAAGCAGAGTTTAACAGGTCTGAATTTAGAGTTTTCCTTCTCCTAGACAAGTTACCTCACCAAGGCTGAAGAACCTAGTCTGCCCTACTATTTACCCATACCTGGAGGGAGAATAACTGGATTCATACTTTCCCAACGGTATTAGTGCTATGTGAAATGCAATCAGTCTCGTCCAGGATTTGAACTCGTGTCACCATGGCCATTTCATATGACGCTAACCATTACACCACGTATATATATGCTTTTGAAGTATGTGCTGTACCGACCCGTGTGGTCGAACATTGATCTCCAGAGAATAAACAAAACAGTTGAAACGGAATGGTGGTCACGTGACTAGGAATAGTAAATATATAAATATTATTCAAAGTTTGGGCGTATTATTGTGTAAGCTGTCCGTGTTCGACATTATACGACAGTGAAAACATGAAGACTCAGCGAACATTACCCCCTGAAGGAAATAATATTCTTATGCCGATTCTATGATCCTGATGCTGTGATAAGAAAAAAACTGATGACACACTTTGTAAGGAAAAAAATACTATATAAATTGATATTTGGGAGGAAATCCATTTAAAAAAAAGACTAAAAATATTAGTACGGCGTGAAAATAATCAACCAACACCAATGCCTAGTAAAATAAAAATGGACATAATATCACCAGCTAAACGTAAGACACGGAGTAGAGCGAAATACGAATAAGTACAGAGTCAGAAGTAATCTACCAAAGTTTCGTTGGTTGTTTGGGTTTTATGGCATATCGACCTTTGTAGGTTATTTAACGCCAAATATATTTTTATACAATTAACCACTGCCACGATCCTTACGTAACCGATCTCAAGAACGAACATCCGTGTGCTCTCAAGCACATGAAGCTGCTATTGGCGACCAACCTAGCGGGAGTTACATATGCCGGGCAGACTATTCGGATCAATGTTTCACTGTCTTATTCAAGGCTTACAGAAAAAAAACATCTTGCTGTTTTAGAATTATTAACTATTAGGCTGAATAAGCCAAGTCTTTGCAAGCAGAGAAGACCACTGATTGAACTTCGTTTGTCTTGGAAATGTGGAAGGTGGGATTTGGAGTTCTGTTTTTTTTTTTAACTCTCTCCCTTTCTTCTTCACCAAATATTGATCACTATTTATCCCCACCTCACTAATTGCTGTTTTTATTGTTTTAAACGAACCAGCGTAAATATTGATAAAGTGCTGGACGAAAGGGTCACTAAATTGTTGTTTTATTACTAATAAGCACAATTCCTTTTTTTGCTATTATCACACACACACACACACACACGCGCACACACACACACATATATATATATATATATATATATATATATATGTATATATATATATAACTAGTTTTATATATATATATATATATATATATATATATATATATAACTAATTATGTATATTAGTCAATATATACCTACCACCCGCCTCTCTTTCTCTCTCTCTCTTTCACTCATTCACTCTCTGTCTATTTCTTACTTCGTCTATCTATCTGTCAATGTATCTATTTGTCTTTAGCGCAGGCAGTGAACTTTTGAAAGAAAATTATCAAGCTTTTCTGGATAGATCTTAAACAAACTCTGTGGTTCACTAAAAACTGGTAGCATTTATTTTAAAATAAAGACTACATCCTCCGGGGTTATTCAGTGACCTTTTTTTATTTTACTATTCACAAATGATTTACCTAATTGTATAAAATAAGAAATAAAATTATTAGAAGATGATGTCAAATTACTTGTTAGACCACAATCAAACGGTACAACACACATGGATCTGATTGAATTGTCGTATTGCGAAGATATGTGTAAATTAAGATTATATATAGAAACGTCTACAGTACAACATAGTGAATCAAAAAGCATCAAAGTTAAATATGAGGGAAATTTAGAAAGAAATTGGTTTGATGACACATTTAAAGCTTAAAATAATGTTTTGTCTATTGTATCGAAGGCAAATCGAAATTGGCTAGATGGCTGAAGATTTTATTTCAAGGGAGGTAAATGCTGTTTGAAAAAATATAAAACCTTAATAAGACTTAATAGAATATATTATTCTGACCTTGGTTCCAGTGTCGGGTCATTGAAACTAAAATGTAATTTTGCAGTAGCAATGGCATGTAAAGAATAATGACAAAATAATAAAAGTTAAGTTATGGATAAAATTAGAACAAAAAAAGAATTTACATCTTGACAAGAACGAAGTATTAGGGCTGATTAAAATGAAAATTCCTAAGTAATATACGTAATAGTAGACTTTTTTTTTCAATATTTCTTCTCGACCTGGAAATTCACCCTCAAGGCAGATTTCATGAACTAAGTCAACTAACCATTTGGATTTTCTTACTAATCGCGTTTGGTTCGGTTGGGTTTAATGGCACATCAACTATAGTCGTCCATTTTATAGCAAATACTTTTCCTGCATATATATCAAATATATAATTGATATTTTAAAATGAGCCTGAGCTCATTTTTATCCACAGTTAAATGGTCTCATTTATTTCTAATATAAATACAGAGTTTAAATGTCAAAATCAGTTCTATTAAAAAAATCAGTTCAGCATATCAAGAAAGTTAAATGGTTCTAAGTATTGCTTGGTATCACTTACAATTTTATTAAACATCAGTCCTTTGTTTATACACATTTAGACGATCAAGCAGTTCTATTTCAAACAATTCAGTTTAGCATCAGTACAGTTTAAATGCCGGTTTTCTTTCAGACAATTCAGTTTAATATAAGTAAACATGTTTTGTTTAAATGTAAAAACACTTCTATTTTAAGCAAATAAGCTTAGAAAAAAGTATGCAGCTCAAATGCCTATAGGGGATGTCCTCGAGGTGCAATGATTAAAGCGCTGGACTGTGGAATTGTATTTAGCGAGTTAAAACTCTAGTCGCGCTTTTACGTTCACCTTTGGATAAATACCTTTGGGAAAGATACGAAGTCCCTTATCTCCCTAGCTCTGGGTTAAATAGCATCACTGCTGTTCTTTTAGAAGGGATGACTTTGGCATGGAATAAGCCAAGACGGTTAATATGCAATTAAACAACTAACAAACAAATGTCAATCAGTTCTGTTTGTCTCATAGGTATGACCCTATCAGGTGCTTCCATTCTGGACAAGAGTGGACCCAGGAGCCATGCCAATGAAGGGTAACTCCGCATTCCCCAAAGTTTCAGATTACTGAAGCTTCACCATTAGATTGTTTTGTGTCATGAGAAGAACACTCGTTTAGAGGAATCTTAGCACACTGCACAGATACAGTCAGTGTATTCTGCAGTCCCAGGTTACTGGGACAGGCTAATAGAGTAATATATTTTTGAATAAATTGCTTAATCAGATCAGTGTGGAAAATTGGAAGACTAAATTTAATGGTTTAAAAAATGGTACGAAAAATAATTCAAGAGGGTGTTTTTTTCGGAATTATCGGATGAATTACTTAACCAAAATTGATCTGTAATGTTGACGTAAGAAAATAGTAAAAAAATAGCTAAGAAGGTTTAACAAACAATTGATAAATAATACTAATAAAACCCATGAAGGAAACCTAAATCAGATTTACTAAACTAACATATATTAAACATATAGGAAGTCAGGAACGAACTTAACTAAAAAAAACAAAAAAAAAAAACCCTGCTAGATTAGAACTTTAAATATCACATAATGTATCCAGAAAAAATACTCCGCCGGTAAAATTACACTTCAGGAAGATATCTATCTTCTCAAAAAACACAAATCGTTAGGAAACCTCCAAAACCGAAAACCGGTGATGGCTATGCTTAGAATATACTGACTATATTTTTTTTTCTTTTTCTTTCTTTCAGCAGACGAAAAGCTCAAAATAATAATTACAAGCAAGTTGTTTGAAAACTGATTCAAATAAAAAAAAAGAAGAAATATTTAGTATCAGTTGTCATGTCTGGATTTTCCGTAGACATTCTTGTAATTGTCGTCTGCTAAGTGAATGGGGTTTTATATGGATAAATCACTTTTCAATTAAGTTCTCTGAAAGTATCAGAATGTTTTTTTTAATCTTATGTCGGAATTGAATATATACGTAAATTGTGTTTCTCAAAAATAAAAACGAGAGAATCAAAATAATTACAATCTTATCTGCACCTGTTCTAAAAAAAAAGTGTTAATTAAATAGCTGTAATGTTTTTGCGAGAAGCTGTGTGGTAGCATTTATTTATTAAGTAGGGCTTTTCAGGATGATAAGTGTGTGACGGCGGGATGAGGCATGCTTCGGTCAACTGTGTTTGATGGGACACGGTTCAGGTCTAGTGTGACTTGTCGCTCGGTCAAGGCTGCCTGCCATAGATGCCGGGGAGGCCAAGCACTGATGGCACGTGATTGCGAGCGACATTTCCGAGAGCCCCAAAGGGCCTTCCCCCAGGTTTTAACCATCTCCAGGAGAGCTAGTTTCATCACCTGTCGCATTGTTTGGGCCGCATGGTGTGTCTTGTCTACGATCCTGCACCGTGCCATATCTTCAATAGGCCTAGTGCCGTACTTCTCCGCTTAGTGGGACATAAGACAAATACTGTCAGAAGCATGAATTACATAGCAAGACTGAAATTCACACACAATGGCCAGTGTAACATTGTACGCAAATAGAACCCAATGCGAATAGAATTATTTTAAAAATATTAGACGAAAGAGAAAATTCCTGCACCCAACTTTGATATCCTAAATCTTTCTTTCAAAGTGCCAAAGTAAAAGCAATTAGAATTTACTAATGTTTATATTTTCAAGAAATTCAAAACAATCACTTTTCTGAAAATAATTCTTGACATAGATATACCATTTTGCCCAACAATTCAACAACAAACTAACACCGAAAAACCCTGAATGTCGCTAACTCTCCAAAAACAATTAACACTTTAGTTAACAATGAAAATATACTCATCGAAACCAAAGCAGGGGTAGATGATATTCCATGTCTGATTTGTGATAAAAAAATTATCAGTTGAAAATCACCGACGATTAATGAATTAATCTACAATCCCAAAAGAGATTTTAAATATTTCAAACATTTTGACCAAACATAATTTAGATATGACACTAACTTGAATGTTAAATATCCCAAGATACAAGTCTACGTACGTAAAAAAAAAGGTTGAAAAAATGTTGAATAGTGTTATACCGGAACTATACACTCTGTGACTCTTTTTAGTATGACCCCGGTAAAGATATAAATGGACGGTGTCTGACTACTTCAGGGAAAAAATCGTAAATCGCTCTCTGATAGACTTGCCAACTCTTCGGCTTGTACTTGTAGAATACCTTTATTTAACCAACGATACAACAAATAGATTATCATTTCAACCTATAATACTATCAGAGAACCGTTCCTTTTTCAGTGTGTCAAGCTGGTGCTGAAAGGGTAAAGAATCCCTTAGGTAAAATTATTTGTCTTCACTGTTATGAATTTAAAAAGATAGATTGTATAACAAATAGTCGAATTAAACAGACAGATATAGAAAGATCAAGACTGACAAAGGCGGATAAACGCAAGTCTTTAACCTCTGTACATAAATTAATAGGAAAATTGCAGTTAAAATCAATCATTTCATCAATTGAAGACTATCTTAAGAGTTAGGGAACTCAAATGATAACACAGAAGAGGATTGCTCAAATCTAAAAATGACCCTGGGAAATGTTACTTTCAAAATTTCAGCTGATTAACAATAATAATAATAATAAAGGTTATAAACTTTTTATACACCCTGCTATACTAAATTCGTTCAATAAATAAGACGAATTTTGACAAAAAATCGGCAATAGGAAGTACTATTCTATATTTAAATTTTTTCAACAAAATCTTCAGTAATGATTTCTATTTTAGCCCAGAATATTTTTGGCATGAGTTTGTGTGCTGACCATTGCCCTTGGAAGTTTTTCTTTCCTGGAGAGTCAGTGCGTTTTCACTTCATTGACTGTAGTTTCCACTTTGACTCATAATGGCAAACCTATGCTTTGCCAATTAGTGAATATTATTTTAGAAGAAGATGATTTGCTGTACACATCAGTCAACCATATGGAAAGTTTCACATGGTTTTCACTTCTCAGCCACCAAATTTTTCTTGACAGACGTCTATTCAAGCGTAGAAACATTTGTTTGATTTGCCACTAATTTCAAAAACCTTAAAATGAATATTTTTGTGAGTCTAAAACGAATACCAAACTATGCCGAAACAATGATAAGACATTTTTTTTTTTCGGAAAAAAATTTTCCTTCTTTATAGAATGACTTTTCTCGATCATCATATAACGTTGACCGACTTTATTTCTACGGATAAAATAATCTCTATTTTTTTAAAATTTTGTTTTATAGTTTTTGTTTGTTTTGTTTTTGTTTTTAATTTTTAGTGGAATGAGCAAAGACATCAGAGCCCTTCTATGCTGAAATATTGCAAATTCTGATGCATATCTATGCAGGAGCTGTACAGCTGTACACACCATTCATTTATTCTCTTTCTGCATATCTCCCTATGATTACGCTGAGTCTTTCTCATGTCATTACTTACATAAAATGTAGATGAAAAATATATATGAAAGAAATATAGATAGATAAATAAATAATGATAAAGCGAAAGGTCTTCGTAGATGTTTCATGACGCTATTAATTTATCTCTTGTGTTGTAAAGTTGGTGTTCAATTAGATGCAAAATGGTGCATTTTGTCAGTAAACATTCAGGATCAGAAGTCATGATATAATATATAATGAAAGTAAAAAAAAAAATTGAAAAATGAGAAAAAAAAATCAACCGGATATCGGAAGGAAAAGACATCGGGAGTAAGATGATTATCTTGGAGAGCTCATTATGTATATTTTAACATAACAGATGTACAAAAAATAAAAAGAAACAAAGGAGAAAAAAACAAAAACAAAAACAAATCAAGACATGGGGTCGGATCTGTTCGGATAGTTATCTATATATTCATAAATATCTGATGTGTAAAGCAATTCATTATGCAAAAAAAAAAAAGCATTCAGTTCTATATCTTCTTAAATAATTCGCTTTAAAAGCAAGAGTTACTACAAAATAAATAAATAAAACTTTATCTCCCTTTTCCCTACCTCCAGCCACTCCAATCCATATGTCTTTAAATATATACGTGTATACCAAGTGATATATATATATATATATATATATATATATATATATATATATATATATATATATATATATTGCACTTGGCTTGACACAAACGCACAAAGTGATTTAGTGACATCCAAAACTGTTATAACAAATACATATATATATATACCGGTGTATAATAATGAATTTCTATACGCGTGCGTACAAACACAAACACACGTAAATACCCTCTCTCTTTCTCTCTCTCTCACACACACACACACACACACATATATATATATATATATATATATATATATATATATATATATATATATACATATATGTATGTATATATCGTAAAGGAGAGATTTGTAGTTGGGAGTTATTACATCTTCTGTTTTTCTTAATTGTTTGTACATATTGCTCTGCAAATTGTTTGGAGAACGTGGAACTGTATAGATACTTAATTCCAGAAATGATAGGGACCTCATATTCAAACCACATATTTTAACGATTATATATATATATATATATATATATATATATATATATATATATATATATAACATGTACATACATTCATATAAACATGAATAATTATATATATATATATATATATATATATATATATATATATATATTTATACAAACATACGCATACAGACATATAAATATCTCTCTCTCTTCTCTCTCTCTGTCTATCTATATATATATATATATATATATGTATATATATATATATATATATATATACATATATATATATATATATATATATATATATATATATATATATATATATATGTATGTATATGTCATCATGCATTTTCTATTATAGATAGATAGATAGATAGATAGATAGATACAAGCATATATATTGCATACATATGCACCTACAGTTATATAATCATCACACACACACACACACACACACACACACACACACATATATATATATATGGGTGTGTAGGCGTGGGTATGTTATCATATATATATATATATATATATATATATATATATTTATATATATATATATATATATATATGTGTGTGTGTGTGTGTGTGTGTGTGTGTGTGTGTGTGTGTGTGTGTGTGTGTGTGTGCTCGCGCGCACGCACATCTTTGTGAGAGTGTGTGTGATTGTGTGCGTTTAGACATACATATTTATGTATGATATACGAGTATGTTTATATATGTAAGTTTTCCAAATTGATTTCTTATGAGAAAAGAGTGATCACGTAGCAGAATGAATAGTTTCTGTGTTAACTGTAACACCAAATTCATATTATATTATTATTTTTTCCGATTATATTTGTTTTTTCTTTGGCTTTTCTTGAATTTTTTTTATAACTCTTTCCGACTATATGGTTATTTATGTCACGATTATTATATATATACTTTCTCACCTTTCCTTCCTCTCACTGTATCTCCCCCCCCCCGCACTCCTTTCTCTCTTTCTTTCTTTCTCTCTCTCTCTCTCTCTCTCTCTCTCTCTCTCTCTCTCTCCGGAGGGGTCTATCCCTCTATCTATTTATCCATATACATCACTCTGCTCATTTATATCAATTTGCCGATCGGCTCTTATCCAAAGTCACTCTTTACACATCGACAAGAAACATCTGCCGAAACACACACGACACACACACACACACAAACACACACACACACACACACATGTGTCCACAAGTATGCATACAGTGCTATACACCTATATTTTTATTTTTCTTTATTAAATATATATCTTCACTGATTCATTGGCCTTTTCTTCACATTCTTTTTCTGTCTCTGCTCCAATCTCATTTTATTTATATATATATATTGGCCTAGCGGTTAGAGTGTTCGCCATTGGCCCGGAAGACCTGGGTTCAATCCCAGGTCGAGTCAAACCAAAGACTCAAAAAATGGTACTTGATGCGTCCTTGCTTAACACTCAACATTATAAGGTACGGATCAAGGGTAAAGTGGAGCAATCCAGGGAAAGGAGTCGCGCCCTCCCCTACACCTTGGTGTAGTAAGCTATCGAAAAGGGAGCCTTCGGGTTACCCTCGACTATGGTCGCCAACTTATATGTGTGTGTGTGTGTGTGTGTGGACAGAGAGAGAAAGAGAGAGATAGCATTTTTTTTATATTTCTTACCATATTTATATGTTTATCAGCCTCTAAATGTAATAAATAACTTCACATCAGCTGGGTACAACACAAAGTCAATTTTTTGTGTATATTTGATAGGTTTGAATTCCGCGTTTTTCTTCTTCACTGGTTGCCATTACATTTTATAAGCTCTGCGAACCTGCTATTTACCCCATAGTCAGAGGGATATTTTCCTTCTTTTTGACTCGTTGCTATACCTTGGTTTAAAAGACCTGTCGACCCTCCTATTTACTCCGTAGCCGGAAAAATAATAATTGGATTCATGCCTTTACTAAGGGTTTTACCTCAAGAGGAAAAACAAACAGTTTAATCCCAGATTTAAACTTGAGTTACCAGGTCCTTTTCTTAAGACGGTAACCAATTTACCGTGAGCGTCTCAAATTATATATATACATATATATATATATATATATATATATATATATATATATATATATATATATATATGTACTGTACTTGTACATCTGCATCTACACACACACACACAGACACAGACACACACAGACACAGACACACACACACACACACACACACACACACACACACACACACACACACACACACAGAGGCACAAACATACACACACACTCACGTATAGTATTATTTTCGTATTTACTTGTATACATACGTTTCACTTTACTGTATTGATATAGTTATTAGTTTTTTAACTCTCTCTCTCTCTCTCTCTCTCACACACACACACACACTTTCTCTCTCCCTCTCTCTGTATCTCTCTCTGTGTCTTTGTCTCTAGCTATGCGTGTGTCGGTGGGCTTATTTATTTCTGAATACTTTCTAACTTATCTACTTTCTGTTCAATATTACCATTTTTTTTTCTATCTTTCAACATTTAACCCCATCATCATCGCCACGCAAAGCTCCTACTTCATTCATCCCCGGCCAACCATATTTTTTCTCTCCTTCCTCTTCAGTCCTACTGATTTCTGTTTGTTTTTTTCGTTCTTTTTTTTTTCTTTTTTCAATTCATCAACGTATCTTATTTATATTTCATCACGGGTTATCTACCGAGCAGAAGATTTAATAAATACCTTGTAATCGAATCTTTTTTTCTTCTCAAGCGAAGAAAATCGTTCAAGAGTCTTTCTCACTATACACACACACACACACACACACACACACACACACACACACACACACACTCTCTCTCTCTCTCTCTCTCTATATATATATATATATATATATATATATATATATATATAGTGTATGTTTGTGTGTGTGTGTGTGTGTGTGTGTGTGTGTGTGTGTGTGTGTGTGTGTGTGTGTGTGTTGTGGTCGGCTAATATTTTGTTTACGAATGAATAAGCTGAGCGCTCAGATTAAAATCGGTTGTTAGAAATAAATCGAACGGCATGTGTTGTGTTAACTATGTTTATAGTATGGTTTTTATTTCAGCGGGTTACTCATATTACAATGGTGATTATGTGCCTCTCAGTAAAAGAAAAATCATCCATGTAACAATGTAACAATGTCCTTAGTTTTTTACATAATATTCTCATTGACAATTAAATAATTATTTGTTAATCCCAATTCGTATTTTATTTTTTTACAATGTCTCTTATAAACTCTAACATAATTAAATTAAATTCAAAGCACTCGTCATTCTCGTCGGCTGTAGAGAGTTACCTTCACAACAAGTGTCCTATTGACACTAAAAGAACAGTTAGCGAGGTTGCGTCCTGGATCTTTGGGAAATGTGGAGTATCCCTTCATTGCCATCGCTCGTTCATCCATTCTGACTGGATCAAATAAAAGTGTTGCCTAGTCGGCTGGGGCTGAAGAATTCACCAACTACTTCTCTGCAGTGGAGTACCACACCCAACGAGTGCTCTGTATATGTTACTAAACAATCTGATAGTGAGGTTCCAGTAATGCTAGAGTATGGGGAATGTAGAGCACCTCTTTATTACCAGGTCCTCTGTGGCCCAGAATCGTAGCACCTCATGTGGTTCTATCAATGGGTCAAATAGAACTAAACTGTGAACATATTTCAAACTGAATCGCTTGAATTAGAACTGTTTTGAGATTTATCTGTGTACTTATGCTAAACTGAATTATGTGAAATAGAACTGTTTTGACATTTAACTTGGTATAAACAAACACTATACATATCCTATAAATAAATAAAACTGTTTTTTTAAATTAATAGTTTGAAAAAGAAATGTTTTTTTACTATATGTACTTATGCTAAACTGGATTGTTTGAAATAGAACTGTTTATTCGTAGAAAAGTGGATTTGGGATCAAATAACCTACAAAAGTTGATATGCCATTAAACCCAAACAAGCAAATAAATATAAATTTTTGACCTTTTAAACTGTGTGCAAACGAATGGCCTCTGTTGAATTGTAAGAAATAGAACTATATGATTATTTATCTGTATGAATATATCGAAGGAATAATATTGACTACATTTATAATTGCAATATTTTAAACTCTTCATTTCTGTAATCAAATTTAATTATTGGTATTACGTAACAATTCTTGGAAACATTACTGCGTTCAAATGAATTAATTGTGTTCTATAGAATAGTGTTAAATAGCAATACTTGTAACCACTTCACTATTTGTCAGCAAATGATTAATATTAAATAGAATTATTGCTGTTACATAGTAATAGTTGAAACCATCTAACCGAGTAAAAAATAGCAATACGAGTATGAAAAGAAATTAGTTCTAACTCATTCAAAAATGAAATTATATACAAACTACTTACTTACAAATGTGTATGTATATCTATTTAAATGTGTGCAGTGATGACACATTTTAGTTTCTTACTGTTATACAGGAATACTTTAAATCACTTAGCTTTGGGCAAACAAATGATTGATAATAAATGGAATTATTCTTATTTGATAGAATTAATTTAAACCATTTATCTGTGTGCAAATAAAATGAGCTCAGGCTCATCTAAAAATCTTATCTACAAACTATGCGTCTACAAATCATAGATATTAACTCTATATGAATAAACAGGATTTGGCATCAAATAACCTACAATGTTTGATATGCAATAAAACCCAAACAAATAAATAAACCGATCAAAACTTCCCATATTATTAAAGAATTATTTAATTGATTAGGTATTAGTCACCTGTTGTTTCCCTTGAAAACTAGAAACCCGAGGTAAAAAATATCTGTGTTATTTGGGTGATACTCATTGGATTTTACCGCAAGTCATACTAGACATGGGGTTATCTTGTTTTGGGTGGCATGCACGAATCGAAACCTATCCGTGGCCGTATAAAAATATTCTGGATTCTCCGAGGCATTACTTATTTTTGGGCACCCCAGGCGCTCAGTGATGAACTTAGCCCAACCCAGCTGACATTGCTTTGGAAATAACACTCAATGAGTGTGAACAGCAGGTGGCCCTCTGGAAACCAGGGAAATATATTTATCTGACTTCTTAACTTGTGAGATATGACATGAAATGATTTTATTATGCGGTCAACGACGAATCATAAATTATTCGCGGTCGTTACAAAAAAAAGGTTTGTTCTCTTACCTCCCCCATCTCTCTGTGCGTCTGACGCAATACAATATACTCACAACTGCCGAGCAAATATATCTTTAGAGGAAAATCAGTCGGGGCCAGCTGATCAGCATAAAAAACCTTGTCTTGACGACAGGGGACCATGGGAAAACAAGGCGGGTAAACTCATCATATTTAGCCAACCTCTTCGCTCAGGCAGGATATGACACAAGGTCAAGTTTTAAGCGGAGTTTAACAGGTTTGAATTCAGAGTTTTCCTTCTCCTTCACTGGTTGCCTCACCAAGGCTGAAGAACCTAGTCTGCCCTACTATTTACCCATAGCTGGAGGGAGAATAATTGGATTCATAGCTTTCCAAAGGGTATTATTGCTATGCGAAATGCAATCAATCTCGTCCAGGATTTGAACTCGTGTCGCTGTGTCCATTTCCTACGACGATAGCCATTACACCACGGGCACCTCCGGGTGAACTCATGATATTTATGAGCTTAAAATCCTGCAATACGTGTCATATATTACTAAAATAATTAGGATTTTATATGATGTATCGAATGGAAATTTGCAAACATATTTTAACAAAACTTGTTTAAATGAATAATTAATTGGTTTTACTGATTTCTAATATAATTGTTTTATATACAAATTTATTAACAGAAACTTAATATTTAATTTTTTGTAGAAACCAGTTGAAATAAAACCATATAGGTGTTATAGTCTTTCTAATTCAATAAAATATTTCATAAGCTTAAAACTTTGATTCTCCTGTAATATAATGGCCGAGGGATTTCGTTTTATATATCTTTCCTTTGGGTTTAGTTAGACTCAGAACCTTTTCGGCTCAGCACATGGGTTAGTTAGGTGCAAACTTGAGCGCAGGTGTTAACGCGTGTGCGGGGGGGATGTGTCGTTCACAGATGTCAAAATAAAAATCCCAGGACCAGGAGATGTGAATGACGTCACGCACCGGATGCACGCGCGGAGGATTTTGGGGATTTTGAAAAATCAGTGAGTTGAGTTCCTGGCTCGGAAGAAGACGGTTGACTTTCGCTAGCTCGCCGAAGCCAGGCCAGTGGCCTTGTGGCGGGTGCGCACGTGATGGGGGTGGGCAGATGGAAAAGCCAGAATAGAAAGAATGCATATCTCTCTCCTTATATCGAAGAACCTTTAAACTCAAAGTTAATAAAATATTTCATACCTTACTTAAGAAGTCGTAAGTGTTTTTCGTTTTTCGGGATTCCTATAATCTATGTATATATGTTATGAACATTCTATGTACGTTTCACATATTCGCATCATGGGTATGTTACACTCCCGCCCGATGGAGGTCACAATTTTTGCATGTACATATATGTATTTATCAACCATCTCCGCACGGGCAGGATGTGACTCAAGATCAACTTTTTTAAGCGGATTTTAACAGGTTTAAATTCAGAGTTTTTCATCACTAAGATTGTGTTCCATAACCACAATTAACGTCATGTTCGAAATGGACATATAATGTTCATTACAATAGAACATACAAATCTCGAAATTCGAAAACACGTTACGACTTCTTGTTCAGGTACGAAACCTTTTTATTAACTTTGAGTTAAAGGTTTCGACATATAGAGGAGAGACACAATCTTCTACGCTGTCTCATTCATTCGGACCCCATCTCGAGCGGCCCCCATAGGGCGCAAGTTCGCCTCGCGTCTGCGAGCTCCAAAAGTCGAACCTCCTCGTTTGGCGTCTAGTACTCAACTGTCTAACTTTCTTTCAATTCTATACAAACCTCTACGCACTTCCGGTGCGTGACGTCACTCGCACTCCGTCACCCGTTTTGTCTCGGACTATTGTGACTTCTGAGTGACACCCCAATCCGCCCACGTGCGCCCGCGTTAATACCTGCCTCAATGTTGCACCTAACTAACCCATGTGCTGAGTCGAAAGGTTCTCAGCCTTACTAAACTCAAAGGCATGAACCGAAACCCCTTGGCCATTACGTTACAATTGGTTGCCTTATCAAGGCTGAAAAAACCAATCGGCCCTACTTGTTACTCATAGCTGAGGAGAGAATAATTGTATTAATACGTTTTTCCCAAGGTATAAATGCCATGTGAAATATCCATCAGCTTCCTCCAGGATTTGAACTCGTGTCGCCGTATTCATTTCTATGCGCACATCCTAATGGAAGTTGTACATATTTTTATTTTTCATTAATTTATATTTTTTTTAGGTAAATGAATTAATATTGTGAATTGAATTACCATGACTAGAAAATCCGCCGAACACCTACGCACGACATAAGGGGAAAACAGGATAACTATTTCGACCTTATTAGGTCTCATCAGCAGTGTATACCGTAATCTCCACCACTGGAGATCGAACTAGAAAAGCAATCGAAGTTATTCTAAACTTTTAAGAAAAACAAACATAGGAGGCAAAATTGGGGTATGATAAGATTGTGAACATTTTCGGCCAAAAAGTCAGTGGGGCTTAGAATAAGCAGGCTCAAACGTCTGTATAGGAGCAAGAACCCTTAAAAAACTTTTAGACTTGGCATAACACTAAACTGCACCTTTTAAAGAGACTCCAGTTTTACAGACCCGGGAATTGTCTATCATTACTCCCAGGCACACTCTAACTAATTATGGTCCCATCTATGGGTAAAAAAATCGGATTAAAAATCAGTAGAATCGAATACTAAAAATATTAAATGAACATTGAAAATATTGTTATGATTGTAATTCGGCATTTAGAAATTCACTAAATTATGGCATTAAATAAACCATAACGAGTTGATATGCCGTTGGACTAATAAATCAAACCAAACGGTCTTTCGTATTTTTTAGAACAAGTAAAAAGCTCTATATAAAGTCATAATCCTGTATAAACTAAGACAAACTTGTCTACTCGGCTGGGGCTGTTGAATACACCGACTGCTTCTCTGCAGAAGGGTAAGACCACTTCCCACACTATGTGTCCTGGATATGAAACAAAACGATCTGATAATGAGGTTCCAGTGGTGCTAGAGCTTTGGGGGATGCGGGGTACCCCTTTCATTGCCATCGCTCCCAGGTCCACTCAAGCCCGGAATGGAAGCACTTGATAGGGTCCTATCAATGGGTCAACTAGAACTAAATTGTATACTTATGCTACACTGAATTGTTTAAATTGAACTATTTTTGACATTGAAACTGCGTACATATGCTAAACTGAGTTGTTTGAAATAGAACAGTTTTGACATCTTACTGAACTCTTTGTAAACAAAAGCTACAATTTTACTAATCTGAACTGTTTGATATTTAATTCGGTGTTAAATGACCCGAATAGGGTTGATACCCCGTAAAACAAAACAACCAACCAACCAACTCTAAACAAAGTAGACTATACAGATGATATAGGGCTCTTGTAAATGAACCTACCCAAACTGAATCCCTTCTGCATAACCTGGAGCATACAGTAAAAAGCATTGCCCTATATATATTTCCCAACCCCTCCGCTCGGGCAGGATATGACACAAGGTCAATTTTTAAGCTGAGTTTAGCAGGTTTGATTTCAGAGTTTTCCTTCTTCAAGACGAGTTGCCTCACCAAGGCTGAAGAACCTAGTCTGTACTACTATTTACCAATAGCTGAAGGGAGGATGATTGGATTCATACCTTTCCCAAGGGTATTAGTGCTATGTGAAATGCAATCAGTCTCGTCCAGGATTTGAATTCGTGTCGTCGTGTCCATTTCCTATGACGATAACAATTACACCACCGGCACCTCTAATTGCTCTATAAAGGAATGAAATGAGTTTATGTTTTAAACGAGAAGGAACCTTCTCCATTATAAGTAGTAGACCTCTAAAATTGGTAACCAAGTTGTGATGTTAATATATGCCCTGCAAAGGCATTAACTGCTATTGATAGTTGATCGATTATATGAAACTCTCATCTTCCAAGTTGTGGCTGTGTTAATACAACTGTATGGGATGCTCCGGCTGGACGCTATCGAGAAAAAAAAACTCGATGGAAACTATACAAGAACGATACAAGCTATTTTGAACAAATCCTGGAAGCAATACATGCACGAAACAACATCTGTACGGCCACTTACGTCCCATCACAATAAAAAAAACATCCAAGTAAGGTGAATACAACATGTGAGACACTGCTCTGGAAGCAAGGACGAACTCATAAGTGACCTTCTTCTGAGGACCTCTTCATAGACGAGTTACTGGCGGCCGACCAGCAAGAACTTATCTACATCAGCTCTGAATGGACACAGGATGTCGTTTGGAAAACCTGCCAGGGTGGATGATACATACATACAGAGAGAGAGAGAGAGAGAGAGAGAGAGAGAGAGAGAGAGAGACGTGCAGTCAGTGTGAGTTGATTATGATGATGATGATGATGATATTAATTGAATACTTTGAAATTCTAAATATAAAAATCAATGTAAAAACGGTATGCTTTTTTAACTGAATATGTTTTCTGTGTTAATTTTAACTTAAGTAACCTGAAAACACTATTCTGAGTTTATAAAATAAAATTAAGAAGAGAAAAGTGATTTAAAATAAAATTATTAAAATCCAAATTTTTAAAAAAAGTGTTTTTCTTATTTTAATTATGATTAATGTTTTGTGATTACTATTGTGTTTGCTTCGTTTCAACAAATCATGCAACAGCTAACAACATTGCAGTTCAGATAATGGTATCATTGAATTCCTGATATAAAAAAAAAAATCAATGTCAAAATGCTATGTTATTTTTTAACTGAATAAAATGATTGCTTTTACTGTTCTAAATTGAACCTGAGTCACCTCAACGATAAGACAAGGAAAGTAATTAACAAAAAAAAACAACATTTTTTATTCTGAATTAAAATTAAAAAAGCTTTTATTTTAATTGTGATTAACATTTTGTGATTACCTATGAGCTAACCTCGTTTCAAAATTAAAATCACATTTTTATGCTTTTATTTCAAGAGATTGATCCAGATTTCTTTATTCCAACTGTGGCTATGAGATAGAAACCACCATCAGCATCACCATTAAGTCGTACTGATAACATGTGTTCTCCTTCTCTTTCTCTTTTTCTCTCTCTCTTTCTATCCCTCTCTTTCTCTCTCTTTATACATGTATATATTTCTCTCTCTTGCTTTCTTTCTCTCTATATATATATGTATATTTCTCTCTCTCTCTCTCTCTTCATCTCTCTTTATCTCTCTCTCCTTCTCTCTCTCTCGTCACCCGTCTCTATCGGATATCGTTACCGGCCGGTCTTCTAGAGGACATTCCCTGTTACTTTTGAGTTTGTCCCTGATTCTCCCGCAGAACCCATCGTGTCTTTCTGGTCTTATGTGAATGGTTTGTGAAAATGGAAGGTATTTCGACAACCATCTAATTTGCCCTTCTTTTAATCAAAAGAAACAAAAACATTCTATCACATGTTTTATTAACATTTACTTATTTCGTCTTTATCAATCTTATATTTTGGCAGATTTTCTTTTTTTCGCATGTTTTTTTTTAATTTTTTAAATTTTACATTAGAATTTGATCAAAACATTTTATTCATATTTCTGTTCTGGAATTGCATAGTGGCTGACGTACTGGACTACGGCATCATAGTAAGCGAGTTCGAACTCCAATCGTGCTATTCCTTTCATTTTCAGATTAATACCCTTAAGAAAAGTATCAACCCACTTATAACCTAGCTATAGATTAAATAGTACCACTACTATACTTATAAGAGAGTGTTTTGGTATTGAATAACCCACGAATGTTGAAATGCTATTCAACCTAGAAACAATAATTTATAATATTTCCGTTCCCAATAGTTTATTCTACGGGTAAAATTCTAATTGTCTTACATTTCTTTATCCAAACATTTTTATTTGTATTTATTAATTGTGTGTCAACAATCCATTATTTAGATACTTTTTGGTCATCAATCCATTATATTGGAAATTGGGGATCATCAATCCTTACTATTGGTAATTGCAGGTCATCAGTCCATTGTATAAGTAACTGTGGGTCAGCAATCAATTGTATAAGTAACTGTGGGCCAGCCATCAATTGTATAAGTAACTGTGGGTCAGCAATCAATTGTATAAGTAACTGTGGGCCAGCCATCAATTGTATAAGTAACTGTGGGTCAGCAATCAATTGTATAAGTAACTGTGGGTCAGCAATCAATTGTATAAGTAACTGTGGGTCAGCAATCAATTGTATAAGTAACTGTGGGCCAGCAATCAATTGTATAAGTAACTGTGGGTCAGCAATCAATTGTATAAGTAACTGTGGGCCAGCAATCAATTGTATAAGTAACTGTGGGTCAGCAAACAAGTGTATAAGTAACTGTGGGTCAGCAATCAATTGTATAAGTAACTGTGGGCCAGCAATCAATTGTATAAGTAACTGTGGGCCAGCAATCAATTGTATAAGTAATTGTGGGCTAGCAATCAATTGTATAAGTAACTGTGGGTCATCAACACATTGTATAAGTAACTGTGGGTCAGCAATCAATTGTATAATTATAATACTTACCCAGACTTCTTTTATTCGAATGAATATTTAGCGACATTCTTTTAAATTCATTTTTCCTGTTAATTTGTTTCAATAACTCAATTTTACAGGTACACGTCTTGTGATCGGATATGACTATAATCTCACCATTAGATCGAATCAATATTAAAAGTTCGTATTAATTATTTGCTTTTGTTTCAATCAATCTCTTTTATGTAAGCAGATTCTCTAGACATGCCTTCTTTTAATTCGACCAAATTTTGATATAAACTGATTTCCAAGAGGAAAGTTTTGCTAAGATATATCAAATAGACCTCAGGCTGCTTATAGAAACTATGGTAAGCATTGATCGTCACTTATATAAATACTGAACAGTTTCATCACTCTTTAACTTTGGTGATCTAGCAGGAACTGATTCCTTCAGATAAAAAAAAAAACTTGGCTCAAAGTCTTTGTTGTTGAATGTTAATTACTAAGCGTTGCTTAGATATAACACACAGATTTCAGGTTACTTACTCAGCCAGTTTTAGGATACTCAAGTTTTAGGCTAATTAATTCTGGTCTTCTAACCGAGATTAGGTGATCCGTTTGCGTGTCAAAGTCTCCTAGGGGTTTATGCGTGTCATTTTCTAGGACAGGTGCTGGGTTGTGCATATACTATTTGGATTACATAGCACCACTACATTTCTTCACGAAAGATGGCTGTGGGATTAGACCATGAATGCTAATATGTCATTAAACAAATTAAGAAAACTGGGAAGAACTTATTTGTAGGCAGGCGTTGCGTTTCATCCTCTATATCATACAGTCTGTCTCGCTGCAAATCGGTACCCGTCTTATTGCGCTTGCTTGCCCTTTTTAGTATCGTTACGAGAAGCTGATGGCTTTCTGTTTAGAAACTCTCTTCCAAGACCCTAAGATGGAATTCGTTTCATCTTAACAGCATAAAAAAATTAGAAAGTTCTGAGAAAACAAGTAAAAAATAGGGTTGTATTATCGCTTCTAAATAATAAGGTCAAATATTTATTCGAACTATAATTCAGAGAATTGTTTTGTGTGTTATTTTTTGGATATTGGTCCTCATCTTTATTGTTGTTAATTACTGCTACGCTGAAGATTGCCACAATGCATCAGGATAAATACAGAACAAGCATTTTAATTATTTGCAATACACTATCGTATCCAGGATTCTAACAAACATATTTCTTACATAAAAAAAGCAAACTAAATTTGGATTGAACATTGTTAACTTGTAGACATTTTTAACTGAATTCACTTCCGTATAAATAACAAGAAAAAACTTTCGTTGGACATTTTTGTGTAGAAATCGTTGTTGGCAGGTTTCTTTTGTCATTATTATATTTTCCATGTCACAATGATAAATATATATATATATATATATATATATATATATATATATATATATATATATATATATATATATATGATTTGAATTTTGAACTAAAATTATGTAGTTTAGTTATTCATTTCCAATATTTTTGCATTATTGATAAAAACTAACCACACAGTTTATCCTAACCTCTACATAAATAAGAGGTTTACAAGTGTATTGACCTAACTCGAAGACTTTTCCAGTATAACACTATAAACAATGCAGAATCCTTTAGGGAATACAAAGAAAAATTAAAACGTCCTTTAAATACAAATAATTCTGCTAA
This sequence comes from Sepioteuthis lessoniana, assembly GCA_963585895.1. Lineage (NCBI taxonomy): Eukaryota > Metazoa > Mollusca > Cephalopoda > Myopsida > Loliginidae > Sepioteuthis > Sepioteuthis lessoniana. The sequence goes on from OY757933.1 coordinate 47,201,309, forward strand.
GAATCAATAAAAATATACTCTAGTTCCTTTGTTTTCAATAATAACACTTTTACAATCCGTATGTTATTGGTAAAATCATCACCAACCATACTTGTCTAAATTAAAGCTTGATGATTTTTATCATTTAGTATAGAGTTGAATACAATATGGGAACCGATAATTAAAAAGGCTAGATGAAAAAAAAATCTGAATATGAACACAGGTAAAAAATCATACATAATAGTAGTAATCCTAGTCAAGTAAGAACATTAAGTTTATAAGTCTCAAAAATTCGATTTGAATTGTTCACATAGCGTAACGGTTATAGGATTTGGTTCCCTAGGCTTCTAAAGAAACAATCATCGGGAGGTTGCAGGTTCAATCCTGGCTGCAGGCGAATAACAATACAGGAGTACTTTACACTTTTTTTTTTGTCAGAACAGGCGACCCCCGTGGATTTAATAAAGGACGTAGTTCGAAGTTTCTTGAAGGTTCCCGAGTTCGACAAACACCTGAAAAAGGCCGGAGGACATATCAGCTGAAACGTTGTGGAAATAAGAATAAAAATGCAGAAGTCCAAAAACCCTTAATGATAAAAATCATCAACCTTATCAAGTCAACACAGAGACCTTTGAGTATCACACGCCATCCAACTCTATCGTCCGTCATTCTTAGCAGGTCCTCTAGAATGCATGTATTTAGCAATCCCTTTGCATGAGCAGGATATAATACAAGGTCACTGAGGCAAGTCTACTATTTATATATAGCTGGAGGGAGAATAAGTGGATTCACACATTTCCGAAAGGTATTAAAATAGAATAATCCTCGTCAATGATTTGAACTCGGTTCAGCGTGTCCATTTCCGACTCAGATAATCATTACCCTACGAGAGCCTCCCTATTTATAGGGTATGTCTGGAAGTACGAAAGTATTTGCTGGGCGGTCAATATTGGTGCTGACATAAATAGGTTGCCCTGTCGGCTAAGGCTGTAGAAATCACCGGCTGCATCTCTATATACGGATAAGACTCCCCCATATAGGATCTTGGATATAACACTAAACAATCTGAGGGTGAGGTTGTAGTCATGATAGAGTTTTGCGAATGACCCTTCATTGCCATCGGCTCCCCAGGTCCACTCTGGCCCGGAGTGATTGCTCCTATCTGGATCAAAAAGAAATGCTGCCCAATCAGCTGAGGCTGAAGAATACATTGACTGCTTCTCTGCAGATGTGTAAGATTCCTACCAAAGATTATCCGGGATATCACACTAAACTATCAGATAGTGAGGTTCCAGGAATACTGGAGCTTTGGGGAATGCAGAGTATTCCTACATTGCCATCGCTCCCAAGTCCATTCTAGCCCGGAATGGTAGCACCTGATAGAGTCCTATCTATGGGTTGAATAGAACTAAACTGTTCTTAGGCTAAACTGAATTGTTTGAAATATAACCTTTTTATTTAACTGAACTATTTTGACATTTGTTTTTAAAGAAAATAAAACAAACAAAAACTATACTTATATCAAAGTGAATTGTTTGAATTTAATTTGGCGGTAAATGACCCGAAAAGAGTTTGTAAAATACAGCTTGGCTCACAATATGAGACAAGGTAAAAATTCTCACTGTGCCGTAAAAAAAGTGATGCACCGGAAGAGATTGACCTATGAACTGCATGATAGTTATTTCCGCTCGACGACGATCATACAGGCCATTCCAAAGGGAGCGGAAGTGACACACCCAATCGCCTGATATCGGAAGAATTGCGGAGGCGTAGAGGCGTGTCCTTATCTCTGCGTGGGAGTTGAAGGTAATATAAGGCTGACGAATTGAACAGAAGGCAGTTCAGAGGAAAAGGATCCCGCTGTTCACGAAACCTCTCTCGTCGTCACGCTGTGTGCGTTATCTCGGCCATCGTCTCCTGACATCGAAAAGTTCAAGCCTCATCGACGAACGATCCTAATTCCTCTCCTGACTGCTCCTACTTCACACGAGCGTCCGTCGAGAAAATAAATATATATTGTTAAATTTAAATTCCGTGTTGTCGTTTGTTTGACCAGAGGGTGGAGCGTAACAAGTTGACTGACCTGGAAAAACAAAACAAAAAACAACAAACCAAACCAACCGACATATGTAGTATTTAATGGGAAAATGTCACTTATGAGTTCGCTCTTAGGTACCTAACAGTGTCCAACACATCCTATTCGGAATACATGATCATTTTGGGAAAGGGAGTTAAGAGGCCATACAGCTGCAGTTTATGGTGTGCTGCTTCCAGGAATTTTTCAAAACAGTACGTAGCATTATTATGTATTTCTTATCAAGTATTTTCGCCAAATGTTTTATTAGAGTGCAAATATCAAAACGATACAGTAGTACCGATACTGTCACAGCTTGTTAGTAATCTCTTTTTTATTTTATCAATGAGATTAGATTTCCATGTGACTCAGACTCCAGTAAAAGAGATTCCACTAAAAACTCGTAAGAAGAAAAATAATTTAAGGACCTTCTTACAACACTGTTATAGTTTGGTTTGGTTTCTTTGTTTAATGGCATATAAAACTTTGTGGACTATTTAAGGCCAAAGCATCTCGTTAGAAAAACTGCAGTACGACTATTCAACTGATATCAATTGATTCCGTCTACATATTGTCTAGGGTACTGGACAGTGAGATTCTAGTAAGCGAGTTCTAACTCCAATCACACTATCAAGTTAACTTTTGGTCAAATGCCCTTGGGAATTGTATGACATCCCAAATGTCTTCCATTGCGATACTACCAGAACTTTTCTTCTACCACAATGACAATAACAATTAAAAACCCACGAAGGATGATATTACATTGAAACAATGGTCAAGTTATGGGTAAACATTCCTTGTATTTAAATAATGTAGAATAATCTCTGCCATAAATTACAGGACTATTTACATCAAGACAAGCATTTCTAGCTTATATCAAAATGTAATATCTGCGCACTCAATTTAGGATCAGCACGTTTATCTGTAGGCTTTCTACAGCCAGTGTATTATATCTCGTCTCTTTGATTAGGGTCAAAGTATAATTTTCTGGTATTCAAGCGGGAAATATTGGGTAGCATTTTGCCTCTTCCTTAGGTTATATACTTATTTATAATAATATGATGATGAAATTAGAACTTGTATACGTTTGAAAGATTTTAACAAAACACAGAATTGAAGAAGCGCAACAATTTACATATAAACTAGATTCGGTTTTACGAAACAAAGTTTTTTTTGTACAAAATAACGTTTATTTCATATCTACATTTGAGAGAAATATATATGCTACATTTCACGTACCCAGGTATTGTCTGTTAATAAGATAACAAATAAACAGACTTATATTCATATCATCCTTATCGGGTCATGTTGACATCATGGAGCTCCCAGACTCTCGCCATCCGTAACCATTATGACAATGTCCAGTCGAATATCTATACTACTGGGTTATTTCATGCTAAACCCTTCTTTCTAGAAGAACAGTAATGATATCATTTAATCCATAGCTGACAGAATAAAGAGGTTCATACGTTTCCGAGGTGTATTGGTCGAAACGGAACGTAATAGGGCGACTGGAGTTTGAGCTCGCTTACTACGATTCAGCAGTCCAGTTATTTAACCATTACACCAAGAATAAAACCCCACTCCTCGTGTAATATAATGGCCGAGGGATTTCATTTTATATATCTTGGCTTTGGGTTTAGTTAGGCTGAGAGCCTTTCGGCTCAGCACATGGGTTAGTTAGGTGCAAACTTGAGCACAAGTGTTGACGCGCGACGGGGAGGATGTGTCGTTCATAGATGTCAAAATAAAAATCCCAGATAAAGGTTGACCAGTGGATGTGAATGACGTCATGCACCAGAAGCGCGCACGGAGGATTTTGGGGATTTTGAAAAAGTCGTAGAGTTGAGAACTGGACACCGAACGACAAGGGTCGACTCTCGGGGTTCGCAGAGGCCAGACGAATTTGTGCGCTACGGGCGCCGTAAGAGATGGGGGGCAGATGGAAAAGCCAGAATAGAAAGAATGTGTATCTCTCCTTATGTCGAAGAACCTTTTAACTCATAGGTAATAAAAAAGTCTCGTACCTGAACTAAGAAGTCGTCAGTGTTTTTCGTGTTTCTGGATTCCTATGTTCTATGTATATATGTTATGAACATTCTATGTACATTTCCCATATTCATTTATGGGTTTGTTACACGTGTTGCATTGCCATCTGCTTATTCATGCAAAAATATACATATATATAATGGATACATACCGACGCAATGATAATGACGCACTTTATTGCAAGGGTTCGAAAAGGGTTACTCAAGGTTTGCGTGTGAGAGGGTGCTGGAGACCGAACATAACTGAAATATTTTGACCCCAAAGTTATGGCTGTCAGCGTTGTGTCTTTCTCGTTCTCCAGGGCTGCTCAACCGGAGGCCCAGGGCCCACTCTGCTGGGTACTGGCTTTCTTTATTGCATCTTATCAGCATCTTCTCTGGACCCCAACTCATCAGGGCCCAAATGGCTCCTTCGGCCTGATGTGGCTTTCCTTACCACATCTCGTCTATAACTCCGTCCAATCTCCAACTCACCTGGCCGAAATTGCCACTTGGACTCGAACTCAACTGAGTTATATAATCGTTCGACGCCCACTCGATCTTTGAAATCAAATGTTTAATCGTCATCAAGCGGAAATAACTGTCATGCAGTTCACATGTCACTCTCTTCCGGTGCATCAGTTTATGAGTGTACCATGGGAAATTTTTAGCTTGTCCCATTTCATCAGCCAATTTCCGCCCACGCGATTTCTTCTCATAACTGCCATTAAAATGTGTCACCTCCTTCCGGTGTATCACCTTGAATGGCATTTTGAGCCGGGTCAAAGGCCAAAATACTACACACTCGCTCATATTCCACTGAGTTTTCCTGAAGAATAAAAAGGATGATACAGAGTAGCAAGAGGAACAGTTTACCTACAATATGTTGGATATTGCATAAAGGTCCATTTGACATGCTGCGAAAGTTTCTTGGGTGGGATGCAGAAAGGAAGTCTGACGCTGTGATCAGAATGACAAAAAATGCACTTGTTCCCTTAAGTAAAAAACCCACAGATACCCCAACAGAAATGCCGCATAAATTTCGTGGGTGGTATGTCGGAAGGAATGGTGATCATTTGCATGTATGGGTGGCATGGTGAAGAAGGGGTGTCCACGTGCAACGTGTAACCAGCGGGTTGAACAAGTTGTTACCAGGAAAATTTGTGTAGGCGTCCGGAATAATATATAAGCAGAAACATTTTAAACCTGAGAAGAACGAAACAGGAAGGCAGAGAGGTTTTGCAGAAGATCCGTACCCTCTGCACTTGTGAATGTGCAAACTCAGCTTTATTTGACTCTCTCTCTCTCTCTATATATATATATATATATATATATATCTTACCTATCCGTATATTTCTGTTTATAAAAAGAACGGAAAAGAAGCAGATTACATTTTTATATATCAGAGTTTTTGTCTTTCTCTGCTATACAATAATAACCTCAAAGAAGCCTAAATAGGGAGGAATAATGTACACATGGCATATATTGATATCATAAAAGCCTTTACGAAAAGCTTCACCTGATATCTTAGGTTTTGTTTGGTTTCTTTGTTTAATGGCATATCAACCTTTGTAGGTTATTTAATGCCAAATCTATTCTCCTAGAAGAACAGTAGTGGTACTATTTAACCCATAGCTGGGAGGATAAGGGGGTTCATACATTTCCCAAGGGTATTTGCCTGATATCTTAGCAAAGTTACAGTTACTTATACTCTTGCAAAAATCCTCGCGTTAGAGCTAATATGAACTACTCGCAAAGAGAAAGAAAAATAAAAACAAACTTGTCCTCTTGTGAATTATCAATTCCGGCGGATCATACACAGAAAATTAAAGAAAGCCAAAATATAATTAATAATTAGATTTTGCCAGAGACTTGGAAAAACATACATATCATGAGGTTGATGGGGGTATCATTGTAGTTAGGATTTTTTGAAAAGAAACTGTTAGAACTGCTGATAAGAGGGAGAATCGAAACGTTCCATACCACAGCACTATTAAGACCAGATAGAATATATAGGAGTCCCTGAGATTTCAGGGGACTTTCTGTTCTACTATGAAAAACAACATAAAAAACCCCACATAGACAGAAAACAGCAACCACAATAATATTCATCATCATCATCATCATGTGGTGCCGCCAGCACGAATATCCCTGACCTTCGCCATTTCTGCCTATCATTCATCGCTTCTGGCAGGTCTTCAGGGCTACATTCCGTATCCTCACAGAGCTGGCCGTCCTACTTTTGCTCAGCCATATGTGGAGGTCCATAGGAGCACATCACTTATGAGCTCGTCTTTATGTCTCCAGCAGTGTACTGCATGTCTGGCTCGTCTAACCAGGATAGTTTTCGTGATTGGTGGTAGGTGGTCGTCTAGTTGGTGCTTAGTGGGGTTTTGCCTCCAGGACTTGTTCAGTATTGCTCGCAGCATTCTTGTGTAATTGCCGTCTAGCTCTTTCTCCTGCCATTTTGGTAGCGTCCAAGTAGTGCATCCATATAGCAGTATCGATACGACCGTCGCTTGGAAGAAACTGCGTTTCATTTTATTGGTCAGGTCTGACTTCCATATGATCGATAACTTATCGATAACCGTCCATACCTTCGTTAGCTGCGTGTCGATGTCTTTTTCAGTTGATAAGACACTGCTTCCTATGTTGCTGAACTTGTCTATTAGTTTCAGAGAGCTTTCGTCTAGTGTGGAAATGTCACCTTTGACATGCAAACGGATCACCTAATCTCGGCCAGACGACCAGACCTTATAATAATCAACAAAAAAGAGACCTTCCAAAATTGACAACTTTGCTGTCCCGGTTGACCTCATAATAAAATTGAAAGAAAGAGATAATTACCTGGGCCTTACTAGGAAATTGAAAAAACCGTGGAACATGAAAGGTAAAATTATACCAATTGTGATTGGTGCTTTTGGTACAGTCACCAAAGGATTATTAAAGAGACTGGTGGACTTGGAAATAAGAGGACAAGTGGAGACCATCGAAACTAAAAAATCATTGAAATCAGCCAGAATACTGAGAAGAGTCATGGAGATTTGATTGGTTGGTTGGTTATTTGGGGTTTATGGCATATCAGCTTTTGTAAGTTATTTCACGCCAAATCTATTTTTATGCAAATAGACAGTTATATTTCATATAATTCAGTATAGCATGAGTACATAGTTTAATTGTCAAAATCATTTCTATTTCAAGCTATTCAGTTTATTCAGACTGTTCTAATTCAACTAATTCAGTTAAGTATAAGTACAGATTTTGTTTACAAAGTTAAATCTCAAAACAGTTCTATATTAAACAATTAAGTTTAGTTTAAGTACAGTTTCAATATCAAAAACAGTTCCTTTTCAAAAAATTCAGTTTAGCATAAGCACGCAGTTTAAATATAGGACAGTTTCTATTTCAAACTATTCAGTTTAGTCAAACAGTTTTAAATCAAACAATCCAGTTTAGCATAAGTATGCAGTTAGTTCTATTTACCCCTTGATAGGGTCCCCCTCAGGTGCTACCATTCTGAGCCAGAGTGAACCTGGGGGCAATGGTAACGAAAGGGTGCTCCACATTCCCCAAAGCACCAGCATCACCGGAACCTCAATTAAATTTTTTAGTGTAACATCCAGAACACTGATTGAGTCTTACCCCTCTGCGGAGGTGCAGTCAGTGTAGTTAAATGCCCGAGTCGGCTGGGAAACTGGAGACCTGAGGAGACTTGCTATCACTCAAACTCCTGTGAAAAACCATCTGGTAACGCTGATGAGTAAAACTGTCAAGGATTAAAATTATAATAATAACAATAATAATAATTATTATTATACTTGGAAATTTCACCTCCAAAATGGCAGCTATGCAGCCACTATTCTTCCTGCTAACAAACACTGGTCAAACCAGACGTGTTTTCTTATGGACTTATTCACACTGAGGCATCAGTGTTGGCCAGGCAAATAAAGACGTACGTACAGCTACTTGTGCAGATACAAGATGAAGTCGAGAGTACCTGGCAGGGTCAGTGGAAGATAGGAAGAGAAGGAAGAAGCGAGTCAAAGGACTCTATGCAATTAGCACAACTTCACACACACACACACACACGCACACACGTGTGTGTGTGTGTGTGTGTGTGTGTGTGTATAATTTGCAAAGACGTGAAATGGTTACTTGTACATGTTTAAGAATAGAAGACCCAATTTTGTTTCGTCTTCACCCAGGTTTTTGATTTTGTGCTGATGCATTTGTTTATCTACATTAATAAGTTACTAAATCGTTCCTAAATTGTTCTGCTGGTAAAGACTTTTTTTTTTTTAAAAAGTAGATACATCTACCCACCTTTTTCCATTATGTGACCAAATCACTTGATATTTTTATTGCAAGATCACCCCATTTATCATACATTGTGATGTGATTCTGGCGAGGAAATCCCGCTATTGCCTCGAGGCAAATGTCTTCAAATAACATCATTTTCCTGTTGTGATTCTCTTTTAAATTCCATGTTTTATCCGACAAATCTGACTGTTCGGTCTATTAATGAATAACATCGATGAATCCCGATAGTCTCGGAAAGATCTCTTCGTTTCGATGTAGTTAAGATAAATCACCATAAAGCTTCTTACACCGGATTAGCATCCTGTCACCACTGACCTCAAAGATATGACAGCAGAACCCTTTTCAACAAAAGATATATATATATATATATATATATATATATATATATATATATATATATATATTCCAACAACAAATTTAAGCTATTTATTTCTTTAGATTGAGAGAAATGATGGCTGAAAAATAAAATTCTAGTTCTTTTTCTATTTAGCAAAAACAAAAATTAGTCAGTGCGTTGATATATTTAATAGATATATTTAAAATTCGACCAAGGAAGTATACCAGTAATTGTAAGCTTAAAATGAAAGGGTTTATTTTATGTATGTCTCTATTTGAGAAAGAAAAAATCTAATTATGCCTTAGAGAATATAAATTTAGACTGCCGCTGATGTTATATTCAGCAGAGGACAATTGTAAAATCAAATATAAATATAAACAACAATCGTTTTATATATAAAAAAAAAGAAAATTAAACGATTTAAAAGGAAATATATTTTTGAAAGAAAATATTCATATTTCCACTCAAAAAAAAAAAACAAAAAATATTTGAGAAAATAATAATTAATTAGTACCTGCTTGTTCTGTAAGTATATACAATGTATAATTAATGTAAAAATATCTTTTTGTTCGTAGGCTCTAAATTAGCAAAAAACCTCGATTATTCTTCGATGATTTGTAATTGGCTAAGAAATTGTTTTTTTTCCATATTTTTGAATGGAAATGTCCTCTAAAATTATTTTGGGATTTGATTCTTCAAATATTGTCATTTGACATCTATCGTCAATTGTAAAAACTTGCGCAAATGCGACTGTTGGTGAATTCAAAAGGGCAGGCACAAAAATTACAGCTTTTTTTTACTGGTTTTTGCACAAAAGTTTCCATTATCTTTGTAGGGAAATCAGTTAAGTTCTCATATATATATATATATATATATATATATATATAACAACCTAGAATGATGGCAGCTACTTTTAACGGCAACCCCAGAGCAACAATCAACTCATGCTACAGCTCCACCAATGTTAATGAAGAAACTGAACTAGTCACCTTCTACGATGAGTTATCCTCATTAGTACGTAGCATCCCGAAACACAACATGTTGGTCATTGGCGGAGACATGAATGCCTAAATTGGGAAAAACAGAAACAACAAATTCTGCCTCCACAACACGTCAAATAGGAATGGGCAACATCTAAAAGATTTCATGATAGAAAATAGATTAGCATGCCTCAATACAAACTACCAAAAAAGGGAGGGCAAACTATGGATATACACGTACGCAAACAATACGAAAGCTCAGATAGACTACGTCCTTATAAACAAGAAAATGAAAAATAGTGCAATGAATTGCGAGGCATACTCCTCTTTTGAGGGTGTGTCCACCGATCACTGAATAGTCACGGCGAAAATACGGTTAAGCCTACGAAAAAACGCCAAACGAACAGCGACCACCAAACACTATGACTGGGTCCTATTGAACAACAGAGATATAAGAGATAAATACGTATTAGAATTAAGAAACAGATTCGAAACACTACAAGAAAAGACCAAAAAAAGTACACCAAACGACGAATATGAAAATTTCGTCAATGCACACCTCGAGGCAGCAGCGAAATGCATTCTAACAAAACTCAAAACTAAATATAGAGTCTCTTGGGAAACTTTAGCGGTGTGAGAAAAACGTGCACTAGTGAAAACAGCCTCCAAAAACTATCAAAAAAACCCAACAAACACAAATGCCTTAAAACAAAAAAAAGCCCAATATCAATTAGCTGGCGTATATATAAAGGAATAGACAGAATACATTCAAAATCAGATAGATAAGATTAGAGACTCGGTGGAAGATAGACAATCTAGGATAGCCTGGCAAACAATAAACGAAGTGAGTAGAAGAAAGAACACAGCCAAAGCAAAACTTAAAGCAGCAAACCAACAAGAAAGAGTAAAACTGTGGAAACAGCACTTCGAAAACTTACAAGGAAACCCATCGAAAATAACACATGAACCAATCACCAGAATAATTAGCAAACAATTAGACATTAAACTAGGACCGTTCACACAAGAAGAACTCGACTCGGTTCTCAGAAAAATTAAAAATAGGAAAGCTGCAGGGCTGGACGAAATTCCCCCAGAAGTATGGAAGACCAGACAATTCGATGACATACTGCTCCGACACAGCAACGCAGTATACAACCAAAATCTGATAGATAGATGGATGAAGGGGTGCATACTCCCCTTCCCTAAAAAGGGGGACCTTGGTTTAGCCAAAAACTACCGAGGCATTACACTTACATCCATAGCAGCCAAAATCTACAATGCCCTACTACGAAACCGCATAAAACCCGAAATCGACAACATACTTAGAAAAAACCAAAATGGCTTCCGAAGAAATAGATCCACGACCTCACAAATATTAACTATCCGTAGAATCCTTGAAGGTGTACGGGCAAAAACCTACAAGCGACATTAATTTTTGTTGACTTTACCAAGGCTTTCGATTTCATTCACAGAGGAAAGATGGAACAAATCCTACTAGCGTACGGCATACCTAAAGAAACCGTAGCAGCAATAATCATTCTCTATAGAAACACTAAAGTAAAAGTACGATCACCAGATGGAGACACAGAATACTTCGACATTGTAGTAGGAGTACTATAAGGGGACACGCTGGCTCCGTACCTCTTTATCATTTGTCTAGACTACGTACTTAGAACATCGATTGACAAAATCAAAGAGAATGGCTTCGAACTGACGAAGAAAAGAAGCAGAAGGTACCCCGCAACAACAATTACCGACGCCGACTACAACGATGACATAGCGATACTAGCAAATACACCTGACCAAGCCGAAACACTACTGCATAGTTTGGAACGAGCAGCAGCGAACAAAGGCCTCTATGTTAGTGCACACAAAACGTAATATATGTGCTATAATCAAAGGGGGGACATCTCCACTCTAGAAGGAACCCCTCTTAAACTAGTAGACAAATTCACTTACCTAGGAAGCAGCGTCGAATCAACCAAAAAGGACATCGAAACAAGGTTAGCGAAAACATGGGCAGCTAACAATAGGTTATCGATTATTTGGAAATCAGACCTAACCGATAAAATGAAACGCAGTTTCTTCCAGGCAGCGGTCACATCGATACTGCTATATGGCTACACTACATGGACGCTAACAAAACGGCTGGAGAAGAAGCTAGACGGCAATTACACAAGAATGCTACGTGCAATCTTAAACAAGTCGTGGCGGCAACACCCCACAGGACACCAATTGTACGGCCACCTGCCCCCTATTATGAAAACTATTCAAGTTAGACGAGCCAGACTTGCAGGACACTGCTGGAGAAGCAGGGACGAACTCATAAGAGATGTACTCTTATGGACCCCCACACATGGCCGTGCAAAAGCAGGACGACCAGCACGAACATACATTCAGCAGCTATGTGAGGATACTGGATGTTGTCCTGAAGACCTACCTAGGGCGATGAACGATAGGGAGGAGTGGCGAGAGAGGGTCAGGGATATCCGTGCTACCAGCGCGATATGATGATGATGATATATATATATAAGCCCTATCGACGACTTTTCCCCTAAGTCTCTGTTAAATATTACCACAACTCAACCCTTAACTTAGAAGAGTTCGGCATTGAATTTACCATGATGGTGACTATGTCATAAACAAAAAATGTTAACCAAAGCAATACATATATATATATATATATATATATATATATATATATATATATATATATATATATATATAATTTATTTGCCAGAAGTAGCTGGGGCTGCATTATCTGGTTTTTAAAACACATTTGTTATACTTGGTATGAAGCAATTTTTTTTTAAAGAGAGGTTATTCTCCTAAGCTTATTTTGGAGTGAACGTCATGTTTGCAGTTACTTATATATATATATATATATATATATATATCAAAGAACAAAATATGTGTTACAGTGTTAAAGAGCAAAAATGATGGAGTTATTTATGAGACATAAATCTAATGTCAGTTGCGGAATTAAAGAGGGGAGTTTGACACGGTCGAAGCATTATGTCCCCTAAGACACATAATTTGGAATAATTATTGTAAATTGTATATGTAGCAGGATTAGGGTAGAAAACTTTCAGAATTAGAAGATTTTTACGGCTGAAGATAATAACCATGTTTCCACTGGTCTGGCGAAAATCGAAAATGAGAGATGTTCTTTGTTCTATGTGCACTCATACAATCCGAATTTAAAATGAACTTTCTTTTTAATGAGTTCAAATCATGCTCCCTGAACATCTGTTCATTTCTTCCATCGATTAAGGTTATTCATTCTTGTGCGATAAAGCTCTACAGGTTTTGTCTGTAATAAATCTATCAATGTAGTTTCTACTCGTCCGTTGGAACGGAAAAATTTTTGGCATAAAAACGTGTTCAGATACTTGAAACATTGTTGATTGAGAGTGAGAGATAAGAAAAAATGTGGCAATGTTTCATATCTCAAGTTATTGAAATTATGCTGTGTAATCCGGGAAAAGTGTCGTCGAGGATAGTCATGTAGAAAAAATGTGACTGAGCTTCAACTAATGCAAAAAATAAAAAAGCCAAAAAAAAAAAAAAGAAATAAATAAACATGAATGTCTTTTTTTATGTTCTTCACGCGGTACATATAACTTTCAAAATCGAATTTTTGATGGAAAGATTTTATTGAGGATTTGTGGATTGATTTTATTCTTTTCTTCGATTGAGTTTTGGATCTTTTCTTTTAGGTATTGCCTCTTAATTCTGACAATAATTTCATTCTTCATCGTGCTATTTCTTAGATAGTTTTTGAGAATCGAAATATTTACAAAATAAAAATAATACAGATTTCCACTTTCTTTTCGTAGAAAGAGAGTTTTGAACATTAAAATGAATATAAAATGAGAGTGTGGGGGTAGTTTTCAATACACACACATACACACACACACACGCACGCGCGCACACACACACGCACGCACGCAAACACACACACACACACACACACACACACACACACACACACACTCTCTCGTATATATGTATATGTATATAATGTGTTTTTAATTGTTTATACACATATACACCCACCCATATATATATATATATATATATATATATATATAATTTCTTTAAAGAAAAAAGCAAAGATAGGTTACCTTAGGATTATAAATTTATTTCTATCCTGTTTTGTGTTTCTGGTGTAAACCAAGAACACGAAGAAAAATATAACAGGACTTTCTTTGTTTAGTGCCACCCCTACTCTTCGTGAGTGTTCCAGTGCCAATGTCATCCTTGCTGACAAAAAGCAGAGATGAGATTTGAATCCCACACTATAAATCTGAACAAGACCTACATAACGAGACTACGATGCGAACCCGCACAATGCGTGTTAGCAGTCCACCACCTTATCCATTACCTCACATCCCCGTCTTTAACTGGTTTAACTGGAACCTAATAATACTACACTATATATATATATTGTATATAAATATATATATATATATATATATATATATATATATATATATATAGTGTAGTACATATATATATATATATATATACAATTAAGAACCCTGTCAAAGACAGTACATGAACAGTTTGCTGTGAACGGCAACGAGCAAATGATGTAGGGTCTAACGTGCTGGACAGAGACGTCGTAGTAAATGGATTCAAACATTAGTCTCGTTATTACGTTTGTATTTGGATTCTTTGGAAAATTAAAAATTCCCTAACCTTTCTCAGTTTTTGATTAAAACTTACCACAACAGTTTTTCTACAATTATAGTATTGACATTAAATAGCACACGAAGGTTGATATGCTATTAAACAAAGAATACTAAGCCAAGCGTACACCCCACTATTTGATAACATTAAGTTCAGGGCAAGTATATATATATATATATACGAGGGGTACACGATAAGTTTTCAGACTTTTTTGGTATGGGCATTTAAAATTGGCGTTGACATTTGAAAACTCAGTATGTTATTGCTATACATCTTATGAGATGACTGACCAATTTTTTATTATTTCAGGTAAAATGAACAGCTAGAGTAGCAATTGGAATACACCCCACTAAAGCCTGATTGTCACAGCTCGTGAATTTCAAAAATGCAATCTGAAAGTGAGGACACTTTAGAAAAAACGATATGCAATAAACATTCCGTTTAAACTTGGGAAAATGCCACAGAAACGTATGGAATACCTCAGACTGCTTTTCGACCATCTTGCATGAATCGAGCATCAGTTTTTCAGTGGCATAAGCGAATCAAGGAAAGCAGAGAGTCTGCGAGGGTTGATGAGAGGAGTGAGAGAAGTAAGGAAGTCAATAGACCAGAACTGGATTGGCCAAAAGGTTAGGGTTAGGGTTCCTATGTTGAGGATTTAAAGGAGTTCAGGAAGAGATTCCGCCGGAAGATGCCAGTGGCATTTCCACCAGGACAATATACCAGTCCACAACTCCATCTTTGTCACAGACTATTTGACCAAGATCGGCATCAAGACAGTTCCTCAGCCTCCCTACAGTCCATACCTTGCTCCCTGTGACTTTTGGTTATTCCTGAAGCTCACAGGCTGTCGTTACGAGACAATTCAGGAGATGAAAGTGGCTGTGACGAAGGTCATTGACACGCTGACACAAGAGGACTTCCATGTGTCCTTCGAGAAGTTGTTGGAACGGTACAACAAGTGCATTGCAGCCGGAGGGGATTACTTCGAAGGGGACAATTTTTATGTGTGTACTATCAATAGAAGTGGCTATATGAAAAAAGATCTGGAAACTTATCGCATGCACCTCGTATATATATATATATATATATGGATATCAGCAAATTTCCGATCTGTAAGTCGTGGTGTAAAACTTATTTCATATACATGCATACACCTCTCTCTAATGTTTTTTTTTCCTTACATTGTTATCGACCTTGGCTCCAATAAAAGTTATCTCCCATTTTTTCCGCGAATTTTTCTTTTTGTAATTTACGTACCTTGTTATATGACATCAGCCAATGTTTGGTTTATCATTTATTATACTCTTGCATTTAATAATTTTTAGTGGCTTGACATTTCAACATCAACTTAAGATAATTTTATTTAATTGACTTTCTGAAACATTTCTTGCTCCCTTGGCTTGTCCATCCCAAGTTATGCGTTCATTAGATGAAACCTATCACAAAACTTATCAAGCCTCTGTGCTAACATATGTCCGAACATATCTATCTATCTATCACATCCCGTCCTTATTTCTAACATGATACTTCTATCTATCTATCTATCTATCTATCTATCTATCTATCTATCACATCCCATTCTTATCTCGCTCATGATACTTCTATCCCTCTCTCTCTCTCCCTCTCTCTCTCTCTCTCCCTATCTGTCTATCACATCCCGTTCTTATCTCGCACATGATACTTTTATTTCTCTCTTTCTCTCTCTCTCTCTCTCTCTCTTTCTCTCTCTCTCTATCTATCTATCTATCTATCTATCTCATCCTGTTCTTATCCCTCACATTATACTTTTATCTATCTATCTATCTATCTGGCTTGCTATTTCATATAATTATCAATATATGCATTTATCTCATTCATTATCTGACCATCTATCTCTCTTGTAATGTTCCTGTCTATTTCATCGGCATGTCGTGGGAACAATTACAGATACAGAATACAAAGATCTAGCAAATAAATGTACTGAAGCCGATTCTCTACGCCAAAGCCTGCAATAAACAGCAAGAGACATTGGTCTCCACATGAACACAAATAAAACAGATTTCATACGTTTTAAACAAGACTGTGACATCCCCCCAACACGAAATATCATTCTGGGTCTCTGTATTTGAATCGTTTATCTGCACGGATCACGTTGATAAAAAATAAATCAAGTTGATATCACCCGAAAAATGTCGATGTCACATTGCTTTGAAAAAATGTGTCGGAGCTGTTTTATCTGGGCTTGACATACACGATCTTGTTTATTGCTAACGGAAATTTACAACCAAAGAAGGTGGCTATGTGGGGATGGTGAGTTATTCCGAGTTAAATTTTCTCTATTATATTGGGTTACTGTGCTCTCAGTGTCTGTTGGCTGGACGCTGACCAAAAATAGCTAGTCTCAGATTTTTTTCTGAGAGCTAATTAAAAAAACATTGTTGATCTCTGGCAAAAATGCCAGGATAAATTTTGCGATTATATGAGGGAAAGAAAAGAATAAAAATGAGTTGTTGAAAACTTTTCTTGTATGATTTTATCATTGTGTGCTGTTGTTTCCGGAGAAATTAATTATAGACATTATTTTTGGAACTCCGCTAATTATTTACGTAGAATCTTCCACCAAGAGCAGGATGTAACATAAGATCAATTTTTAAGCAAAATATTGCTGGTTTAAATTCAGAGTTTGACTTCTAGACTCGTTGCTTAACCAAGGTTAAAGAACCTAGACAGTCCAATTATTCACCCTTAATTGATGGAAGAAGAGATTAATTTATACCTTTCCATAAAAGATGAGCGTGAAGAGTAATGTAAACAGGTTCATCAAGGATTTGAAATGCGGTCACCAATTCCAATTCGTGTGACGAAAACCGTTGCGCCAAGCACACATTGCGATGATATAAATGATAGAATGTGAGTTTTGCAAATCCTTCTCCAAATCCAGCTTGACCTACTATTTTACTCATAGGTGTAAAGAGAAGACTATATATGCCTTTCCCAACGGTATTAGTGTAAAGTGAAACATACCATCTTCGAGCTGGATTTGAACACGGTCCACCGGTTCTATTTCCAATACCGATAAGCTTAACGCTAAATTCACGTGGTAATACATTAATAAAACAATAAATTACCCCCCACCAAAAAAATTGAATAAAGCATCTTTCTCTTCTTCCCAAGAAAAAGCCTATAAAATCTTCAAAGGTCATTTTGCCCCCTCTCTTGGTGCTCTTTAGTTTAAAATAATTTGTTAGAAGTAGACGGGTGGGAATTAGAATGTGGGCAGAGATCACAGGTTATTTTTTTCTCATTCGAGTTAAGCTGGGATTTTTTTTTTATTCAAGTACCTTAACAAAGCGGATGTGACAGATGAACCGCAGTTCCGGAAAAGCGAATCGATCCTTTCAATATTGAACCTTAATGAAGCCACTTATTCAAATCAACAAGGCATTTTAAGCCTTCCAATAAAGCCAAAAGTTATTTTTCGCTCTTTGATTTCTTGTTTTGTTCTTATTAATAATAGCGTCATAATTCTTTTTTTTTTTTTTTTTAGGTGTTGAGGAGACTAAAGAAAAAGTGTCCCTTGTCTTGTTTGACTGTTAGAGCAATTAATTGTTTGAACTTTGATCCTAGGTCGGAAGTGGAGGCCGAACTGTGCGTTGAGGATCAAGAATCATTTGGGAAATAATTAGATGGAAAAAAATAATAATAGATCGACATCTAAAAAAAATGAAAAAAAATATTCTAACAAGGACTAAAAGAATTAATCACATTTTCAACAAAAAATGTCTGAAAGAGAAAATTATTATTGCTATTGAAACAAAAATATCCCTCAGACAAATATTTTCATAATGATTAACATCTTGATACTTCTAGTGCTGGCATATATTACTCGTGAATAAATGTGTGTGTGTGTGTGTGTGTGTGTGTGTGTGTGTGCGAGCAAAATATACAAAATATGAAAAAAATATATATTCAGAGAATGTATGTATTATAACATTCCTCGTTAGGTTTTTTTTAAACGAGCGTCTTGACTGATATGATAGATGTTACATGGTTCATCTAAAAAAATGTTCAACTAAAAACATGAAAAACAAAAGAAGACAAATTCTGAGCATCGTTTAACATTATTAATTGAACTTTTTTAGAAATTTAAACCAATAAACAAAAACAGAATCTTTTTAGAAAATCTTTCAAACACAAGAGTGACATGTGTCTATTTGTGTAATGAAATGATAATATTATGAAAGAACGCTCGTATTTTATCGTGTTTTTATGCAGTTATGGAAATATGGTTAAAATTAAAGTCATGACAATCATTTGCAGGCGGTTTTTCATCGTGTATAAAAGCCTCACATACAGATGAGTAGCAGAAGTTTTCTTGACTGGACAACTTGATTATAACCGTTGACCTACGTGTGTTATTGCCCAGCATTGGATGAAGCATGCCGTTGACCCATCCTTAGATTAATCCACCTTACTTAACATCCACCATGGTACGTCCCATACATTTCGTTGATATATATATATATATATATATATATATATATATATATATATATATATATATATGGTGGATGTTGAGCAAGGCGGATGAATCTAAGGATGGGTCAATGGTGTGCTTCATCCAATACTGGGCAATAGACGGCAATTACACAAGAATGTTGCGAGCAATATTGAAAAAGTACTGGCGGCAACACTCCACAAAGCACCAACTATAAGCCACCTTCCTCCCATCATGAAAACTATCCAAGTTAGACCTACCAGACACGCAGGACACTGCTGGAGAAGCAAAGACGAGCTCATAAGTGATGTACTCCTATCGACCCCCACATATCTCTGAGCAAAAGCAGGACGACCAGCTAGAACATATATACATCAGCTGTGTGAGGATACGAGATGTAGCCCTGAAGACCTCCCAGAGGCGATGAACGATGGGGAAAAGTGGTGAGAGAGGGTCAGGGATACCCGTGCTAGCGGAACAATATGATGATGATATATATATATATATATATATATATATATATATAGGGAAATAAACTGATTTCCATCCGAGAAAAGTATTAATCTTACAGTAAAAAATAACCTTGTATCTATATTTTTGTATTTATTGGCAAATCAGCGCATTAGGTGTCATTTAAAATTCACTTTTAGATATTTTCAAATGAGGATTTTTGACTTGCCGCGAAAAATTTGAGGTATCCAAACACAAATTAATTTAAGATATCTTTCCTTCCAATTTTTAACCATAGATAAATCAAGATTTTTAAATCTAATTTAAATCCAACTTCAATTTTATGGATAGCGAAGGAGAAAATATTTTCTTCAGCAGGTACGGAATTCTTCCACATCGGCACAATTTTTGTTTTATCTATTTTGAGTGATAATCTACATGTCTTTCTAGAAAGTAAATAATTGTAATATCGACTCATTATTTTGAATTGAATTAATATGTTGTTTACGTAGATTTATTAATACTGCTATGATAGTGTGACGGCAAATTAAAATAAAAAGATCCCCGGATGAGCAATCATTTAAAAGCGTATGGGAACTGGTGCATTTAAATATTGTTATCACCAAACGGGGAGTTTACTTTTTGGCACGTGTAAAGACGGAGCGGTCTGGCACTTAATCCCTCGTAGAATAAGTCCTTGTTCAGAGTCCTTTCTCTGGCATATAGGAACTGGCATATTATGTGGGGTTTAATCTATGGCTAGACTGACCGCCGCTGGCAAGGGGTTTCCAAACTTCACATTACACACACCCACCAAGGCTACTAGAACAATGGAAGATATGGACCTCTAGGTTTAGATGTAATAATATTAATTATAGTAGTCGACAACTCCGGTTTCCCGTGTAATATTTTTAAAGGAATTCATATAGGACAATTTAAGCGAGAATAACATAAGGCGAATAGAAGCTGAAAAAGAAACATGAAATAGCAACTTTTGATAGCAAACGATATAAATAAACAACTTCAACACGTGGGAACATTAAAATATATCAATCTTTTTACTATACACGCGGATACATATATTCAACGTGTCGGCTATATCATTAACGGACAATACATGATTCTAAATGTTTTTCTTCCTTTTTTCGTTTCCTTTAGTCTTTCTTTAAATTGAGAGAGAGAGGGAGAGTATATAATTGGATATAGGGAGAAACAGTCTTAAAGTTTACTTATCTTTACGACGACTTAACTTTGGAGAATATTTTATTTTTTTACGGGTTGACGGAATTTGTTTATGCATATCGCTCTGGCTTGAAGGTATGGGTTCTCCTTGTCCAAGATACTTTCCGTCTTCCTCCGGTGATTTCGGCAGTAGTTTGAATATATCTTATTATTTCAACTACTGTTCTGCAAATCCCGGTTTTGATGCTTTACCCGGAGTTTGGCATTAGATCCATTCATCACGACCTCTGTCCCAAAACTGATTTTCTTATTCCCTATTTCCGCTGACGGAAGAAGGGGGCTATTTACGCTTTTGGGATTCTAGCCAATCATTTTTCTTCTATCTTCTTCCATCCCCTGTCAGGCTATTTGTTAGGGCTATTGTATGTCCCTGTATTCCATTCTATACCTATCCGGTGACAAAGTACAAACATCTGTTGGTTTTCATTCTGACCTGGATTTATTACTAGAGGAATTGACCTAGATTCCTCTTTCAACGGTCAGTCCTTGGCCTGTTCATTCAAATACGGAGGAATAGTAGTAATCCCCCACTTCTCCTCTCTCAATGGGAGACCACGTGACAATAGGCTTTTCTTGCTGGCAAAAAAATCAGCAGCAGCCGCGTATACTTTAATGCATAATCACATTTTCTCTCTCACAGAGGAATACACCGAAACAAATGTTTTGTATACACACAAAATATATCCGTTTAGATATAGAGCTATCATTAACTGCCACATTTCCGGCATGAATCTTCACTTTCTCTTTTAAAATATCTACTGTGATTAATGTTGTCTTTGCTTACCAGAAAGAAAAAAAAAAACGAAAAAAAAAAAACAAACAAACTTTGTATCTTCTGTTTTTTCCACAAACTTTTTTATCAATTAAAAAAAATTAAAAAGAAACATTATTATGTATAACAATGATTTATTCAATTATTTACTATTTTGTCCAACACACAAACACACAAACACAAACACACACACACACATGAACACACATACACACACACACACACACACATATATATATATATATATATATATATATATATATATATATATATATATATACTGGCATCCATAAACAGACTGTATCGCTGTATCACAACGTTTGCTGAACCAGGGAGATGCTTCAATCGTGGATCGAAACCCGCTTAACTATCTTACCCCAGAGCTATCATCATTCTCAGCGTAAGTAAAATAAATTTTTACGTAAATCTTCATACATATACTTGGTTGGTTATCTGTAGAGCTCAATTCTTGAAAAGAACTATTTCATTTCAGCCTATGTGTCACCCGGCAAATTTCCCAACGAGAGAACCCAGACCAGGGGTGTAGCAAATATATATATATATATATATATATATATATATATATATATGCAGGAGGAGCAGGTGTAGTGGGTGTTTAGTTTATCCTCAGTTTTGTGCAATGATATTCTACAATTATTATCGAAGCTTTTAAGTGAATGTCACACATGAATTAGAATTTGTATTCTTAAGTTTAAGTCGAACGATTCCTTTTTAGGTTTTTAAACTTTGTGGATAGCAATTATACCTTATTTTAAAACTTAACTATCAATTTATTCACTGCCTTTATATATATATATATATATATATATATATATATATATATATAAATTTTTGGTGGTCCAAAGAGAGAAATAAATATCAAGATTGCTGCTTTCGTCAGAGAACATATATGGCTCAAGGCCTTGTTAATGGGGTACTCAATGAGTCCGAAACTCGCACAGCAAATACGAGTACCCCTTTTACAAGGCTTTGTGCCATATTTTTTTCTCTGACTAAAGTAACAAGCAAGCAACACACACGCAAGTAAGAGCAAAATAAATGAATAAATAAATAAATAAATCCTTAAAAAGTACGAATCTCTTCGTGGACCAACTCATTTTAATATATATATATATATATATATATAGAGAGAGAGAGAGAGAGATACTCTAACACCTCTAAAATTTCTGTTTTAACTTTATATTGTTCAAACTACAACCCCGCTTTATATTGTTCAAACTACAACCCCGCTTTATATCAACCTGAGTTTGTCATACTCTTAAATCGTTATATCTGCTGCTACTATTTCCTTACTGATTTCTTATTGTTATCAGTCTTTAGACACTCTTCACACGAATCGGCTTTGGATTTGAATCCGAACGCCAATCATTCAAAATACGCACGGTTGACAGTTAAGCGATGTGTCTTTCTGGTTTCTTAATAGCTTCTATTTATTTGTATTTACAGATGAGATATATTACGTTTGCATAAAAGTTCGACCACATGGCTTTCGGTAAGTGTTTTTTCTTTCAAATATGTTCTTTATCACACTTTTTTCAGATATTAGAAAGACCGAGTTTAGTTCGACCATTCATCAAAACCTGGAGAATAGTGGATTTTGTTTGCTGTCCCGGCAGAACAAAGAGTAAAATTTAAAGAATCCAAAAAGAGATAAATATCTACACCTTGCTTGTGAACTAAAAACAAACAAACTATGGAACATGAAAGGGACAGTGATTCCAGTTGTTATTGGCGAACTTGGAACAATCCCCAATGATTGATAAATGGACTAGAAGAATAGAAATTAGAGGGCCAGTTGAGATCCTTCAGACTACAGAATTACTAAATCGGACAAAATTCGGAGAAGAGTCCTGAAAATTGTAGAGAATTGCTCTCACTCAAACTCCAGTGAAAAAACTTCATCTAACGCTGGTGTGAAATAACTCTCAAAGGAGTAAAAATAATGGAAAAGAGTATAAACAAATGGGAAAAAATGAACTTTTAGAATTTGAAACGCTTCTTTTACATCGCATGTAAAGATACGTAATACCAAAGATCAATAAAAAGAAAATTATAGTTTAACATATAAAAATCCATCAATAATCTATATATCTAAAAGAAAAAGTCGTCTAGCATCACTAAACTGCATATTTTAATGTAATTTAATGAAGCGTAGTGTAACTTTTACGAAATAAATTTTGTGGAAATTTTAAAAGATCAAAACAAAAAGCAGTTACTGTAAAAGTTTAAATATCTGTCTTAGTATAGTGTTAAAATTTGAACGAATACATAGATGAATAATAAAGCTCAGTGACTTCCATCTACTTTATAATAAAGTTAGATGTAATCCAATTAATTTTCATTTGATTGGTTATTAAATTACATGTTTAAATAAAGCAATTAATAACAATCTCATATGATATATGAACATATACTAAACATTAATTTGTTCATAATTGAAACATAACTTAAATATTCTTTGAATGTTGTATTAAAAATTTGTTACAATCAATACATTAATATATAAAGGAATAAATAAATAAAAATCCCAGTAATTTGCACCAAATTTATAATAAAGATCAATATGAATTATTTAATTTTCATAAGGTGGGGCTATTAACGTTTTGTTTTTTTATTTTCTTCAAATAAATCAATTTATATCAATTCAATATTGTATATAAACAACTATTAAATATAAATTCGTATATAATTGAAATATATTTCGTATTTTCTTTGATTGATGAATAAAGAATATCAAACAGCAGAAAAATAAATAAATAAATAATTGAATAAATAAATGAATAAATGTTTCTTTCTTATAGAATATATCGATATCTAGAATCGACGGAAAAGACGTCTGTTCTTTCTTATAGAATATATCGATATCTAGAATCGACGGAAAAGACGTCTGTTCTTTCTTAAAGAATATATTGATATCTAGAATCGACGGAAAAGACGTCTGTTCTTTTCGACATTCACTCACACACACACACACACACACACACACACACACACACACACACATATATATATATATATATATATATAGAGAGAGAGAGAGAGAGACAAAGTAATCCTAAAGTGATGAATTTATTATCAGGGTAAGTCAACGTTAAAACGCTTTCTCTGGAAAGATAGGTTTAGGAAGCAAACTACGAAATAAGACATCACAACAAAATTCAATAGTTTCTTCATGAGGAATACTTGTACAGAGAGAACAAATGTGAAAGGAGCACGTAAACATTTCAGTTGGGATAAAGTTTCTGATGATCTTGGAAAAAGAAAAAAAAAAGAATCTTTAATGCAGAAACAACTAAAGTGCTCCAAAATAGGTTGAAGCACTGATGAAAGCCAACTGACGGCCTTTGTTGGGCAGAACCAATCATGGATAGAATGGGTCGCAAAGGAACACCGTCTTTATGGATCTTAGATAGACCATGAAGACGGGGACGGATGGAACCAACATGTTGAATGGAATCAGAAATCTTAGGGGACAGAAGACCATTTTTTACCCACTTCCTTAGTTGTTTTTGAAATTTTACTTCTATAGAAGTGGTGTGATCACGAGCTTCCACCGGACCTAATTTATTAAATTTTGTATTATCATTAAGGAACAGTAACATTTTGTTGTCATAGTCATCATGATCCTATAATACAACACCAGCACCTTTATCAGGTTTAGAAATAACAAAATTATTGTCATTGCGTAATGATTTGATGACACGGCGATGCTGGTCTCCCCATCTTGATTCGTCAAACGCAACAGACATGCCCGAAAAAGTATGGGAAAGACTGTTAAGTTTGGGTTTAAAGTCACTGCTTGCTAAGCCTGAGGAAGGTTTTAATTTAGCTAGTTGGGAATACGAGGCCTCGATGTCAATGAACACCTTCATAGGGTCCGGCATATGAAAGGGAACTCACAAGTCAAGTCCGTGCACCAAAATGAGTGACGACAATTCAGATGATCTGAATGAAGTTAAATTAAAAATGACTCCATCGGCGGTCGCCTCCTTAATGTAACGAAAACGCTTGTTGATCAAGTATATTACATTTGAAATTCTATGGGCAGTAAGCTTGCAAACACAATTTTTATGAATGCTGGACATGAGACGAAAGAAACGAATCCTGTTAAACATAGAAAGGGTCATAGAATTCTGACGCCATTAGATCTTTAATTGTCATTCTAGAAGAGGAACTTTTTTAGAAAAATTTTCTTTAGAAATTTCCAAAATTTTTTCTCAATTTTTAAGATTGGACAAGGTTTAGCATTTTTTTTATGCTAAATGTAAATTGAGAAGGGCAGACATGATCTTGGATACACTTTTGAAAAAACAGGATTTTAGATTTTGTTATTCACAAACGTGCCTTCACTGTTAGAATTTTGTTCAGATTATTTATAATCCTACCATCGTACCTCTTTTTAAAATATTTGAACAAATTATTGATGTTTAAAAACTTATTGATGGCCAAGAAGACATAAAGGTTTCGGGAAACTGAAGGCATGTTTATTGTTAGAAAAGGGGGAAACGACCGGTTTCGACTGGCACTTCTCTGACTTTCCGGGTTTTTTTTTTTGTTGTTTTTTTTTTGCAAAAACTTTCATGTCGGTCATGTACATCAAAATGTTGATCTCTACCTGCAATTTACTGAGTTTGTACCCAGCTGTGAATTATTATTATTATTGTTATTATTATTATTATTAGTTGTTGTTGTTGTTGTTGTTGTTGAAGTGGTGGTAGAAGTAGTAGTAATTTAAGATTCTACCCACCTGGCTTAATAGTCAAGATTTTAAGATTTTTTTTGATGAATTGATTCGTATAATTCCGCGATATTACAAGAGTCTTAAAACTGACCATGTCGAGTTGAATTACAGTCTGCAAGCTTTGTAAACGGTAGTAATGAGCGAGGATGAAGGTGTGAATCTGTTTTGTTTGCTTAATAGAGAAATCTGCACGTCTATTTCGTTTCAATCACAGCTTCTGGTTTATGCTCATTGTAATTATCTTTATTTTTCCCCGAAAGTGCTCATATATCTTCCTTTGCAATAATTGGCCCACACTCGTATGTCTGCATGGGTATTCGTTAGGTGTTAACGTAAAGTAGGCAGCCGCATCAATAGTCTCTGTGGATTTATCACATACTCGGCACAGAGAGTCAGTCTCGTCTATCACTACAAATTCCTAATATATTTAGGTGTTAAATTGAAGTTATATAATTGTTGACAAGTAATAATGAAAGAATTATTATTATCATTATTATTATTATTTACTCATTAGAGTTTTTACATCAGCGTAAGCTGATGGCCTTTCACTGGAGATTGCGTGACAGCAAGTTTCCTCAAGTCTCCAGGACTCTTCTCAGTATTCTGTCCGTTTTCAATTATGCTGTTGTTTGGATGGTCTCCACTCGGCCGCCAACCTCCAAATCCTCCAAACCCTTTAATAATCATTTTGTTACCGTGCCAAAGGCAGCAATCACACTTGGTATAATTGTCACCTTCATGTCGAGGTACTTATCTCTCTTTTCACATTCTTTCATTCTTATTCTCTGGTCAGCCAGGATAGCAAGTCGACAATTTTGCAGATTTTCTTTCTTTTTTTTTTTTTTGTTGATTATTATAAGGTCTGGTCTTCTGGTCGAGATCAGGTGATCCGTTTGTATGTCAAATTCCCATAGGAGTTTGTGTGTGTCATTTTCTAGGACAAGTGCTGGGTTGTGCATATACCATTTGTTGGCATGGCCAAATTTAAATTTCTTGCACATTTCCCAGTCGTGTCTAGCTTTCTGTGCCAATATGCTGCATTCACTTATTATGTGATTGATGGTTTCATCACTGTCACCAAATAGCCTACATTTGCTATTTTGTTGCGTCTTATCAATCCTCGCCTTCATATGATTGGTTCTTATGGCTTTATTTTGTGCTGCCATTAGGAGAGATTCTGTTTCTCTCTTAAAGTTTCCTTTTCTTGTTCCCCTCTTAAAGTATCTATCATTTTGTTTTCCTTCCTATTTTTGTTTCCAAGTTACTATTATTATTATTTACTCATTAGAGTTTTCATTTCAGCGTTAGCTGATGGTCTTTCACTGCAGTCTGAGTGACAGAAAGTCTCCTTAAGTCTCCGGGACACTTCTCAGTATTCTGGCAATTCTCAATAATGCTGTAGTTTAGATGGTCTCCACTCGTCGACCAACTTCCGAGTCCTCTAGGCCCTTCAATAATCCTTTAGTTACTGTGCTAAAAGTCACAATCACAATTGATATAATTGTCACCTTGAGATTCCATATTTTTCTCACATCTCTAGCAAGGTCTTGTTCTCATTCTTTCAGTTTTATTCCGTGGTAAGCCTGGACACCAAAGTCGACAATTTGGCAAATTTTCGTTTTTTGGTTAATTACTGTAAGGTCTTTTATTGTTATTATTTCGTCTCTTATAGAGTTTTTCACATCAGTATTAGCTGATAGTTCCTCACTGGAGTCTGAGTGAGAGCAATCGCCTCAAGTTTCCAGGACTCTTCTTAGTATTCTGGCCGTTCTCAGTAATGCTGTCATTTGGATAGTCTCTACCCGTCCGCCGACTTAAAAGTCCTCCAGGCCTTTTAATAATCCTTTAGTTATTGTAACAAAAACACCAATTCCAATTGGTACAATCGTCACTTAGTAGTAGAGGTAGTAATTTTCCTATTTTTTTTTTTTTACATCAATCTGATTATATTTTTATCAATGTCTGATTGACAGTTTGTCTACTTATGTCTCTAGGACTGTTCTAAGTATTCTCGCCGATTTTGGACAGTACCGTCGTCTAGATTGTTCCGATTCTTCCTTTAATTTCCACTTTTTTTGGGTTCTTGTGGAATGTTCCAAGGGTCTCGTGTACGAATGATATCACTTTAACTTTCATGTCTCACTGCTTCCTCAACTCTTTGGCAATGGCTAGGTATTCTTCGTCTTCTTACACATTCAGTCTGTTGTCTCCTAGCCAAACAAAATAACTTTTTTTAATTGAGAAAACCTTTGCCTTTTATTACCAAGGATAATTCTTTTTAGCGGATATACAGATTTTTGCATGATTACCAAATGATTACCTTGCCCACCCTGTCGTGTATGTCTTGTTTGGTGATTCGGCTGCATTCACTTTCTTTGTGATTATTTTCTCATCCCTGTCATCACATAACCTACGATTGATATCCATCTAACTGCTGAAAGTATTTGCACCAATATAAATAATACGCATCGCATTAAATTACGCTGCTATCAGCAGAGATATAATTTCTTTCTGTAAGTTCCTCTGTCATAGCAAGATATTGGTCCTCTCAGGTGCCATGCCCTTAGTTTCTTAAAGTAACCATTTCTGATTTCTTGATATTTTGGTCGTTAGAGTTTGTTCACTGTCAGTCCTGTTGCTAGTTCTGTAACCAGCCTTCTTCGCTTTTGTTTACATATTCTCAAAGCCAATCCGCACTTTCTAAATTCTCGTATGATTATTATTTGTTCACTTTTGATATGTTTTTTTTTCTCTCTGGAGTTTGAGTGACAGAACGTCTCAAGTCTCCAGGACTCTTCTCAGTATGCTGGCTGATTTCAATAATTCAGTAGTTTGGATGGTTTCCACTCGTCTTGCTATTTCCAAGCCCTGCAGTCCTTGTAATTATCCTTGGATGGCTGTACCAAAAATACCAATTACAATTGATATTATCGTCACTTTAATGTTCCACAGCTTTTTCAATTACCTAGCAATAGCTAGATAGTTAACCCATTTTATTAATATTATTTCATTCCTCGTGAGTTTTAAACGTCAGCGTTAGCTTGTGAACTGGAGAGTATATGAGAGCAAATCCTTTCGAGTGTACAGGACTATTCTCAGTATTCAGGCTGATCTTAAAACGATAAAGTGTTGAGAGCCATTTCTTCAAGTACTTTTCCGTGCTTTTAGAGATCGTTCTAACCACATTAATTACACGAGGTATCACCTTCGTGTTCCACGATTAGATTTGATTTTTAGTTCTCTGACCAGGGCCAAATATTTATCAATCATTTCACTTTTATCTTTATTTTGTTGTCTGCCGGAACGGCAAATTCCAGAAAATGACATGTCCAGCTTTTCTTGTTAATTAACACTATGTCTGGTTTTCTGGCCAGAATTAGGTAATCCGTTTTTAAGTCAAAATTTCTTTTGTCAGGAAAAGATTTGGGCCTGTGCAAATACTATTGGTAGTAAGCACGAGTTTTAAGTCTCTTTCACAATTTCGAGTTGATCATCTTTCCCATCAAGTTAAGCCCCGTTTTGCCCTCCTTTTGTGCAAGTGTGCTGCATTCTCTGAAAATGTAATAAACAGTATTGTCTCTTTCTTTAAATTTATATTTACTATTCGATTACGTATAATCAATTTTCGCTTTGACATAGTCATTTTGTATTGCTAATTGAAAAGATTCAGTTTCACTCTTGAGGTTTCCCTTTTCAGAACATCGTCCGTGGCTTCTGATGTGCAATCTCATTTGGTTTTCACTTGATTTATCCGTATAATTCTTTTTCTTATCAAGTTTCATGCAGTTCATTTTTGGATTTTTTAAAAACCTATGTTAACTTTGGTTTTACTGATAGCTGTAACAAGTATTTCTTTGGTTTTGTCATGAATTCCTCGAGCCATTATACTGAGGCATCTACGTAATCCTCGAAAGCTGGTGAGTTCACTGTTTCTTCTTCTTCTTCTTCTTCTTCTTCTTCTTCTTATTATTATTATTATTATTATTATTATTATTATTAACTTATTTGAGAGATTTTTATACCAGTGTTTGCTGCCGGCTTCTTAAAGGAGTTTGAGTGACAGCAAGTTTCCTCAAGTCTCCAGGACTCTTCTCAGTATTCTGGTCGATCTTGCCGACCTGGCCAGAATACTTTAACTTGGAGGGTCTCCAGTTTTCCTCTTAATTCCATGACTTTCAGTCGTTTTACTAATTCTTTCGGGATTTCCCAAGCGCACCAATTTCAGTTGGTATCACCGACACCTTCGGGTTCCGTAGTTTTCTCAGCTGTCTTGGCAGGTCCAGTTACTTATCACTCTTTACGCTTTCTTTTAATTTTATTTGTTTGGTTTCTTTGTTTTAATGGCATATCAACCCTTGTAGGTTATTTAATGCCAATGCTATTCTTCTATTGTAATGGTACTATTTAATCCATAGCTGGGAGGATAAGGGGGTTCATACCTTTCCCAAGAGTATTTGCCCGAAAGTGAACGTAATAGCGCGACTGGAGTACGAACTTGCTTACTACGATTCCGCAATCCATCGCTTTAACCATTACACCACGAGGATACCCCCTTATTCATTTCGAGGCTGCAGTTTAGTTCTTAGTACCATTACACCACGAGGACACCCCCCATTTAATTTGTGGTCAGCTGGGACGGCAAAGTCCACCTTTCGGAAAGTTCTCTTTTTTCTTTTTGTTGACTATCACTAGTTATGGTTATTTAACCGAGTAATATCATTACTATCATTTTTTAAATTTTGGCTTTACTTTTGGGTTCTTGCAATACGTCGGTGTGTTTTTACCCCAGATCTATTCTAAGGGAAAGTAGTGATTATATTTATTCTCTCTCTCTCTCTCTATATATATATATATATTTACTTTTTTAACAGCCTGATTTTGGTGGAACCTTTCAGTTGTATTAATATTACTCTCTTAAAGAGATGACCAGTTCGAAAAGTGCAAACGTGTATTTTATACTGGCTGGAATTATAAGATATCTTGGCAATGTTATAATCTGTATTTATTATCATTATTGCTAGTAAATTTTACACCGGAGGCCGAACTGATGGTATTAACTGAGATGAAAGTAAAAATAAGTCTCCTCAGCCGCCAGGAAATCTTTTAAATATTTTAGCTGATCGGAGCAGTGCTTTCATTTGGATAGACTTAATTCGTCCTTGGACATCTACTTTTGTTATGATACTTTCCTGTTGTTAATGTTTTATTTCTTGAGAGTTTTCACATTATCATTAGCTGATGGTCTTTCATTGTCGTTTGAGTGACAAGTTTCCTCAAATCTCCAGGACTCTTCTCAGTATTCAGTCCGATCTCAATAATGCTGTAGTTTGGGTGTCTTTCACTCGTATTCTTATTTCCAAGTCCTCCAGTCCTTATACCAATCCTTTGGTGACTGTACCAAGAACACCAATCACGATTAGTATAATTGTCACTTTCAGGCTCCACAGTTTCTTTTTTAATTCCCTAGCAAGGTCCAGGTACTTATCCTTCTTTTAACTTTTTTTCAATTTTAGTTTGTGTTCACCTTGGACAGCAAAGGTCACAATCCTGTAAGTTCTCTCTTTTTTGTTGATTATTATAACGTCTGGTAATCTGACCGAGGCTTGGTTATCCGCTTGTATCTCAAAATTCCAGAGGAGTTTTTGCATCCTTATCCACCGGACAGATTCTGGATTTTGCATGTACCATTTTTTCGTATGGGCAAATTCAATTTCTTGCACAGTTATGAGTGGATCACCTTGCCTATACCAGTCATGTCTAGATTAATATTATTTCTTTCCTAATTTGCTGCATTTGCTTATTATGTAATTGATCGTTTCGTCTCTATCACCACATTACCTAAATTTACTATTTTTTTGCATCTTATCTATTCTTGCTTTGATATGGTTGGTCCTCATGGCATTGGTTGTGTCTGCTATTAGAAGATATTCAGTTTCTTTCGTAAGGTTTTCCTTTCTTAGCCACGTCCGCGTTTTCTTTTGCGAGATGTCACTTGTTAGTCGTTTAAAACATCCATAGAGTTTTTTTCTTCCCATTTTCTTTTCTGGTTAGTTCCATTCTGTTGATCCTCCTGTCGTCAGTTTTGTTTCCGGTGGCTGAGATCTTTTTTTTTTCTCCGCACTTTTCTATTTAGTCTTTGAGTCTTTGTATAGATGCGTCAATGCTGTCTTCAATGCTTGTAAGTTCTCTTCCTCCCTCTTTTCTTGACACATATTGTCTTTCAATGTCATCTCTGGGATTCAAGGCTTTATTATTATTATTATTATTATTATTATTATTATTATTATTATTATTATTATTATTATTCACTCATTAGAGATTTTCACATCAGCGTTAGCCGATGGTTTTTCACTGGAGTCTGAGGGACAGCAAGTCTCCTCAAGTCTCCAGGACTCTTCTTAGTATTCTGGCCGTTCTCAACAATGCTGTCGTTTGGATGGTCTCCACTCGTTCGCCAACTTCCAAGTCCTCGAGGCCCTTTAACAATCCTTTAGTTACTGTTCCAAACGCACCAATTACAATTGGTATAATTGTCACCTGCATGTTCCACAGTTTTTTCAATTCTCTAGGAAGGTTGAGGTACTTATCCTTCTTTTCATATTCTTTCAGTTTTATTCTGTGGTCAGCCGGGACAGCAAAGTCGACTATTTTGCAAGTTCTCTTTTTGTTTTTTGCTGATTATTATTAAGTCTGATCTTCTGGCCGGGATTAGGTGATCCGTTTGTATGTTAAAGTCCCATAGGAGTTTTTTCCGTGATTATTTGACACTTTTACTAGCTGGTGGTTTTTACTTACGTCTCAGTGACAGCAGGTTTTCCTAATAGTCCCTTCTGACTGTTCCTTCCAAATATTAAGACTAATTTTAAGAGTGCCGTTGTCTGGATTGTCTTGATTTTTCTTCGGGTGTGTTGTAAGCCCAATCTCCATTCTATACCACTGAGAACCATTTTAAAGACTCCATAAACGATTGGTATCATCGCCAGCATCGTATTCTACAATTTCTTCAGCTCATTGAAAATATGTACATATTCGTTTATCTTTTCACTTTTCCTTTGTTATTTTTAGTTTTTGTTGTTTTTTTTTTTGTTTTTTTTTTGTTTTTTTTACACAGTTGGATTGCTGGAACGGCAAAATCTCTTGATGGAAAGTTCTTTCCTTATTTAATTTTATTCCTTGCCTTCTGGCTGGCATTTGATGATTCTTTAAGTTCCTCAAAGTCTTTAAGAACTCCATGCATCTCATTTACCAGAACGGATAGTTAGTAGAGTATATATATATATATATATATATATATATATATATATATATATATATATATAAAAGTAAAAAAAGGAAGTAAAGTTGGCGACCTAGGTCAAGGGTGACTCGAAGGCTCCCTTTTCAATAACAACTACACCGAGGCATAGGGTAGGGCGCTACTCTTTTACTTGGATTGCTCCACTTTACCCATGATCCTTACCTTATAATGTTGGATGCTAAGCAAGGCGACATCAGGAACCTTTTTTTTTTTTTTTAGTCAACCTAGAATTGAACCCCGGTCTCGCGGACCATTGGCGAACCCTCTACTCATTAGGCCAATTGCCCGGTTACCATAAGGGATACTGGAGTGGTTTGTATATACACTGCTTGTCAGCATAGTTAAATTCTAATCTCTTTTTCAAATCCAAGTGGATTCTCTCCACGACGTACCTCATTTATTATTCTATTTGTGACATTTTACTGCATTCGCTTTTAATGGGATTAACAGTTTCACCCTCCCTCTCTGTACATAAGTAAGACTTGCTATTCTTTTGTGTAAGATTGAATGATTGGGAAACTCTTATGTTCTTCGGTACTCTTCTCTTCGTTCCGGACAATCTCAGTTGGGCCGTGGCATAAACGTTTTCCATTCCTGGTTTGCCATCATCTCTTGTCACTTTCGAACGATTGTTCAAAGAGTTCTGACAATGAGTGTCCCTTTCGTATTCACTGAATTCTCTGACAGGGTCCACGTATTCATCTATCATTTTTATTTGATTTATTATTCATTCTCTTGTCTGCGGGAAAGGCAAACTAAACGGACACATTCTTCTCTTCTTGTTATCTATATGTAGAGTCTTGCTAACAATTATAGGCACCCTTTCATTTTGTGTCAGTCGTCGGATATAAACGTAACATAACCAAATTCAAATAAACTTGTTTTATCATTTGCTCTTCTTTATTAACCACGTGATGTCAACATACCAAAGACATTTTACTAGATTCGTTGTGGTTTTTTTCTTTCTTTTTTTTTTCTTAAAAGATATTCTACATAATGTTCTGAAATATCATAACCTGAAAAATATCATAATTTTGACCAGGACTGGAGGTCTCGTCTACTGATAAGAATCGAGTGATCCGCTTTTATCCTAAAATCTCAGATTTTTTTCTTGGAGATTATATTGATCCGGCTCTTTATTATTGTTTGAATTTTGATATCTAATTCTGATGGGCTATTGAGGTTGAACTTGATGATCAAGAATCGTTTAGAGAAAAATTAAATGCAAAAACATGCAAAATAAAATATGAAATGCAAAATCGAACAGATTTGATCGATTCTCCTGAGGAATAATATTCAAAGAATGTTTACTATCAGATCATGTCCATTACAATTATTTGAATAAAGAGTGAAAGTATAAGGGGGGAAATAAATATGGTAGTTGTTAGCTTATGAATATTCACACAAATAATATCATTTGAATTTACATGAGATCAAGCGACAGCCGGTAACCCTTTAACTTGTGTATTGTTACAACCGCCTCTGCTTTTTCTTCTTTTTAGCTTTTCACACAAGCATTAGTTGATGATCTTTCACAGGAGTCAGAGTGACAGCAAGTCTCCTCAAGTCTTCAGAACTCTTTTTAGTTTTCTGGCCGACCTCAAGTCGGAAAAAAAGTGATAACAAGTACTAAAAATACAACAGAATGTTGCGCAATAACATATCTATAGAGATTGATGAGAATCCGGTGAAATTATTTGATATATCTTTAATTATTTTTATCAGGTTTTAATGAGGATTGGAAAAGCAAAGTACAAATAATGCTAAATTTGAATTTAATTTGTACATGTTCAGTTAGCTAAAGCTATTTTAATGTTTTTATTTATTCCTATAAATATAGAAAGTGGCAGAAATTTCCCAAGAATTTACGAAGTGCATATAATGCTAAACAAAATTCTTGGAGCGCGTTCGGTAAGGAACACCGAATATTTGTTTTTCTATATTCCTATAAAGTAGACAGCTCGCGGGAAATAACCTTTTTTTCCAATGACGTTTTTGTTATGCTTTTAAAACTTTAAAAAAAAGACAAAAAAATGTAAATTCCTTTTTCTTTTTTAATTTTTTTTATTGCGGGTTTGATTTACAAAATGCATATAATGCCAAGCTGGATTCTTACTTGGAATGTGTCTGGTTAGCTAAACCGAATATTTGCTTTTTTACAATCGTGCAAAGTAGACATCTCGTAGACATTAACCCTTTAAATACTTTTTCTTATGTATAAACACGTTTAAAGTATTTCTAACTTTTTTTAGCATTCTGTGACCGCTTCGTTTATAGCAAGGATATATAATTCTGAATTGAACTGTTAATTTGTGCCGGTTCACTTCAAATGGACATTTAGTTTTTCTCCGTTCATTTAGCCAAATCTAATCTGAATGTCTTTATTTAATCGTATAAATCTAGTAGAATATTACATTTTCCTTGACTTTTTGTTTTGCATAAAACTGTAAAAGAACATTATTTTTACTCTTGTAGAACGAATAATGGCTGCATGGTTATATAAAAGTTCACAGCACGACGACGTTTGTCATCCTGTGTGACCTCAAAAAGCATAATTCCATGTTACTAGACACGAACAGGTATTCAGCATTTAATACGAATTTCTTGACTTTGGGTCAAGTAAGGTGATACCAACAATATCCTCTGTATTACCAAAGAAAATCAGCAATGATCCTACTCAGGTTTTTCATAGGTGAACACCTAGAATCAACCACAACTGTAACCAACCAGTTAATCTTACTAAATAACAAAGAAAGGGTACTATTTTGAGAGTACAGATGATGTTAAATTGAATTTTTAGTTTTAAAACATCTAGTTTGGTGAACCAAATCTTTACGTCGTTTTTTAAACGTATGAAGCTGACTACAAGCAGAGAATGATATTTTTCCCAAGGCTTTTTTCTGATATTTATTTCTTTAAAATCAGGTGTTTGGAATTGTCGAACAAATTGTGGCTAAAAGGATCGATGAACTTTAACTTTACGGTCACGTTTGTTAGCCTATTTGTCCTTTCAAAAATTACTTAAAAAGCAAATTTCAAAGATGTCGTCCTGTTCTAATTCATAACCAATTAACAACTTTTAAGTCTTTGATGGAATAACCTATCATATATATATATATATATATATATATATATATATATATATATATATATAACCTGAAGCTTTAATGAAAAAAAATGAAACAAAAGTTTAAATCATTTCAAGTAAAGAAAACTATTTAAGATAAATCTCTTCTCATCGCAATCCTCTTCAATCTCCTCTCCCAGTGGTTTAATACCTTTTTATCATATTTCTCCTTTTAACCAACATGAATGGTTCCAGCCAGCTCCCTATCCAGCCGACCTTCTTTCCTTCTCCCAGGCAATAAATACAATTCGATTAACACGATTTAACCTGTCTTATATATCGAAACAAAATAGAAAAAAAAAATGAAAAAGAAAGGCCAAATTGCTTTCGCTTCTTCCTTGCTCACCTCCTTTCTTTGTTCAACTTGATTGCATCTTAGACGATCACTCTGGCCATTTCCACAGACACACTACTGGCTCGATACCAAGATCATCTACTACCCCAAACCTTATTCCTCCCACAAGCCTTTTATCTTCTTTACCTATTCCCGCCCGCCTGGCATAAGCTTATATATTTCACCCTCACTTCCGAACCAACCCCTCACTTTCACGTAGCCCGTGAACCATATACACATCTCTCTTTTGTGTTTTCCCGCGTATTATTTTAGCAATTCTTTGTTGGTGGAACAATGCCAAGCATTTTTACATTGAGAAGACATGATCTGCTTGAGTGGCATTAGCGATGAAGAATAGAAAGATAGAGAAGGAGGTTGAGGTGTAAGATGAAAAAGGGTTGGAGACTGGCGGCGTCTTAACCGTTTTGACAGGTCGATAAGTTCGACCGTCCTACACCAACCCTTACTTCTATCAATTGGGCATCAGGGACTAGTATACAGCATTCGACGAATTACTCAAAAATAGCGGCAAAAGGGTTTTAGGGGTTTACTTTAATGGAAAGAGGCGAAGAAGAGGATAAATGAACAATGAATAAATAAATAAATAAATAAATAAAGAGATCTCTATTTTTGTTTTCTATCTCTCACTTCTACGGAATATATTTACCCAACCTCTCCACCATGAGCTGGATATGACTCAAGGTCAGTTTGCTTGGCGGAGTAAAACTAATTTGTATTTATATTTTGCCTTTTCCTAGACTGGTTTCCTAAGCAAATTTAAAAGCATGAACCATGTCTCTCTCTCTAAAACTATGGGGAAATAAAAAGCAAATACAGATTTTTTTACGTTTATTGTCTCTCATTTTCTATTTAGCTCAATTTCAGCTTTTTATTGTCATTTCGTCAGGTACGTCAGAAGGTCATGGAGCATATACTAAAAATAGCATCCACACACACAAACACACACACATACACGCGCGTGCGCACGCACACATGCACACACACACACGCGTACACACACACACACACACACACCCACGCACACATGCACACACAAACAAAAATTCACTGTCAGCGGATAATGAATACACTGAATATATCCCCTGCAGATGGGTAAGTTTTGTTTGGGCTTTATAGTATATCAACCATTGTAAGTTATTAAAGCCAAATCCTTTTTTTATACGTATAAATAGTTCTATTTCAAACAATTCAGTTTTGCGTAAGTACACAGTTTCAATGTTAAAAACTATTCTATTTCATATAATTCAGTTTAACAAACGAAACAGTTCTATTTCATACACTTCAATTTAGCATTAATACACAGTTTCAATGTAAACAAAGTTCGATTTCAAACAATTCAACTTAGCTTAAGTACACAATTCAGTTCTATTTGAAACATAGATAGGACGCAGTCAGGTGCTACCATTCGGAGAGGACCCGATAGAGATAACAAAGATGAGGTACACCACTTTCCCCAAAGTTCTAGAATTCCTGGAACCTCAGTGTCAGATTGTAAACTATCATATCTTGAACACTCCTTGGTGGAAGGGGAGTCTTATCTCTCACAGAGAAGCAGTCGGTGTATTCTTCAGCTCCAACCGACTAGGCAACAGATGGGTAAGACATTCACCCTTAATAATATTGCTCAGTCTGCTGGGGCTGTAGAATACACCGACTGCACTTCTGCAGAGAAGTAAGAACCCTCATCTAACGAGTTTCCTGGATATCATAATAAACAATCTGATTGTGAAGTTCGAGTGATGCTGTTGCTTTGGGGAATGCGGATTACCTCTTCATTGCCATCGCTCTCACGTCCACTCTTGTCCGGAATGGTAGCACCTGATAGGGCCATGTCAATGGTTTAAATAGAACTAATTACATACTTACGTAAACAGAATTGTTTGAATTAGAGCTGGTTGACTGAACTGAATAGCTTGAAATAGAAATGTTTTTGACAAATAAACTGTGTACTTATATTTTAACTGCGTATTTATGCTAAAGTGAATTGATTGAAATGGAGCTGTATTTGACATTGAAACTGTACTTATACTAAACTGCATTGTTTATTATAGACAGTTAAGTGTGTCTCAACAAAATCTATACTTATACTAAATTGAATTGGTTGAATAAGTGTTTGAATAACCCGAATCGTTTGAAATAGAAATTTTTTGAAAATTATACTGTATACATATACTAAACTGAATTGTTTGAAATAGAACCCTTTATTTGTATAAAAATGGATTCGGCATTAAATAAAAGCCAATCACACAAAATAAAATGTGATGTCCTGTATGTGACACTAAGCTGCAGCAATATTTGCCGTCCTGGAGAATTTGGGAATTCACTTTGACTCACTGTGATTGTACCAGTTGTAATGCAAAAATTGTGCAAAAAAAAAAAAAAGAAAACTTTTAAAAAACAAATACACAAAAAAAAAATGAATATGAATGTCCGGTGAACGTGATTTTCTAACCACTTGATATAAAATAACTTCAAACAAGTTGACACGGCGTTTAGACCAGTCCATATGTTCAAGGAAAAAATCTCGTCTCCAAGTGCATAATATGACACAAGGTCACATTTTTAAGCGAAATAAAGCTGGTTTGAATTTTACTTTTTCTAAATTGGTTGCCCACCAACGTAGAAAACCCAGTCTATTATCTAGCCAGAGTTAGTGTGATGGATTCATCATTACTCAAAAAGCATCAGTGCTAAGTTAAACTGAATTTATTATCAAAGATCTTTAATTCTGAGTCACTGATTTCATTTTCTTAGCCATTACTCTAAACACTCCTCAATACTTTCACTGTTTCTCGTTTTCAGTTTTTCAATCATCCATTCAGTTCGTTTTTTAGAAGGATATTGGGTATATATTATGCATAAAGCTCACAAATACACATGCCGCTTTTCAGAGAATAAATTTCACGGAAATGTACCTCACATGCACACACCCATTCTGGTATTTCTATTCACTTGACAGCCTCGTTCATAGTCTAAATGTTCCTCAATATTAGGTTTTAAAAAATTTTTTTACAAGTCCTTATTAGAAAACGCACATACAAATAGGGCAAAATTCTATTTTACGAGGTTTCCGGACTTTTTTGTACAGGCATTTAGAATTGTCGTAGACTCTTCAAAATTCAGTATGTTATTGCTATACATGTTATGAGATGACAGACCAATTTTTATGATTTCAGGTTCAAATGAACACCTACAGCAGGAATTCGAATACACCCAACAAAAACCCGATTGTCACAGCTGGTGAATTTCAAAAATGCAATCTGGACGTGAGGACTCTTTAGAAGAACGATATGCAATAAAATTCTGTTTTAAACTTGGAAAAAATGCCACAGACACGTATGGAATGCCTCAGTCTGCTTTTCGACCATCTTGCATGAATTGAGAATCAGTTTTTGAGTGACATAAGAGATTGAAGGAAGGCAGGAAGTTTGGGAGGGATGATGATATGTGTGGGAGGAATAAGGAAGTCGATAGAGCAGAGTTGACTGGCCAAAGGGTTAGGGTTAGGGTTACTATGTTGAGGTTTTAAGGGAGTTCAGAAAGAGATTCCGTCGGAAGAGGCCAGCACTCTTCAAATCGGGTCAGTGGCATTTCTACTTGGACAATGCACCAGTCCATAACTCCATCGCTATTATAGACTATATGAACAAGATAGGAATCAAGACAGTTCCTCAGTCTCCTTATAGCCAGACCTTGCTCCCTGTGACTTTTGGTTATTCCCTAAGCTCAGAGGCAGTCGTTATGAGACAATTGGGAGGATGAAAGAGGCTGTGACGAAAATCATTGACATGCTCACACAAGAGGACTTCAATGGGGCCTTCCAGAAGTTGTTGGAACAGTACAACAATGCATTGCAGCCGGAGGAGATTACTTCGAAGGGGACTAGAGTTTCATGTATTACTATCAATAAAAGTGCTCATACGAAAAAAAGTCTGGAAACTTATTTAATGATCCTCGTAAGTAAATAAATGTATGGATAAGATATCTTACTGGATAGAAAAACATAAGGCAAGAAATCCAATATTATAGAGTGGTACTTTTAAATTTCTTATAATACTTATTTTTCGTTGGTTGATTCTTGGTAGGTTTGTTGTGTTTTATGGCATATCAGGTATTGTGGATTATCTAATGCTAAATCCTTTTCATACAGGATTTTTAAGTAGAGATTTCAGAGGTAACATTTTTTAACGAACCAGTATTGATTTGTTTCCAGTTAAATGGTTTCAATTATTAATATTGTTTTCAGAAGCAACGTATTTTTGATTATTGCTATTGTTTGCACACATTTAAATGGTTTCCAGTTTTGCTTTTGTTTACGCAAATTTAAATGGTTTAAAGTACTTCTTTTGTTTGGATACAGTCAAATCGTTTCTAAAATGGCTATTGTTTGTACACAGTTACATTGTTTCAAGTACTACGTTTGTTTGCACACAGTCAAATGGTTTCTAAAATGTCTATTGTTGGCACATAGTTACATTGTTTCAAGTACTGCTTTTGTTTGCACACAATCAAACGGTTTCTGAAATGGCCATTGTTGGCACACAGTTATGTGGTCTTAAGTGTTGATGCAAACTCCTGATAATTCAGTTAAGCAAAAATGATTTGTTTGCACATTATTAAATACTTTCAAATATTTTAACTGGTTAAATAGTTTTAATTGACTCATAGTTAGGACCCAACAGGTGCTAACCCTTCGGATCAGAATGAACCTTGAAGTAATTGCAATAAAGATATACATTCTCCAAGCTTCAGGCCTGGAGACTCGCTATAAGATGGTTAGGAAAATATCTCGGAAATACATTGATTTGGGGGGATACCTCTCTACAAAGATACATTTGGATTATTCAAGGGTACCAGTGGACGAGGTTCTCTCTCGGGGGGCTTAATTAGATAA
The DNA here is from genome assembly GCA_963585895.1 of Sepioteuthis lessoniana. Classification (NCBI taxonomy): domain Eukaryota; kingdom Metazoa; phylum Mollusca; class Cephalopoda; order Myopsida; family Loliginidae; genus Sepioteuthis; species Sepioteuthis lessoniana. Next base: position 47,243,100 of record OY757933.1, read on the forward strand.
TGTTTGGAAGAAAACTAATTCCAGAAAACATCCTGGGAAATATGTCTACGGGGTTTTCAAAATAAGGTGATTTACAGGTTAAATGCAACTGGCATTTCTAATCACGTTTGATGTACTTCATTATGACCAATACATTGTGTGTGTGTGTGTGTGTGTGTGTGCACGCGCACAGGAACGCAATGTGTGTATGTGCGCGCACGAGTGTGTGTCTGTGTGTCTGTGTGTGTGTGTGCTTACCAGTCTATCAATTTGAGTAGGATATAGCACAAAGTCAATTTGTTCGGCGGAGTTTGTTATTATTTTAACGATTCAGAGTTTTCCTTCTCCTATATATGTTGGCATCCCAGGTAAAAGAGTCTGTGAGCCCAACTATTCACCCATAAATAGAGGAAGGATAGATGGGTGCTTGTAGAATCCAAAAAGGTCCGTCCGGAATTTGAACTTGAGTTACCGTGTTCAATTCCTTCAACGATAACCATTACACCATTCACGCCCCTAAAAATAAAACAATCAGTCCGGATGAAATACAAGATTGTTTTGTCAAGCGAAGTAGTGCTGGTGCCTAACCATGGCCAAAGAACCCCGTTTAATATATTCCCATAGTTCAGATAGAGAGAAAAGGTGAATAATTTTTCCAAATACATTAAGAAGAAGTGATATATATATATATAACTAAATTATCCAGTCAGTGTCCAAGGACAGTAGGTGTGGATTATTCTTTACATAGAATATATGAGGGTAATCATATAAATCTATGAGAGTGCTCAATGTATGGCAATTGTTAATTCTCAATAATATTCTCCGCCGAAATAAATTTATTATGACGGCTTAACCGAGTTTGAGTCTCCATTTAATTGTACTATATATATATATATATATATATATATATATATATATATATATATATATATATATATATGAATTTATATATCATTAAGAAAAAACATGGTAAATTTAAATGTTCACTCTTCAATAGTTTTCGTGTCCTGATGGAATTACTCCAAACTCAGGTTTAATTGGAACAAATAATACTTATATATATATATATATATATATATATATATATATATATATATATATATATATATAATAACCAGTCAAAATAGTGGTTGTGGATTATTCGCGTATAGAATATATGTTGAATTTCATATAAATCTATGGGAGTGCTAGATGGATGGTTATTGTTAAATATTCCCAATCCAGGTTTATATTTCAAAACTCACATACAGAGCGTATATAATGCAATTAGAAGGAAACTCAAATCTCGTTTAATTGCCATTATAAATTTATTTCGGCGAAAGAGTATCATTAGACTCTCCGTCTCATTACAGGACTCCACACGTTTAATTTGAGGTTGAAAAACAGCAAATATGGATTACAGTCTATATATGTGTATGAAAAAAAAAAGAGGAAAAAAAAACATATAAATTTAAATTCTCTGGCGAAAGTAAAGGATATTCTTTGAACTTTAGATATTAATTCAACTTTAGGGTTTTTAATTTCTGGTGTAGTTAATTCCTTTTGACCATTTTTGTGTTAATCAGAGGCACCTGGTGGCTGCCAAAAAACATTTTTTAGGAGGAAAACGATGACCCTATTAGCTGAGGGAATTAACATATACATTACAGTCTATATATGTGCATGGAGAAAAAACGAGAAAAATCTATATAAATTTAAATTCTCAGTGGAAAATAAAGTGGGTTAAAACAAAAAATGTTAGAAAAATTAAGAAACCAGAAATAGTGTGTACTTGTAAATTAACCCTTTTGAACATATACTAGATTTTCCGTAGCAGGTTGAATTTAATGAATAATGTAAGGTTTAACCAGGTTTGAGTTTCCTTTAAATTGCATTATATATATATATATATATATATATATATATATATATATATATATATATATATATATATATATATATATATATAGTCACTAACAGACAGATCTGTTTAGTTCTATCAGAACTCATCAGTGTGGCTAGACATTAGCTCCCAATTGCTGGGATCGAAACCCGGTTGACTCAAACGCCAAGCCAACTATCTACGACAATAAGTATAGACAGCGAGTGTGATATATATATATATATATATATATATATATATATATATATATATATATATATATATATATATATATATATATATATATATATATATATATATATATATATATTTATCGCAGTCTATACTTATTGTCGTAGGTACTGGACACAGTGACCTCTATTCAAGTCCTGGACCAGGCTATTCTTATTTCACATACCACTAATACACTACAAGGAAAACATTTTATTCAAATCTGTCTTTAAAATGACATTGTATCACATCTTGATTGTGCTAAAGTGTTTGACATACACACACAAACACACACACACACACACACACACACACACACACACACACACACACACATATATATATATATATATATATATAAATATATATATATATATATATATATATATATGTATATATATATATAAACTAATGAAACTAGACTTAGTCGATTAAGAATTAAATCTGACAAGTATTAAGAAGTCAGTTTGTTCGATGGTAAAGCCAATTTAATCATGATTTGTAACTGCAAATATACGTTATTTCATTACTTTAATTTTCCTGCTGGAATTTAATCGTCTAGTGCGTTATAAAAATCATTCTTTATAAGTTCTCCTGACGATTTCACATATATATATATATATATATATATATATATATATATATATATATATATATATATATATATATATAAGTAAAACCACAAAGCAAATTAGAACACCTACTTAGTGTTTCAAGCAAAGAATCTTCGTCAGGTAATAATAGAATGCTCAATATTCGTATAAACGTGCATACAATTTGGTATCCTACATTTCATTAAAGTATCGTTCACTTCTCCTACCCAACTAGAGATGAGGCTGTCATTTTGAGACCTAATTTTAGCAGATAAGTGACACTGTTAGACTGTGAAAATAGTTGTTTGTTTTAGGGTTAGTTCTTTGTTTAATGGCATACCAACCTTTGAAGGTTATTTAATGCCAAAGCTATTCTTGATTGAAGAACGGTAGTGGTACGATTTAACCCATAGCTGGGAGGATAAGGGGGTTCATACTTTTCCCAAGTGGTATTTGTCCGAACGTGAACGTAATCGCGCGACTGGAGATCGAACTCGATTACTATGATTCCGTTGTCTATCGCTTTAACCATTACACCACAAGGACACTCCCTTGTTTGTTTTAGTTTGGTTTATTTGTTTAACGTCATATCAACTTATTATGTTATTTAATTCCAAAATTTGATTAATTCTCTGAATGTTTGTAATCAGAAAAATTTTCATTGTTTCATTGCTTTCTTGTGAATTGAGGTTTTACATGCAGTTAAACGATATCAGGTATTTCTATCAGATGCTCATTCCTTATGCGGCTGAGAGAATCCTCATGTTTAAGTCGCTAACTTTCGTCTGCTAAATCGTAGGTGGTGCGTTCGAACTTCCGCCTTACCTTTTCCTTCACCTTTGGACTCTTACCCTTGGGAAAGACATGATGCCTTTTATCCTCCCAGCTATAGGTTGAATATTACGACTACTTAGGTATTAAATAATTCACAAAGGCTGAAATGCCTAAAAATAAAGAAACTGAATAAAACCTTATTTTATACAGAATTATTTGTCATAAAGTTAAACCTGTTAAAAGCCGCTTAAAAATTTACCTTGTGTCATATCCTGCCTGAGTGGAGGGGTTGGTAAATACATAAAGTAACCATTCCAATTTAATAAGCTTTCGTTCACGCTATTATAGAATAATTAAAAAAATATTCCTATCAAATATTAGTTAATATACTTGACTCTTACACAAGGCCCTAACAAGCAGTGTCAATTCGAGCCTTAGCGGAGCTGGGAATTAAGACAATGGAGAGTACCCCACATTCCCCAATACACTTGATGCAGTTTAATGCCATAGTCAGGGTGCCCTACACATATTGTTCTCAAATCAGAATCGTCATTTAAAGTCTTGAGATTTTATTCAGCATCAAGATTTATTATTTACTAAGAATTGTTAAAAGGTCCCGAAAACATGATGTAATTGGTGAACAAAAGAAGACGCCAATGTCAGAAATGAACACTGTACAACTTCGATGATCAGGAAAGAACCATTACTTTCTGCATGATTTTACCTTAAGCCCTAATTAAATTACATCTTGACCTAGAAGATCATCCGATTACATTAGTGGCTCCTTCGTAGCGTTTCCGGAGGGTAGTTGGCAGGGTTTCGTCTACTCTGGACGTAACATGTGAAAGTTGTACAGAGTTATGTCGAACTAAAAGCAAAGTGGTGGGTCTTTGCCCTTCCCCATAGGCTTTACTGAGAAGTGAACACAAAGTACTTTAGCCAGACAGATCTACTACTCCTCTTCCTGTAGGGACAAATCTGGGCCTCTCTCCTACCACTTCGTTCTTTCACTTTCTTTATTTTCCCTTTTTTCTTTCTTTTTACACATATTCACTCACTCACACACACACACACACACACATGTATAAATGTTTGCGTTATGCATGTGTGCGTGTGAGGGGGGGATGAAAAAGAAAGTTTTGGAAATTAGATTGACATGTTTCGCCAGGGGCTTGACGTCATCAGAATTCACTTGATTTTATTACTAAATAAGAGACTACGTTAAACTGAATCTGAGCATAGCGTAACGATTATCATCACAGGAAATGGAGTCGGTGACACGAGTTCGAATTCTGGATAAAACTGTTTGTTTAATACTCTTCAGAATTTTATTCAAGTTTTATACGGAAAATTGGTTGGAAATCCGAGATTTCTTTCTCATAGATTGTTTGTCTAAAGAACCAAGTCCCTCTGAAAATTTACCAATACCTTAATTGATAAATTTCTCCAAGTGCATTATTGTGAAGTAAAGAGCAAATGCCCTCGTTTAGAATTTGAATTCAGATAACTAGTTCAGTAGCGTTGTCTTGATAACCTCGTTCATAGTTTTGATGATCATCAGCATTCCTTCCTAAAAATACTCTTTACAAGTCTTTATGTTTACAAAAAAGCACAAATGAATAAGGGGAAATTTCATTTTTTTAGTAAATAAACCTATGGATAAAATATCTGACTGGATAGACAAAATATGGCGAGAAATCTTATATTATTGTGGGGTACATTTAAATTTGTTAAAAATATTTATTTCTTGTTGGGTGTTTCTTGGTTGATTTTTTTGTGTTTATGGCATAATAAACACCGTGAGTTATCAAATGTCAAATCCTTTTTATACATGATTTTTAAGTAAATATTTTGGTGGTAAGATTTTAAAACGAAACCGAGTTTATTTGTTTCCAAACAGTTAAATGGTTTCATTTATTAATATTGTCTTTACGCAATTACATATTTTTAATTATTGCTATTGTTTGCATACAGTTAAATGATTTCCAGTTTTGCATTTGTACATACTCATTTAAATGGTTTCCAGCATTACTTTTGTTTGCACACAGTCAAATATTTCCTAAAATGGCTATTGTTTGCACACAGTTACATTGTTTCAAATATTGCTATTATTTTCACAAAAGGAAAGGTTCCCAGAATTGCGCTCTAACACTAACAGTCGGTCCTAAAAATTACCCATATCTGGGAGTGAACTGGTAGATTCATAGATTTCTCCAAGTCTCTCAATCCTAATTAAAGCGCAAAGACCCTCCTTTAGAATTTGTACTCAGATAACTATTAGAGGAAAGTTATTAAGTCTTTTACTTAACTCTAATGACTTTAGGGAAAGTAATTAATCTATTTTGCTCTCTCTAGCTATCCGTTCATAGAGTAGACTAGACTTTTTATTCTAGTCATGGGAAAGATTTTTGGAGGAGAAAAATTCTGAATTAAGTCTAGGGGTTACCTGCAAAAAATTGATCGTGTATCACATCATAACCGTGGTAAAATGGCTTGGGACGTACATGATAAAGGCAGTCCCTGGATGTTCGTGGCTAATGTGGTGGAGTATGACTTTGTGGAAAGTGGGTTCAAGCTTCAATCATTCTATTACATTGAGTTTTGGATTAATTTCCTTCAGCTCATTTGTAGGGGGCTGTAGAATACACGGACTGCATCTCTACTGAGGAAAAATTCCCCCCCAAAAGAGTGTCTTGTATATGACACAAAACTATCTGATGGCTAGGTTCTAATCTTGGAGGGGGAGTGTCCTCGTGGTGTAATGTTTAAAGCGATGGACTTCAGAATCGTAGTACGCGAGTTCGTATTCCAGTCGCGCTATTACCTTCACTTTCGGGCAAATACACTTGGAAAAGGTATGAACCCTCCTATCCTCCCAGCTATTGGTTAAATAGTACCACTACTGTTCTTCTAGGAGAATAGCTTCGGCATTAAATAACCTACAAAGGTTTATATGCCATTAAACAAAGAAACCAGCCAACCAACCAATCTAATCTTGGACGTTTGTGTAATGCGAAGTACAACATCATTGCCATTACTCCCAGGTGGACTATGACCCTGAATAGTAGCACCTGATAGGGTCCTATCTATGGGTAAATAAAAAATGTTTGAAATTTAAACTAGGTGCAAATAAATAACTTATGCTAAATTGAATTGTTTGAAATAGAAAGGTTTGATCCTATAAACATGAGTAAACAAATGACTGTTGTTTTGTTGAATTGTTAGTGATACACAGAAATATTGGAATCATTTAACTATGTGCAAACAAATGAGTAAAGTTGAATAGAAATATAAATTATAAGTAGCATTACTTGGAATTACTTAACTGAGAGAAAACGAACGATTAATAGCAAATGGAATTATACGTGTGAGAAAAGAATGCTAGGTGATATTTATCTAAGCGCAAAAAATTCAAGGTTTTTAAAAAAATTATTAACAAAATGTCCTTACAAATCATTATTTAATATATGAATAAAGAGAATTTGGTATTAATAACATACAATGGTTGATGTGCCATAAAAAAAAATAGGAGGTACCTGTGGTGTAATGGTTATCATCGTAGGAAATGGACACGGAAACACGAGTTCAAATCCTGGACGAGACTGTTTGCATTTCACATAGCACTAATACCCTTGGGAAAAGTATGAATCCAATTAATCTCCCTCCAGCTATGTGTGAATAGTAGGGCAGACTGAGTTCTTTAGCCTTGGTGAGACAACTAGTCTAGGAGAAGGAAAACTCTGAATTAAAACCTGTGAAACTCCGCTTAAAAAATCAACCTTGTGTCATATCCTGCCCGAGCGGAGGGGTTTGGTAAATATGATAAAACACAGATTAACCAACCAATAAACTAGTTCCCTGAGGAAAGATATGAACACCTTTAACCACTAGAAATGGATTAAAAAATACTAATATTGTTCTTCTACGGGGATTGATTTGGAATTAAAAGACCCACGAAGGAGTATATGCCGTTAAACAATCTCTGAAAGAAATCCTGCTTTTAGAGAGTATGAGAAAGTATGTAATTTATAAAGATCTTTCTGGTAAAAGGGTTATATTTAGTAGAGCTCTTCTACGATGATCTGAAAATAGTCAAGAGGGAAAATGACAAAAGCAAATGATAACCCGAAATCATATTTGCTTACTGAACAATATCATAGGTGTTTTATACATCTGACCTTGTGCCACAACTAAGCGAAGCTAAATAAATAACTACACAACAATATCTTTCGTCGTTATATTTTGTTATTTTATATATATTAACGGCTTCTATAATTTTCATCTTTGGAAAAACCTGAAAGTGAAAAAAAAAAAAAAAATTCTTCATAGAAAATACCAATTTTTTGTTTAGTTGTTAAAAAGGAAATAACGAAAACCTTTCAGGGGTGTCCTCGTGGTGTAATGGCTAAAGCGATGGACTGTGAGTTCTTACTCCCGTCGCGCTATGACGTTCACTTTATGGCAAATACCTTAGGGAAAGCTATGAAACCCCTTATCCTCCCAGCTATAGGTTAAATAGTGCCACTACTGTTCTTCTTGGAGAATAGCTTTGGCATTAAATAAACTAAAAATGTCGATAAATAAATAAAGAAACTAAACCAAACCGAAAAAATTCAGTAAATGTTAGTTAAATCAAAGTCTGTATCAATCACCTGATGTTTTTTCTGTCATTCTTCTGAAAACATTATTTCTCTCGGATAAAATTTTGACTTTGTTTTTTTTTCACTAAAAAACCTCGTTAAATATTAATGTGGAATATAAGTCAAAACTTTATTATTTCTTTTATTTATTATTCATTTACATAAAAGACACTGACAGGAAATAAGATTAAAACATCATGTGTGTGTTTAAATTTAATCAAGATTAAATGAACAGTCAGTATGGCTGGATTGCAGCATACATATATATATATATATATATATATATTTCTAGTGGATATGCATAACGTTTTTCGAGTGTCAAATAACATGATTGATTACTTTATCTATTTAGTTTTTGTTGGTGTTTCATTTTCTTTTTCTTTTTTTTACCGAAAACGTAGCCAAAACAGTTATTTTTCAAACAGGTTCAACGTGAATAAAATCTTCTTTTTTGATAAATACTCCAGCTATTCACTTTTGTTCATTTAGACGTTACAAATGCGAAAATTATCTTTAAGTGATAAGCGAACTATAGCGATAACAAAAGTACGCTTATATAAATTTAAACGATGGCATATGTTTCCTTTGAAAATTTTTCCCAATCTTATATTTCTGTAAGTTTTCTGATACTATAATGAAGACAATAAAGGATATGGAAGCAAACTCACTTTTATTGCCCAAGAAACTGCCAAGAAAGTATTTCATAATATTTTCGGTTTCAGCACATTTTTGGAATCCCACTATTGTAATTTACGAAGCTCTTTGCTTCGATGTGGCACAAGGCCGAATGAATGGGGCACCCAATAAGACTCGAACTCACTCTTTTGAAATCTCACTATTGCTCTATTTGAAATAAATGGAAATGCTGGATCTGTTTTGAGTGTCATTGAATATTGAAATATCTTAATCACAATATTTTGATTTAATGGAACCGCTATTGTTTTAGCATATTTAGCCCTTTCTGCGTCACAAAGTTCAAAAATCTTTTTAAAAGATATTTTTGAATAAAATCTTATGTCCTTTCTGCATCCCAAATTAAAACAATATATAATCAAAGAAACAGCCAAGAATAGAATTCGATGTCAATTTCAGTTTCATCAGAATTTTGAAATTTCACCATCACAATATGTAATGATAAGTTTGTTATTTTGACAGGGAGTTTATAATTAAGTGATAATTCTTTTCTGTAGAGGCAATTTATAAATTCAGGGTTTTCACAAGTGTATTTAATTTCATTTTGAGAGTCATCAAAATGTTGGAATTTCATAATATGAATATTTCAATTCAATGGAATCACTGTTAATTTAAGATGGATTTTAAAATTAAATAAGTTCTTTCAGTAATGCCAATTTTGAAATTCAAGATTAGCGCAGATGTATTTCCCCTGATCATGAGATAGTTGAACAGCTTCTATTAAACCAAACATAATATTTAATGGTAAGTGTGTTTCTTTATCATAAGAATCCTGAGCATCTTCAAGTAAACCAGACGCAACATTTAATAGTAAGTCTGTTATTTTAACAAGAAAATAAGTTCTTACATCACCATCCTGATCAAAAGTCAGAATAGTCACGAATGTATTCAATTTGACATTGTCTTCCCTCAAAATATTTAAATCTAATTGAAACATTGTTATTTTAAAAGCGATTTTACAAGAACCAGTTTCAATGTTCAAAATTATTACAAATGTATTTTCTGCTATCTTGAGTTTCGTGAAAATATTTTGATTTGCCTATCAAAACATTTCAATTTAATTGAAAAGCTATTATTTTAACTGGAATTTTACAATTTGATTATATAGATTTGATTATAGAGTTGGCATATTCTAAACCTCATCGACTGGGCGTATGAATGACATGTCTTTGTTTCATTCAGTGCCAATGCTTTTTATTTTACCCTTACCACATATTTTGTGTTGGATAAACAGCGCTTTCCAGAAGCAAGAATGATTTTCTAAAGTATATTTAACTTCAGTATTTATAGTGTATTTCTTTCGATTTATTTACTGTTAATGTTATTTTGAATTCTATATGTTTTATGTGATTCGAAATAAAACTTAATTGCTCCTAATCGCGTCCTTTAAACAACTGAATGTTAAAGTCTAAAATTTATGAAAATTTTATTATTTATTCTTAAAGAAAACCATAAAACTTAAAAAATCATTTGCTATCTTTTCTGTTATGTTCAGAATCAGACCTCGCAAGTGCGTTAAAGATCCCATGATCTCATTCATATGAAGAGTGTCGTCAATTTGAAAATACAAAATTGTCAAAATGTAATACTTATAAATTGAGGTTCATCAAAACGTTGAATTTTGACAATGAAAATATTTCAATTTAACTGTAACAATGCTATTTTAAAAGGTGTTTTACAACTAAATAGTGCTTTCTATAATGTCAAGTGCTTTCTATAATGTCAATTTAAAAATTCACCATTGAGACAAATATATTTTCTATTACTTTGTGATAGCTAAAAAAACTTCAAACTACGCACTCATAATATTCTATTGTAAGTCTGTTATTCTATCAGTGAGTTTACAATAAAATAAAAAGGCAATTTTACTTTTCCACCTTCAAAAAGAAATCATTGTTTTCTTTTCTTTAAATATAGGTTTTCAAATTAAATGAGAAGTCAATTTTGCATTTTAAATTTTAGAAATATGTATCCCATGAAACTGCAAGTAAAACATTTTATGCCATCATCAGTTTCATTACAATGTTGAAATTTCAATAAAATTTGAATTTACGAAAAGCAATGGGATTTTATGAGGGATTATCAAATTCAATGTTTAATCATTCCTTCATTCCTTCATTCCAAACATAGACCAAGAAAATGGCATTGAAGCACTACACATCGTCAATGCTAAAATGTTGATCGAGTTAGCTAATCTCAGAATGAGAAAAGAGTTACCAACTTAAAAGTGACAAAAATGATTCATTGAAAAGGAAGAATAATTTGAGAATTTTTCTTACATGTAAAACAATTATAATAGTGACTGAAAATTATTAGAGTAAATCATCTGAGTAATTCAGTATATACCACATTGGTCTGCCAGAAAGTGCAAGAATAAAGAGATTTTGGTGGCTTCAAACTCAGAAGCAATCTCCATATAATTTTTAATGAGAAAAAAAATCTTCAACTAAACGCAATCTCACAACAGTCAGTGTTTGACATTCTTACATATTAATGAACATAACAAATTAAGTCAAAGAGGAAACTTCAGTTTCTTAAACCTGAATGATATTACTGATTCTGTGTAGGGAAATCTCGAAAAAAGACGTTTTTCTCCCTTACATCAACCTGTAAGAATAGCGACTTTAATAATATGGGACATCAGTCCCTTAAGGAGAAGTCTACAACCATTGTAAAGTTGAGACCGATATGAATTTCGTTGAAACGTTATTGAACTTTCTACTTAATGAGAAAATAGCCTCGGTTGTTCCAATGACTCTAGAATTTTGGAAGGGCAGTTAAACATCTTATATTGATCATCAACAGAGTCAACAGATCAATTAAAATGTGAATTTATTGGAATAGTCGGCAGAAGATGAATTACTTCATTTACATAAATGGGTGCCATCATAAACCTTCCACATAACCACTCTAGATTTTTGTAATGAAACAGACAATTTGAAAATACTGATGATTCAATGTCTTGAACTGATGAAACCAATGTGCTCCTTTACGCTGGATTAAATGTACCATCGATATCAACTGTTACATATACTTCACTAAGTTGTAACATATTTTGAGAAAATTTGTGTGAGAGTTGGTTTCGTGAAATCAGAGCTCTCATATATGTAGAATGATCATTTCAGAAACATGCCACTTCAGGCTGAATGATTTGATTAAAGAATGGATCCCATCATGTTTCATGCCTTTTGGATTATTCGTTGTCAATCTCCCGATAATGGGATATTTTTTGGTATTTAATTTATTTGTTTGTAATTTTATTATCTTAAAATGTCAAATTAATTAATGATTATCAACATATGAATACTATTTTTTGTAAAAAAAAATTAAGTACAGAAACAAAGTTCGGAAACTTTGTTTTTTCGGAACTTATTTAAGGGAAAATATTATGAATTTTCTTTTTTTTTTTTTCCATAAATTTTTAAGTAATTATAACAAAAATAAAAAAGACTATTTTCGGTAAATATTTGAATTAAACGTGCATAAAGGATAAAAACAATTTTTGTGCTTAACTTTTTGATTTTTAATTGGAGGAAAATTAATCATATTTTTACCAAATGAATTTAATTATCAATCTATTTCTAAATAATAGAAATTTTAAAAGAAAAACAGTTTCTAACGTTTTTTAGTTTCTTTGTTTAAGGGAATATTAAATTTGGGGGTTTATTAATGCCTAAACCTTCCTTTGAAGAGCAGATAGCGGGAAGAATAAAGAGTTTCATACATTTCACATGGCTATTAATCCGAAAGTGAAAATAATAGTGTTACTAAACGTTATCATCATAAATGATAACATATAAGTAGTAGTAGTAGTAGTAGTAGTAGTAACATTTCGTTGATTGTTTTATTTAAATTTAAATATCATATAATTACATGTCATTCAGAGTGTGTGGAATTGATTCTTTGAAACTTTTATTTCAATGTTTATTGAAAATTATATTTTGACAAAAGTGGGACGTTATAGTTTCATAATTTATATACATCATCTTCATCATCATCATCATCATGTCGTGCCACGAGGACGGATATCCCTGCCCCTCTCTCGCCACTCCTCTCAATTGTTCATCGCTTCTGGCAGGTCCTCTGGGCTACATCCCGTATCCTCACAGAGCTGCTGTAAGTAGGTTCGAACCGGTGTCCCTGCCCTTGCTTGGCCATGTGGGGGGTCCATAGAAGAGCATCACTAAGGAGCTAGTCCCCGCTTCTCCAGCAGTGTACTGCATGTCTAGTTTGTCTAACTTTGATAGTTTTCTTGATGGGAGGTAGGTGGCCGTAGAGCTGTTGCTTTGTGGGGTGTTGCCTCCAGGACTTGTCCAAAATTGCTAGCAGCATTGTTGTGTAGTTACTGTCAAGCTTTTTCTCCATCCGCTTAGTTAGCTTCCATGTAGTGCATCCATATAGCAGTATCGACACGACCGCTGCTTAGAAGAAACTGCGTTTCATTTTATCAGTCTGGTCTGACTTCCATATGACTGATAAACTATCGATAGCTGTCCATGCTTTTGCTTGTCACGTGTCGATGACTTTTTCGGTTGATGAGACACTGCCTCCATAGGTAGGTAAACTTGTCAACTAGTTTCAGAGAGCTACCAACTAGTGTGGCTATGTCGCCAGTTTGATTTAGGTACATGTATTCCGTTTGGTGTGCATTGACATGGGGGCCAATGCCTCTGGCGGCTCGTTCCAGTCTGTGTAGTAGTGCTTCGGCTTGGGCAGGTGCATTTGCCAGAATTGCTGTCATCGGCGGAGTCAGCGTCGGTTATTGCTTTTGCAGAGTACCTTCCGCTTTTTTTTTCTTTGTCAGCTCAAAACCGTTTTCTTTGATTTTATCAATCGATGTTCTAAGCACGTAGTCTAGACAGATGATAAAGAGGCATGGGGCAAGTGTGTCTCCTTGTAGTACTCCAGTTACGATGTCGAACTAGTCTCTGTCTCCATCCAGAGAACGCACTTTCACTTTGGTGTTTCTATAGAGAATCATCATAGCTGCGACGGTCTCTTTTGATATGCCGTATGCTATTTGAATTTGTTCCATCTTCCCTCTGTGAATGGAATCAAAGCCTTGGTAAAGTCGACAAATAGTATTGTCGCCTGTGGTTTTTTCACCCGTACGCCTTCAAGAATTCTACGGAGAGTCAATATTTGTGAGGCCGTGGATCTATTTCTACGTTTCTTGTTGTCAATTTTGGGTTCTATGCAGTTTGGCCGCTATGGATGTAAGTGTTATACCTCTGTAGTTATTGGCTAATATGAGGTCGACCTTTTCAAGAAAAGGGAAGATGAAGTCCTTCATACATCTGTCTATCGGATTTTGATTATAAACTGCATTAGAGTGTCAGAGCAATATGTCGTCAAATTGTCTGGTCTTCCATACCTCTGGGGGAATTTCTTCTAGCCCTGCGATTTTTCTATTTTTAATCTTTCTAAGTACTGAGTCGAGTTGTTCTAGAGTAAACGGTCGAAGCTTAATGTATAATTGCTTAATAATAATTCTCGTGATTGGTTTATGTGTAACTTTCGGTGAGTTTCCGAGTAGATTCACGAAATGCTGTTTCCACAGTTGTATTCGTTCTTATTGGTTTGTAGCTTTCAGTTTAGCTTTGGTTGTGCTCTTCCTTCTGTTCAGTTCGTTTATCGTTTGCGAGGCTATCCTAGATTGCCTATCTTCCACTGAGTCTCTAATCTTATCTATCTGATTTTGTATGTATTATGTCTGTTCTTTTAGGTATATGCTTGCTAATTCATTTTATGCCTTTTTTAGTTTCAGGGCATTTCAGTTCGTTGGGTTCTTGCTATTGCATTTGGAGGGATTTTTCATGTTTGCACGTTTTTCTCTAACAGCTAATGTCCACCATGGGATTCTAGATTTAGTTTAAGGTTTTGTGTGTATGTATTTTGCTGCTGCTTCTAGGTGTGCGTAGAGAAAATTCTCATATTCGTCATTCGGGGTAAGTATTTCAGTCTTTTCCTGTAGTGCATCGAATTAGTTTCTTAATGCTAGCACATATTTATCTCTAATATCCTTGTTGTTAAGAAGAGTCCAGTCATAGTGAATGGTGGTCTTGGTTCGTGTGACGTTCTTTCATAGGCTCAGTCGTATTTTTGCCGTGACAATTTTATGGTCGGAGGACAGAGGAGTATGCTGCGGAATTCATTGCGCTATTTTTCCATTTCTTGTTTATAAAGACGTAGTTTATCCGGGGCGTGTGTGTGTATGCTTGTGTTTATACATATGTGTATGTGTTTGTATATATATATATATATATATATATATGCAAAAAATGAGGATGAATCTGAATTGCCAGAATCTTTGACGAAAGCATTGACAAATATTTGAGTAAATAAATCAAATAGTCTTCTTCAGTAAGTAAATTGAAGGTTTTAGCAATAATAAAAAAGTGTGGAATGTTTTATACCTAAAACAAATCATATTGTCATACCTAAAAAAGTCATCTTGTTATATATATATATATATATATATATATATATATATATATATATATATATGTGGTGGGGTATGATTTCGTGAGTGAGTGCGTTGTTGTGATACAAAGTCAGTATCACACAATAATTTTTTTTTAAAGATTTTAAACCATAAAGCTAGCAATTCACACACAAACTACATAGACATACGCGCGCACACATACAAAAACACGCATACACTTGTAGACGCCCGTGCACGCGTACACCACACACACACACACACACACACACATATATATATATATATATATATATATATATATATATGTATATATATATAAAGCTCTCTTCTTTTCCATTTGATAATAATAGTTGTCTACCGATTTTCTGTTTCTTCCTTATTTTCGATCAGCAACATGCAACTTGGAATGATGAAGTTTTTTTCAGAAAACGTAATATCTATTAGTTTATTTCAGAACTATTTTATTTTACTGCCAGTAGATTTAAATTTAGGTACAGATCTAAAAACTACCAAAAGTTCTTATATACATATTTATATATATATAACTTATAATTATACTGTTGAGACGTACATTTTCTATTGAACCATTGACACTGTAAGTGTCTATGAAAAATACTTCATGAGGCTTTTAGTAAATTCAAATAGTTTTTTAATTATTTTATACGGTTTTAGTACTCTATCAATGCTGTAGTCTTGTAAGAATTGCATAACAATAATGAAACTTGTGGAAATATCTATCGTTGATTATGATTTTTAATGAAATGATTTAATAATCTAAAAAGAAATGATGGGATTTTGAGTCTATTCAGCAATGAACACTAAAAATTAAATATAAATGATTTTTTAACCACGTTTAATTTCACTTTAGTTTTAAAAATCTATTATTTTCCGTAGTTTTAATTATTTTTTCTTGTAAATACTCTTGTTGTGAACGACAATTGTAGACTAATTTTTCTTTTTTAAATCAAAGAAATATTGAAGAAATATCGTTTGTAGGTTGCCGTACCTAAGATTTCATAACATATAAAAGTTGATGAAGTCAACAAATTAGCAGTAATTCATTACGAAAACTCGTTCGTTACTCGATTATACACTGTAAATTATTCGGTTTATACCCTTGTTTTAAATATATGTAAGTAAGCATTGAATATCTATCTATCTATCTATCTCGGCACACACACACACACACATATATATATGCGTATATATATGTCTGTGTATTTGGACAACATTTCTTTAATACATACTTGTTTAAACAATATAGAAATTCTTTGTCTACATATTTTTTTTATTTATCCTTCCGAGGCACCGCATCAGTTTTATAATATACAGCGGGAATTGGTTATTAAACTTCCCATTATTAATAGACTTATTATTTATACTGGTTTGTTGTTTATTTTAAAATTAGGTTCTACAAGTAGCGGCAGTAGATAAAGTAATTTTATTATATTATGTTGATTCTGTTGAGCTTAGGTGTATTTTTTTAATGTACTGAACTTCAAGAATTTGTATTTTTGGCTGGTCATTCAGACCTAACCGATAAAATGAAACGCAGTTTCTTCCAGGCAGCGGTCACATCGATACTGCTATATGGATGCACTACATGGACGCTAACAAAACGGCTGGAGAAGAAACTAGATGGCAATTACACAAGAATGCTGCGTGCAATCCTGAACAAGTCCTGGCAGCAACACCCCACAAGACACCAACTGTACGGCCACCTGCCCCCTATCACGAAAACTATTCAAGTTAGGCGAACCAGACATGCAGGACATTGCTGGAGAAGCAGAGATGAACTCATAAGAGATGTACTCTTATGGATCCCCACACACGGCCGCGCAAAAGCAGGATGACCAGCACGAACGTACATTCAGCAGCTAAGTGAGGATACAGGTTGTTGTCCTGAAGACCTGCCTAGGGCGATGAACGATAGGGAGGAGTGGCGAGAGAGGGTCAGGGATATCCGTGCTGCCAGCACGATATGATGATGATGATGATTATTCTTGTGTTTTCGGTAAGAATTTTATGAAACTCTGTTTTGGGCCAAGGATGTTTTTTTTAGATGTACTATTGAAGTATTATCAGAAAGATCCTCAGTGAATCGTCAGAATAAATAATAAACCCTCAACACTTTCAAAGAAGTAATGTACATGTAAAAATCATATCACTTTTGATATACACACACCCTGATGATGACGCAAGTTCAGACAGAAAGTACTTGGGAACCAATTAATTATGGGAGGTTTATTAGCCAATTATGACCGGACACCGTAACATCGATGCGGTCACTCGAAATGATAAATGCAAAAATGTGTACACAAAGGCTGTATATATTGTTTAATCAAACACACACACACACACACACACACACACACGCACACACACACATATGCACACACACATGCACACATGCACACACACATGCACACACACACACACACATATATATATATATATATATATATACGAATGTCATTCAATAAAGAAGAGGAATATTTAAGTCTCTAATACACAAGATACACAGTTTTCTCAAAATGTACTTGCATTATATTAGAAAGACTGTCAAGAGCACCAAGTGTTTCCTTACCAGATGAATATCAGCCACGATAACAGTATTGAAAAGTAAAATAAAATAAACCTTAATCGACTCTGCGTCTCTCCATTTCTCAGATCTGCACTCCTGTATATGAATTATTAAAAACTATAAACCAATTGGTCCTACCATATTTTCAATTCGAATATAGCGTTAGTTTCACTGATAATATTCTTTATCATAAATCTTACAGTTTAAGACAAAAAATAATATTACACTAGCCTCTTTTGACGCTGACTGTTTTTCCCTATCGTTTTTTTCAAAGAGGCAAATGATATAAGAATAAACTAAACAGTAAAGATTATCTCTCACTCTAGCTCCTAAGATCAAAGACGCTATTCAGCGTAAACTTCTTTAAACTTGTTCCAACTCAAGTCCTTGTTTAGAAACACCATGACAACATATATACTCAAACTGACGGCATAGCGATGTGGTCTCGCTTGGGACTTTGTTTTTTTTTAATTATTTAATTGTCCATTTAGAAAAAAATATCAATGCGTGCTCTAAACTAATGATATATGTTCGATATATCAACGACGTATTTAGTCTTCCTAAGAACCTTAATTAAGATAAAGACGAAAAGGGGCTTTCAAGTGTAACTCTGTTCTTTAATTCATTTACACAATACTGAAAATAAAATTCCCTTCCTGAGTGTCTTATTTGACTCTAATAGTCATAAGATTAAACCACCGTATATATATATATATATATATATATATATATATATATAAACACTACCAAGAACACCTGTCTTCTCAACTACCATATTGAATGCCTACAAAAGATAGAAGGTAGATGTTATAAATCAAGCCAAATTTTTGTCCTTTTCGCACAGACGGTAATACAAATGACAATGTAACATTAATCAAACACAAATTAGCAAACATAAATATATCGTAGATAACCGAGCCAAATAATATATCTGTTCTCCCTCAAGCCATGGGTAAATATTAGAGTAGGTACTACACTTTAGCCTTGGCAAGTCAACCAATCTTGGAGAAAAACAACTCCGATAAATTTTGACTTTATCTCACCGCCCTTGTGGTAACCTTTATAGGAAATGCGACCACGTATCAAATGCTGGATGATTCAGTTTGCACTCCCCTTTGTGCTAATGACCTTTAGAAAGACATGAATCTATCTGTCTCGCCCCATATTTGTATAAATAGAAGGAAATTACGGTTTCTATAGTCTTGGTGAGACAATCAGTCTTAGGTAATGAACAAGTCAAAATAATTTTACAGACCTCTATGAATAGTAAATTATTCAGTAATCACAATAATAATACAAATACCATCAAACTATTTTATTGCAACGAAATTCACTCCAACAATAAACAAGACGAATTTGTCGCCAAAAATATTTTACGTAAATATATGTCACTAACAGATAGCAATACATGTCTAAGATTAATCATGTAGTACAAACCATTTACAGCACATTGTAGCAAACTATAGTTCACCTCTAAAGAACCGTTATATAGAATTAATGTTGCTCTGCCCATATAAAGACTTTATCTCAAATACTGTCAATAAAAAACAGCACTTTATTCATTCAATAGGCAGAGAAATATGACCTTCTCAAGCAGACTAATCAGTCAATTATCCAACGTTTGTGCAATCCTTACGCAAATCAATGAACACATCATAGAGAACCATAATATTCACTAAAATATTCGTAAAATTCTAGTTGAGAATACAAAAATGTTATATTGTATTAATGGCTAAAATCGACTTGAAATATTCGAAGTGATACTAGACTAGATATCTTACCCTAGACAACATTACTTTTATCTTGGAAGCGGGAGTTTTGAAATGCATATAAAATGGGTGAAAAGTCCCCTAGATTTGGTGGATTCACTGTCATATGATCATCAACAGATATCCCTACACTTTCAAACCAGCTCCAATGTTTTACGCATTCACACTTAATGTAACTGACTAATGAATCATACGCCAACCGAAAAATTATTTGAGCACATAGTCAATACAGCTCTCCACAGCGTAGGGGTAACAAAATCCTCGAAGGTGACCAAAGACGATCAAAAGTACCGTATTTGGACAACATTAATAAAGATTTCGAAACATTTAAAACAATCAACAACCGAAGTAACGACATCTTACTCTCACACACACACAAATATATATATTTTATATATATATATATATATATATATATAAGGTTGAACATAATAGACATTTTCTATATATTTTCTTGTTGATCCTTTCATATTGCCGTATTGATTTTATAATATTTTTATAATATTCGGCGGGATTTGGTTGATGTATTTTCCATAATTGTTTATATCCTAAGTATGTTCTGCCCGACTTTGGGCCATCATCAGGGGAGGATCTATTACAAAAGAGATGTAACTTTTGCTTTTGCATTACTACGATGTAAGAAGAAGAGCGTCTGTGCCGTTGGAGTGTGTAGCGTTTACTTTTAAATGTGTCTCAATAAATAGTGTCTGTAGCTAAAGGCAGTTAAGTACATTAGCACTGGTTTGAAAATTAATTCTGTTAAGTGTGGCTTGCATGTTTCTAATATGTAGAAACATGCAAGCCACACTTAATAGGATTTAATTTTCAATATAAATAGACCCTCCCCTGAATACTATAAAATCAATACGGCAATATGAAAGGATCAACAGGAAAATATGTAGACAGAAAATATCTATTATGTTCAAGCAAATTTTTATTAATAAAGAAATGCTGCCAAGATAGATAGATAGATGGATATACTAAAAAGAATGTGGATCTCATCTTGCTTATGACTAATTACTAATTATTCTATGCGATCTATATTGGATTGGTTAAAATGTATTTTCAACAACCTTGGAGGAAAAAAGAGGTCTTAAATAATTTTGAATTTTGATCCTTCAAATTTTGCTCTGTAATACCATTATCATAATCTGCCAAAGCCAAAACAATTTTTTTAAAAGAGAAAGTGCCGATTTGTCACTAACGGCAAAAGTACAAATGCAAACATAACAGCTTCTCGAGTTTATTTTTGTCCCCAAACTAACACATTTCCTAAAAATAGAATGTTTCGATTTCCACATACATACACACACATATATATATATATATATATATATATATATATATATATATATCCCGGCTTCGATCGTCCTGCGTGTCTAGCCACACTGAAGAGTTCTGATAGAACGAAACAGTCTGTCTGTGGATGACATTATATAGGCTCCCCCATGGGGGTTGAGCACTCTGGCGAAGGAACTGTCGGCCGCCACTGGCGTAATGCAAAGCTCTTCGTAAGAATTGAGCACTCTGGTAGCCGATAGGGTATGAAAAATGTAAACAAAGGCTGCTGCTGCTGTTGCTAAAATAAATACTTTAAAAATTCCCTGAGCCAACGTGGTCCGCTTGGTGGCCGACAGGTCTGAAACTTAGTCTAACGTAAAGTTGGACGGGTGTCGACCCGGCTCCGAGCGTCCTGCGTGTCTAGCCACACTGAAGAGTTCTGATAGAACGAAAAAGTCTGTCTGTGGATGACAATATATATATATATATATATGTATGTATGTATAGAGAAAAATTGAAAAAACAATAATCTAAAAGTAATGAATTAATTACAAACGTTTCGGTTTTAATCAAGACTTTAAAATGGAGAAACGAGTGTTGATAGACTAACTAGACTGACTTTAAAATGGAGAAACGAGTGTTGATAGACTAACTATAAAATTGTAAAGTTGGCGACTGTAGTCGAGGTCGACCAGAAGGCTCCTTTTTCGATAGCTACAACACTGAGATGTAGGTGAGGTACTACTCATTTTCCTGGATTGCTCGACTTTACCCTTGATACGTGTCTTACAATGCAAAGAGGCATCAAGTACCATTTTTAAAGTCTTTGGTATGATGCAACCTGGGATTGAACTCATGTCTCCCGGACCATTGGCGAACACTCTACCGACTAGACAAATGACCCGATTAGAATAACTATAGATGCGTAATACAATATAAAAACAAAGTAAGGGGAATATATAAAGGGAAATATCAGATAAGTGTTCTTTTACGGTTTTCTGTCGTATTCATTTCTTTTATTTACTTCGATTTATATATATATATATATATATATATATATATATATATGTAAGAAAATAATGGATTATAATCCGACAATTTCTAAAGAAAAATTGATAACAAATTAATCCAAGTCGAAGCAGAGATTTATTAAAAAACAAAGTCGACACTATAGCGTTTCGGTCCTAATGAACTATCATCAGGATATGAGGGATTATATTAGTGATGTTAGATTTATGATGGATGTGTAAAAACGAAAAAAAATATTAAAACTTTGTAACATTTGTAAAACAAGAAAAAGTTGGCTGTTTATGACTTGGATTACCTTGTTACCAATTTTTCTTTACACCCACCATATATATATATATATATATATATATATATATATATATATATATATATATATATATATATATATATTGCGTGCAAGGGGCAAAATGTTAATATCTTAAATAGTTAATTACACGTGCGTGATTTGATTGTTTCAGGTTTTGTCTAGTGTGCGACAAACCTCACCTTTGGCCACTCGTTTTAAGGAAATCAGAACTGTGAGGTAATTTACTCCAACATAAATTCTGAATCGGCATTCAGTACAAGAAACATTCAAGACGGAAGCTCCAATATGAAGATTTTCCAGAATCTGCTTGTCAAGGTGAATACAGGGTAGAGAATTCAAAAAGTGTTGGATGAATCCACTGGTGATTAAGAAGTTACGGCATGACGGAAACCTAATCGTTTGTTTAAAAAAAAGAACTCCCGGATTTTTTGGTGAGTCAGGTAGGTTTAGCATGTAGATATGTAATATGTTTGATAGAGCAGGAAAAAGGAAAATCTTTGACATAAGCGATGAAGTACAAAAAACATTTCAACAAACTCCAGCATTCCCTCCAACCGATCATACTGCGTTTTTTTTTTCTAGGATGAGAAAAACTTCTGCCAGGATCAGATGGTAAACACACAGAACGACTTTTAGCTTGCACAGTCCCAAAAAGATGTACGAATATCGATGAAAAACCAAATACCCAGTCAACATCATTGTGTTTGGGGTGGTGCCTAGCGATGTTGACTTTATGCATCCATTTATCTTCAAACATAACGTCAGTCTGTACACGGAACCCTACATTAAGTGCCTTGTGGAGGGAGTCGTTTAGGACATAGAAGGTGGCTGCTAAAAGACCCTACATCTGACAACAGGACATCACCATGTCACACAATCAACAGAAACCAGTGATAGCTTAAAGAAAACTTTTGAGACATCATTCCCAACACATGGCTCCCTAACAGACCATATTGCAGTTAACTTGATTATTATGTGTGGAGCCCTGTTCATCGAGAGACCACCAAAACTCCGTGCAACACAAAAGATGGACTGGAGCCAAGGAAAACAGAATAACTTCCCAATTTAAGCATAGGGACAACAAAAAAAATTATCGGTGATCCCGAAGTCGTCTGAAAGTCTTAGTTGAGTCAGATCGCGATGTCTTTGATTATATTTAATCTATAGTGTTTCAATACGTTTTTTTACGTAATCTTCATAGACAGAGCTGGTAAATTGAAATGTCAGTTTTATTTTCATATTTGCGTAATTCAAACGACAATTTACTCGTCGTTTTCTCTCTCTCTCTCTCTCTCTTTCTCTCTCTCTCTCTCTTTCTCTCTCTCTCTCTCTATCTCTCTCTCTCTGTCTATATATATATATATATATATATATATTTGAGAAATGCGAGTGATAAAATTTGAGTTGAAAAATGATCGATCCCACAAAAGATTATGTATAACACCTGAAAATTTATTATAACTATAAAAAACTAGAAACCCGTTACGTAGAGTTCCATGTAGTCTGCTCAATCATTAAACGTCATCATGTTTTTCCAGTAACACCTATGGACAATAGATTATTCATAGTTATGTTGTTCTTTAAACGTTTAATAGCTTCACAGCTACAATATCATTGACTCCGTTTTGAATACAAACTTTACTTATTTTCATTTCTTATATATGTATAATATCCAAAGAAGATGAGTTAAGAATGATTTAATTTGAGAATTATCAGAGGCTTCTATAAATCTCCTGGAGTACTCGATGTCTGATAATTAATATATGAATTTATAAATATCATACGGAGAAAATCATGAAAACCTCGATCAATCAGTCAATAAAAAATAGTCAAATGACTGTTGATGTTTTTCCAATTATATATATAAACGAGGAAAATAATCTAGGATTTACACTGTTAAGTGGTAATCCAAGGGGAATCGGAATTTTCTGTTGAGTGCTCAGTATCCACAGCAATCGAATATATAATCAATTTCTGATTAAAAATATATCGAAATTCACATGCTGAGAAAAAGCATTTTAAAAGAATATATCTAACGAAAAAAAAAATTCATATATATATATATATATATATATATATATATATATATATATATATATATATATATAATTAATGTTAACATCATTTCTTTCATGGTAATCATGTCAGAATATAAAAAGTCAGAATTGTCGTCCAAACCTGTCTCAGGTACGTGTGCAAATGTCAAACGAACCCAATTTTCTCCTTTCCACTGAAAGTAGCCGTTATTTCTCTTGAAGAAACTCTTCTTTATTTGTCTCCACGATTCTTAGGAATGACAGCATCTCCTAACAAAAATATCGACCCCAGAAGTGAACATAAAAACCAGGAAATCTATACCTGCATTTATCATTGTGAAACACTCATTTCGTGATTTCTTTTCTTTTTTTACTTTCTTTTTTTTTTCTATCTTTTTTTTTTCTTTTGGCTTTACATAGAAAATATTTGTTGCTTTTGCTACCGGAAAGGTTAATGTTTGCTAGAAAGATGGCGCTGTCGTTTAAGATTGAAGAGAAACTGAAACAGGTCTTTGCGACTTACTTTTCCGCCAGGACATTGCCACTAATCCTGCTTTCTAGTTAATGGGGAAAAGGTGAAAATGTCGACCAATCTTCTAAGTGAAACGCAGCCAGTGAACCGTGTATCTTCCGTTACTGGTCAATCCGTCCAGGCGTGCATATATCCCGAAGGATGATTCTCTTATCACTATTCCGCTTGAATGGATAAACGTGTGTCCAATACCAATAGGTGGCGCATCGAAATGAAATTCATAAAAAAAAGCAACAAAAAAATTAAATAAAATTAAGGAAGTCATTTTCATGAAGAAGAGGATTTAAGACACACATAATAGTTTCATATCTATCTATCTATCTATCTATCTTTGAGTATACGCTCGTATATATGTGAATGAGTGCGTGTGTATTCTATCTGTCGCTACACATCTGTGTACGAATCCGTCAATCAATCACTCAATCAATGGTGTCCTCGTGGTATAATGGTTAAAGTGCTAGGCTGCGGAATAATAGTAAGTGAGTTCGAACAATTACGTTCACAAATACCCTTAGGAAAGGTATGAACCCTCTTATCCTCCTAGCTATGGGTTAAATCGTACCACAGCTGCCCGTGTAGAAGGATGGATTTGGCATTAAATAACCCAAGAAGGTTAATATGCCATTAAAAAAGACACAAGCACACAGACGATCAATCAAACTATATATATATATGAGCGAAAAGAAAAGAATAATTAAACGAATAGGATTTTAATCATAGTATCTCAACAATTAGGAACTGAATAAAGTTTTTTTCCTATTCTTTAAAAGGTCTTTTGAGAAATATAATTATTTCATTGTTTTAAACTACTCCAGGTCTGGACGACCTGGGTTCTATCTCAGGTGGTTTCATATTCCATAGGAAACTCCAAAAATAGTACTTGATACCTCCATGCTTAACACTCAGCAATATAAGATATGCATCAAGGGTAAAAATGGCGAAATCCAGGAAAAGTAGTAGCGCTCTCCCCTACACCTCGTTGTAGTAGCTATTGAAAAAGAAGTCTTCTGGTCGCCCTCGACTACGGTCACCAACTTAACTTACTTATTTAATATAATTTTTTTTAATCTAAAAAAGTCAAAGATTATTGTTAGATGTGAATTCTTATATTATTTAATTGGCACATGGCCTTTTTAGGTAGGTCATGGCGCAGGGCCGTAGCTCAGAAAGGCCCGGTGGCTCCAAAATTTCTCGGGCCCCGTCGGCATTCCCCTAAAAAGTGTCACCTCAGACGCCTTGCAATAAATCTAGCTCCATCCAAGGAGAGTTAGAACCTGGGGGAAGCGTCCTCCACTGAGATTTGAGGAGGGTCAGCCGCCTGACGTCAATGCTGGGCTTCCCCTGCTCCCCTGTCAGGCAGCCTCGACCAAGTAACCACCGTCAGAGACAATCAGCAAACTACTCTATCTACCTCTATCACTATTCCTATTTATGATTGCAATAATGCCACTCAATCACATACTTGTGAAATGCAGGGTGGATATAAACGTTATAAATCGCAAAAGAAGATCAAGCACCTAATATATATGGACGATATTTGCCAAAAATGATAAAACAATTGGACTCCCTAATACAGGCCGTGAGAAAATACAGTGACGATATGCAAATGGAATATAGCATAGAAATATATGTCATGCTAATAATGAAAAGAGGAAAACGACAAATAACGCAAGGATCAGAACTTTCAAATGTAGAAAAATCAGAACGCTTAGAGCAAAGGAGACTTACAAATAGTTGGGAACATTTGCAGCGAACAAGATCAAACAACTAGAGATGAAAAAATGAATTAAAAAGAATACCTTCGGAGAAGGAGAAACTACTCGAAACAAAACTATATAGCAGAAATCTCATCAAAGGGATACACACCTGGGTTGTTAGCCTCCAAAGATACATTCTTAAAAGAGACGAGGGAAATATTTTACAAATGAACCAGAGAACAAAAAACTAATAATATGCATAAGATCTTATATCCTTGAGATGACATAGACTATATATATTAAGAAACGAAGCTGGAAGAGAATACGCCAGCATTGATGATAGCGTGCTACATCGAAGTCTACATTTAAAAAAAAGAGTATAGCTAGACAATGAAAGCGACTAGAAACCACACAGAACAGCAATAACTAGAAAACAAAAAACTGGGAAGAAAGACGACTGTATGGACATTTTAAGTGAGAAGCTAGCGAAATCTCACTCGTGAAGACTTTGACATAGCTAAGAAAAGAAAACCTTAAGACAGAAACTGAATTTTAGCACAAATCGACGCCATAACGACAAACTACGTTAAAACAAAAATAGAAATTAACAAGTGAGTGATATGTCGTGATAGAGACGAAACAATCAATCATGTAATAAACGAATGCACTAAATTAGAGCAAAAACAATATCAGAATACCGGACTGGTTGGGAAAAGTAGTCTACTGGGAATTGTGCAATAGAATTTAATTTCACCAGACGAACAAGTGGTATATGCACAATCTATCATCCGCCCAAAAGAATGAGACGCACTTCACTGGAATTTTGAATTACAAACAGATCACCTGATCCCTACCCGATGACAAAGCCTAATGATAATTAACAAAAAAAAAGAGGACTTGCCGAAGAGAGGACATTGCCATCCCGTCAGACTAGAGAGTGAAATTAAAAGGTGAAAATACCAGGACCTTGCTAGAGAGCTGAAGGAGCAACAGAGCATGAGGGCGAAAATGATACCATTTCTTCTTGGTGCACTTGGAATGATCCACAAATGATTGGTAAAGGTACTTGAAGAGTTAGAAATCAGACGAGAAGTAGGGATTATACAGACAATAGCATTACTTAGATGGGCCAGAATACTGAGAAAAGTTCAAGAGACTTGAGGAGACTTGCAGACACTCAACTCAACTGATAATCATTAGCTAGAGTCAGTGTAAACACGCTCAAAAGACAATAATAATAATAATAATAATAATAATAATAATAATAATAATACGTACCAACAAAAGAGGGAGGAAGAGGACTTCCCAGCATCGAATACATCGTTGACACATCGATACAACGACTCGAACACTATATAGAAAAACACGAACGAGGACTGTTTACGGCCATCAGAAACAATACTGACAACACGATATATAACAGAATGATAATAACTAGGAAACAAAAATGGGAAGGAAAACAACACTATGGGCGTTTAAACGACTAATAAACAACATCTCTCTCGACAAAACCTGGACATATCTAAGAAATGGAAACTTTAAGAGAGAAACAGACTTTCTCCTAATGGTAGCACAAAACAATGCCATAAGAACCAATAATAACAAGGCGAGGATAGATAAGACGCAACAAATTAGCAAATGTTGTCCATGCGGTGACAGAGATTAAACCATCAATCACATATCAAGGGAATGCAGCAAATTAGCACAGAAGGAGTACAAGGCTACACACGACTTAGTCGGCAAGGTGATCCACTGGGAAATGTGCATGAAATTTAAATTTAACCATGCCAACGAATGGTATATGTACAACCCAGCACCTGTCTTAGAATATGACACACACAATTTCCTATGGGACTTTGACATAAAACGAATCACCGAATCTTGACTAGAAGACCAGACCATATAATAATTAATAAAAAAAAAGAAGAAAATCTGCAAAATTGTCGACTTTTCTATCCAAGCTGACCACAGAATAAAACTGAAAGAATATGAAATGAGAGATAAGTACCTCTGCTAGCTAGAGAATTGAAAAAAAACTATCGAACATGAAGATGACAAATATACCAATTGTGATTGGTGCTTTTGGCACGGTAACTAAAGGATAAATAAAGGCTTGGAGGACTTGGAAGTTGGCGGGCAAGTGGAGACAATCCAAACAACATCATTATTGAAAACGGCCAGAATACTGAGAAGAGTCCAGGAGATTTGAGGAGACTTGCTGTCACTCAATCTCCTGTGAAAGACCATCAGCTAACGCGGATGTGAAAAACACTAATGAGTAAATAATAATAATAATAATAATAATAATAATAATAATAATAATAATAAGAAGAAGAAGAAGAAGAAGAAGAAGAAGAAACTATTTCCAAAAAATGAAAAAGAACTGGAAACTCTAATAAACGCAGTCAGAATATTCAGTCAGGACATAGGAATGGAAATTGGCGTAGAAAAATGTGCAATGTTCGTAATGAAAAGTGGCAAACGACATGTGACTGATGGAATGGTACTACCAAATCAAGAAACAATTAGAACGCTCGGAGAATATTGCAGAACTAGAAAACTACTCAAGACAAAACATACAAGCAGAAACCTTATAAAAGGGATAGATACCTGGGCTGTACCTCTCGTTAGATATTCCAGACCCTTTCTCTAGTGGACCAGAGATGAACTTAAACAAATTGACCAGAGAAAGAGAAAACTAATGACCCTGCATAAAGCACTACCTCCCAGAGAAGACGTTGACAGACTGTATGTATCTAGAAAAGAGGAATTGTCAGTATCGAAGACAATATTGACGCCTCGCTACAACGATTCGTTGACTACATAGGAATACATGAAGGGGGAACGTTTACAGCAATCAGAAACGATACTGATAATACGATGAACAACGGAAAGAAAATAACAAGGAAACAAAAATGGGAAGAAAAACAACTCTATGGACATTTTAAAAAACTAATAAACACCATCCCTCACCAGAAAAAACTGGACATGTTTAAGAAAAGGGAATTTTAAGAGAGAAATAGAATCTCTCCTAATTGCTGCATAAAACAACGCCATAAGAACCAATCGTATCAAAACGAGAATAGATAAGGCGCAACAAAATAGCAAATGTTGGTTATACAGTGACAGGGATGAAACCATCAATCACATAATAAGCGAATATAGCAAATTAGTACATAAGAATTATAAGATTAGACACGACTGGGTGGGTATGGGAATCAACTGGGAAATGTGCAAGAAAT
Source organism: Sepioteuthis lessoniana (assembly GCA_963585895.1). Taxonomy (NCBI): domain Eukaryota; kingdom Metazoa; phylum Mollusca; class Cephalopoda; order Myopsida; family Loliginidae; genus Sepioteuthis; species Sepioteuthis lessoniana. Next base: position 47,272,793 of record OY757933.1, read on the forward strand.
TTAGATTTGACCATACGAACAAATGGTGTATGCACAACCCAGTACCTGTCCTAGAATATGACTCATAAACTCCTATGGGACTTTGATGTACAGACAGATCACCTAATCTGGGCCAGAAAACTAGACCATATAATAATCAACAAAAAAAAAGAAAGAAATTTGCAAAATTGTCGACTTTGCTGTTCCGACTGCCCACGGAATAAAACTGAAAAATATAAAGAGAAGGATAACTCGACCTTGCCAGAGAGTTGAAAATGGTGGAACAGGAAGGAGAAAAATATACCAATTGTGATTGGTGCTTTCGGTACAGTAAATTAAGGATTACTCTAGGGACTGGAGGACTTGAAAGTTGTCGGACAAGTGAGACCATCCAAACAACAACATTATTGAGAACGGCTAGAATGCTGAAAAGAGTCCTTGAGACTTGAGGAGACTTGCAGTCACTCAAACTCCAGTAAAAGACCATCAGCTAACGCTGATATGAAATACTCCAATGGAGATAATAATAATAAACAAGTATATATATATATATATATATATATATATAAACATTTCTTTTTGTGTATTCATTTTTAGTATCTGGTATTATATGAACGGATATTCGCTCTAAAGCAAGACATTGATTCGGTGATAGATTTATATTTGACATGATTTAACTGCACGTGTGAATTCCTCTTCTTTACCTGTAATATATCTAAAAGTGATCAAAAAATCCTCAAACGAACAATATAAATTCATAATACTCTATTTTTCTAATACACCACACGTATTTTATATATATATATATATATATATATATATATATATATATATATATATATATATATATATATATATAAAACTTTTTCAGGGCAGCTTATTTCCAATCTCATAAACCATCCAAGAAAATGAGCAAAATATACATATCTGTGCAAGAGAAGTAAGAAGAATCTCATAAAGAACATTAAACTTTGAATTCTTATACATGGAAATACTTGTCTTGGCCGAGCAGCAACCTTCATCGTCTCTTTGCAAAAAGACTGGGTGCTGTCTGGAAGACTTACTATTTGCTATGAGCGAGAGGGACTGATGGACAGAGAGACAGAGAAACAGAGACAAAGGAATCTTTAATTTTACACGCCTTGATTATGATTATATTTTGAATAAGCAATAAAGAACAGTCATTCTATGAAAGATTTATGTAATATTTTCAGAAAAAATAATCAGTATTCAATATAATGATAATTAGTTTGTTCATGAATACGAATTTTGATACATTCTTCATATATATAAATAGAATTCAACGGGAACTGATACTAAACCTTGAATATTGACCAAATTACCGGAGAGTAATACTGTTACTCTAGACTCATGATTATGTCAGTTTCACAGGAAATGTGTCCTGCGATACATCTTTGATCCTTTCAGATTATGGAGCCATCTACCCATAGTAAACATCGACACTGATGGGCAAATCATTTTAAGCAACATTTGTACGAGGGACACACTGGCAGTAAGTACAAACACACACACACACACACACACATATATATATGCACATTTATACACACACACACACACACATATGTATATATAAACAAAAAAACGCAAACATGAGTCAAATGTTTTGTGAATTTTTCTAAAACTTCGTCGTAATATGGCTGAAGCTGCTCGAATAATTCACATTGAAGAGTATATTAAACAATAATTCTTTTTTCGTTTTAAATCAAGTCCAGAAATAAAAGAATACCAATTGTCAATTTTGATACATTTTTAAATTAGGAGCATAAGTTTTAGAAGAGCTTGGATCAGCAAAAAACACCATTTGTACAGCATTACATAAAATTAGAAATATAACTGATTATATGTGTATCTGATTTTTTGAGACGCCTGCAACGCTAGATTATGAATGCTGAAAAATGTGTTCTATTGACATTTATCACCGCATAATGAACGTTCATAGAAGTAAAAACTATATGCAAGTGAAGTAAAACGATGGCCAATGGGATTACACTGTGTTGACAGCACTGTAAGTGACTACGTTTAACACGGTTGATAGTCTACGAACATTTTTTCGACTAAGACCCATCTTTGACAGGGTTTTTGGTGAGATGTCCTACTGATCACTATCTCAGTCAAAAGTTACACATCTCTGTGTTTTTTCACTTTCCTTGCAATACTTACAATGTTTGCGGCTGATTTTCGGGCTTAACACTCAAGTAAGATGCATTTTGTTACTGAAATATTTTGTTGAGTAGGGAGCCGATATCGACGGACTTGATAGTGCATGGAACTTTCATTGTTTCTTTAATCAATCTCACGGCGTAGTTTTTTACCATGACTAGGGGTACATTTTCATTGTTCATATGTGTTCTACATAAACATCACATCAGATGAAAATTCTGACGAGGATGCATATCTACGTGATATAAATATTGCATATGCAGGCTAGTTACGGAAGCACCCTGAGAGTATGATGTTATTGGAAAACGAGAAAATGATTTTCCAGTTTGACTCTAGAACAAGGTTCAACATGTTCCCTGCAAAATATGCGAAGCATATTAAACTATACCAGGTTATCCTAACAATGTAAACCGCGTCCATTTGTAATACCGCAAGAAGTGTGCAGAAGGATCATCAAAAACCGGAAGAAAAACAAAAAATGCTCTGTCAAATTATTGATTATTCAATGATGAAGGCAAATGTCCGTCCCTGTTTGGTCTTTGAGTGCGAGAACAAATGGGATTTGAAGTCAAAGAGAATTGTTTTTATTTGTCGCAGCTCTAGCCGAGGAACAATAATTCAAGGTTCTGTTTAAGGATAATTTTAGGCGGGGAGACATCATTGTGGCTAAAAAATGATGTAGTCCCATCGTTGATGTTTAATATAAGCATGCCTGTTTCAACCCGGAAACAACTGAAGGCAAAACTAAAAAGTCTAACTGAAATGGCTGAGCTTGAACACGTGGCGATAGATTGAGAGATAAAGAGAGAGAGATTAAATTTTTCTCTGCTTATCATGGCATAATCCAAGAGAATTAGCCAATGAATCTTTTTTCGGTTAAGAACGGGATCCAGAGGAAAGTTTGTGGAGATATAGTATTTTTTTCTGATAAAGATAAACGCAGCATGGAATATTGGGTTATCTCTACTGGTACGATCATTTATGGGAGTGATATACAGACCAATTTTACAAAGGACGGTTAGTTAAAGTATGGAAAAATGCGGTTTAAGCTGAACACTTCCTCTATCCGACTCTGTTAATAAGTTTCCTGTATGTTTTATAGTTTATGTATAACTGAATAGGAGGTTTTATCTTTGAACCCCACCTAAGATTAAAAATGACACGCAGCGAATTTATCTTTGAAGCGATGTGTTGGCATTACAACTTTTCGTTGAGAAGTGCAGTTTGTGTTAATAATTTTTGAGAGTTACCTCAGTTTTCTAAATACGCTCCCTAAACAGAAAGAAGAAACTTCTTTGACATTTAACCGTTGGCACTTTATGAATACAAATTGCGACATTAAATGCATTTATTTCTGAAAATCTGGGAGCGTCTCAAACGTTTGCAGTGTTCAAATTGAGCCAATTAAATCGACATGTCAGGCGAGGAAGAAGAAACGTGACGAAAGGGAAGAGAAATAAGAAAATAAAAAGAAACTTTAACTTCGCTAAGTCTGGAGTCGTTATTTGGGGACTGGGGCACAAAAGAAGCACGATGATGATACTAAAATACAGATATATCAATCTCTCTCTCTCTCTCTATCTCTCTCTTTCTCTCTATCTCTCTCTCTCTCTTTATATATATATATATATACGGAGTGAGAGAGAGACTGAAAGATAAAGGTAAAGGCAGAGATTACCTATGACTAATAGATAGATAACTAGATAGATAGAAAGGGCAAGAGATATATGTAGAAAGACAGGGTGAGTGACAAAAAAAGAAAAAAAGGAGAGATAACAGCATATAAAAAGAAGGGCTCAAGACAGATAAAAAATTGCAGCTGGAGGATTGTAACATAAATAAAAGAAAGTGATAAGTTTAATGAGGGAAAGAGATTACGAGACGGCATAAAGAAGGAATGAACAAAATCAGAAAGAGCGGGAGACAGAGAGAGCAAGAAAAGAGAGAGAACCACAAGCAAACACATGACAATATATATATATATATATATATATATATATGTGTGTGTGTGTGTGTGTGTGTGTGTGTGTGTGTGAGTGTATGTGTGTGTGTGTGTATTCAAAGAAAGAAAGAAAGAAAGAAAGAAAGAAAATGAGATACAGAAAGAGGGAAAAACAACTGATAGGCAAAAGAAAGAGCAGCATAGAATAATATGGAAAGTGAGGAAGAATTGGAGAGTATTAAACACAGAGAAAGGGATAAACATAAATATCAGAGAGAGAGAGAGAGAGAAAGGGAAAGGGAGAGGGGGAAGTGGAAGAGCAGGAGGGAATAGAGAGAAAAAATAAGATCACAAGAAAGGAAAAACAGAGACTACCCAGGACAAGAAGACAAGATGCTGATGAAGAGGATAATAGAAACAATGAGAAAACTGAGAGAAAAAGAAAAAAAAAGACAAACAAATAATCAATAACGAAGTGGAGGAGAACGAAAAATATATAAATAAAGAGAGAACAGTTTAAAACATTTCTCAGTAATCCTTTAGGAAACTGCCACTTCATTTACAGTGTCGTAATTTCGAACATGCAGATAATTGCCTGTAAAATTGAGCGAATAATAATAATAATAATAATAATAATAATAATAATAATAATAATAATAATAATAATAATAATAATAATGATAATACAAACAGGATATAGGAATGGAATTTGGCAGAGAAAATGCGCCATTCTCAAAATGAAAAGTGGAAAAAGATCAATAACGGAAAGAATAGAACTGTTGAATGAAGAAAGAATCAGAACGCTTCGAGAAAAGGAAAATTGCAAGTACTTGGCAATATTGGCAGTGTACACCATCAAACAAGCGGTGATGAAAGAAAAAAAGAAATTAACATGTGTACTTCAAATGAACGAGAAAACTTCGCGAAACAATCTAGTAGCAATTTCATTAAAGGGACCGGCACCTGGGCAGTCCCCTTTTAAGATACTTGTGACTATTCATTAAATGGACAACGGAGGAACGCAGACAAGTACACCAGAGGATAAGAAAATTTAGAGCGATATACAAGGTGTTACATCCGAGGGTTGTCAGGGATAGACTTTAAGTGTCAAGAAAAGGAGGAATGTGATTCGCCAGTATCGAAGATAATGCGAATCTATCATAACGGGAGACATGGGGATTACATTAAAAAGAACAAAGAAAGTATAATTATTGTAGCAAGTAACAGAACTGATAATACAAGGACAAAGTGAACAATAACGAAAACTAGGAAACAGAAATGGGATAAAAACCTGTATGGATATTTCAAGCAACAAAGTGGAAAAATCGTACACGAAAAAAAAAAAGAAAAAAGAAAATAGACATGAATACGAAAGAGAGAAACTGTATGTTTTTTAAATCAGCAAAAACAACACCATACTTACCAATTGTATTAAAGAAAAAATATATAATATGATAGAAAATATCAATTGTGGGTTGTGTGATGACAGGGACGAGATTTATAATCCCATTATGAGGTAATATAGCTTTGTAGTGCAAAAGAAGTATAACACTAGATCTGACTGGGTGGGGAAGGTGATCCACTGGTAATAGTGCAAAAAAATTAAATTTGCTCATGTTAGAAAGATATAAACACGAACCAGAAGCATAAAATTCTCTGGGCGTTTGGGATATAAACAGATCACCTAATCCAGGCAAGAATACTAGACCTAGTGATGATTAACAAAAAAAGTACAACCTGCTGAATAGTAGACTTTGCCGTCCGAGCTGACAACGGAGTTAAAAACAAATAAGGCAAAATGAGAAACTAGTACTTAGACCCGGTCAGAAAAACTGAGAAAACCGTTGAACCTGAGAGTGCCGATGACAGTTATAATTTGTGCGCTCGGAACAGTCCGCAAAACATTGGTTAATGGACTAGAATACCTAGCATATAGAGAACAAGTGAAGACAATCCAGACTATAGCATTATTAAGATCGGCTAGAATACTAAGAAGAGTCTTGGGGACTTGAGAAAACTTGCTGTCACTCAGGCTCCAGTGAAAGACCATCAGTTAACGCTGATGTGAAAAACTCTCAAGGAGTAAATAAAATTAATAATATTGCAGCAGTGATTATTCAGCTGGTTTTCTTTACGTTGACTATCACTAGGTCTGGTCGTCTGGCTGAGATTGGGGGATCTGTTTGTATCTTAAAATCCTAGAGAATTCTGTCCGTTTCATTATTCAGGACAGATTTTCGGTTGTGCGAATACCACTTGTTCCTATGGTCAAATTCAAATTTCTTGCACAATTCCCAGTGAATCACTTTCTTCGCCAAGTCGTTGTTTCATTTCTGACGAGGTTTTCACACCATCCTCAGTTGGTGGTCTTTACAATGAGCCTGCAAGACGAGAAGTCTTATCAGTATTTTCGCCGACCGCAACAATACTGTGTTCTGTATTGTCTAGATTCTTCCTTGGAATTTCGATTCCGTCAACCCCATTTTCAAAAATCTGCAGTCTATCCCTAGTGGTCTTACTATCATTTGTATCACCGTCACACTTATGTTCTACAACAATTTCTACTCACTGGCAAATCCCATGTATTTGTCAATCTTTTCGCTTTCAATCATTTTCACTGTAGTCTACTGGCAAAGCAAGAACCACCAGAGGTCAAGATCATTATAATAAAAACCTAGATATGGTCTTCTGGTCTGGTTTAGGTAATCTGTATTTCAAAGACCTAAATAATTGTATGCGTCTTATTTTCTTGAAGATATTCTTGTTTGAACATATACTTTTAGGTTGTATAGTCAAATTTTAATCTGCCGCACATTTTTCAAGGGATCATTTTTCTCACCCATTTGTGCCCAGTAATGTATTTCTTTGTGTTAGTTTGTTGCATTCGCTTATTATGTAATTACCTCTTTTAGCGCTATCTCTACGTAATCAATACGTGCAATTCTGTGGCGTTTTATCAATTTTCGCACTTTCATGATTCGTCCTTATGGCATTATTTTGTGTTGCTATTAAAAGAGATTCAGTTTCAATTTTGAGATCTCCAGATCATTTCTTGTACCATATAACCATTAAGCGGTTTGAAATATGCATACAGTTGCTTTTCTCCCAATATCTGTTTTCTATTTTTTCTACGAAAGAGGACTGATAACGGGCATCAGAAACAATATTGACAACACGATAGATAACAGAATGACAACAACAAGGAAAAAAATGGGTAGGAAAACAACTCCATGGGCGTTTTAAACGACTAATAAACAACATCTCTCTCGACAAAACCTGGACATGGCTAAGAAAAGAAAACTTTAAGAGAGAAACAGAATTTCTCCTAATGGCATCACAGAACAGCGCCATAAGAACCAATCATATCAAAGCGAGGATAGATAAGACGCAACAAAATAGCAAATGTAAACTATGCAGTGACAGAGATTAAACCATCAATCACATGGTAAGCGAATGCAGCAAATTGGCACTGAAGGAGTACAAGGCTTGACACGATTGGGTAGGCAAGGTGATCCAATAGGAACTGTGCAAGAAATTTAATATTACTAGTGATTTCAACTGGATACTCTCCACGTGTCCTCTAATTTTCAAGTCTACCGGTCCTTTAATCAATCCTTTTTGGATTGTTCTGAGCGTACCAGTTACCATTTGGTATCCCCATCATCGTCATGTTTAATATTTTTCCAGTTTTCTAGCAAGGTTGAAGAGTACTTTTCTCTCTTTTCACTTCATTTTTGATTTTTATTTTTATTTGACTCTATGGTTCATCAGGAAAGCAAAGTAAACTTAAAGCTGGTTCTTTTTTAAAAGTTTTTTCTTTTATCACTCACTTGATTTGGTCATCTGGACATCTCTTTGTATCCCAGAATCTAAGAGAACTTTGTGCATCTCATTCTTCGGGATGGATTCTAATTCGTGCTTATACCTCCCGTTGGTATTTTCAGTTTTAAATTTCTTGCACAATTCTCTTTGGATCACCTTTCCAACCCATTCGTGTCTAATCTTAAACTATTTTTGCTTTAATTTACTGCATTCACTTATTCTATGACACCGCATAACCTATATTTACTATTTTATTGCGTCTTATCTGTTTTTGCTTTAACATAGTTTGTCCTTATGGGATTGTTTTGTGCTGCTTTTAGAAGAGACTCCATGCAGTTTTCTTCCCATTTTTTTTTTAGCTGTTGTTGTTCTTTATAATGTTATTTGTGTTGTTACTGGTTGCAGTAATTAATCTTTCCTTGCTCTTTTTATGGAGTCATTAAGAAGTTGTATCAGTGCATTGACGCTTCTTTTCTTGACATATATCTATGCCATCTCTGGGACGTAAAGCCTTATACATCATCATGAGTCTACTTTGAGAATTGTCCCGAGTATCTTTCGAGGGGAACAGCCCAGCTCTTTATCCTTTTGATAAGATTCCTCATATATAGTTTTGTGTCGTGTAGTTTTCTTGGTCTCCTGGGATATTCTTATTTTTAAATTTTGTTTTTCATCTCAGTTTGATGGTGTCCACTTCAAATATTCCTAAGTTTTAGTAGATTTCCTTTTCTCTATCGTTCTGATTTTTCTTGTTTTGGTAGTTCTATTCTTTCAATCATTTGTCGTTTCCCGCTTTTCATTATAATTCCACCCCTATATCCTGACTGTATATCGTCACTGCTTGTATTCGGTTTGGTTTGCTTTGGTTTGTTTAATGGCATATCAACCTTTGTACGTTATTTAATGCCAAAGCCATTCTCCTAGAAGAACAGTGGTTTTGCTATTTAACCCATAACTGGTGGGGGATAAGGGGATTCATACCTTTCCCAAGGGTATTTGTCCGAAAGTTAACGTAATAGCGCGACTGGAGTTCGAACTCGAATGCTACGATTTCGCAGACCATCGCTTTAACCATTACACCACGGGACACCTGCTTTGTATTCGGGTTTCCAATTCTTTTTTATTTCATTTTTGGAAAACAATATGATATTGTCCATGTATATTAGGTGGTTGATCTTTTCTTGTGATTTATGATTGTCTTTGACTGTGCAATTCCTAAGCATATGACTGATTGACATCATTGCTATTACAAATTTTAATGGTCATAGTGAAGCTCCTTGGATTTGCAGTTAAACTTCTTCCCCCAGCTAGGAATTGTACTCACCAATTTTTAAAGGCTTCCTCAATAAACTTTATGACTTTGTCGGATATCTACTACATTTTAAAATGATTTATTAATCAGCTTTACAAGACAATGCCTTTTTGTAGTCAATCCATACCATAGTTACATATCTTCATCTCGTTTTCCCCTCCTTGAGGATATGTTGATCAATGTATAGTAAGGACCTGTTCCTTTTATTCACTTTTAGCATCCTTTCAGTTCTTTGGAAAACACTCCGCTTTTTAGCGAATCATAATTCTACTCTCTATCCTACGGCTGTGTAATGCACAAACAATGAATGTCTATTTTTATTTACTAAAAAGTTATGATGAATTTAGAAAAATTGTACACTATGAAATATGCTAATATTATTTTTGGAATTTATTCCTTCTATTTTTCTTTATCTTATATTATTTTATAAAGAAGCTCTATTGTCGTAGGAAATGGGCTTAACAACCCAAGTTGAAATTCTGGATTGGGCAGTTAACATTTCTATTAGGATAAAGAAAGTTTTGCATACAACTATTCTCCCCACCCCAGCTCTGGATAAATCTCAAGCCAGGTTAGGTTCTTTAACGTTAGTTTGATGAACGTTCTAGGAGAAGGAAAACTCTGAATTCGAACAAGTTAAACTTTGCTTAAACGATTGACCTTGAATCACCTTCTGTTCACACACATACACACACACACAAACACACACACACACACACACAGACACATATATATAAATATATATATATATATATATATATATATATATATATATATATATATATATATATATATATATATATATATAATGGTAAAATTTTACACGTGCAGTCGTTTAAGATCATCGGAAATATTACAATATTTCTATTTTTCAATTATTTATTTTAGTAATTTAAACTAATTAGACTCGCGAGAACACGGCATTTTTTTTATTTGAATTAAACAAAAATTTATAAGGGAGTTTACTCTTACATTCTAACATTAAGAACAGATAATACTTGTTTCGGAAATGGTTGATCATTTAAAGTGAATTAGAATATGAAAGTAAAATCGACTTAAAATATAATTTTCTTCAAAATATAACGAAATTCCGGTGAGTTTAACAATCGAATCACAAAGAAAAAATTACTAGACTTTTCCCCAGGACTTGAACCGGTGCACGTGTAGAATAATACCCATAATTTATGTTCATATCTTTGCATAAAATACATCTGAAAATAAAGAGCTCTTTCCCACAAAAGCAGGTACTTTCGATATTCTTATTTTTGTTATTGTTTTTGGTGTTTGTTTTTATTTGTGCAGCATTTTGGTCAGGATTGAGTATTGTTATTTCCTCAATAATAAAACAAAACCCCGCCTTTAGATGATATATTTGCTCGGCCTCTTGGAATTTTGGTGCACGTTTGATATTTTTGTTTTTTTTATGAATTCAATATTCATTCCTTGCGATGACCTTGAACTTGTATAATTAGCCAAGCGATATAATTAAACGACAGAAGCTTTTATTTTTCAATTTCTTCATTATTATTATTATTATTATTATTATTATTATTATTATTATTCATGTTGTTGCGGTTGTTGTTCTTGTTCTTTTTGTTAAAATGTTGTTATTAGAAATAACTTTAATAATAATTAACTCGTTGGGAGTTTTCTGCATCATCTCTAAGTAGCTATTTTGGAATCTGAGGGACAACATATCAACTACAATATCAGGGACTTTCCTCAGTATTCTAGCAGGTCTGTGAAGCCTGAAAAGTCTCGATTCTTCCACTGATATATTAAATCTTCCAGTTTTTTTCCAAGCCATACTGAACTGTTTCAAGTGCATCACCTACAACTGGTATCACCGTCAACTCTCGTATTCCATAGCCTTTATGGCAAGAACAAAGCATATGGCTGTCTTTTAGCTTTCTTTTATTTTCACTCTGTGATCAGTTCGATCGGCAACATGCACTAGTTGACAACTTATTTCTTGTTTTCTTTTTAGTAATTCCTTCTGGATGGGATTGGTGGTTTTTTTTTTGTTGTTTTAACAACTCTAGATTTATTTGGGTCGCATATTTCTGGACATATTTTTGTTTGTGCCTACTCTGTACGTAAATTTTAATCACGAGCACAAATTTCAGTGGATCACTTTCGATACCCAGTCATATCGAACATTGTATCCATGTTGTTTTTTTTATGTTTCGGTTCACTACATTTGTAATTTTGTACTTCTTGAGATACTGATATAAAACAGTGTACGTTTATTGTAATTATTCGAAAAGCTAAAATTAGAAAATCGGAAGGTTGTTGAAAAAGTATCAGATTTGTTATATTGAAAAAAAGAGAGAGAGAATATCTGAGATGTTACTGCTGTCGTTGTAGCCATGATAATTAGGTCACTTATAACGTTGTAAAACTAAAGAAGAAAAAATAGGTCTTCATATGGGGGAATCAAAACGAGTTTAAGACATAATTTTCCCATGCAAAACTTAATTTAAAAAAAAGGACAGAAAATAAGCCAAATCCAAATGCTGAATGTATGTATATCTCAATATACATGGGACCCACTTGACTACTAATAACTCTATTACTTAAAATAGTATGTCATTTTTTTTTTCAAATTTGGAAATTGTGTAATATAACGATTGTTAATCCTCGATCACAATACCTTGGACAGGAGAGGGAAAATATTTTGTGTAGCGACTTATTTGGATGCAAAATAAAGATGCAATCCATTAATATGATTATGTTTTTTACTGAGGTAAGAAACTCAAAATAATATTCCATGTTCGAGAAGCTGATATAATAATCGTTAAAAAAACATTTATTTAATATCTCTAGCTCAAAAGATTAATTTTTTTCAGTACATGGTCGAAATGACAGCCAGTGAGCTTGTCTCAGAAATAAACCATTATCACATTAATGAGTTGCATATATTTCAGGACATCCTGTACTTATTTTACATTCATCTCTCAGATAGATATTCTAAACAAGTTACATGAGCTGGACTTGGCACAGGATAATAATTATAGGGTATTCGTTAAGTTTGATGATCTCCTTGAAGATTATGACACAAAAACAAACAGGTAAAATATTCATTAAGCTTAATTTAGCAAGGAGAAAAATGTACTCACAAATAATAAGTTTTAACCTTTCGCGTAAACCATCATTAAAACCATCGTTCCTCTTCTGGTTTTTATTATATGAATTATCAAGACTTATAATATTAGTCGGACTGTACCACTTGAGTGTACCACTTGAGTGTATCTTTTCCTTACGACGATATAACAACCACAATCTGGGCACCTCTGGTGGTGTAACGGTTAGCAAGCTAGACTAGCAAACCTACACGAGTGAGTTCGAGTCTCATTGGGCGCCCCATTCATTCGGCCTTGTGCCACATCGAAGCAACGAGCTTTGTAAATTACTATAACTACCACAATCTATCATTTCAATATATATATATGATTTGTAAACGCATTTTCTTGATGATATTTTAAAATGAGTCTGTGATCTTCGTTTTGGTTCATAATTAAATGGCTTCCAGTATTTTATCCAATACGAATAAATCTCTTTACAATTAATCATTTGTTTCCACAAGGTTAAATGTTTTCAAGCAAGTATTGCAATTTACCACTAATTAATCTATTCATCACTATTCATTCGTTTGCACAGTTAAATGTTTCCATTCATTGCTTTGCATCACTAGCAATTCAATTAAACAGTCATCTGTTTACACACAGTTAAATGGTCAAATAGTAATTTTTTTCTAACAATTGAATTTAACTTAAGTCACTTGTTTTCACTAATTTTAAATGTCATACAGATATCTATTTGACCTGTAGATAAGACACTATCAGATGCTTCTCCTCCGAGTCAAAGAGAACCTGGGAGCGATGGCATTTCACATTGTTAATCCAACAATTTTTTAAGCAACGGATAAATTGTAGGGCACATTGTTCTCTTTAACTTTGGTATGCCAATCGGGCTGCAAGAAGAAAACTGAATTGGAACCAATTAACTCATCTTAAAAATTGTCATATACTGCTCAAGCTGGTTGGTTGGGTAAATTCATAATCTTCAGGAGGAAAACTGAATTTGAACCAATTAACTCATCTTAAAAGTTGTGATATACTGCTCGAGCTGATTGGTTGGGTAAATTCATAATCTTCAGGAGGAAAACTGAATTTGGACCAATTAACTCACCTTAAAAGTTGTCATATACTGCTCGAGCTGATTGGTTGGGGGAATTCATAATCTTCCTAATTTGCCCAATCGTTATTAAAACAAATTCTTTAATTGCTTTTATGATTGTTCAAATTTTGCTTAGTCTGTCACACGGGACTCAGATTTCTGACACTTCTTTTGATTGCAAACTATTCACTGGATAAACATATCGTTGCTTAACGTCTGCGACCTGACGGATATTGATGCTACTCAATCAAATTTAGAAATTGTTGGTAGTAATTATCTGTTTTTGATTGTTTGATTGATTGATGGATATATTTCAATGCATGTCAAATCGTCTCGTGTTATATTATGCCTAGAGGAAATCTCGTTCATTTTACATTCACATCAATATATTTTTCATTGAGTGTTTTTTTTTTTGTTGAGATTTCCAAATTTTTGTTTGCATAAAAAAGGAAAAAAGAAAACAACGGATATGCTATCCGAGTTTTTGCTGGAATGATCATTACAGGTTGGTTGTTTGGGTTTTATGACATATCAACCTTTATAGGTTATTTAATGCTGACTGCATTTTTATACAAATAATCAGTTCTATTTCAAACAACTCCGTTTAGCATGAGTAAACAGTTTAATTGTAAAAAAAAATATTTTAAAGCTATTCAGTTTAGTCAAAGAGTTCCAATTCAACCAATATAGTTTAGTATACGAATAGATTTAATTTACACACAGTTAGATGTTAAAAGAGTTCTATTTCAATTAATTCAATTTAGTATAAGTATTCAGTTTATCATAAGTATGCAGTTTCCATGTCAAAACTGTTCTATTTCAAGTAATTTAGTTTAGCATAAGTATGCATTTTAGTTCTAATTGACCCAGAGATAGGAACCGATCAGATTCTACCACTCCTGGCTATATTGGACATGCGAGAGATGGTAATGAAGGTGTGCGTAACATTCCCCATCGTTCGAGCATCACTGGAACTCCTCCATCAGATTGTTTACTGTTATACCCGGGATATAAGTTGTGGGGTATCCCTCTGCTGAGGAGCAATCGGTGTATTCTACAGCCCCTGTCGATTGGTTGGTTGGTTGTCTGGGTTTTATGGCATATCAACATTTGTGGGTTATTTAACGCCAAACCCCTTTTTAAGCAGGTTGTCAGTTTTATTTCAAACAATTCAGTTTAGCATTAGTACACAGTTTGATTTTTAAAAAACATTTCTATTTCAAGCAATTCAGTTTATTCAAACAATTCTAATTTAGTATAAATGCAGTTTTTTTTACACATTGTTAAATGCCAAAACAATTCTATATCAAATAATTCAGTTTAGTGTGTGTACAGTTTCAATTTTAAAAACAGTTCAATTTCAAACTAGTCAGTTTAGCATAAGCACGCTGTTTAAATGTAAGTACAGTTTAATTATCAAAAACATTTCTTCAAGCTATTTAGTTTATTCAAACAGTTCTAATTCAAACAATTCAGTTTAGCATAAGTATGTAGTTAGTTCTATTTGACCCATAGATAGGGCCCTATCAAGTGCTACCATTCTGGACCAGAGTGAACCTGGGAGCCATGGCAATGTAGGGGTGCTCCGTATAACGCAAAGCTCCAGGATCACTGGAACCTCCCCATCAGATTGTTTAGTGCTATAATCATGACACTTGTTGGAGGGTCTTACCCCTCTGCAGAGGTGCAGTCGGTATATTCTACAACCCCAGCCGACTATACACAGAGTTTATGTCGAAACAGTTTTATTTCAGATAATTCCCTTTAGCATAAGTGTACAGTTTAGATGTCAAAACAGTTTTATTTCGAGCAATTCAGTTTTGCATAAGTAGGCAGAATAAATGTCAAAACAGTTCTATTTTAAACAGTTCAGTTAAATGCAAAAACAGAAATCTGAAGAAACCACAGTTTACTTCTATTTAACCCATAGATAGGACCCTTATAAGGTGCTACAACTCCGGGCCAGAGTGGACCTGGGAGCAATGGCAATAAAGAGTTTATCCACTTTCCGAAAGTTCCGACATTAATTTAACCCATAGATAGGACTCTATTAAATGCTATCATTCTGGGCCAGAGTGAACCAGGAAGCAATGCCAATATAGGGGTACTCCACATTCCTCAACATCACTGGAACCTCAACATCAGATTGTTTAGTGTCATATCCAGGACAGTCTTTGGGGGGTGCAGTCGGTGAATTCTACTGCCCCAGCTAACTGGGCAACTAGCTGACTGGGCAACTAGCCGTCTAGACTGATTTGGTTTACTCTTAGATCGGTCTATCACTTCTGGTCAAATTGGGTCTGCGATTAATGGCAATGGAAGTGTACTCCATACTTTACAGATCTCCAGAACTGCCGTCAGCAGACAATTTGGTGTCATATCTTAGACACTACCTTTTCTTTTTTTTTTTTTTTTTTCGTAATGTGTCTTACTTCTCTGCAAGAAATACATAGAACGTATTGGAAGCTTCACGCACCAGATGCTGTATTTACGAGAAGAGGTTGATATTATTTCATTCTATACATCTCATAGGTCTTATTTTCTAGCATACACATTTGTGTTTTCATAATATTAGCCGTAAGGCATGTAATGTTAAACATTATATTTCACTTTATACGTGTCCTCTACGTATCCAATTCATTTCTATTTCTCAGCTACAGTATCCATCTTCAAAATACGGAGAGATGTTTTCTTCTCTCTTTTTGCTTCTTTCATTTTTATCTGCGCTCTTAGTATTTTCAGTAATTGATTGCTTACATCGTACACTTTCAGCATATTTATCCTGTGTATGTTGCAAGTCTAAGTATATGATAATCTTTTTGTGCTTTTAGAGATAATTTTTGCGTCAGGTCTATTGAACGGTCTTCAAAAAATGGTACTTTCTTTTTTGGAAGAGCTTTTTTTTATAATAATTCTTGTTTAATGGGCTGTGCATGCAGTTTTGTCGTTGTCCTTGGTCTATAGTTGAAGAGATATAGATGTGTTTGTGGTGGAATTCCTGGATAGTGGGAAATTTATCTTGGTAAATTCAAGGATTAATTTCTGGTTAAAGGTGGTGTCTTCGATATGATGTTTTCAGTTACATATATGAGAGAGATTTTTTGATTCTTCTAGGATGCGTTCCATTCGAAAACCAAAAGGTTTTAGTGATTTTTCTTTTTAATCAAAATACTGTTTGTATTTTGTTTGAAGATGCAATCGTAACCTTTGTTAGATTGGCAGGATTTAAGTTTCATGGAGGTCAGAGAGTGTTGATCCTACACGAGCCTTTTATATGATCAACAAAGAAAAGTTGTTTAGCAATGCAGGTAATTTTCTTCTTATACCAAGATTGTGTAGACCCATCATTATGTCATACCTTCATGTTGAGACATATGCCATCTCTTGCCGAAAAAAATTGCACTCAGGTGATCCTATTTTTTTAAAATAAAATCTATCGTTAAGATGGTATCTAGACTGACCAGATTGTCTATATTTTAGATTAAAGTTTTTTTTAAATCTAGGAACGATGTAAATTTGCTGCCGATACATGTTTTCGCTTAGGCAATATGACAGTAGTCAAGGCAATATGACAGTAGTTCTTAGCAAGGAGAATGATTGTCGGCTGTCTACTTGTATCTAGAAACTTTTTGCTCGCATATACAAGGTGCGCTCAATATGTTTTCAGACTTTTTTCGTATGGACACTTTTATTGATAGTACATGCATGGGACACTTGTCTCCTTCGAAGTAATCTCCTCTTGCTGCAACGCACTTGTTGTATCGTTCCAACAACTTCTAGAAGGCCCCATGGAAGTCTCCTCAATTGTCTCATAACGACAGCCTCTAAGTTTTTCCTTGCGCTTAGGGAATAACCATAAGTCACAGGGAGCAAGGTCTGTACTATAGGGAGGCTAAGGAACTGTCTTGATGCTCATCTTGGTCAGATACTCTGTGAGAAGGATGGAGTAGTTGACTGGTACATTGTCCTGGTGGAAATGCCACTGACCCGATTTGGAGAGTGCTGGCCTCTTCCGGCGGAATCTCTTCCTGAACTCCCTTGAAACCTCAACATAGTATTCCTTGTCGACTGTCTGTCTAGTGGGAACCCAGTGCATGTAGATCATACCAGTGCTGACAAAAAAAAAAAACGATCATCAAAAGTTTGTGGGTCGATTTGCTCTGTCTGGCCTTCTTGGGTCTGGGAGAGTCAGCATGCTTCAACTGGGAAATCTGTCTCTTGGGTCTGGGTCATATCAATAGATCCAGCTTTCATCACAGGTCACCAGAGCATCAAGAACTGTGGGATCTCAATTGATCAGCTCAACTGCTGTCATGACAACGTCTTTCTTTCTGATCTTCTCTGAGCATCCTTGGGACAAACTTTTCGCAAATCTTCCGTATCTTCAGTTCATCACAAATAATTGTGTGTATATTTCCCACACTGACATCAAACTGTGCTCTAATTGTCTCTATAGACACACGACGGTCCTTATCCATGAAATTCTTTATTAGACCAGTCAACTCTGGTGTTCTGATTTCCTTACTCCTCCCTTGCCTCTCATCATCCCTCACAGACTTGCTGCTTTCTTTTAATCTCTTATGCCACTCACAAACTGATGCTTGATTCATGCAAGATGGTCGAAAAGCAGTCTGAAGCATTCCATACGTTTCTGTGGCATTTTTCCAACTTTAAAACAGAATCTTATTTAATATCGTTCTTCTAAAGTGTCAGATTGCATTTTTTAAAATTCACCAGGAGTGACAATCAGGCTTTAGTAGGGTGTATTCCAATTCTTGCTGTAGTTGTTCCTTTGAACCTGAAATCATAAAAATTGGTCAGTCATCTCATAACGTGTATAGTATTAACATACTGAATTTTCAAGAATCTACAACAATTTTAAATGCCCGTATAAAAAAAGTCTGGAAACTTATTGATGGCTCCTCGTACATTGTAATAAACCACAAGTAGATATGATATATATTCTTTGGAAAGTTCTTTTTAAGAAATCATAATGTATTTTGTCTTTACCAATAACTTAATTGTGGGATTTTTCTATTAAGTTCATCAATTTCCGAAAGGTTAAGTGTGATGTATATGCTCGTGAGTCATTAGATTTGAATTGCCGTTTGATTTTTTCAACAATTTTTTTAATGAATTATTGGTCTTTTTGATTCGATTTTTTAAAAGGCTTCACCAAATAAATTCCTTATATAATTTTTAGCAGTTCTTTTACGGGAGTTGATTTTTGCTTTTCAGAATTTTTCGGCTCATGTCCCAGATTGTTTTTGATCTAGTTGAAGGGTTGAGTTTAGTAAGATAATTTTGCCTTGAGTTTCTTTTGGCTTCCTTGATTATTTTGCGTACTTTTGCTCTGTGTTTATTGTATAAGATTAGATTGGAATCTGCACGTCATTTTAAGTTTTTGCAAACCTACTCATCGTCAGCAGTTATGTAATATACTAGCTTAGCTGGTGACGATGAGGTTAGAATATTCAACGCGGTCGCAAGATAACATCAACAAAGTGGTTTTAACAGCAAAGAGAAATATAAACTATGATGTCGAGAATATAATTTATAGCCTATGGATAGAGAGACAGATATTTCCGTTCGAAGATTAGATCAAAAAATTACTGGGAAAAAACCAGAAGTATGTAAGTTCCGATAACCAGCCATGAACAAAAAAAATACGTGGGCGAAGAGGATATTCGTATATCCGCATGGGATTTGAAAAGACAATATAAGGTCTGTAATTTTGGACAGAATGAGAGATCCGCTGGTCACTCAAGCGAACGGGGAGAGGTCAGCTGGTCTCTCAAGCGAAGGGAGATATCTGCTGGTCACTCAAGCAAACATTTCGTGTGTCTTCTCCGGCCGTCGCACTACTCCACAAAAAGTGTCCTCGTCAGAGAAGAAAGATATGTGAGAACTCTGACTGTATTACTACTACTACACACAATCATCGCTGTCGAAGATGGAAATATAAATTATATTTTTATATATCTACGAGTCCTTCGTTGTTTGTCCAACTGTACAATATGCGACAGTTAGACTTCTTTCGTTCTTCCACGAACCATGATCTGTTTTTTATGCGAGGCTGCGTTCTGTGGTATGTGCTTCATGGTTATTTCAGTCACTTTTTTGTAAAATCTGCTTTAGTGAATTTCATTGTTTTTTTAAAGGGGTAATTTTTTTAAAACAAAACATTGCTTGTATATTGATTTGAAAATAAAATCGTAAGCTGTGTTGGATGGGCAGGATTTACGTTTCGTGATGACCAGAGTGTTGATCAAACAAGAACATTCACGTATCTGACTGAGAAAAGTTGTTTAGCAAGCCTGGTAGTTTTTCTTATGTCAAGATAGTCTAGGCCCATCATAATGCCATACCTCCATGTTGAGTGATATGCCTTTTTTAGACCAAAAAATTGCTGTCAGGTAATCATTTTGTTTTTATAAAAGCTCTCATAACATTTGGATTTTTTTCTTTAGCCTTTTAGGGGAAAATTTTCTTCTTCATGATATATCCCTTCCATTATGATTGTAAAATAATCACTACCGGTTGATTTGTTGCATACTCTCCCTGGAGTAATCCAATAAGATTTGAGAATTAGAACAATTGCTGATCATCTGCCAGTAGATTGTCTGAGATAGGTGGGGATTTTTTTAAAAAGAGGCATTGGTTGTTTTTGTTGATGAGCCTTTCATGTATTTACCCTTTTTGGTTATTTTTCTTTTACTACCTCTGATATTGTTGTGACTGGTAAATTATTTAGGATGAGAAAAGACTGGAGGAATTGTTCTAAGGTGTTGCGGTGATTTTCGTTGAGACGGTCTTGTGGGGGAATGTATAGGAAGCACATTAATAGTTCCGTGTATGTTTGCTTTTGCAGATATTGGTTGTTTGTTGGTATGCAGACTAATTTATATCTGGTGTACATTATTCCCGATTGATAAGTAATTTTTAGCGTATAGCTTGCTCTTTTACCGGAGATCGGGTTGACATGTCTGGTGCATAACTGGGTGACTAAATATATTGTTCTAATATTCCTCATCGAAAATGTTTACTTGGTGATTTATTTTCTTTTCTAACATCTTTACAATGTAAATATCAGTTTTTCTTAAAACCTCGAATTGTTCTAGTGATCTTTCGAAGGAATGTTTCACGTGTGGTGGTATGTTTGGTTGATAAGTTGATATTTTGGTCCCACAATCTATGTTGAAAAGCAAATGATGTAAAACTACGCGGACAAAATAACATTCAAAACAAAGCAGTACAAACAAAATTGAATTTATATATCAACAAATACATAAAAAGGAAACATTGCAAAACATTATGAATATTCTAATACAGTCTGTTAAATATTTTTCTCTGAGCGTGCGTGTGTGTATGTAACTAACACGAATATAATGGTTAAAGACTAAATATTAAAAGTGTCCAGTAGACGATAAAATGTATGTTGACTGAGTATTTCATGCAAAGTATCAATAAGCAGATATATAGCAATGTATTCTAGGATGAACGTGACTTCTCCCAACATGGCTGTTGATCTCTTTCAGGGTTTGACGAAATTTCTGAGCCTGTCTTCGAGGCTGGACCAAGTCTATTCGAAAGGACCGAAAAGGAAAGAAAAAGATTGCAGAATGTATATGCGCCTAGGTTACGCGTATAGACTTGTGTCCTAATGTCATGGTCAAGCTGTTTCTGGAAGTTGAAATGAAGCGAAAGAGAGTGCTCTCTCTGGAAGTCAAAATGTGGGAGATAGAGAGAGAGTGTGCGTGTGTGTGTGTGTGCTATCTCTGGAAGTTAAAATGGGAGAGAATGAGTTCTTAGAAGATGAAAGTATATATATAGGCAACCCTTCTCATGTGGTCGGCTCCAAATGTGCGGGATAAAAATCAAAGGTGCGGACGTAGTTGTGAGCACAAATCACGTGACTTTCCTGGCCAATAGGTTCCTGAGATTGATTAGTTTACTGACGTCCACCATCTTTGTTTCCGGAACAAGTGGTATCACGGCCATTTTAAAATATAGGAGTGTAAATCCTATACACACAAACGTCTGGGATCTGCAGTCAATTTCTTGATTTTGTGAAAAAAGAAATTTCAAGTGTGTTTTCGTACATTCGTAAGTATATATCTTAATTCTGGCGACGGAACATCAACACTTAAAAGATTAGCTTGAATATCTGTAAAGGACTTTTGTATTTTTCGGTCATGACTTGTACCGAGATTTTCCGATGCATGGGTTCAAGAAAGCTGTCATTTAATATTTGTTTCTTTTATGTTCATCATCATCATGTCGTGCCACCAGCACGGATATCCCTGACCCTCTGTCGCCACTCCTCCCTATCGTTCATCGCTTCTGGCAGATCCTGAGTGCTATATACCGCATCCTCACCGAGCTGCTGTATGTAGGTTCGAGCTTTAGCTCAGCCATGTACGGGGGTCCATTGAAAATATCACTTATGAGCTCATCCCCTCTTCTCCAGCAGTGTCATGTTCGTCTAATTATGATAGTTTTCGTGATGGGAGGTAGGTGGCCGTACAGCTGCTGCTTTGTAGGTTGTTGCCTCTTGGAGTTATTCAATATTGCTCTCAGCATTCTTGAGTAGTTGCCGTCAAGTTTTTTCTCCAGCTGTTTAGTTAGCGTCCATGTAGTGCATCCATATGGCAGTATGGATACGACCGCTACTTGGAAGAAACTGCGTTTAATTTTATCGGTCATATCTGACTTCCATATGAACGATAGTCTATCGATAGCTTTCAAAGCCTTTTTTGATCGCGAGTCGATGTCTTTTTTGGTTGATGAGACACTGCTTCCTAGGTAGGTAAACTTGTCAACTAGTTTCAGAGAGCTACCACCTAGTGTGGAAATGTCGCCTGTTAAAGCACATGTATTCCGTTTTGTGTGCATTGACATGGAGGCGTATGCCTGCACCGATTCGTTCCAGACTATGCAACAGGGTTTTTGGCTTGGGCAGGTGCATTTGCCAGAAGTGCTATGTCATCAGTGTAGTCGGCGTCGGTAATTGTTTTTGTGGGGTAACCTTCTTCTTTTCTTTGTCAGCTGAAAACCGTTTTCTTTGATTGTATCAATCGATGTTCTAAGTATGTTGTCTAGACAGATGATTAAGATGTATGGGGCTAATGTGTCGCCTTGTACTCCTGCTACAATGTCGAAGTAGTCTGTGTCTCCAACCGGAGAATGTACGTTCACTTTGGTGTTTCTATAGACAATCACTATGGTTGCGACAGTCTCTTTTGGTAAGCACTATTCTCGTAGAATTTGTTCCATCTTCCCTCTGTGAATAGAATCAAAGGCCTTGGTAAAGTCGACAAATAGTATTGTTGCCAGTAGATTTTTTTTTGTCTGCACACCTTCAAGGTTTCTACGGATAGCCAATATTTGTGAGGTCGTGGATCTATTTCTAGGGAAGCAATTTTGGTATTTCCTAAGAATGTTTTCAAATTTGGGTTCTAAGCGGTTACGTAGTTGGGCATTATATATTTGGCTGCTATGGATGTTAGTGTTATACCACTGTAGTTATTGGATAATCCAAGATCGCCTTTTTTGATAATAAACTGCATTACAGTGTCGGAGCAGTATGTCGATGAGTTGTCTGGTCTTCCATACTCCTAGGGGAATTTCATCAAGCCCTTTGGCTTTTCTATTTAAAATTTTTCTAAGTGCTGAGTCGAGTAATTCTAAAGTAAAAAGTACTAGTTTGATGTCTAATTGCTTACTAATAATCCTCGTGATTGGTTCATGTGTAAATTTCGGTGGGTTTCCAGGAAGATTCTCGAAATGCTGTTTCCACAGTTGTATTCGTTCTTTTTGGTTTGTAGCTTTCAGTTTAGATTTGGCTGTACTCTTCCTTCTGCTCACTTCGTTTATCGTTTGCCAGGCTATTCTAGATTGCCGATCTTCCACTTAGTCTCTAATCTTATCTATCTGATTTTGTATGTGTTATGTCTGTTCTTTTAAGTATATGCTTGCTAATTCATTTTGTGCTTTTTTAGTTTCAGGGCATTTGTGTTAGTTGAATTCTACCTATTGCATTTGAAGACAGTTTTCACGTCTGTACGTTTTTCTCTAACGTTTCACGACTGTACGTTTGTCTCTAACGTTGTTCCGCTCATGTCCACCATGGGACTCTAGATTTAGTTCTAAGTTTTGTTGGTATGTATTTCGCAGCTGCTTCTAGATGGGCGTTGACGAAATTCTCATATTCGTCATTCGGGGTATGTATATCTGTTTTCTCCTGCAGTGCATCGAATTTGATTCTTAATGCTACTACATGTTTATCTCTAATACCCTTATTATTAAGAAGGGCCCAGTCATAGTGTTTGGTAGCCATTGTACGGGTGGCGTTCTTTCGTAGGCTTAGTCGTATTTTTGCCGTGACAATTCAGTAATCGGAGGACACACCTTCAAATGAGGAGTATGCCTCGCAATTCATTGGGCTATTTTTCCGTTTCTTGTTTATAAAGACGTAGTCTACTTGCACTTTAGTATTGCTTGCGTATGTGTAGGTCCATAATTTTCTCTCCCTTTTTTGATAGTTTATATTGAGGCGTATTAATTTATTTTCTGTCGTGGAATCTGTTAGATGTTGTCCATTCCTGTTTGACGAGTTGTGTAGGCTGTATTTGTAGTTTCCGTTTTTCCCGATTTGGGCATTCATACCTCCGCCAATAACAAGAACGTCGCGTTTCGGAATGCTACGCACTAGAGTGGACAGCTCATCCTAGAAGGCGATGAGCAGTTTCTTCACTAACATTGGTAGAGCTGTAGCATCAGGTGATTGTTGCTCTGGGTTTGCTATTAAAAGTAGCTACCATCATCCTAGGTTGTATTCTCTCTATGCTATTAAGTGATTTTAAGTCTCTTGGTCCTATAAGTATACATATACCTCCTACCGTGGCATTATCAGAATTTGTCCACGCTGATACAGTGGCTAGCTTCCATCCATTGCCAGTATCGTGATATTTAATATCCTCGCTATGTGCGTATCTGTGTTCTCGAATACATATTATATCTATATTATGTTCTACGGCCGATGCAGTCAGCTCCGGTAGGGGTCCTATTCTATTGAAGGTTCTAACGTTGAATGTCGCTATTTGCATTGTTTGTTTGCATTTTAGAAATGTTTGATTTTTGAGCTCTGTAGCTGATTTTTGGAACGCTTACGCCAGGGCTCTAAACTCAGCAGGACGCACTCCTTTTATTACCCGCGCAAAGAGCGATACGGTTTATACATGTGGTTTCAATGTGGGTCATGGTTATCTTTCGGTGGTTGTTTTTTTTTTTTTTTTTTTTTTTTTTTATTCTCATCCATAGAAGCCACTCTTATAGATGAGTATCAGTAGTTCCCCCATCAAACTAACTATCCTGACAGTTGAACCGTGAGATTCATATGCCCAGCACCAGGTTAGGCATTGCGATAAGGTTTATCCGCTTGCCTTTACGTCCAACATGCTGCTTTCAATAGCGTTCGTAAATTTTAAAAAAAGTGCTAAATTCTTCTTCCTTTCGACGGACTCTATATATTTGCTACCTTCATATTGAAAATTATTATGGACGATTTCTCTGTTATTTCTTGTTTTTGTTTTATTTATTTCTTTATTTTGTTTTATTTATTTAGCTATTTATTTATTTATTATTCATATGTTTAATTATTATTAAGAAATTTATTTATAATATATCAAGCATTAATTTATCAATTATCATTTGTCTATATGTTAATCTATTCACTTAATTATTTTTTTGTAAATATATCATTATTTAATCTTTTTATTAGTTATTATTTATTTATTTATTAATTTATTTATTAATCATTTAATAATCACATGTATTATTCATCATTCATTAATTAATACTTAAATAATTATAATTAAATTATTTAATATAATTTATTTATCTTTAATTAATTAATCATTAATCAAATTATTTGTAAGTTATTTATTATTAATATATTCATTATTTTTTTTAATTCATTTAATTTTTTATTCATTTATTAATCATTTGATTATAATATTATTCATTAAATAAAAATCATTTATTAATAACTAATTAAGTAATTATCAATTTTTGTCTTATTTTGTTATCATTAATCATTTATAAATTTTATAAAATATTGTTTATTTATTAATTTATTAGACATTTATCAATTATATAATTTATTAATTGATTGTTACTTTTTAGATTATTAAAGGATTTATTATTAATTACTAATTTATTGATAATTGAACAATTATTTTTTTTTGATATATTGAGCATGAATTTAGTTTTATCTAACTGAATTTTCCTTGTGTTCGCCAATGGCCCAGTTGAACAGGGTTGAATATCAATGAGGTCGAGTCATACGAAAGACTCAAAAAATGGTATTTGATGTCACCTTACTTAACAGATAGCATAATAAGACGCTGATCAAGAAAGTGGAATAATCCAGGGAAATGAGTATTGCCCTCCACTACAGCTCGGTGTTGTAGCTATTTAAAAGATCGCTCTCGACTACGGTCACGAGCTTTACCTTTATATACAAGGAGGTCAATTTTTATCTTTCTACAATGATCATTGCAGTTCCTTTTTAGATATATGAGATTTATTTCTGACATTAGAGCACAAAATGACAGATTATATATATATATATATATATATATATATACCATCAAGAAAAAACAAAATTCCGTCACTTTAGGATTGTAAATTTATTTCCATCCCGCTAAGAGCTTTTATATCAACCAATAACTCCATGGAAATAATGAATACAGTCAAAATTCGGGTGGTTAGAGGACGGAAAGGCAGAGAAGGAGTTTCCTCCTCTTTCGTTTCTGGTTGAGACCATAACGAAATAACTAGACGTAAGTTATACTTTTCTTTCTACAGTTATTTAAACTTCATTTTCAAGTAATTCTTCAGGCTTAACAATAATTTAAGGAATTACAACAAAACTGAACGTTCTAATAAATATAAGGAAATTTAGTCAAATAGAGTAATATATATATGAAACTAACAGCATTAAGACAATGTGTCTGCATAGTTTCTTGAAACGGAATAATGTCTTTCATATTTATGTGTAGGAATATTAAATAAAGATGTATGAGTTTGAAATATGATTGAAAGATTTTCAAATATAAAGAGGATGATTTTAAAATCTAAGAGGTGGTATTTTAAATTTGAGAGTAAGAACTTCTAAACTAGGCGGAGTAATATTAACTATAATGGGAGAAATTTCAAACCTCTGCCAAGGAATTTTAAATATACAGGGAGAAATGTCAAACCTCTGCCGAGCAATTTTAAATATAAAGGAATAAATTTCAAACTCTGCTGAGGAAATATAAATATAAAGGGAGAAATTTCTCACCCCCGCTGAGGAATTTTAAGTATAAAGGGAGGAATTTCAAGCCTCTGCCGAGCAATTTCAAATATAAAAGAAAGAAATTTCAAACCTCTGCCGAGGAAAGTCAAATATAAAGGAAGACATGTGAAACCTCTGCCGAGCAATTTTGAATATGAAAGAAAGAAATTTCAAGCCTCTGCCGAGGAAAGTTAAATATAAAGGAAGACATGTGAAACCTCTGCCGAGCAATTTTAAGTATAAAAGAAAGAAATTTCAAGCCTATGCCGAGCAATTTTAGATATAAAGGGAGAAATTTCAAACCTCCTTCGAGGAATTTTAAATATGAAAGGAGGGAATTTAAAATCTGTTCTGAGGAATTATAAATGTTAGGGAAGACACTTTTTAAATAATAATTGAGAAATTCCATTTATAATAAGATCCCTTTCTCAAACAAAATTAGGAAATTCCAATCTATGAGTAGAAATTTTAGATCTATGAGGATGAATTTTCAAGAGATTTCAAAGTTTGTTATTTTATAAAAAATCAATAAAATTTTCAGTGATCAGTGCGTATCTAAATTCAATTGATGATTTAAGACGCAAATTTCTAAATGGTCTTAAAGAAAAGTCCTTTCACCAAATCTGATTAATTAACTACCAACAGATGAAGTTAGAACCACTTTCCTTCCAATTCGTGAAACCCATGCTTGAACAAACTGATCCTGTCATAAAACTTTGAGAAATGCCTTCTAAATATTGATTCAATATCTTTACCAAAAAATTCTATTTTTTCCCTTCAGTATTAGGATAACCATTTTTTTTTCTCTGCCCGTCTTTAAAAAAAAAAACATTATCGCGTTATTTTAAACAGATTCGAGTAAAGTATATTAAATTTATCCAGATTATTCAGCTATTTCTATCTCTTAAGTTTTTCAGACTATTGTCTTAATCTTCATTCTCAACGTTTCGGCCGATGTGCCCTCCGGTCATCTTTAGGTGTTTCTGGTCGAACTTGGGATTATACACAGGACTTTTTTTTAATCCACGAGGGTCACATACTCTGCTTCCGTTAACCATAACCGGCTCTAAGTATTAAGTATTCTTGTATGGTTACCCACCTGTAGTAAGAAGTGAACCTGCAACCTCCAGATTGTCGTCGTTTAGAAGCTTAGGGAACCAATGCATATAACTGTTACGGCTTGTGTCCTACTGGACAGTTTAGAGTGAATTTTGGGGACTCATAAACTTAATGTTTTTACATCACAATGAATTACGATTATTATGAATGATTTTCACCGGAGCACATATTGTGATTATTTTTTAAATATTGAATAAAGAAAAGTGTTGCATTTCATTAGTTATGAGTTTATTTACTGCTAAATAAAAAATAAGTTGAGCATCCTCTAAGTTATCTAATTGCATATTTTTGCCAGTAGGAATCTAAGATAAGCCCTAATGAAAGTGATGTACTGGAGACAAGATTTTTTTTTTCTAGATATCATTTATTAGTGAAATCGATAACATATACACTCAACTCGGATTGTGTTTTGGTGATGTTTGGTGTCGACTGCTTGATGCAACTGTCGGGGAGGCCCAGCAGTGGCATCCTGTGAGCGAAACTGACACATTACTCGTGCCACAGGGGGCGTCCTCTCAGGCTCTAACCCACCACGGTAGGTCTAGGTTAATTACCTGGAACTGGAGGCACTCTTTTTAGGGGAATGCCGACAGTGCCCAAGGCATTTTTTTTGCATGACAGGTGTATCAGGACTACGGTTCTGTGCCTGGACCCACGTAAAACTCGGTGCTGTTCATAATTCGCCCGTTTGATGGGGGTGCGACAAGTAATTACGTCCTTCAGCCTGTCCTTTTCTGTGTAGCTGTCTGTGGTATGCAGTTAATTTGGGGTTGGATTGGGTTTTCGTGGCATTTGGTAGGTCGAGACTGCTTGACCTGACAGCCGAGAAAACCCAGCAGTCACATTTTGTAGGTGAAACTGACCCATTCCACGAGTCTCAGAAAGCCGTCCTCACAGGTTTTAACCCACCTCAGTGAGTCCAGGTTTATCAACTGGCGCCTGAGGAGGCCCTTTTATTAAGGGGAATGCCGATGAGGCTCGAGTTTTTTTTCCCACCTGGCGTGTCTGGGCTACGCTTCTGCGCAAGGACCCCCTTAAAAGCAACCTTGTGTCATTCATTAGTGGTGCACCCAATGAATAATTATACCCCTTAAGATGTCCAACAAATATTACTAAAAAAAATCCACAGCCATGGTGGAAGGTATGGGAGTTCATAAATTTCCCTAAGGTATTAGTCTGGAGGTGAATGCAAAAGAGCGACTGGAGTTCGAACTCACTTACTACGAGGTCGCAGTCAAGCACGTTAACCAGTAAGACACGGAGACTCCCCAAATAGAAACGGAAAATAGCAATAGGAAACTGTATCAAATGAATAATTCAAAGCATTCTTTCGCTGAAATATTTACATTCGTGGTTTTGAAAAGTTTACTTTTATCGATTATTTCACGGGTATTTTCCGTAAGTCATTTTTAATCAAATAATATTGCACCAGTGTGTATATTTACCAAGGTTTTTTTTTTATATGGTGAGGGAAAATAGCCGTGATACAATATTTTTTGAGACTAAAAAAACTCAAAGCCGCGTTGTACAAATTCTTGTTATTCACGCGTATTTCCATAAAGAAATAAAGAAGCAAAAACGAGTTCCGAAAATACACACATATAGCCGTTTTTAGTGATGACAGTTTTTTCTGGTTAATTCTGGTCGGCATTTGCTAATCGCAAAATGGAACTGGGTGCTGATCTCTCACTATTAGGACAAAAATGGCAGACGAAGGTTTTTTTAATCAAATATGTCCAACGGTCAGCTTTTAATATTTCTGTCTATGTTTCCCCAGTTGGTCAACCACAGAGTAAGATGGGGCGAATGCTCAACCAACATTGATCAAGGCTGCAAATCGTCGAGCTATGTCCTGACTGATTCCTTGAGTTTTTAGGGCCCTTGCTTACAAAAAAAGAATACTCAAACCTCTCAAGTGCACCCCAACAAATCTATCTCCCATAAGGAATTATACTTTGTTTTTGACTTCGGAGTGTACAACCGCTGAAAGAATGAAACTATCAGGAAAAAAAAAACTTTTATTACCATACAGAAATCCTTAACTTCCTATTTTATCATTTAACTATCCTTCTGACATTACTATACAAAGGCTTATATTCACAT
The DNA here is from genome assembly GCA_963585895.1 of Sepioteuthis lessoniana. NCBI lineage: Eukaryota > Metazoa > Mollusca > Cephalopoda > Myopsida > Loliginidae > Sepioteuthis > Sepioteuthis lessoniana. The sequence continues at coordinate 47,302,775 of OY757933.1, forward strand.
GTATATATATATATATATATATATATATATATATATATATATATATATATATATATATGTTATATAATTGCGGAGGGATTTTTTTGTATTATCATTTTTTCGTTGGTTATATCTTATCTTTCGGTTTAGTTAGGCTTAGAACTATTCGGCTTAGTGCACGAGTAGGACCACACATTGAGCGCTGGTGTTCATGCTCGCGCTGGGAGGATGTGACAATCACAGATTTCATAATAACAACCCCGGATAGAAATGGGACTGGGGGATGTGAATGATGTCATTCCCGGAGGCAATGGGCTGAGGATTTTGGGTGATTTTTGAAAAAAAGCAGTGAGTTGAGATTTGAACCTAGACGAAGCGAGTTAAATTTTTGGACCTGGGCTAGGCCAGTCCAGTGGGGTCTACGAGATGCACCGCTTGTTGTTGGGTCAGATCGAACAGTCAGCATAGTAAAAATTGTGTCTCTCTCTCCTTGTGTTGAAAACGTAAAAGCCAAAAAAAAGTTAATAAAAGTTTCGTACCTGAACTAAAGAAAGTCGTCAGTGTTTTGCGTATTCCGGGATTCATATGCATATGAACGTTTTACATATCCGTACGTTTCATGTATCTGTCTATTTTACATAACCATACATCTGGCTATATTACATGACATATATATATATATATATATATATATATATATATATATATATATATATTTATTACGTTTGTCTTCACACTCAGTACTAATACACTTATTCCCACATGTATATACACCCTCATTTACTACGCCTATAAACATATATACTCAAGTAGAAATGTTCACATACACCCTCATATACTACGCCTATAAACATATATACTCAGGTAGAAATGTTCACATGTACTCAAGTATACATCATTACAAGTTTTTATCATTTGCTTGTGGAAAGAAATAACCTATATATCACCTGTGAAAGGTTTTAGGCACTTTCTCTTTATGAAAAAATTCATCGTGCTTAACATTAGTTCCTTTCATCCTCGTCAACATCACTTAGATAACATTGCAGTGATTTACTCAGCAGTAGACACCCAAATGGGTTTGTCATTACTATTATTATTTTAATCTTGAGTGTTTTTCAAATCAGCATTAGCTGTTTTTCACTGGAGTCTGAGTGACAGCAAGTTCTCCTAAGTCTCCATAACTCTTCTTAGTATTCTGGCCGATCTCAACAACGTTGTAGTTTGAATAGTGTCCACTCGTACTCTTCCTCGAGACCACGTTGACAGACTATATGTATCAAGAAAAGTGGGAGGGAACAAGACTTGCCAGCATCGAAGAAAGCATTGACGCATCAATACAACGACTCAAGGACTACATTGGAAAACACGATCGAGGACTGATTACATCAAGCAGAAACAATACTGACAACACGATAAACAACAGAATGACATTGACCAGAAAAAATATCAAGTTTCGTGGTTTATTTACTGCCAAAGTCGTCCTTATAAAATGATAGTAGTGGCACAATTTAACTCATAGTTGAGAAGATAAGGGTGATCATAATTTTCCCAAGGGTATTACCCCAAATTTAACGGAATAACCCAATTAAAGTTCGAACTAAATTATTAAAATATCGCGGTGGAGCATGTTAGGCACTGTGCTGCGGTAACTACCCTGGCTAAAAGGTTTGTTATAAAGGTTTCATCCATGGCATCCTATACTAAATGCCTTCTGATGTTGCAGCCAAGGGCCAGAGCTGGAGCACTATTTTTAAATTTTGAGTTCGACATATTTTAGTTTTATACGTAGAGAGGTTTTGCTTCTGCAGTCTGATTGAGAAATTAAAAAGAGGTTTTGCTCTTACACTTGGAATAAATTTTACAATTATTCAATTGAACTAATATAAGATTTTTATCATTAAGCATTTTCGAATAAAAATCACCAAGCTTCGTCTCAGAAATTTAGACGAGTAAAAAATATAAGATCTATTCATTTTATAATTTCGAACTTGAATATATTATCTTATGATTCGTATAAAGTAAAACAGGCGGTGTCCCAGTGGTGTGGTGGCCAGTGTGCCGAACAATGACATTGTCGTTAGCGAGTTGAAATTCCAGTCATACTATTACTTTCCTTTATGAAGTAATAGCATTGGGAATGATATGAACCCCTTAACCTTCTGGCTAAGATTTACATATTACTATTACTATTTTTTCAACAAGGCCCACTCTGACATTAAATACCATAGGAAGGCTGATATGCTATTAAACAAAGAAACCCAACCACACCAAGATCTTTTTGAAATATAGGACGCCATATTCTGATCTTTATAATGCAAGATAGATAGGAACGCTAGATTTACTTCGTCTTACAGCGTGTCGACCATACTGGTGCTTTTCAGGGGTTCAAATGTTTTCCATCGACCATAATCCAAGAGATGAGATATTTATAAAGATCTGCCACCCTAATACGGCTGTCGTATATTGATTTTATTTCAACTTCTGCAGAGATAGAATTAGAAACGTATTCAATATTGCCTTTATGAACATCAACAAACACGGCTGCTTTTGGGTGATCTTTTGTGAGATGCTGTGCAATCTCCAATCACATACAGGAAATATATAAAGAGCAAAAGTTATACAGTAATTTTACCGTGTGAACTGAAATTCGTGAATATATTACTAAGAAAAGGTTCTTCCCAAGGAAACATAAAACGTTTCTGAAGAGTTGAAAGGTTAATATTTCTTTCGAGAATTTCATTAGTATTTTCTGCATTGGATATAAGGTTACAATAAGTTAAGCAATGGTGAGAATAATCAGTACTTAGAGATTTGGCTGGTTGGCTGTTTGTTTGGTTGGTTGGTTGGTTGGTTTACTGCATCACAGCACTTGATCGATTATTTTTTTACCGAAATCATTTTCAAATATATGATGTCCAATTATATACATTGAATAGATTTATCGTTACAAACATTTTAAACAAGAAAAACTCCCTTTTTAGGGATAGACCTATTTAACTCATAGATAAGCCTTTATCAGGCAAAACAAATCTTTGTTAGAATGTATCTAAAAGGGATCGATAGAAACGGGTGAACCAAAATGTCCAAAGCTCCAGAAAACGATTGGCAACACATTCAATTCGGTATGCGAATTGTAGAACATTTTAGTGATTTTAAATATTTCATAATGATTGCAAGTCGAGATACTTATAAAGTATTGAAACTTTTGATACATTCATTTTCTTTTTTGTCTTTTACTGAATTGATTTTACCTTGAAAAAAAAAGAAACTAACGAAAAATACATTGTATAATATCACAGCAATAATAGAGACACTCGAGGACAAAAAAGGGTAAGACAACTCTGAACAGTGACCCCAAATGGGTTTAACATCAAAGTAAATTATCTGCTAGGACAACAAAATCCAAGAGACGATAAGTTCTCTTCCTCTTTTTTTTTTTTTTATCTCAGGCCATTAGCACCAGGCAAATTCTTCTGGGCGGAATTAGAACATCCGATGTACGTGGTACATTCAATCAGTTTCCAGACTTTTTTATACAGGCATTTAAAATTGGTGTAGTCTCTGGATAATTCAGTATTTTATTGCTATATACCTTATGAGTTGACCGACCAATTTTAATGATTTCAGGTTCAAATGAACAGCTACAGCAGGAATTGGAATACACCCAACTAAACCCAGATTGTCACTGCTGGTGTATTTCAAAAATACAATCTGGACGTGAGGAAGAACGATATGCAATAAAATTTTGTTTTAAACTTGGAAAAAAATGCCACAGAAACGTATAGAATGCTTCAGACTGCTTTTCAACCATCTTGCATGAATGGAGCATCAGTTTTTGAGTGCCAAAAGAGATTCAGGGATGATGATAGGTGTGGGAGGAGTAAGGAAGTGAATACACCAGAGTTGATTGACCAAAGGGTTAGGGTTAGGGTTACTATGTTGAGATTTTAAGGGAGTTCAGGAAGAGATTCCATCGGAAGCGGCCAGCACTCTTCAAATCGGGTCAGTGACATTTCCACCAGGACAATGCACCAGTCCACAACTCCATCCTTGTCACAGACTATTTGACAAAGATGGGCATCAAGACAGTTCGTCACCCTCCCTATAGTCCAGACCATGCTCCCTGTGACTTTTGGTTATTCCCTAAGCTCACAGGCTGTCGTTATGAGACTATTGAGGAGATGAAAGAGGCTGTGACGAAGGCCATTGACACGCTGACACAAGAGGACTTCCATAGGGCCTTCCAGAAGATGTTGGAACGGTACAACAAGTGCATTGAAGCAGGAGGATATTACTTCGAAGGTTACTAGAGTTTCACGTGTGTACTATCAATAAAAGTGCCCGTACGAAAAAAGTCTGGAAACTTATTTAATATATCTTATAATCCCGAAGAATATAATGCGTCTTATTTTGTTTGACCGATTCTGGTTGGTACATATGTTCTTTAACAGTAGGTTCTAAAAACTGTTTTTTGCACAATTTCCAGTGAATAACCCTCTCACTTGACCTTATCTCGTCTTGTGCTTCTGTGCTAGTTTTTTTGTGTTCGCTTACTATGTCATTAATTATTTCAATTCTTTCCTTGAATAACATGCGCGTATTATTATGTTGCATATTATCGATATTCATTTTAACATAATCGGTCCTTATTCAGTAGTTTAAAGCTGCTATTCATACAGCCTCAGTTTCTCTCTTGAGATTTCCATTTTTGTTGCGATATGACATTTTGATTTAATCACTGGTGTTAAAAACTTACGAATAGTATGATATATATATATATATATATATATATATATATATATATATATAGCAAAATGTAATTTTCTTTTTACAAAAACATTTAAAAACTTATATACTTTGAAAGAAATTGAAACGTTAATTTCAAAGGTTTGTGTTTACCGAACATTTAGATGGTCAAAACAAAATGTAAAGAAGCTTCGGGGTTTGTCAGTGCGTTGAGCCAATTTAAATCATGACATCATTTGCCCACCTGTTGGGGCTAAAAGATTAGATCTTTGATTTTTGTTTTGGTTAAAGTGTAAAGAAAATCTTCCTTTAAAGTCATGGGCTAGGATCCTTAATTAACCAAGCCCCTATAATCTGATACGCGGGAGGTATACCGAGGTCAATCAGCACATTCGATTAGCAGACCAGTCAAAAGTAGTAAAAGTATACAAAATGATCTGTGATTGGTTAGCCGATCGAGAATATTGTCTCCCAGAGAATCCCCTATAAAAATCGTTGTTTGTAGGGTTAGATAAGAGAAAAGATCCGATGTCGATGTTAGAGAAAAGAGAATAATAAAAGAATCCTCTCCAAGAACTAAAGACTCTCCAGCAAAAGCCTGACTCTCCGAAAAATTGAAATAGAGAGAAAAACTGCACCAACCAAATACCTCAATTTTCTGTCTCTCAAAAATCAAAATTTCTCTCGATAAATATATTGGATATATTGCTTGATTATTATTTTTCAATAGATAATTGTTAATTATTAACGGAGAGTTTTTCTTGCCTTTCAGTTACCAACTTGCAGGCACCTTGTTCGAAAAAAGCACCCCGACCGTCAGAAGAAGTTAAGGAGAGATTGTGTTATCCCCCATCTGTGGATCATTCAAAAACAACGTGGGTACAGAGCGAATTGATAAACCAACAACCCGGAAATGCATATGGAAGTCACGGAACCAAAGGCACAATCGAGTACCGTGACAAGCATAGTACCACAGGCATGTCCAGATCTACTCGTATTCAATCTAACCCGTTTGGCGCTTGAAATATCAATAATGTTTTTAATATTCCTGTTTCTGCTTCTCAGGTTTTCTTGTTTTTCCATCTGTAATTATATTCCCTCTGCTGCAATTTGTTGCTGTAATTAATCTTTAGTTGCCCTTCTTAATATAGTCCTCGAGTTCTGTTATTGATTCATCGATGCAATCCTCAAAGTAAGCGAGGTTCTTCCTCCTTCTTTTCTGAACACATACAGTCTATGTCATCTCTTGGATATAAAGCCTTGTACATCGTCATCAACTTTTTATCCTCTGTTCCATTTGTCTGGGTTCCTCCCAAATCCATTTTAAGAATGACCTCGAGTATATTATTAGCGAAACTGCCCTTTTATGAGATTCCTGCTACAGAGCTTGTTTTCCAGAAGCTTTCTAATTTTTCTGAGGTACTCTAACCTTATGTTTTCTTCATCGCAGCTGTTATTCTTCTCTCCAAGTGTCGTGATACAATCTTGATTTGATAATTCTATTTCTACCGCTTACTCTATTTTCCCATTCTCCTCTCTGAGGACAGCACATATTTAAAATACAAATTATGTTCATACATCCTGGTTTTATATCATTATTGTTTGTATTAGGGTCTACAATTCTTTTGTTCTTTTTTGCAAATGCCTTTATATCATCAAGATGTGTAAAGCAATTAATATTTTTTGTGATTTTGTAAATTGGTTGCCCTGTTCATTTTTTAAGTACGTGGTTGAGTGATATCATTGTTTTATCGAATTGTAGGGGCGAAAGTGAGTCTCCTTAGAAGATATTTCTTCGGAATTTTATCACTCGCTGGTTTGACCTCCTGCAATCTATTCCAGCCTCCAGTATTTCATGACATTCCTGATGAAGGTTATGGTTTATTGGATATATTATGCATTCTCGAAACCTCTGTTATCTTCATTAATGGGCCATTATCATAAGCTTTCTTGTGGTGAATCCAAGCCTTGGCTACATTTTTTGCCTGATTTTGATTTATTTGAGGTTTTCTGGTTTCTTTGTAATAAGTAATTTATTCCTCTTGTCCCTCTATGACATCGTTTTTGTTCTTGTGGAAATAGTCAGCAATATATGATGGAGAACTGAGCAGTCAGAATTTTCTATAGAGGTAAACACGTCATCGAAATGTAGCTATTGGGGATGGTCCCAGTTTGTGGGGTTCCTCTGAATTAGGATAGTTTTTACTTTTTTATCCACTTGGGTACAGTTGGTTCTTGTAGAAATTTAGTCTGTAACTGAACGAATAGTTAGCGGATGGACGTGCAGGTCTTTTTCTTAAAACCAAAATCCATATGTAGCATTATGGTTGGCAGTTTTCAAATTTGGAATTTTCTTGAATGATGGTCTTATCGAGTGAAGTTGTATATTCGCCTCGGGGTCTTCTTTGAGTTCTTCTAACACTTTCAAGTCTTTTATATGTTCGGAATTTTCGTTCTGTTTTTTCTTTATTGACATTTTATTTCACAATTGTTTTGTTTCATTTGTGTCAGGTTGCTGATTTGTAAAGACAATTCAATATTTCCCGCCTACCTGTCGGTAGAATTCTTTTTTCGTTATTTTGAAATGTCCTGTTTCGCTTGAATTGTCCCTGTATCTTTCGTTATTAATAATATTTTACTCTTTTAGAGTTTTCACGCTAGCGTTAGCCGATGGTTTCTCACAGGAGTTTGAGTGATAGCAAGTCCCCTCAAATATCCAAGACTCGCCTTAATAATCTGGCCGATTTAATAAATCTGTAGACCTGATAAATATAATTTAACCTCTTATTTCTAAGTCTTCCAGACTTTTTACCGTGCCCTTGGGGTGGGCTTCTAAGTTCATTAATCACAATTCTTATCTCCGTCGCCTTCATGTTCCTAAGTTGTTCTTTTTTGTTTTGCTCTCAAGCAAGGTGTAAAAATTGGTCTCTCTTTTCGCTCGCTTTAGTTTTTATTCAGTGGTCTGCTAGGAAAGCAACGTCCACTATTTGGCAGGTTCTCTTTTTTTGTTGTTGAGAACCACCAGGTCTGGTCGTGTGGTCGTCTGGCCGAGATTAGGTGATCTGTTTGTATCTTAAAAGTCTCAGAAATCGTGATGCATCTCATTTTCTAGGACAGATTCCAGGTTGTGCATATACCACTGGTTTTTCTCACCAGATTTCAGTTCTTGCACAATTCCAAATGGATCCCATTCTCCACCGAGTCGTGTCTAGTCTTATATGCTTTAGCACTAATTTGCTGCATTTGCTTATTATTTGATTGGTTGTTTCATCTTAATCACCACAGTACCTACACTTGCTATTTTGTTGCATCTTATTTGTTTTTGTTTTAACATAATTTGTCTTTATGTAGTTATTTTGTGCTGCTATTTGAATAGATTCAGTTCCTGTTTTAAGGTTCCCCTTTCTTAGAAATATTCAAGTCTTCTCATGTGAAATATCGTTTATTTGTCGCTTGAAATATCTGTACAATGGTTTTTTCCGACTTTAGTTTTCTAGTTATTGTTGTCCTGCTGATCCTTTTGTTCTTTGCATTTGTTTATTCCTTTTTACGTAGGCTTTGTATCGTTTTATTGATTGATCGATACTATCTACAATGCTAGCAAGTCCTCCTTTAACTTTTCCTGACACTTATAGTCAGTTTTAAGGCCTTGTAAATCGTAATCAGTTGTTTTGTACTCTGGTTTATTTGTTGAAGTTCTTCTCTTGTCCACGTTAAGAATGTATCTTACAAGAGGAACAGCCCACGTGTTTATCATTTTGATGAAGTTTTGGAAAAAAATTATTTGGTTTCCAGTAGTTTTCTCGTTCAACGGAAATACTCTTTCATAATTCTCATGTTCATTACCACTTATCTGATGGTATCTGCTTCCAACATTCCCAAGTACTTGCAAGTTTCCTTTCTCCGACCGTTCCGTTTTTTTCTTGATTTGGTAGTTCTATTCCTTCCGTCATTTCTCAATTTCCGTGTCTCCTTTTTAACATGGTACGTTTTTCTCTGCAAAATTCCATTCCTATATCAAGACTGCATATCATTTTGCTTGTATTAGGATTTCCAATTCCTTTTGTTTTTTGGCAAAAAGTTTGATGTCGTCAGTGTACAGTATGGTATTTTTTCTTACGATTTCTGAAGTTTACAACTCCCTCTACAATTCCTAATATGTGATTGAGTTGCATCATTTCTGTTACAAATTGAAATGGTGATATCGCATCTACTTGGAATATTCCTCACTGGATTCTCACCTTAGCCAAACTTTTTCCTCCTGCTGTTCTCCAGTATTTGATGGTTTCATCGATAAACTTTATTGATTTGGTCGGATATCTTGTACACTCTGCGAAAGTCTAGTATCCAGATTTTTCGGATCATATCGTTTAACCTTTTGTAATCAATCCGTGTCATAGCTAAATTTTTACGTCTCGGCTTGGTTTCTTTGAGGATGTGTGGATCAATATATAGTAGCACTCCTGTTCCCTTACTCCTTTGTGGAATCCTTTCTTTTTTCTGGGATATCCATATCATTGGTAGGCATGGTAGGCATCTGTAGTTTTGGGTGTCTTTTCGAATCGGTGTTCTTTCCTTCGTTCATTTATTCTAAGCATCTGTTCATTTCGACAGCCAATCTGTCGAGGATGGAAGAGAATTTCTTGAACTAGTAACAATGTATGCCATCGGGAATAGGTATTTATCAATTTGGTACTTCTTTTAGAGTTTCTCTGATTAAATCGAGGTGTATTTACCCACTTTGGTCCCTCTTTCAGTACTTTCAACTCTTTTTCCATATTGTTTATCCATTCGGCTTATCACTTATGAGATCCACGTTCCCATGTTTTGCTCCAAGATTGTTTTGCTTTCTTTTCATCTAGTTGTAGGTATGTCTTCGTGCGTTCTTCCCCTATATACTGATTAAATTTTTTTTAAAGTGTTCTGGAATGCCCTAATTTTTCTTTACTGTTTAATTTTATCAAGGTGTCTTTTTAGTATTCCTTTTTTCGGCGGTAGTACCTTCTGAGTTTTTCCGTCGAGTTGTATCATTTGTTTTAATTTTATATTTTCTATTTGTTCGTCCCATGATACAGGGTGTCCCCCACAAAAAAAAACCAGAACCCATTAACTTTTTTTGTTACTTCTACAAAAATAAACCCAAATAATTCGAACTTTGTACACTTGAACTTCTGGACTTGTTGGTGAAAACTGTGCTCTCAATTTTTCATGCACAAAATTTAATTCATATCCTGAAAAAAGCAAAGGCTAGAATTAAATTAATAAATTTCATTCAAAAATATATGGGTTCTGTTTTGTTTTTTGTTTTTTTGGTGGGGGTCAACCTGTATTTTTGCTGGTTGATAGAGATTTCTTATTTGTGTTTCCCGTCTAATTTTCTATCCAGGTTTTGACTTTCTATTCGTGTTCTTTTCGGGAGTACCGATCTTATCACAGACTAATATTGTTTCTGTATAGATTCGTTCGTTTAATTCTGGGCTGTCGTACGTTAAGATATGTGTAATATTTCTTTTTATTCTTTCATTTTCTACCTTTGCTGTTTACCAGTCTTGCTTTCTAAGAGATGGTTATGAATTTTTCTTTTCAGATATCAGTTTCTTTATAATCTCTACATTCATTTTTTCTTCTTATGTTAGTGTTTGTTCAGTGGTATTTTGGTGTATGCTGTTTCGAGTATTATTACTTTGCATTTGAATTCAGTCAGAGGCTTCTTTTTTTCAGAATATAACATCTTGATTTTTGTTTTAGGGTCTTGTTAACATATTTCCTTATCTATTTGTTCGTAAATTTCTAAAATTTTAGTCTGATAAAACATTTTTTTTATTATCATCCTTGCTTGGTCAGAAAGTATATGGCTTATTGCCTTAAATCTAGCGCATTCTTCCAAGATTTTTATCATTCTTTGGATGTAATCTTTTTGTGTACGCTTGTCTCTAACATAATAGTAAAGCGCAATTGTGTCATCTTCCCCAATCCATTTTCTCCATAGGTGTCATTGATTTCAGTAATTGCATAGTTCGTCATCTTTGTACTTGAAAAAAGTACAGCCAAAGTTTTTAGGAAGCTTACTGGATCTCCCATGTTGGTTATCAAAATTGTTGTCTGGGTCCAACCTTGTAGTCTGGGTCCGAACTCATAATTATTGTGGCTATAACAGACCTAGGGGTTGTTTGTTATTTGGACACTTGTCAAAGATGTGACCAAGTGTCCTTGGTATAAGAAAATTCTGATAACAAAAAAAGATACATCTTCGTTGTAGATTGGAAAAGTTTCAACTCAAGAAAATTTCAGAGTGGAAGTTTTAATTTCTTCTGTCTTTTTTATATTGCCTATTGCAGTTAATTTATATTTTGTGATATTTTTGGATTGTAATTTCGGCTTTTCTCTTTAGGAATGTAATATGTCTTTCACTACCATTTAGATATTTCATAATCTCTAAACATATTTTACACAGATTGCATCCAAATAAAATTCCATTGACAATTCCCCCTGAAATTATAATGTATGAGTTACCTCCCTTTAATTAAGATATATTTTTTTCATTAGAAATAAGTTCATTTTTGTAATAGGAAACACTAGTTTATGGGATCTACAAGCAATATGAGTTAATAGAATTGAATTGTCAGTAAAATTGCAAAGATGTTTTTTTTAGTCTATTTTACAGCAAGGTCACATGGAGAACCGAATTATATTTCATTTGAGATTTTGTTTTTAAATTTCAAAATGTTTACAAGTATGGAAATAAAAAACATTTCATTAACTAAAATACTATTAATTTTTTCGATTAGAAGTTTTGTTACATGACCAGGAAGATTTTTATATCTTTCTATTTTAACTGTCCCAAGCTTATTCCATTTCTCTTTTTTTTCTTTACATTTTAAATCATTCTAGCATACGAATTACTTACTTTTCTGGGACTATCTTTTTATATACGGAGACATATTCAAAGAAAATAATTTATTTAAAGACAAAACATGCAATTTTTTTCGATATCTGAAAAGAGGAATACAAAGTTTGGATTTAAGTTTTCATTTTCTCACGAAATTAACCCAGAAATCAAAGGAGACCTTTGGTCTTTTCTTCCTATTCCTTCCACCCATTCTTTTCCGTTTGTCTTCTGAAGGAGGGAATTCCTCCCAGGTTTTTATAACGTTCTAAAATTAACCATGTGACTACCAATATCATTGTATCTGTCTATTTTAACTGTTCCTACCGTATGACTTTCCACCTCTTTTTTAGCACTTTCATCATCATCATCATGTCGTGCCGCTAGCATAGATATCCCTGACCATCTCTCGCCACTTCTCCCGATCATTCATCGCTTCTGGCAGGTCTTCAGGGATATATCCCGTATCCTCACATAGCTGCTGTATGTATGTTCGAACTGGTCGTCCAGCTTTTGCTTGGCCATATGCGGGGGTCCAGAGGAGTACATCTCTGATGAGTTCGTTCTTGCTTCTCCAGCAGTGTCCTGCGTGTCTCGTTCGTCTAACTTGTATAGTTTTCGTGACGGAAAGCAGGTGGCCGTATAGTTGGTGCCTTGTGGGGTGTTGCCGCCAGGACTTGTTCAATATTGCTCGCAGCATTCTTATGTAATTGCCGTCTAGCTTCTTTTTCATAGACAAATTCAAAGAAAATAAGTTTTTTAAGAACAAAATGTACAATATTTTTTTTTATATTAGAGCAGAGGAAATACAAAGTTTGGTTTTGCTTTTTCATTTTCTTTTTAAATTAACACAGATACTGTGGCAGTTCTTTTGGCTTTTTCTTCCAGTTCTTTCCAACCAGCCATGTCGGTTGGGGCTGTAGAATACACCGAACGAGTAAGACCCTCACGAACGAGTGTTCTAAATGTAACACTAAAGGATCTGATGGTGAGGCCCCGGTAATGGTGGACCTTTGGGCAATGCTGATAGTTTACTTTGATGTTAAACCCATTTGGAGTCAGTATTTAGAGTTGTTTCAACCTTTTATCATCGTGTGCTTCTATTATTGCTGCTATATTATACAATCTATTTTTTCAATCGTTTCTTTTTTTTATTTCAAGGTAAAATCAAATCAGTAATAGACAAAAAAATGTTGCGGAATGCGGAGTACTCCTTCATTACCGTCGCTTCCAAGTCACCTCTGACCTGGATTGGAACCACCTGATAGAGTCCTATCTATGGGTCAAATAGAACTGTTTGATATTTAATCTGTTAGAAAAACTAATGACTTGTATTAAACTGACTTGTTTGAAATAGAACTTGTGGATCATTTAACAGTGTGTAAACAAATGACAGATTGTTAGTGTTAAATAGTGGAGGTGCCCTCGGTGTAATGGTTATCGTCGTAGGAAATGGACGTGGCGACACGAGTTCAAATCCCGGTGGAGACAGATTGCATTTCGCATAGCACTAATACATTTGGGAAAGGTATGAATCCAATTATTCTCCCTCCAGCTATGGGTAAATAGTAGGGCAGACTTGGATCTTCAGCCTTGGTGCGGCAACTAGTCTAGGAGAAGGAAAACTCTGAATTCAAACCCGCTAAACCCCGTTTAAAAATTAACCGGAGGTGTTGGTAAATATGGTTAGTGTTAAATAGCCCCATATACCAAGCCTTTGAGGATTGTTCTGATCCCACAAATTATAGTTGCCGTCACCGTCATCTTCATGGGTCATATCTTTTTCAGTTCTCTTGCAATGTCTACGTACTTGTCTCCAGTTTTATTTGATTTTTAACGTGTGGTCAACCGGGGCGCCAAAGCCAGTTCCTTTGTCTTTGTATCTGTATCTAAAAGGAGAGTTTAGTTTAGTTTAGTTTGGTTTAAATACCTATTAATTATTGTTGGTTATTTAATGCCAAATCGTCTTTATACATAAACAATATGATTCCTAAAATCTTTGTGTTGATCACATTTTTAAGCGAGCCCGAGCTCATTTTTTTTCACTCAGTTAAATGGCTTCACTTATTTCCATCAAAAACGAATAATTCTATTTACTGTTAATCATTTGTTTGCAAACAGTTAAATGTTTTCAAGTCTCCCTCCTCTTTCTTTTCTTCACACAAATAGCTTGTCTTTGCTCTCGGATGTAAGGCATCGTCATTAGCTTTCTGTCCTCTGGTTCATTTGTTGAAGTCCATTTCAGAATGGTCCGAGTATCTTACAAGACGGCAGCCCAGGTGTTTATTCCTTTTAATGAGATTTTTGCCGCAGTGTGTGGTTTCGAGAAGTGTTTTCCTTTGCCAGGAATATGCTTTTATTTTTTTTAATTTTCTTTCATCTCTAGTGTGTTTTATAGTGTTTCGCTTCCAATATTTCCAAGTACTTGGAAGTTTCCTTTCCCCTAAGCATTCTGATTTTTTTTTAATGATCTGGCAATTCTATCTATTCAGTAATTCATTTGCTTGCCACTTCTCATTATCATGGCATATTTTTCTATTCCAAATGGATTTTCTCTATTCTGAATGTATATTCTAATTCTTCTTCCTCTTTTTTTCTAAAACAGCTGAACGTCATCCATGTACATTAAGGGTTGATTATTATTATTATTATTATTATTAGAAAAAGAAGAAGAAGAAGAAGAAGAAGAAGAAGAAGAAGAAGAAGAAGAAGAAGCAGCAATAGCAGCAGCCGCAGCAGCAGCAACAACAACAACAACAATAGCAGCAGCAGCTTTTATAGTCGTAGCTTTTGTATATCTTGCAGTGTGAAATTCACCCCTCAAAATGGAGGTTTACTTTTTCATTAAAAATTTTATTCAGTAAAAAAAAAGTGAAAAAACTTGTTATAAGCATTTTGAATTCCCCCCCCCACACACACACGTGCATATACGAGGAACCTACGGTAAGTTTCCGGACTTTTTTCGTATGGGCATTTTATTAATAGTACGCACGTGAAACTCTAGTCCCCTTCGAAGTAATCTTCTCCGGCTGCAATGCACTTTTTGTACCGTTTCAACATCTTCTGGAAGGCCCCATGGAAGTCGTCTCGTGTAAGCGTGTCAATGACTTTCGTCACAGCCTCTTTCATCTCCTCAATTGTCTCATAACGACAGCCTCTGAGCCTAGGGAATAACCAAAAGTCACAGGGAACATGGTCTGGACTATAGGGAGGGTGACGAACTGTCTTGATGCCCATCTAGCTCAAATAGTCTGTGACAAGGATGGAGTTGTGGACTGGTGCATTGTCCTGGTGGAAATGCCACTGACCCGATTTGAAGAGTGCTGGCCCCTTCCGACGGAAACCCTTCCTGAATTCCCTTAAAACCCCAACAGAGTAACCCTAACCCAAATCCTTTGGCCAATCAACTCTGGTGTATCGACTTCCTTACTCCTCCCACACCTCTCATCATCGCTCACAGACTCCCTGGCTTCCTTGAATCTCTTATGCCACTCTAAGACTGATGCTCTATTCATGTAAGATGGTCGAAAAGCAGTCTGAAGCATTCCGTACGTTTCTGTGGCATTTTTCCAAGTTTAAAACAGAATTTTATTGCATAACGTTCTTCTTCACGTCCATATTGCATTTTTGAAATTCAATAGCTGTGACAATCATGCTTTAGTTGGGTGTATTCCAATTCCTGCTGTAACTGTTCATTTGAACCTGAAATCATAAAAATTGGTCAGTCATCTAATAAGATGTATAGCAATTAGATACTGAATTTTAAATGACCATACGAAAAAAAAGCATAGAAACTTATCGTATGCACCTCATATATATATATATATATATATGTATAAGTAAGGCTAGTGACCGTAGTCAAAGATGACCCAAAGGCTCCTCTTTCAGTAGCTACTACACCGAGATTGGGGGGATGGCGCTATTCTCTTCCCTGGATTGCACCGTATACATTTGATACGTTATTATTATTTATCTGACTGCATTTTTGTATGAATTGTATATAGTTATTTTCCAACTAATAAAAGATTCCTCTATCTTTAGGTAATATATTTGCACGCCCAATTCAAATTTCAATGTATTTTAATATTTCATTTTATTCTATATTATCTTATTTTGTTGTTTTTATATGAAGTCAATATTATTTGTACTGAATGTAAGCGCTTATAATTAGCTGATGTTCATAATTAAAATATAGATGTTTTTGTTTTTTGTCATTTTGTCGTCGTTGTTAGTTAACATTTTTTTTTGCCTAATTGAATACCCCTTCTGGCTTAAGTGAATTTAAAGCGTTAACGGAGATTGACAATAAAACATTTCCTTTTGTGTCGAAACGATTTGCACGCTCAGATGCTAAAAATCCTCAGAGAAAATTGTGCTGCTATTTTACGGTTCCCTTTCACAATAATTTCTTTTTTTCTTTTCGATTTTTGTTTTAACTATGGATATTTTATGATGAGGGAAGGGTTGCTTTTGATTTGCAGAGGTCGGAGCCAACTCGATGTAACTTAGTTTAATAAATTTTGCCGTCACTTTGGACAAGAGGACTTTTTCTTCAGACGGTTTAATTACTAATATCGATTAGTAGTCAAATAAAATTCTTGTTCTTGTTGATATTTGATTGTTGCTGTGAGACATTAAAGTTATTTTCAAAAATGCACGAAAAATCACCAAGCTTTAATTAATCTGACTAAAAGACATATTAAAGATCCTCCCAAAACGAGTGTTATGGGTACACCCATTAAATTGCATTCAAAGATGAGCAACCACTGTGGATGTTCTTTAAATGTAGAAAAGCCTTTTCGTTGCAGTTAATACCAGGTCTAGTTCAACCCAGAAAGGAAGTAACCACAAGGCTCAAAACTCAGTCAGTGCACTAATCTAACTGTTGCATACATATATATACTGGATACATACCGACGCAATGATAACAGACACAGTAATGAAGATGCATGATAGAAAAACGCAATGACAAAGATGCAGGAAGACTTCTTTACAAATATATTCACCTCTCACTTTATTTGTATGGTTTGCGTTAGAGAGGGAGCTGGAGACCGAACATAAACTTCATATTTTGACCCCACTGTTATGACTGTCACGTTGTGCCTTTCTTGTTCTCTTGATGTTCAACCGGAGGCCTAGGGCTCACTCTATCGGGGGTTTCCAAGAGCCCCCTCGGTCGGGTGTGGCCTTCCCTACCACATCTGGTCTCTAGCTGTCTGGAATTCTGCTGGCAACTGCCCTGGCACCCGAATTCAACTGAGTTAAATAATAATTCAACGCCCACACGATCGCCCACTGGATCTTTGAAATCGGATGTTTAATCGTCATCAAGCGGAAATAACTGTCATGCAGTTCAGAGGTTACTCTCTTCCGGTGCATCACTGTAGTGGCACAATGGGACCTTCACCTTGTCCCATATCATAAGCCTTAATCCGCCCACGTGATCTCTTTCGATTACTGGCCATTGGAATGTATCACTTCTTTCCGGTGTATCACCTTGGAATAGCATTTTTGGGCCGGGTCGAAGGTCAAAATATAACATAATTTTATTTCTGTAGAAGAATAATATCTAAAAAATACAATAATGAGAGTCCTCTGTTACGAAAGTAAAATGCATCTGATGCTGAGGTTTCAATTCTGGAGGTCTGTAAAGTGTGCCATTAATCCCAGATCAACTCTGACCAAGAAGTGCCTGGTAAGGCCCCATCAATATGTCATATTGTTTGAACATTATTCTTATTCAGTTGTACACTGTACAAAAGAATCTCTTAAGACACAGCATATAAATGTAAATATAGGCGTCAATGAACATGATTTTCCAATCTCTTGGCATAATATAACCGTAGACGAGTTGAAATGCCGTTAGATTTTTTCCAACAAATCTGTTAGGTACGTAAAATGTGTCAAACATCTGCTTTAAATTATGTTTTAAATTATATGGAACTACTGGGGTTCAATCTCAGGTCGAGTCAAACCAAAAACTGAAAAAATGGTACTTGATACCTCCTTGCTTAATACTGAGCATTATAAGGTACATATCAAGGATAAAGTGGAACGATCCAGGGAAAGAAGTAAAGCCCTCCTGTACACTTCGGTGTAGCAGCTATTGAAAAGAAAGTTTTCGGGTCACTCTCGACCTTTACTTTTACATCAAAACACTGGTTCATAAAACAATTGAGTTCACTATGAAATTATAAGACCCTTATAGAATTATAAGTGCCCTAAAATTCCCCGCCTCTCTTTTCTTACACTTAAATATTTGAACGTGTGCTAATGCAGTTAATTTAATATTTTAAATTACATTTAATATTTCGTCAAAAGAACCTGTGATCAGCCAACTTACTTTTCCTGATATTCGGGTGAAGAATATTGTGGAATATCTGAGCATCAGCTACAACTGAGATAATGTTTTAATCTAGTCGGGGAAAGAAAGAAAGAGACAAAAAACAAACAGGTTAAGAAAGAAAAAAAGAAAGAAAGAAAGAATAATAAAATCAATATGAATGTGGTATTCTGGATGTGTCAAATAAAGTCGTATAGAATTTAACAGACGAAAACAAGATTAAAAAATGACGACAGGTTGGGATTTTTTTTATATAAGAAGAACGAAAAATCAGACGTGTTGTCACAGAAAAATGCCATTCACTTCATTTGGTCATGTTACAACTTACTTCTGGTACGGACTAAAAAAAAGCTGGAAGATGTGAAAGTATATTTTCAAGTTTATCAAGGAAAGATCTCTTGAATAATAAATCGTAGTCTGCCTCAAATTGATTTTGGGCCGTTTCGCTTACATCTGAAGATGACTTATCATCACGTGCCAATGAAAGCCTTCGTTTCCGTATAATCACCAGTTAAGCAATGATGAGTCTGCTTAAATATGTAACAACTAAGAAAACATCAGACACTGTTAGCAATCTACTGACGGTGTTCAGGACGAAGCAACTATTCATTTATTTATTCATTTATTTATTGTGCTGACCTATCACAAGAGAGACCGGAACTGTGAGCGAAACTTTTTAATTCTATGATGCTCAAAATCCGTTCCTGACTCACCTGCCCAAAGGGTGTGGCAACATAACCAGCCTTGTTCCCGGTTGCAACTCATCTAGTTCTCCCAGATGGATTCTTTGAATAAATGGGGCTCTTTCTTACAAAAAAAGAACCCTCAAACCTCACTTTTTGACCTCCTAAAACAAAACTACTTAAAATAGGATACATGTTCCACTGACTTCTGACCGTACTAGTGGACATTAAAAAAAGATAATCGTTTACTCCTCAACCAGAATTTTTTTTCAACATCATTTTTTTACACCATAGATTAAAATCTGCTAACCCCAATAGCTCATATTATTATTCGTTTGATGCAACTATACACATGCATCGATGCTTATATAAATAGATATATTGCTTCAACCCACACAAACTCGTACTGATTCCTTTCCTCCCACATTCATAGACATACTTACGTGTTACGCCTATAAGCATGTATACTCATACAGATATTCTCATACCCAAACGGTTATGAATTATTGCAACTAAATATGTGCAACCAAGGAAGAAATAACTTATCGTGTCACATGTGTTACGAACTTTCTTTACTTGAACAAATTCTTGGAAGTGTTTATTTATTTTGTTCAGTGTCATCACTTTACCAAAAGGAACTCAAAAGTAGACGCCCGATTAGGTTAGTTAGTTATCATTATTATTATTATTATTATTGGTTTTGTTGTTCTGATAGTCCTTGCATGTTTTCACATCAGCGTTAGCTGATGGTATTTTACTAGAGTCTGATTGATAACAAGTTTCCGGGCTTTTCTCAGTATTCTGGCCGACACCAACAATGCTTTTGTTTGGATAGACACACCTCGTCCTTCGATTTTTATGTCTTCCATCTCTTCTTACCAAGCTTTTAGGGATCGGTCAAAACACTATTATTATTACTATTATTATTTGAGTCATTCGGAAACTCCCTATTTTTTTAATACCTTCTCACATCTCCTGTACAGAAGTGTAAGACCGCGCATCAACGACTTTCCTAGATATGATACAAAACAGTCGGATAATGAAGCACCACGCCCAGAGATTTGAAGAATATGTTATTCTCCTTGTTTGCATTAATCGGGGCGTTAGAGTCTGATAGGGTTACATCCATGATTACAATACAAGTCTTCAGTCATTTACTTTATTAAAAAAACATTTAATTAAGAACAAACAAATTATAAACAATAAATAAAATTACTAGTTTATTTGTTGTTTAACGGCATATCAGCTTTCGTTGGTTATTTAATGCCACATCCATCCTTCAAGAAGAATGAGAATTGTACCATTTTACCCATACTGGATGGATAAGGGGTCCTGGTACCTTTCCCAAAGTTATTTGTCTGAAACTGAACGTAATAGAGCGACTGGAGTTCGAACTCGTTTAATACAATTCAGCAGTCTAGTTCTTTGACTTTTATGCCTCGAAAATCCGCACGCTTGTATTACAGGACTATACTTAAAGCCATTTAACTTATAGAATTATTAGTGTTAAATTGCAAGACTTGTAACCAGTTAACAGCGAGCGAACAAATGATTCATATAAAATTTAACTGGAATACATAATAAATAGAATGACTTAGGGTAAATAGCCATATTTGAAATCATTTAGGTTTGAGAAATAAAATGAGTCTTTGCTCTTCTTAATTTAATTTTACCTATATATATATATATATATATATATATATATATATATATATATATATGCATATTTAGGCAGCATTTCTTCGTTAATGCAAATTTCATTATACATAATAGACATATTATGTCTACATATTTTCTTCTGGATCCGTTCGAATTCACGTATTACTTTTATCGTATTCGGGGGGGAAATTGATTTATGTATTGTCCATAGTTGTATGTATCCCTAGTACTTTCTGCCCGACTTTGGGTCATCATCAGGGGAGAATCTATTACAAAAGTAATGTAACTTTTGTTTTAGCATATTACTACTGTGTAAGAGCGTCTTTACCGTTGAAGATTATGGCGTTTGTTTTTAAATGGGTTATTATAATTAGTTTTAGTAGCTAAAAACATTTAAGTACATTAGCACTGGTTTGAAAATTAATTCTAATAAGTGTCGGTTGCATGTTTCTAATATGTAGTGCTTCGAGAATCTGTAATTTTTGTTTATTATTTTGATGTTCTATTATTGTTGAGTTGTCGGTGAGAATTTTCCGTAATTGTGTTGTTGGGCATGAATGTTTTTTTAAAATGCTGAGCTAATATATATATATAATTTAGAAGTAAATATTCCTAAAGGGTTGATATGGTATAGAACAAAATGAATCAAAGAAACCATTAAAAGAGAGAAACTTTACACCGATCAAACAATAATACAATATATATATACAGATCAAATTCTGGTAAGAAATTTATCCGATTGTCACTAAAAATAACCACTAAAATATTTTTTCCATTATATCAGAAATAATTTCATTCACTCTTAAAATACTTCTACTCCATGCCTGCTTTTGATATCATTATGTAATTTATTCAAAAATATATCATGATGATGGTAAAAAAATGGCAATTGGTTTATAGACTTCGTGTATGAAGTCTGCCATCATTTTAAATTTCCCTTTTGAGGAGTAAATATTTAAAAGAATATCAACTATAATTAGAATTTCCATAAATTCTTTCTAAAGTTTTGATTAGATCACCTTTCATTCTTCTTTTTAGCAAAGTAATGGTGCTGAGATATAGCTGCTGCGTTAAACGTGTCTGTACCTGGATAAGTTGATCACAGCGACCGGACCTGCATAGACACCTTTACTAAATTAACCACGCGTCAGGACTTCACCCAGTGTGGGGTTCTTTAATAAGAATGAGAATTTAAACGCATATATGTATTTGGCAATCGTAAACCCAAAAGAGCTGAGGTAGTACAAATTGTTGGGTTTGTTAACAGATGTGTCTAAGAATCTGTAGGACACTGTCTTTATTTGGATTTGGTGTTTTTTACTTGCTTTGTTAAATGGCTTATCACGTTTCAGAGATCATTTAATCCTTAACCATCATTGAAGAAGAACAGTAAAGGTACTATCTAATGGATAGCTGTGAAGGGTGGAAGAGGGCTCATAGCTTTACCAAGGTCATTCGACTGAAAGTGAACGTATTAGCGTGATTACACTTTGAACTCGCTTCCTACGATGTGGCGGTTCAACGCGTTAGCCACTACTTCATACAGATAACTTTCCTATTGAGTCTTTTAATGAAAGTGAGCAAAGGATCCACCTTCTTAACACATTCCCGATGGCAGTTGCCCACCAAGCTTGGATCTTGTGATACGAAAGCTTAATTATTAAATACATACAATCCGATTAGTGGTCATTTGCAAATAACACTTATCAGGAACTTGATGTAATGGTTATCGTCGCAGGAATTGGACACGGCGACACGAGTTCAAATCCTGGACTGAATGCATTTCACATTGCACTAATACCCTTGGGAAAGGTATGAATCCGATTATTCTCCCTCCAGCTATGGGTAAATAGTAGTGCAGACTGGTGAGGCAACTAGTCTAAAAGAAGGAAAACTCTGAATTCAAACCTGTTAAACTCCGCTTAAGAAATGACCTTGTGTCATATCCTGCCCGAGCGGAGGGGTTGGGTAAATATGATTAGGAACTTGATATGAGATTAGTTAATCACGTTAAGATCAGTTCCACTCAAGCTATAATCAGTTGCCAAAATTGCAGAGGCATCATGATAATCCTTCAATGCACTTGAGACGGTACGCTTTATGTAATCATCATCTATGGAATTATATGAAATGCATTATTGGTAGTGACAGTAGTTAGAAAAAAGACATAAATGTGCTTTCATACATACTAGGGGAAATTACCTGCTTCTGTAATTCAAACAAGAATTTTGTTTCATTATTTCATTTTCCTTCAGAATTTATCGTATGTATATATGTATGAGCAAAGGCAAGACGACCAGCTCGAACCTGCATACAGCATGCCTGTGCCGATACAGGATGTAGCCTTGAGGACCGGCCGAAAGCAATGGGCAATATGGAGGTGTGACGAGAGAGGGTCAGAAATATCTGTGCTGATAGCGTGAAATGATGATGAAGATGATTATATATATATATATATATATATACAGAGAGAGAGAGAGAGAGAGAGAGGGGCATTGTTTTTTTCGATGGCTATGCTTCTTACACATAAACACAACTCTTATTGATGAGTACCAATTGTTTCCTAATTTAACAATTTGATCTTAGTTGGTGACAAATGAGGATCCTCTATCTAGCATCAGATAAAGCGCGCCGTGAATAAAGTTTTGAGATTTTATTTCAGATCCACCTTTTAAAATCCTATTGTTTACAATGTTACTCGCTTGCACGACTCGTATTAGACACTCTTTTCCAAATGAACTATATATATATATATATATATATATATATATATATATATATATATATATATTAATCAGTCCAGTTTAACCGGAGTCGCGAATAATTCCGTCAGGACAAAAAAAGCATTCAACTATGAACATAAAAATTTTCCTGATAAAGAACTCAATGTAACTGACATCACAGAGCAATAATTTCTTTAAGAAAAACGAAAACCGGTCGCATTAGGATTATAGATTTATTTCTATCCTGTTATGGGTATTGATATGAATCAATAACACCAAAAAAAAAACAAAAAAAACAGGACTTCTTCAGATCTAATGGATAAAATAATTGCTGTCAGAATAGACACAGGATGGAACGGGACTTTTACCTGAATTGTTTTGTTTTCTTTGTTTTTTTCTTTTATGAAATAAAAGAATATTGTTATTAATCATGTTAACACGGTAGTTCAGAGTCCTTATTTTCTTGTGGAAAAATTGTGTTTGTCGAAGACCTTGAATTTGAGGGGGAAAGTCAGGCAGTTAGCTGTGTTGATTTTAAATAATTCACCAAGAACTCGCCTAGTAGTTTTAAAAAATGTTTCTTCTTGGGGGTTGGTGATATCTGTGACATTAAATAGTGTTCGGCAAACCACAGCCAACATCAGTGCCTGGCAAGCCCGATGGGCACATGGTAGCATAACAATACACACACACACACATATATATATATATATATATATATATATATATATATATAGAGAGAGAGAGAGAGAGAGAGAGAGAGAGAGAGGGTTTAATAACTTTTCTAACAGTTGAGAGTTTTCAACTCCAGGCAGTTTGGGATTGATAAATATACACATATATAGATATGTATGTGAAGAATAGACTGCATAGTTTCATCTAATGATTTCTTCACTTCATGAACATTTAGTAATGCATCAGAGATGGAGAGAAATCCTCTGTAGTTGCCACCGTGTTGGACTCCAAAATCAATGTCAGCAGGTTCGAACTCCAGTCGTGTTCTAACTTTCATTTTCTCACTAATACCCGGAAGAATGAGCTGACTCTAATACGTTCACTTTCGTATGAACTCCCCTTTCCTCCTCAGTTAGGTGTTATATACTCCCAGTACTGTTTTTATTTTTTAAATAAGAATGGCTTTGATATCAAATCGACAACAAATCTGATATACTCTTTAATAAAAAAGCAAAATTAAATCAGAAATAATTTTGTGAGATGAGAGTTTCATTTCTTCTTTATCCTGCTATAATGGCCGGTATTTGGGTGTTTTCTTTCTTCAAGAAAAACTTTCTCGTTTGATATATATATATATATATATAGTTGGTGAAATAAATATTCGTGCATATGAATTTTACAGCTTTTTTTAATCTTTCAAACTGCTTGAACAAAATGTTTAACTACATTTATTGTATAAAGATGTATTCTACTAAGGTCACTAAATTTTCATACTTTTACTTATTCATTGTCATATGTACGAATATATGGCATTAATTTCAAATGTACGAATATTTATTTCGAACCACTATATATATATATATATATATATTAAATCTAGACATATATAACACCTTAAAGCATGGAAGTAAGAATTTTGAAAAATAGATTGAGATAACCGGGACATTGGCCTAATTAAAAGAGTGTTCCTCAATGGACTGGGGGGCGGGGTTCAGCACCTGGTCGAGTCATACCAAAAACTCGAAATATAGTACGGGATGCCGCCTTGCTCAACACTCAGTAATATAAGGCAATGATCAAGGGTAAAGTGAAGAAACCCAGAAAATAGATTAGCGCCGTCCACTACGCCTCAGTGTAGTAGCTATCGAAAAGGGAGCCTGCAAGTCACCTTCGACTAAAGTCACCAACTTTACTTTTAGTACAAGTAATAAAACAGAAATCTTTAATATTTGCCAAGAAGATTAATAGCCACAACTATTTTACAAGAATAAGAAAACCGAACTAAAGATTGAGAACTTGTAGGCATGATAATAAATTCGTACTTAGCCATATGAAAACTAAGAATGACAATAAAATTAAATGAAATAAAATAACAACAAATAAATCATCAACAACAACAACAACAACAAGAAAATAACAACAAGAATAAATAAATAAATAAATAAATAATTAAATAAAAATGCAACATAAATAATTTAAAATAAATCACAAAAGTGATATAACAGAGTGATTCTAATAGCCACAGAGATTAAACTAAACCACCAATTTTAGAAAGCCTCACAATCCAGATCTCTCTTCTCATCATGACCAAAATAAAAGTATATAAATAGATATGAAATATATTGAAAACTCTTGTAAGGATGAACACATAGGTAATACTTTAAGAGTCGCCAGGTATCGTTGACTCCATGTCTTCGCTACTCTATCACACACACACACACACACACATATATACATATATATATATATATATATTGTTATGTCTTCGGAAAAGGGCATAAAATAGATAAGACAAACACGCACTGAGAGAGAAGAATAAAAGTTGTATATTACGGAAAGCAAGTAATACAACATCACCAGAGCAGATTTGCTACGACACTACCTGAGCGATATAGAGTCAACTGTTATATCTTTATTAGAAGACTCCATTGTGCATCTAAATAGGGATAATAATACATCATACATACATACATATATATATATATATATATATATATATATATATATATATACGGAAGTAAATAACTGAAATGACTATGACAATATAGAGAAAAATTGAAAAACAAGGCAATCCAAAAATAAGACTGGAAAAAGATTATATCTAGAGTCGTTAGATCACCGATCTGATGGATATTTATAAAAAAGAAAAGAAACATCTATCTGTGATTTATACCTGTCAATATTATCCTTTCGTTGTTCTGATGAAAGGAAACTTTATATCGTTGACTTTCTTTCACATTAAATTCTTCTGTTTGGATGACCTATTTTTTTTAAAATTTCTTTCTATTTCTCACTCTCTCTCTCTCGCTTTATATATATATATATATATGAAAGAAATATGTGTACGGTTGGATAAGTTTACAAGGCGTGATATTTCGATCTTTTATTTCAAGAACTTTTTCAGTGTAAAATATTTTCTGAGTTTATATATATATCATCATCATCATGTCGCGCTGGTAGCATGGATATCCCTGACCCTCTCTCGTCACTCCTCCCTATCGTTCATCGCCCTAGGCAGGTCTTCAGGACAACATCCCGTATCCTCACATAGCTGCTGAATATATGTTCGTGCTGGTCGTCCTGCTTTTGAAGGGCCATGTGTGGGGGTCCACAAGAGTACATCTCTTATGAGTTCGTCCCTGCTTCTCAAGCAGTGTCCTGCATGTCTGGTTCGTCTAACTTGAATAGTTTTCCTGATAGGAGGCAGGTGCCCGTACAGTTCGTGTCTTGCGGGGTGTTGCCGCCAGGACTTGTTCAAGATTACACGCAGCATTCTTGTGTAATTGCCATCTTCTCCAGCCGTTTTGTTAGCGTCCATGTAGTGCACCCGTATAGCAGTATCGATGTGACCGCTGCCTTGAAAAAACTGCGTTTCATTTTATCGGTTACGTCTGATTTCCATATAATCGATAGCCTATTGATAGCTGTCAATGCTTTCGTTAACCTCGTTTCGATGTCCTTTTCGGTTGATTCGACGCTGCTTCTATGGTAAGTGAATTTGTCTACTAGTTTAAGAGGGGTTCTTTCTAGAGTGGAGATGTCCCCCGTTTGATTATAGCACATATATTCCGTTTTGTGTGCATTAACATAGAGGCCTATGCCTGCGGCTGCTCGTTCCAAACTATGCAGTAGTGTTTCGGCTTCGTCGGGTGTATTTGCCAGTATCGCTATGTCACCGGCGTAATTGTTTTTGCGGGGTACCTTCTGCTTCTTTTCCTCGTCAGCTCGAAGCCATTCTCTCTGATTTTGTCAATAAGTACGTAATATAGAGAAATGATAAAGAGGTACTGAGCCAGCGTGTCCCCTTGTAGTACTCCTGCTACAATGTCGAAGTATTCTGTGTCTCCATCTGGTGGTCGTACTTTACTTTGGTGTTTCTATTGAGAATTGCTGCTACGGTTTCTTTAGGTATGCCGTACGCTAGTAGGATTTGTTCCATCTTTCCTCTGTGAATGAAATCGAAGGCCTTGGTAAAGTCGACAAATATTGATGTCGCTTGTGGGTTTTTTTGCCCGTACACCTTCAAGGATTCTACAGATGGTTAATATTTGTGAGGTTGTGGATCTATTCCTTCGGCAGCCATTTTGGTTTTTCTGAGTATGTTGTCGATTTTGGGTTCTATACGGTTTCGTAGTAGGGCATTATAGATTTTGGCTGCTATGGATGTAAGTGTTATGCGTCGGTAGTTTTTGGCTAATCCGAGGTCCCCCTTTTTAGGGAAGGGGAGTATGTATTCCTTCATCAATCTATCTATCGGATTTTGATTGTATACTGCGTTGCAGTGTCGGAGCAGTTTGTCATCGAGTTGTCTGGTCTTCCATACTTCTGGGGAATCTCGTCCAGCCCTGCAGCTTTCCTATTTTTAATTTTTCTGAGAACCGAATCGAGTTCTTCTTGTGTGAACGGTCCTAGTTCAATGTCTAATTGTTTACTAATTATTCTGGTGATTGGTTCATGTGTTATTTTCGGTGGGTTTCCTAGTAGGTTTTCGAAGTGCTGTTTCCACAGTTTTATTCTTTCTTGTTGGTTTGCTGCTTTCAGTTTTGCTTTGGCTGTGTTCTTTCTTCTACTCACTTCGTTTATTGTTTGCCAGGCTATCCTAGATGGTTTATCTTCCACCGAGTCTCTAATCTTATCTATCTGATTTTGAATGTATTATGTCTGTTCCTTTATATATATGCCTGCTAATTGATATTGTGCCGTTTTTAGTTTTAAGGCATTTTTGTTTGTTGGGTTTTTTCGATAGTTTTTGGAGGCTGTTTTCACTAGTGCACGTTTTTCTCTCACTGCTAAAGTTTCCCATGGGACTCTATATTTAGTTTTGAGTTTTATTGGAATGCATTTCGCTGCTGCCTCGAGGTGCGCATTGACGAAATTTTCATATTCGTCGTTTGGTGTACTTTTTTCAGTCTTTTCTTGTAGTGTTTCGAATGTGTTTCTTAATTCTAATACGTATTTATCTCTTATATCTCTGTTGTTCAAAAGGGCCCAGTCATAGTGTTTGGTGGTCTCTGTTCGTTTGGAGTTTTTTCGTAGGCTTAGCCGTATGTTCGCCGTGACTATTCGGTGATCGAAGGACACGCCCTCGAAAGAGGAGTATGCCTCGCAATTCATTGCACTATTTTTTCATTTCTTGTTTATAAGGACGTAGTCTATCTGAGCTTTAGTATTGTTCGCGTACGTGTATGCCCATAGTTTGCCCTCCCTTTTTTGGTAGTTCGTATTGAGGCATGCTAATGTATTTTCTATCATGAAATCTGGTAGATGTTGCCCATTCCTATTTTACGTGTTGTGGAGGCTGTATTTGTTGTTTCCGTTTTTCCCGATTTGGGCATTCATGTCTCCGCCAATGACTAACATGTTGTGTTTCGGGATGCTCCGCACTAATGAGGATACTCATCGTAGAAGGTGACTAGTTCATCTCCATATATATATATATATATATATATATATATATATATATATATATGTATATATATATATATATATATATATACAATAACTGTTTGATTTATCCAAACTTCCACATATTTCTATCATACTGTCTGATTCGTCACAATCTATAATTTCATCATATATATATATATATATATATATATATATATATATATATGTATATATATATATATATATATTACGAATACATGATTTGTCGAACATGATAGAACATTTTTATTCAAATTGTTTCAATGTAGTTTCTCATGTTGTCGGCACCAACATATTGAATTTTTTTATAGGTAATATTACCAACTCATCTGATAGATTTTTCCCTAATAGATATATTTTTTTTAAAAAAATCCGCAACATCTAACCACCCTTTTAAATAAAACGCTAAAAACGTTTTAAAAACCGCCAAAAAAGATTTTGAAAGAAAAGTTTAGAAAATAAAAAAATAATGCTAAAACTCATTCCAAAAAATACTTAAACAAAATAGCTACCGCAAACAACGACTTGGAAGACGACCAAATTATGGTTGAAAGCGCTGGAGAAAAAAACGTGGGGCAATTTTTACACCATCTTGACTCTGAAATACGGAAAAAACAACTTGAGAATTAATAATTAAAAGCTATACATAAATGGTGTTCGATCATGTTCAACAAAACGTGACTTCGCAATAATTTCCAGCCAAATTATACAATATATATATATATATATATACACACGAGACTCATTAAATAAATAAGTAGAATTTTTCTTTAGGAGTTGACAATAGGAAACACTATTTACAGTTGCACCTTATTTTCCAGGAAATCAATTGTGAGGATTCCTTCCATGGCCCAGAAGACTGTTACCACTGAAGGCGCTCAGAACTTTTAATATACTGGAGAGTCGGTGTGTTTCTAATCCATAGACTGTCTTTTCAATTTATGATCGTAGCGACGAAACACCTGTTTATCCTATTTGTCAATATTTTCTTACAATATATGCGTCACCGTCGTTGCCCACCTTTTTCAAAAAATTTTACATGCTTTGCTCTTCTCAGCCATCAAGGATTTCTTGACAGTCCTCAGTACAAGCATAGAGCTTTCTTTTTGAATTTTCACCAATTTGAATAGCCTCAAAACAAATGGTTGCTGAAAATAAAATGATTTTTGTAAAAATCCAATCCCTAAAAAACTAGATTTTTAATCTTTGGGAAGAAATCGTAAGGAAAACGTGTTTTGCTTCTTTTTTTATCCACATGTTGAATTGCTTTTGACACAGTCACTCAGACACAGACACATACGCACACATACTCACAATCATATATATATGTTTATATATATATATATATATATATATATGTGTGTGTGTGTGTGTGTGTGTGTGACCAATGGTATAAACTTGTATTGAAACGAAGAAAACACAAGTTCGTCAGAGGACAAATAAATCAACAACTGAAGACCTTGTGTTTTTTTAATCTCATTTCATTTATATCTATATATCTATATATATATATATATATATATATATGTGTGTGTGTGTGTGTGTGTGTGTGTGTGTGTGTGTGTGAAATTTATAGAGAAGAAAAATCTCAAAATCTTTAGAGGATGATTTATTAGTCGGAATCCTCTGAAGATCTTATGTTTTTTTCGCGTAAATATATTTCCAAATTGTTGGATATATATATATATATATATATATATATATATATATATATATATATATATATACCTTGTTAAGTAACTTACAAATAATTTGCTTTGTGCTTTCTGTGTAAATAAAAGGCTTAACTTTCGTAGAGTTCCTCATATTATTAAAAGATATTTACCAAAAAGTTACGGAGACAAAAATAATTCTTTCTACATTTGAAGGAAAAATTACATGATCAAAATGCTAAAAGTGTAATAGCTGTGATGCAAAACTCAGTGATAATAAAACTATGGCTACTGGGCCGTAGCGAAGAGTTCAAACTCTGTGCGAATAAACTGTGAGGCCATCCCTATTCATTTACTCTTCTTGCATCAGTTTGTCAGTTGATATCCGACGAGACAGTATTATACGAGTCGTTGCAATCATTGGATGAGGCATGGTAGATATAAAGTAAAGCAGATAAATCCAAATTAATCTGGGGGGGGGTAATCTTCTTGGTAAATGACAGATATTAAACTCTGTTTTGTGCTAAATGCTTGAAGCTTGAATGAGAATCTCGGACGAGCAAGAGAAGGTGAATCTATTATCAGGGTTTCTATCATATCCTTATGTTTGATATCAATATTAGATTAAGTGTAACGTCAATCCTCAGGAATTTTGACCTACGCAACAAATTTACTTTACCTATATATAACGGAATATCTTCAGCAGTTGTGCAGACACACACACACACACACACACACACATATATATACATATATATATATATATATATATATATATATATATATATATATATATAAGTAAATTTGGTGAACGTTGTTGAGGACGACCCGAAGGCCTCCTTTTCAATAGCTACTACACCGATGTGTAATATGTAGTGCTGAGTTTTAAACACGGAGGTAGAAGTACCCTATTTTGTGACTTTGGTATAACCCAACCTGGATTTGACCTCAGTCTACCGGGATATTGAAAACACTCTAACCACTACGTCACTAGGCCAGTTGGGTAATATTGGCGACTGAAGTCCGAGGATTCGTTTTCATTTGCGTCTAGCCAGTGTGTTGAGAGGGTCGCTACTCCTTTCACTGGATTGCT
This sequence comes from Sepioteuthis lessoniana, assembly GCA_963585895.1. Lineage (NCBI taxonomy): Eukaryota > Metazoa > Mollusca > Cephalopoda > Myopsida > Loliginidae > Sepioteuthis > Sepioteuthis lessoniana. The sequence continues at coordinate 47,334,140 of OY757933.1, forward strand.
CCATTTTACTTTGGCCCTGTTTGTGGAATGTTCACCAATGCCCAGAATACAGGGGTTCAATCCTTGTTCGAGTCATGCCAAAAACTCAAAAATGGTATGTGATGCTGACTTTCTTAACCCTCAGCATTATAAGGTATGGTTCAAGGATAAAGTGGAGAAATTCAGGCAAATGAATTGCGACTTCACCTACACTTGGGTGTAATCGCTATTGAAAAAGGAGCCTTAGGGTCGCCCTCGACTACGGTTGCCAATTCTACTTATATACATATATATATATATATATATATATATATATATATATATATATATATATATATATGTGTGTGTGTGTGTGTGTGTGTGTGTTTATGTGCAAAACTGCAATACATATTTGGATGAGTTAAAGCATCACTAATGATTTATAACATGAGGCACAATTCGAGAAGTTCAAACGCTTTTGGTGATGACGTAAAAGTAACGAATTGCAATGACGTGTGAGATAGTGCGTTTGCCAGATACGCTCGGAGGGATTATCGCCGGATATCCCTCTATGGCTTGGAGAATGTCTTCATAATCCACTCTTTTAGGCCAAACTGACCTTTCATGCTCATCAATGTTCTTCCTACCTGAGGTAAATTTCTTATAACATCTAGTTACAGTAATCTGATATACTCTCCCGTCACCTTTTGCACAATGAATGTTTTTGGTTGCTTCCATGTCGTTATGGCCCAGTTCGAACTCGTAAATCATATGTTCCCGAATTATACTAGATGGCACGGTAATCTCTGAGCTTTCAAATGGTACACACCTTAATAAACCAATACAAAACGTTCCAGCACGATTACCACGATACTACCAACGACAGTAGACACCTCGCACGGCTTGAACTGCATAAATCACTTGGAATATATACACAACAAACTAGCATAAACCAAAATATTGCAAGAGTGTCCTCGTGGTGTAATGGTCAAAGCGATGGACTGTGGAATCGTAGTAAGCGAGTTCGTACTCCAGTCGCGCTATTACATTCACTTTCGGGCAAATACCATTGGGAAAGGTATGAACCCCCTTATCCTCCCAGGGGTGTTTGAGAAAATGTTTAATCATACCGTTTTGCTTATATTATATTTACCGACCCCACTGCACTTACTGAAAGCGACGCAAGCTCAATTTAAACCGGAATGTAACCGGTTTTACATCAGTTTTACTTCTTGAAGATTGGTTGATTTGCCGAGGTTAGAGCCCAGTCTGACTCAAAATTTACTCATAGCTGAAGACTATTACTGCTATATTAAATGCAAACAGTCTCGTCGATGATTTGAACCCGTGTCACTGTGTCTATTTCCTACGTCACAAACCATAATATCACGGATGCATCATCTCCTTTTGATATGGTTGCTATCGATTCATATGTAAATATCTGAGTAACTACATAGTCAAGGCAAATGAAACTAAACAGGACTAATATTTATTTCTTTCAAATATGAATGTGAAATTCAATGGTAAGTACATTTCATGAACGATTTCATTTGGTTTCAAAATGTTCCTATATGTGCACAGCTTGTGACACATTACACGTCAAATCTGTAGTTCTACTCCTACTAAAAACGCTGCCGAATATCTTGGATAATAGTAGCCAGTGCAACAATTATAGTTACCATGAGACCCTCTTGATTTGTATGAAGAGTGGGGCATAGACCACTCCTTTCACATTGCCCAGAAAACGAAAAAGGAAATCACTGGATCTCCGGTCATGTAAATGTCACGGTTATTTGATGCCGAAATTACATTAATTTTTCTAAAACACCCTGATTATTTACAAGGTCGAACGAAATCGTTTGCAATATTTTGGTTTCTTTATTTTATGGCATATCAACCTTGGTAGGTTATTTAATGTCAAGAAAATGAAAATGTGAATGTGAAAAGTACGCAATTCCTTAAACTATACGCATAAAACTAGTCCAGATTAGTTGATGTGCCGTTAAAATTTCAATCACCAGAATCCAGTTGATAGGACATACTACGGCCGGCCGTGGTGTCATCGACACAGATCTGGTCGGGTGTGTCACATCTCTGGACATACCTAGAGCCACAGGAGGCCGTACTCCCAAGCTTTAACCCTCTTGGGGGGGTAAGTTTATCGCCTGGTGCCTGAGGCGCACATTTTTAGGGGAATGCCGACGGGGACTAAGATATTTTGGGGAATTCCGGGTGGGTCTGTGCTACGGCCCTGAGCGCCGACCCACCTTAAAAAGGCTTTGTGCCACACTCGTCCAGATGGTGGAACGGTCAACAAACACCGCTATGCCGTTAAAATCAATCAATCAATCTTTTGACTTCTCACACTCTTGCTGTGAGAGGTACTGACCACAATACAACGATGAGAAGCAACAGTGCAAACAACCAAATTAATTCGTATTGTTTTTCCCTGTTACATAGTATTTTTACCATGGAAATTTCTGTTTACTATTAAATTTGCTCCCTTTTATTTAGATTATTGTCTTCTTAGTGTAGATATTAGACATTGATAAGAGCCCTGCGGCTGAGATAGTAGTGAATGTTCTGCTGATACCATTGATCTGTGTAGTTTCGTCTCCCACTGGGATATATCGAAGCAGAAGCTGAGAAAAATAAATTTAGAGAAAAGATAATTCGAGCAAGAAGAAAGAAAACATAAAAATGAAAGATGAATTAAAGAAAATAAAACTCAGATAGACAAGCCGAAATTTAAAAAAAGTGAGATTCATAGAAAAAAAATGGAAAAAAAAAATTAAGAGGGAAGCAAAAAAATGAAAAAAAAAATTATCGACAAGAAAGAAATGGTAGGCAATAAAATGGTAAAAAAATGTATGTGTGAACAAAAGGAATTATTCGAAGTTGATTACGATATTAACCAAGAAATATTTAGCCACTGTTTCTATGCCTTGTTTGGGGAAACGATCCTAGCCGACTAGTCTATCAAATTTTCAGGTCTGAAAACGGCGGTAAATCGAGTTTGCTGCTTGTTTATCAAGGGCAGATGTTTAGTTTTATCAATGCTCAAAACAATTCCTATTCTTCAAGCGAATACCATTCTGTCGATGATTTCATATTCTTCTGACATATTTTCTTCCGTTTTCCTTTTTCTTCCACTTCAGATGGTATTTTTTTTCCTTTTTCTTCTTCTTTATTTTTCCTTTTCCTTGTTCCTAATTTTTTTCTTTTTTCTTCTTCCTTATTTTTCATTTTCTTCCTTCGTTATTTTTCCTTTTTCTTTTTCCTTATTTTTATTTTTTCTTCCTTATTTTTCCTTTAACTTTTTCCTTATGTTTTTTTTCTTCTTCCTTATTTTTCCTTTTACTTTTTCCTTTTTTTTCTTTTTCTTCTTCCATATTTTTCCTTTTTCTTCTTCCTTATTTTTCTTTTTTTCTTCTTTCTTACTTTTTCTTTCCTTATTTACTTTTTCTTTTTCCATATTTTTCCTTTTTATTATACGTTATGTTTCTTTATTTTCTTTCTTACTTTTTTCCTTCCTTACATTTCCATTTTCTTCCTCCTCATTTTTCCTTTTTCTTCTTATTCTTAATTTTTCCTTTTTCTTCTTCCTTATTTTTCTTTTTTGCTTCTTTCTTACTTCTTTTCCTCCCTTATTTTTCTTTTTCTTCTTCCTTATTTTTCCTTTTTCTTCCTTATTTTTCTTTTTTTCTTCTTTCTTACTTTTTTCCTCCCTTATTTTTCATTTTCTTCTTCCTTATTTTTCCTTTTTCTTCTTTATTTTTCCTTTTTCTTCTTATTTTTCTTCTTTATTACTTTTTTCCTGCCTTATTTTCCCTTTTTCTTCTTCCTTATTTTTCCTTTTCTTTTTTCCTTATTTTTCTTTTATCTTCTTCTTTTTTTCCTTTTTTCTTTATTTTTCCTCTTATTTCAGATTTTCCTTTTCTTTATTTCTTTTTACATTTCTGGTTTCTTTTATTTTTTTTAATTTTTCATTTATTCCTTATTTTCTTTGTGCATTTTCTTGTTGATTTCTCTAACCCTGTTTCTTTCCTTCTTTTTCTTCTTAGCTTATACTCTTTTTTAATTTTATACTTTTATTTTCCCCTTTTTTACTTCATAATGTTTTTCTTCTTCCTTGTAGATAATCTGCATTTATCTGCCTTCCAACACGTTTCTTTCTTTCTGTCTTTCTTTCTTTCTTTCTTTCTGTCTTTCTTTCTTCCTTTCTTTCTTTTATACATTCCTTTTTGTTTCTTCCTTCTTCGTCAATTTTTCTTATATTTTCATTCTTCATAGTTACTTTTTTTAAAATTTTCTTTTTCTTTCAGTACCTCCTTTTCGTACGTTCATCTTTTTTGTTCTTTATTTATATATCTATTAATTCTTTCTTTCTTTTTTCTTTCTTTCTTTTTTTCTTGTAGGTCCAGGTTAAATGCACGATAAGAGTAACCTAAGGTCGAACATTTTAGACCTTATTTTTCCGTTGTAAGTATCATTTTACAAGAACTGTAGAGATAGTATTGATTTTTTTTTCTTCTGATATACAATCCTGCGACTCTCTTTTCCAGACCTTTAGTGTTTGGCAAATGTTTCAAGGGCATCAACAACAATGTTCCACCTCTATGTTTGAGAAGTTTTTCAGGTATCTCATACATCCAAATTGTGGTCTATCATTTTTCTTTCCTTTTTTTTATTTTATGTATTTTTCCAAACCCCGGCTTCAAGAAGGATGTGACACAAAGTCAATTTTTAAGTGGAGTATAACAGGTTTACCGGCCCATTGGCTTAGTTGTAGAGTGTTCGCCAATGGCCCGGGAGACCGCAGTTCAATCTCAGGTCAAGTCATACCAAAGACTCAAAAAAGTGGTACTTGATACCTCCATGGTTAACACTCAACATTATAAGGTATGTTTCAATGGTAAAGTGGAGCGATCCAGGCAAAGGAGTAGCGCCCTTCCCTACGCCTCGGTGTAGAAGCTATTGAAAAGGGAGCTTTCGGGTAGTCCTCGACTACTTTACTTCACTTATAACAGGTTTGGATTCATAGCTTTCCTTTTCCTAGACTGGTTGTCATACCAAGGATAAGAAATCAATCTTTGGTAATATCTAGTAATTTACAAAGCCTTTTAGTTTAGATGTGGCACAAGGCGGTACAAATGGGTTTCCTAATGAGACTCGTAATTACTCGAGAAGGTTTGCAAGTTTATTTTGCTAATCATTATATCACAAAGGACGCCCATCACTACCATTTACGCATTGCTGTAAGTAGAATATTTGGCTTCATAGTATTCTAAGGGTGAAAGAGTTATTTGAAATGTAAACAGGTTTGTACAGTATTTGAGTTCTGAAAACGCTTTCTTCTTCTTCTTCTTCTTCTTCTTCTTCTTCTTCTTCTTCTTCTTCTTCTTCTTCTTCTTTATTATTATTATTATTATATATATAATATTTCTTTGAGTTTTTCACACCAGTCTTCAATGATGGTCTTTCACTTAGTTTTGAGTGACAGTAAATCTCCTCAAGTCTCCAAAACTATTCTCAGTATTCGGACCGATCTTAACTGTGATGTCGTTTGGATGGTCTCCACTCTTGTGCTTATTTCCAATCCTTCGAGTCCCTTTACCAATCATTTGGTGACTGTACAGCGATTACAGTTGGTGTCAACGTGACTTTCATGTTCCACAGTTTTTCCGGTCCCTAAAAAGGTCCAGTTACTGATCTTTATTTTCGCCTTCCTTCAATGTTACTCTAGTTTGCTGGGATGGTCTTTGAATAAAGTTTGAATGACAGCAAGTCTTTTCAAGTTTTCAGGCCCCTTCTATGTTTTCTGACCGATTTTAGTAATACTGCGGATTGGATATTCTCCACTCGCTCTCTGATTTCTAAGTCTTCAAATCTCTTCATCAATCTTTGAGAGATTGTTCCAAACGCATTAGCTATAATTGGTATAACCATCACCTCCATGCTTTACAACCCTTTCAGCTTTTGAGCAAAGTCTAAGTATTTTTCTCACCCTTCACCTTTCTCTCTTTTTACTATGTGGTCTGCGGAAACGGCAAATTCCTCCATTCAGCAAGTTATATTTCTTTTTGTATTTTGGTCAACTTTCAATTTCTTGCACAATTCTCAGTGGACTATATTCCCATCCACTCATGTCTACTCTTATAATCCTTTTTGACTAGTTTTCTACATAACTTATCATGTGATTAATAGTTTCGTCTCTATCAAGATTTAATCTGCACTTTCTCTTCTATTGCGTATCATTTTTTAAATTTTTCTTAGTCAAACCCAGTCGGCAAGGGTTGCAGAATACACCGACTGCATATCTGCAGGAGAGTAACCGTCTCTCCGAACAAATGTCTTTGATGCGACACAAAACCCTCTGATAGTGAAGCTCCAGTACTGAAGCTTTGGGGAATGTGGAGTATCCCTTCAATGCCAATACTCCCAGGCTCACTCTGAACCGGAATCTGAACACCTGCTGGGTTCCAGTCTATATTAAGAATAGAATTATTTGACATTTAAACTGTGGGAACAAATGGATGATGTTTAATAGAATTGTTAGTGATAGAAAGCAATACTTAGGATGATTCAATTTTGTACAAATAAATGAATAGTGTTCAATAGAACAATTAGTGTTAAAAAGTAAAAACAAAAGACCAATGCTAAATAGTAAAATCAGTGTTAGAAATCATTGAAACCATGTAACAATGTAGAAATAATATTCCTACTTGTGTGCCAAAAAGTTTGTTCTAATCCATTGAAAAATCAAATAACTTGAAAATCATACTGAGATGTGAGCAAATTAGTGTTACTCTCACATATCAAGGCTTTAAGCCATTTAAGTGGGTTCCAAAAATGAGCTCAGGCTTGTTTAAAAATACGATATACAAAATGTGTTTAAAAATCATATACATTTAATATACTTGAGTAAACAGGGGTTGCCATTTAATATCCTGCAAGGGTTGATATGCCATAAAGCTTAACCAATCAACTAAGCATAATTAGTCTTTATTGTAGTTATTAGCAGAGATTCAGTTTCTCTTTTAAGGTTTCCCTTCAGTATTTATGTTCAGGTCTTCTTGAATGAGATTTTTTCAGTTTGTCGCTTAAAATACTCTACAGTTGTTTTTCTTTATATATATAGTTATTGTTTACTTGTCTTTATGTTGTCAGAACCGTTAACAGTCGCAGTAAATAGTCTTTCTTTTTTTTTTTTTTTTGTTTTTTTTACTGTAGTCTTCCAGTGCTAGTGTTTGTGCATTCTTGCTATGTACAAGAATATGACAAATTCTCTCCCTCCATCTTTTCTTAAGACATATAGTCTGCCTCTGTCATGTCTCGAATGTTACGCCATGTGAATCATCATCAGTTTTCTTGTCTTCTGGTTGTTTTATTCAAGTTTTTTTCTGTGTTAATTTAAAGAATGATGCTGAGTATCTCAGCGACAGCTTTTATCCCTTTGATGAGATTTCTGCTGCAGAGTTTCGGGTCGAGAAGTATTCTCGTTTGTCTGATATACTCATTTCTAACTTTTTTTTCATCTCCACGTGTTTCATGTTGTCCGCTTCCAATTTTCCCAAGTACTTAAAATTTTCATTTTTTCCAAGTGTTCTGATTCTTTTCTCGTTTTGTTAGTTCTATTAATTCCGTTATTTGTAATATTCAACTTCTCATTATAAAAATTGCACATTTTACGATGTCAAATTCTATTCCTATAACCTGGCTGCAAATTGTTTCTGTTTGTATCCAAGTCTATTATTATTATTATTATTGCATCCAAGTTTTTCACACTAGTGTCATCTGATTGTCTTTTACAGGAGACTTAGTTACAGCAAGCTTCCTCAGGTCTCCAAGACTATTCCCAGTATTCAGGCCAATCACGACAATACTGTAGAATTTGAAGTTTAGATTCATCATCTAACTTCCAATGCTTAGTGTCTTTCTTGAAACATTTCTTTGACGGTTCCAAACACACCATTTACAATTTGCATCCCCGTTAGCCTTACGTTCCATAGCTTTTCTAATTATCCGGAAAGGTCCAAATGTCCCTAAATTTTTGCTTTCTTTTATCATCACCTTGTGGAAAATTCTTAGTTTACCATCTACCATCGGAATCAATTTATGATCACGATCCACAGAATATTTTTAGCACTCGGGCAAAATACAGTTAATTTTGTATATTTTCGCCTTCTTTATTTTCACTCTATTGTTCATTGGAACTACAAAAAACTAATTGTGGAGAATTTATTTTCTTCCATTTCATTAAAATGAGGTCTGGTCTTCTGGCTGGGATTGGGGAATACGCTTGAATGTCAAATTATTATTATTATTATTATTATTATTATTATTATTATTATTATTATTATTATTCACTCATTAAAGCTTTTCACATCAGCGTTAGCAGATGGTTTTTCACTGGAGTCGAAGTGACAGCAAGTCTCCTCAAGTCTCCAGGACTCTTCTTAGTATTCTGGCCATTCTCAATAATGCTGTCGTTTGGATGGTCTACACCCGTCCGAAAACTTCCAAGTCCTTTAGTAATCCTTTAGTTACTGTTCCAAACGCACCAATTACTATTGGTATAATTGTCACCTGCATGTTCCACAGTTTTTTCAATTCCCTAGCAAGGCCGATGTACTTATTCCTTGAGAGATTTTTTCACACCAGCATTATTAAGTGTCCTTTCACCGAAGTCTGAGTGACAGCAAGAGTCCTCAAGTCAACAGGATTTTCTCAGTATTCTGGCCAATCTTAATAATGCAGTTGTCTGGATAGTCTCCACTGATCCTTTATTTCTAAGTGTTCCTGTTCATTTACCAATCCTTTAGAGATTGGTCCGATCGCAGCAATTAGAAATGTTATCACTGTCACCTTCATGAATCATTGTTCTTTTTTAGTTCTCTGGCAAGGTCTAGGTACTTGTCTCTCTTTTCACTTTCTTTTATTTTCTCTCTGTGGTTCGCACAGACGGAAAAGTCTACTATTCGCATAGTTCTCTTTTTTGTTGTTTTTGACTATCACTTGGTCTGGTCGTCTGAGTTATTATTATTATTATTATTAATATTATTATTATTATTATTCCTTGAGAGTTTTTCCCACCAAGGTTAGTTGGTAGTCTTTCACTAGAGTCTGACCATAAGTTTCTCAAGTCTTAAGAACCCTTCTGAGTATTCTGGCTGATCTCATAATGTTTTAGTTCGTAAGCTCTCTGCTTGTCCCTTAAATTCCAACTCTTTCCGCCCTGTTACCAAGGCCTTGTTGATCGTTCCGGGTTCAACAACTATTACTGGCATCACATTAACCTTCATGTTCAAAATGATTATTATTATTATTATTATTATTATTATTATTTACTCATTAGATTTTTTCACATCAGTGTAAACTGATGGTCTTTCACTGAATATTGAGTGACAGCAAGTCTCCTCAAGTCTTCAGGACTCTTCTCAGTATTCTGGCTGTTTTCAATAATGCTGTTTTTTATATGGTCTCCACTCGGCCCCAAGAGAGTTTTTCCCACTAGTATTAGCTGATGATCTTACACTGAAGTCTGATTAACAGCCGGTCTCTTCGAGTCTCCAGGATTTTCTTAGTATTCTGGCCTTTCTTGATAATGCTGTTGTCTAAATAGTCTATATTTATCCTTTATTTCTAAGTATTCCTGTTCATTTACCAGTCCTTTGGAAATTGTTTCAATCGCACCAATTGCAAATGATATCAGCATCACCTTCATGATCCAGAACATTTTTTCGTTCTCAGGAAAGGTTTAATTACTTGTCTTTCTTTTTGCTTACTTTTATTTTCACTCTGTGGTCCGCAGAGACGGAAAATTCACTATTCGGCTAGTTCTCTTTTTTTTATTGTTATTGACTATCACTCGATCTGATCGTCTGGCTGGTTATTATTATTATAATTATTCAAAAAAATCTTTTAATTCTTTTCATTTGGGGCTTTTTCCTAGTTAATTATTTTTTCTTTTTATTTTGACTTTCTTCTCCAGATATCCGTTAAGTTTTCTTGCGTTCAGTTTCCTGTCATTCAATTCACTTTAACGTTTATGTCAGTCTCCGTATTCCATAGAATTTATCTCCTTTCATAATTTCTTTCGTTCTATTTCTTGCCTTTAATTCATTCATTTTTTGTTTTCTCCACCACCACCATCGCTCTTACTCTCTCTCTCTCTCTCTCTCTCTCTCTCTCTCTCTCTCTCTCTCTCTCTCTGTGTGGTGCTTCTTGCTTTCACTCTCATTCAACTCACCTTTTATTTTGTCATTTTCCACCCTCTGTCCTTCTCTTTCTTTGTATGTTTGCCCCCCCTCTTCTCTCTCACTCTCTCTATATAGCATCTTGCTTTCACTCTGATTCAACTCACCTTTATATTTACTCATTTTCCACCCTCCTTCCTTCTCCCTCTTTGTCTCTCTCTCTCTCTCTTTCTTTCTCTCTCTCTCTTTCTCCCCTCTCTCTCCGTAGCTTCTTGCTTTCACTCTGATTCGACTCACCTTTTTATTTAGTCATTTTCCATCCTCGGTCATTCTCTCTCTCTCTCTTTCTCCCTATCTCTCTCTCTCTCTCTCTATATATATATATATATATATATATATATATATATATATATATATCTTCTTTGTAACTTTTGTTTTCAATCTGATTCAATTCATCTTCTTATTTCGTCATTTTCTATGCAACGTTACCACGTCCCTATCTCTACCCCCCTCTCTCTCTATCGATCTATTTCTATCTCTATCTCTCTCTTTTTCTCTCTGTAGCTTCTCGTTTTCAAGTTGATTCCACTAACCTTTTCATTTCGTCACCTTCCACCCATCATCCCACATCTCTCTCTCTCTCTCTCTCTCTCTCTCTCTCTGTAGCTTCTCGCTTTCATTCTGATTCAGTTCACTTTTTTATTTCGTCACCCCCTACCCACTATCCTTCTCTCTCTGTGTATCCCTGTCTGTCTCTGTCTCTCCAATTCCGTTCCTCCACGCGTCCGTTTCGCTTTAAATACCGGCCTTTTTATATTCAAGATTTGGCGATCAACTATTCATGTACTCGACAAGTAACAAATTTATAGTTACTTTCAGACAGACACAATTGCCATGTCTCGAAGAATGAAGCCTTTTTCTGTGAAAAGAAGTCGAGGAGAATTCTTGCTCCTTCTTGTAAATTCTACGCTTTCAGGCTTTTCGGTTTCTTTTTCCGTTCTTTGACAATGCTCGGCTTTCTTATTTTCTTTTAGTTTCCCAACTGTTTCTTTGGATTTCCATCTGCCCTTATCAATTTTAGTTCTTTCTTTCTTTCTTTCTTTCTTTCTTTCTTTCTTTCTTCAATTCTACCGCTTTTACTTTCTCACAGAATATAATAGTCTATTTTTCCTTTTTCTATGGTTTTTTCTTCCGTTTTTCCTTTTTTTCTTCTTGACACATTCTTTTCTGTCACTCTTCCTCAGTTAAATACGTTCCTACTCTGTGGCATTTCTTTCTTTGTTTCTTTCTTTGATTGTTTCTTTCTTTTTGTCTTTCTCTACTCAATTCTACAGTGTTTTCTAACTAACAGAATATAATAGTCCATTTATCCTTTTTCTTTTGTCTTTCGTTTTCCTTTTTTTCTTCCTAACACATTCTTTTCTGTCACTCTCCCTCAGTTAAATACTTTCCTTCTCTCTGGCATTTCTTTCTTTCTTTCTTTCTTTCTTTCTTTCTTTCTGTTACATACTTTCTTTTTTTTCTCACTGTATCTATTAGTCACTCCGTCTGTCTCTTTCTATCTTTCCATCTCTTTTTACTCTTTCTTTCTATTTTCTTTCTTCTTTCCCAGTCGTGTTATAACTCTGTCATTTCTTTCTTTCTTTCTTTCTTTCTTTCTTTCTTTCTTTCTTTCTTTCTGTTACATACTTTCTTTTTTTTTCTCACTGTATCTATTAGTCACTCCGTCTGTCTCTTTCTATCTTTCCATTTCTTTTTACTCTTTCTTTCTATTTTCTTTCTTCTTTCCCAGTTGTGTTATAACTCTGTCATTTCTTTCTTTCTTTTTTTCTTTCTTTCTTTCTTTCTTTCTTTCGCACAGAATCTAACTCACGCTTTTTCTTTTCTCTTTTTCACTTACTTTCTTTTCCATTCTGTCTTCCCCGTTCTGTCTAATAATTTCTTTCTTTCTTTATTTTATCCAATAATCTTTGCTACACTTCCCTACTCACCTTTTCAATCTCGATTATTTTATTCCTATTCGATTTTCTCCTTCCTTTCTATTTTTCCTTACCAATATAAAATATCAGTTGTACTGAAAGAAAGTCATTTCCTATTCACTCTCCATAATCATTGTTATATAAAACCATTTGAACAATAATTTCTATAAACGGACCTATGAACACACGCGTCAAAGTCTCTCCCTTCCACAGGCATCAACACCTTCATTTACATATTTCTTTCATCTGCCCTGATTCTTCCTTCTTTTTTTTATTTTGGTCCTGTTCATCTAATCTTATCAACTTCTAAATCGCTTTCCTTCCTTTTACTTTCATTCTTTTTGGAGTATTTATTTTTGTTTTTATTCCTATGTTTGTTATTTTTTTCTCCAGTTTCAATCAACTTTTCATTCTTCACTTAAAATATTTTTTTCTTTTCATTTTGTGATATTTTTACTGAACATTATCTTCTTTCATTCATATTCTTCTTCACTTACTTTTATATTTACTTCTTCATCACCATAGAACATTATCTTCTTTCTTTCTTTCTTTCTTTTTCTTTTTTATTTCAACCTCGTACACTCTTCTTTTTTATTTTCCCTTTTCTTTCCTAAGATATCTTTCTTTCTTTCTTTCTTTCTTTCTTTCTTTTTCTTTTTTATTTCAACCTCATACACTCTTATTTTTTGCTTTCTCTTTTGTTTCCTAAGATATCTTTCTTTCTTTCTTTCTTTCTTTGTCTCTTCGTTTTTCTTTCTTTCCTTTTTTCTTTCATTCTTTCTTGCTTTCAGCAGTTATCCCCTTCGTTTAACTCAGCCACATCTTCTTAGCTTATTTCCATCATTATTTTCTTTTCTTTCTTTCTTTCTTTCTTTCTTTCTTTCTTTCTTTCTTTCTTTCTTTCTTTCTACTCTGCTCCTTATTCTTTAATTTTTTTTTTGCTTTGCTTTCTTTCTTTCACTGTATATATATATATATATATATATATATATATATATATATATATACAAACATACTCTCACACACACACACACACACACACACACATATATATATATATATATATATATATATATATATATATATATATAATTTTCTTCCTCAATTTTAGACAAACGATGTCTCTCTTTTTTAAAAACCTTGTCCATTCTTTCTTTCTTTCTTTCTTTCCTTCTTTCTTCTATTGTCTTTTCTACTGTTTACTCAGCATAATATTTTCTGTCTGTATTCTTCTTGTCCCTATCTTCCACACTTTCCCTGTTTCTGCAATATATATATATACATATATATATATATATATATATATATATATATATATATATCTATATATATATATATCATTCCTATGTAAACATAAAAGGATGGAGTGAAAAGACCCTTATTTGCTTTCTATGTGAATTTACATAGGCATAAAACCTCATTATGCTAAGGTCACGAAGATTGTCTACTGAAGCACAAAACGCAGTGTAATATTTGCTTGCAATTATACTATTTTCCCCATGTATATTTATATTCAACGCAGCATACATACACATCTGTATATACTATATTTGCAGGTACAACTATGTATATATACAGGTATAAAAGTTCACGCATTTATATGTTCATATAAGTACAGGTATTCATATCTTTATTTTCTAAAAACTTTGAGAACTCATACACAGACTTGCACACATACGCTCATACATAAACACAGGACGCACTCACAAACACACATACACACACACGCATATATATATATATATATATATATATATATATATATATATATATATTGAATGAAAATATATGTGTGTGAATGTATATGTCTGTACTTAAAGAAATTGCCTATAAATATTGTTTGATAAATGATAATTGCATTTGATTTTTATGTATTTTTATCATGTAATATATATATATATATATATATATATATATATATATATATATATATATATATATATATATATATACAATTTATTAGATTTAATGCTTAATGCGTTTTAATATTTGAAGTGCTCCTTGTTCAAAAAGCCAGAGCAATATAATGATATTATTTGTCTTTATTCATTCTGACAAGAACACATGATATAAACTATGGACTCTTATTCTCATGAAGTCAATACTCATGCTATTAAATATTCAGCATTCTTGAAAATCGATAAACCTGAAACACTATCGTACATTTCACTCCAATATTATTATTAATTTCAGTTTGAATATATATATATATATATATATATATATATATATATATATATATATATATATATATATATATATATATATATCCTATTTACCAACCCCTCCGCTCGGGCAGGATACGACACAAGGTCAATTTTTAAGCGGAGTTTAACAGGTTTGAATTCAGAGTTTTCCTTCTCCTACACTAGTTGCCTAACCAAGACTGAAGGACCTAGTCTGTCCTTCTATTTACCCATAATTGGAGGGAGAATAATATATACATATATGTATATATATATATATATATATATATATATATATATATATAGTGTGTGTGTGTGTGTTTGTGTGTTATTACAAGAATTACATTTTGAATCTTGAGTACAGTATAGTTAAATGGACGTGCAAAATTATGTGCAACGATCTTCGAGAGTTACTTTCTTCCTAATTTTTTAAATTTTTTGGCATTCAGATAACTAATCATATCGGTTGTAACTTTCTCGTAACTTATTCTGTCACCTGTAAATTCTTCTTAACCAATCATATCCCGTAATTAATCACATCGTTCGAAAATTTTTATATCGTTTTTAAATTTCTTGTTAAATTATGTAGCTTTTAAATTTCTCGGAACCGGTCTTATTTTTTGTAGATTTTTCGTAACGAATGATAAGTTTATAAAACCGTTTTTATATTTCTAGCAACCACTTATATCGTTTATGAATTTGTCGTATGATCACGTCGTTTTTAAATTTCTCGTCAAAAAAACGTGTGTACATTTCTCGTAACCATTTATATGTTTTTCAATTTTTAGTAATTAATTAAATCGTTTGTAAATTTCTCGTACTGTTATATCGTTTTTAATTTTCTCGAAATGTTATATCGTTTGTAAATTTCTCGAAATGTTATATCGTTTGTAAATTTCTCGTCATAAATCATGGTGCTTTAAATGTCTCTTATCATCAAACTTTTTCTAAATTTTTTGTAACCTATCATGGCGTTTGTATATGTCTTGTAGTCTATATCATTTGTGAAGTACTCATAACGGTACACTTCTAGATCTTGATATCTGGGCAGCGTGCATAATCATTTCATTGCTATTTCTCCTAGGTATAGTTTAACCCAGAGTAGTAGAACCTAAGAGAGTCTCTGCTCTGGAGAAAATATACCTGTTTAAGAATTATTTCTAGTAGATTGGAATATTTCATATACTATCAGCGTGTGCGAAAACAATGAGCCCTTAAGAAACTACACAAACAAACTAGATTAATATAAACTTAAAAAGTATGCGATTCCGTAATCACATTTTCATGTATGAATCCAATTATTCTCCCACCAGCAATGGGTAAATAGTAGGGCAGACTGGGTTCTTCAGCCATGGTGAGGCAACAAGTCTAGATGAAGGAAATCTTGGAATTCAAACCTGTTAAACTCTGCTTAAGAAATTAACCTTATGCCATATCCTGCCCGAGCAGTTGGTTAATACGGTAATCACATTTTCATAAGATTAGATAAGTTGACATAATGTTCAAATCGATCATTTAATCAATGAAACAACCTACTTCTAGTATTTAAAACTATTCAAAAGATCTAGATCTATTGAAAATAATACTAGTAGATAATTGGTCATTTTTTAAATACGTGTAATCCCCACCTAATGATTGGTTGAATTGTTGAATACAGTTCCCATGAAGTTTTATATGATCTTACACAAAGAAAAAACTAGGTAAACATTCGAGACATCATATACAGATCATTAGA